>JAWWTY010000032.1:6479123-6668981 GCA_035222235.1 Margarornis squamiger
ACTGTCATTTCAGTGAGCAACTGTGAAATCTTAAGTGCTGCTCTCTATTTATAAGGCCATGTACTTCCTACCCTCTTACTAAGACTTACTTCCATTCTCTTCTCAACCAGAGCCTCCAAAAGGAGAATAATTCCAGAACAGAGAGCAGCATGGCATTTACAATTATAAATCTTGATGTCCAGTAGTGCACATCCAGCCAATCCCAGGCAAATTCAGCTATCAACTGGTATGGCAAAAATAAATACTTTACAATGAATTCTCTCCACTGTTTCCGAGAAGGATCTTTAAGGTCCTGTAAATTAGGATAAAAAGACTGTTAACCAATTTTCTAGTAAATAGACACAATACTGGCTTATTTCCGCTAGTCTTTTGTTGAAAAGCTGTTTTTCATACATTGAAAGCAGCAATTTATCTTCATTATACTTGCTGGCAGTTAATACTATAACACAGTAATTTCCATTAGATTAAATGCTTATAACTAAAACAAGTAGCACATTTAATGTTTTGAACACTTACCAGCAGTTTTGTGACAATATCTTCATCCTTGTCTTCTTGCATAGGACAAATTGTGTGGATGAAAGGTAGGAAAGCTTCTGCATAATCAAACAAATACAGGTATAACATACTGAGTCTTGGAGAACTCTTCAGTGCATACAGAAGGAAGAGTGATTTTCCTGGATTTACGGCCTGAAGGGTATCAAATTATCAAGTTTCAATACATGCCAGTTCTTAGATCTTCTGACAATTATTTTTTGAAGGATCATTTTTCAAATATATTTCATTAAACTGAGCAGTTTTTACAAGGGTAATTCCACTACCTTAACACTCCTCCTGGCTTTAAGAGACTCTTCTTTTAAAGATATTATTTTAAAAATAGTTAATATGCATGACACACTCTACATAAAATTTACCTTGTATTCCCAAAGGTTCTGTGGTGGTTTAACACCTAAGGCTTTCACACATTCCAGTTCTGCCATAATAGCTCTCCTGTGGTTACTGTTCTTGATACTGTAAGGCTCTTTGGTGAAATCCTCCTCTGTCAGTGTTAGCAGGAGCCTACAGAAGGGGAAGAATTCAGAAGGTAAACTGTCTCTCCACCAGAAAGATATGACTCACAAATAAGCAATTGCATGCTGAAACAACAAGGTACTGATAGAAGGTGGCACCTTTTGGATTACAGAATCACAGAATGCTTTGGGTGGGAAGGGACCTTAAGGATCATCATAAGTGTCCACATCAAGTGTTCTACAACAACTGCATCACAGAGCCTGGGTTTTAAATACCCTTCTTTTCCAGTTTCCTCTTGCCTGCTTTCAGCATGCCTCTTAGGTGGAATGCCACAATGCACGTAGCACATGCATACTTCCAAAAGAAAGGGAAGATGGGAGGGGGGGATAACACATAACTCCCTATCATTTCAGTCTGCACTCTCAGCATTTTAAGAAGTTCTTAGAAAATTTTCAAGTAGCTTGCTTAGTACCTACTACTAAAGTTTTCAGCAACAATTGTTAAAACTTCCCCTGAAGTTTATTCTGGTACATCAACAGAATATTCCCACAACCCATGGAACAGAGCAGAGTCATTTCACAATGAGCCATGCCTAATGTTTCCATCAGTAGTCCAAACGCACAGTAGTTGTTCTTGGCCATCAGGCCTCTCACCTTCCATTCACTTTCTCCAGTAAAAATCCTTCCTTGTAATATGAGGCCCATGGGCCCAGCTGCTCTAGCCAGAGTATCACTTCCTCAGCACTCCATTTAGCAACAGGCTTGTGGACAAGAAGATCTTCTTCAAATTCTCTGCTGCTCCAGTGATAGCCAAGTAGAACTACCTTGGGTGGATTAAAAAAAGATCTGTTACCTGCATAGCAAATACATTAATGATATAAACACACAATAAGAGGCTTGCCATGTAGGATCTTCCATTTCCTAGACCCTAGGATATTCAGGTTCCAAGGAAGTATCTTGAAGTTCTACCCACTCTGTCTAACTTCCATTTGCTGTACATGGCACACCTCTGATGGCCACTTTATTTACTCGGCTCAGCTGAAGGCTCTTCTGTGTTGACAATCTTTTTTATGTGCATGTAATTTAAGAATATTTAACTGCATGCTTAATGAAATAAATATGGAAAACCAACCAGATGAAACTTACTGCTACACAAGTTAAAGCTGTCAGAACGCCTGAGAAAAACCCTCCTCCTCGAGGATTAATTCTTCCTGTGTTTGGGATCTGGTCATTCCCATATTTTTGGAAGGTTGCTAAGCTGTGTGCTACATCACTGTTTTGTTGAATATCTTCTTTTCTTTGTTCAATGGCATCAGAAAATAGCTTTTCAACAACATCCCTAGTGGGAAAAATATTTGTTATTGTACTATAACCATTGAGGCTTAATATTCAGAAAAGGGACTCATTTTTTGAGTCTTGTTTTCCAGACTCTACTGAAGACTATCATCTTTGTAAACAAGAAAAAAATAGTTATTAAGACTTAGTAAACTTAAATTTGTATCCATTACTTCCAAACAACACTTTCCTTGGCTTCTAAAGTTAAAATACCACATAACTCCCCTCAACTTATTTCTTACATAAAATTAGAGTTCTGTGTGCTACTGGCAAGCTTTAATTATTAAAAAATGGTAAGCAAAAGACAATATAAGAACCTACCCTCAATCCTACCATCTCTTTATTAAAATATTATTAACCTGGGATGAAGTATTATTAACAAAAGAACTTGCGGGTAATTCAAGACAGCAAATAGCTATTTCTAGCTTTGCTCACATTTCTTCATATAAATAATTCCTATTACAGAAATAACTACACAATTATCAAAGATCAATCTAAGTTCAAATTATTAGAAAACAACCAGCTATATTAAAAGATTGAAGGGTCTCAATACTAAAAAAGAATTCCTCCTATCTCCCCAAAAAATTCAGAAGAAACCTCCCCCACTCCACCTTCCCAAACAAAACCAACCAATCCATCCCTTAGTTCCATGCAGAAAAATGTGCTTGAACAGTTCAGTACAAGTGCAGAACATGAAAAACTTTGGGATTTAAATGTCCTTGTGGCAGTTCAGATTACCCATAAACTAAAAAATTGTGCAGCAAACTCAAGAAACCAGACAGCTAATTTCAGTGGTTTGATTTATCCAAAAAAGGCATTCACAAAATATGCTCTCACCTGAGCAGGATGTTGACTTTGGGGAATCCTTCCCATTTTTCTCTGCATTCGGGGCACTCATTCTTCTTGGACGAAACCCACCACAAGGCCAGGCAGTGCCTACAGAAACTGTGCCCACAGTTCAAGGTGGTGGGATTGACCAGGATGTCGTAACAGCAGTGGCACAGGAACTCACTGACCGAGACCTGCCGACCCATGTCAGGAGCAGCACGTGTTTCGGCTTCTGCCCGCTCCGTTTCCCCTTGTGAAGTGTCATCTTCCTCCATTTTCTTTTATGCTTTACAAAAACAAAAAGTTCTCTTAGATCTTCAAAAGAGGCAAGGCGTTACTTCTGCAGAGCAACAGAATCAACCTCATTAAGGAAAAAGTTACGATAGAAGTTTAGAACTGTAAGCAGTGTTAATTTATTATTGAACCACTTTTGCCGCTTGGATGGTTTTAAACTTTCCACGCAACTCAGCCCGTCCCCAAAATGAAACATGACCTACTTTTTCCACAACACATTCATTGCAAACTACAATCAAAACCAGAATCGAGATGTGACCAGCTGGGTTCAATCTCCCTATAGCTTTCTCTCTGTTAGGAAAAACATGAAAGTGAAACAAAATAACTCACTGTCTCACATGACTTTCGACAGTATCTTTAATCAAGGTTTTAGCCAAAGACACAGATCAAAATAAATATCATTAGAAAATACCATCAGAAAATAAAAAGATAAAAACACCAGCATAACACAATCATCCCTCTTCTTTCCAAGCATACAGAATAAAACATTACTTACAAAGGTCAGTGGTAGACATTGCTGAGCAATGCTCAAAAAAAGGGAAAGTTTGATTCACAAAGTCATATGCTTTTCAGAATTACAAGGGATAGATCTGCTTCCATTTCAGTGAAGATCTGAGCCTCGCATTAATTTACTGATAGTTAACACTTTGTTATTATTTCAGAAAATGCACAGACAAGGAGAGCCTAAGACTGTTCCAGGCTTACCAAAAATACAAATGTATTTGCTTGATGTTCCTATTCCATTCTCAGATGGCAGTATCTAGTTTCTTAAGAAAAACACTGATCCAGATCACTCTCTCATCACTCAGGATATGTTAGAAGATACCAAAACCTACACATTTTTCTCCTCAGGCACTACCAAACCAAAATACGATTACACTCTCCACCATGTGGCTCCAGCTTACTACCAAGTCCCCAACTTGGCACCCAGATCAAGCCCAAAGAGGTAAGCCTGCAGGCCGGTAATGAGCAGAAATTGAAAACAAAACAAAACAAACCCAACAACCAACCACCAAGTACAGAAATACAATAGCGAAACTAAAACCCTCGGGCCGCGTACAAACCTGTAATTCCCGGCAAAGCACAGGCTGTTGTCTCCCGAAACACAAACCTGAAACAGCACCTACATGAGCAGAAATAAACCCAAGCTTTTGCACCTAGAAACATTCTTCTAGTTTTCCCGGAAGACAGCGCCAACAGGATTTCCGTGGGTGGAAAGATCTTTCTCCGCTCGGTCTCCACCAAATAGGAGCCAGCAGCAGAACGATTCCCAGCTCCTCTCTGCGGCTGCAGCTTCCTCCCCCTGCGCCGCCTCCTCCTCCTCCTCCTCCTCCTTCACCGGGGCTGGGCTGGGCTGGGCAGGGCTGGGCTGGGCAGGGCAGGGCTGGCCCCGTCCCGACCCCAGCCCCGACCCCAGCCCCGGCCGCAGCAGGAGCCAGCCCACCCCGATCCCGCCCCGTCCCCCGAGACCTCTTGGTTCGGATTCATCTTAAAGCGCTGTATTCCAAACTCCACTACACTCACGGTTTTGCCAATACACTCATTGCCCTATTCGCGAGAACTTCGGTGCGTTTGCTGGCTGCGCACCCAGATAACCTTCCTTCACAGCGGCTGTGCTCAGGATTTATTTTACAGTATTACTTATTTTGCAATAAAGATTTGAGGTGTACTCTCAGATGTAAATGAGTCTTTCAGGTGCTAGCTCGATCACAGTGCTAACACATCGCAGAGACTATTTTTGCCACATGAGAGTGTATCTATAAATACACACATTCACAATTCTTTATATCAGTCTCTGTTCCCTTACTGCAATTCTTCTTGACCAGAGTCCAAAGCAAATTGAGTGATTCATTCTCTGCAACTCCCTGAAAGGAAGTTGTAGCCAGGTTGGACTCTCGGGTTGGTTCTACTTGCAGTTTTAACTTTATTCTACAGGTGAATGAAGCAAAGAGTTCCTGGATTTGTCAGCTAGGAAATCCTGGATTGGGGGGGAAATGTCAGGTTTCTAAACAGCCATCAACCACTTTAAAGTGTGATGAGCACTTTAATTAGAAACTGCAGGAACGTGTGTTAAAAAACAAGAGTAACACGAAAATTTTAGGCTCCAGGCAATTTACTGTGATGATATAGAAACATCTCTGTTATTATTTTAACTAACATCTTACTGGGCACCATTTAATCATCCTAGATGATTTGCTGGGAGTATGTGTAGAATAAATTGCTTACACTTAATCTTGAAGATATTTAAAAACTCTCTCCGCTAAGTCCTGTGTAATTCTTTATCTTCTTCTCTATGCAGAAACTGCCTCTCACTTTATGGAGATTTTTGTGTTTCATTCTGCTGGAATTCTGGCAAAGATGCTTCATGTGAACTCTAACCCTGCTCTGAATAACACTGAACTCTCCTGGTGTCTGTGCCTCCTGCCCTGGCCCTTGGGCAGCTCCTCCTCCCACTGCTCTGGTACAGGGACACCTTGCAGGGCAGAAAGTTTGTTATTATAGGATTGTATGTCAAAATGCTGGCTTTACCAGGAAGGTAAACACTTCTTCCATAACACTCCAAGCCTTTGGTTCCTCTAGAGCTGTTCTTAAATAGAAAATAGTTAATGAAGAACTAATGTAGAATTATTTGGGACCAAAGTCATGTATACTTCTAATAGAAGGACCTTGCATTTCTGCTTAACTTGCTGAGTTTTCTAACTTTTAGATAAGGGATAAAGCTTTGGCAGGTGAAGACACACTGGGAACAGAAGGTAACTTTTGCAAGTGGATAGGATGTTCAAAATCACAAGGATGGACCAGCACTGGACATTCCAGGTTGGGAAGCAATTCATTGAAGACCAAAGGACACATCATATGAAGGATTTTTGTGGACGAGAAACAAAGGACTTGTATAGCAAGAGGCGTGGAAAGGCAGGATTTACCATGAACGTGTAACGCCTTTGAAAATACGAGGTTTTTGCTTTTGCAATTCCAGCAGAAGTCCTTATGGAGGATTACCCCCAGCGCTCGGGTCTGCGGCTGACACTGACGGCCTTTCTCCGCCCCACAGCGGAGCGGAGCGGAGCGGAGGGCAGGCCTGCCTGGCGCCGCCGGGGCACGGTGTGCACGGCCCGCCACCCCCGTGTCCCTGCCCGATGTCCCCTCCGTGTCCCTGCCCGATGTCCCGGCCGGCCGGGGCGCTGCGGGCGCGGCCGGGCGGGCGGGCGGGCAGGAAATGGCGGCGGGGGCGGCGCTGCCGCGCGGGGCGGGCCGGGCCGGGCCGGGCCGGGAGGGGAGGCGCGGGGAGGGCCGGGCCGGGCCGGGCTCGGGCGGCGCGGGATGGAGGTGACCAGGAGCAGTGAGTGCCCGCCCGGCCCCGGGCACCGCTCCCCGCCCGGCCTGGCCTCCCTGCCCTGCCGGCCGTAGCCTCTCCCTCTCCTTCTCCCTCTCCCTCATGGCGGGGTCCCCCCCGCTCCCCCGGCCCTGAGGGCGGCCCCGGCGCGGAGCGGCCCAGGGTGTCCTGCGGCACCTCAGCTGTGCTTTACCCCCTTTCCCCCGCAGATTTTAAGGATAACCTGAACAAAGTGTATGAAGCCATTGAAGAGTCGGACTTCCTGGCCATCGATGGGGAGTTTTCAGGTACGGCCGCGGCTGTGGGCAGTGCCGGCTCGCTGCCTCAGTGGGGCTTGGAGGAGCTGCAGCTGAGGGACCACAGAGCGATTAAACCGCTTGTTATGTCTGCGGTAGCGAGGTTTTGGGCAAAAGGTGTGTCTCGTGCTGCCTCTGCTCCCTCCCAGCTGCAATCTTTCAGCGTGTTAATTGATTTTGGGTTGCAGCTGAGGAGGCAAAAAAAGCAGGTGTTATATTGTGTCATGAAAGCAAGAGGCGCAGGTAAGTGAGGGAGGCCCAGCAAGTGTTTGGGCAGGGAAAGGCAGCAGTAGAAACTTGTGTTTTTGTAAAACCCAGGGATATGTGCACCAGAGAGATGCTTTAATAGGTACTTTGTTTTTTGGGATGTAGAGGTCAGTCATCCATGATGCATGTTTCATATGGATCTTGCCATAAATGTGATCAAGACTAGCTTTTGGTAGATGTGGTGCTTATGGAAATAGGGTTGTTGTTGTTATATATGGCTTAAAGTAGCCAAGTCATTCAGTAAATCTCTGGACAGTACTCGTCCCATTTTTCGTTTGGCTTTGATCCTGCATTGTGTTGTAAAGGCCATGTCCATTATTACTGGTATGTTGAGTAGGAACCAGAATGGCAGAACTCCTGCAGAGGAGCTTTGCTGCTAGAACACTGCTGTTAAAATGGGTGGCTTTTATGCAGGAGAAGATCTTTCTCAGCTGAAATAATTGTAACATGTAGTTTAAATGAAAACATTTTTCTTAAATTTTCAGTTGTTGCATTTCTTTGCCGTGGCTAATTTTGAAAAGCTTACCCAAAGCAAAATATGTTCTACTTTTTCAGGGATCAGTGATGGGCCTTCTGTTAGTTCATTAACAAATGGCTTTGACACTCCAGAAGAAAGGTATAAGAAACTTAAAAAGGTAAAGTGTTTACATTGACTAAAATGAAAATTCTGGGAAAAGGCTAGAACACGTTAGTTCATAATGGAGACAACACAGGAAAATACAGCATAGGTCTAAAACTGAGTTACACAGAGTAGGTGGGGTTTGCTTGTTTTGTTTTCTGCTAACACAAGAATTGGGGAATGGTTCATTAAACTTGGAGCAGTCATGATTAGAGGAGACTGAGAGGATTCCTCACACAGTAAGTAACGGCATAGAACTTGTTAAAGAATGTTGAGAGTGTTAATATTTATGATTTCAAAGAGGGATTGGGTAAGAGGAGTTCAGTGAAGAGAAGCTCCATCAGGACTAGGGTCCTTTCCAAACTTCCCTGGCTGATTAGGAGCCTTTGAGGGCTTCAGAGTAGGTGATAATTCAGGCTCTGCAGGCACAGTCTCTGTTAATAGTTTTAAGAAGTCTGGTGTTATCAGAGGCCAGACACAAATTCTTTGTTGCCACCTTCTTAAAACTTTTAATATCTGATAACTCGCTTAATTGATATTTTTGATCTTTATACTCAAGAGCAGTAGACTAGTTTTGAATACCCTGTATCCAGTGTAAGCCACATGGATTAGAAGAATATTAAACATATTATTACATGTATTTGAAGACTGTGTCCACCACTGTGTGTCACAGCCTGCTCTCACACTGTAGGGGAGGTAAATGAATGTGGAGAAGGAGACTGAGAGCTGCTTCAGGTGCAGCATCTCCTGTGTGTGAGCAACAGGTGGAGAGAGAGAGATGGGACTTCCCTCTTCTTGTCTGTTTATGGAGTGGAAGTGCATACTACAAATCATCTTTGGGCAACAGTGAGATGATTAAATGGAGATAAAAACTAGTTGAAAAACTCTGGTGTGTTTACTTTAAAATTAATAGAAAAACAAATGGTGCTTAAGAAGATTCAATTTACTTAATTTTTAAATGGAGAGAAACCATATGTGAATGCAGCCTGGGGATCTTTAAATGTGTACGTGTCTTATTCTCATGCAGAGTTTTCCTTTCCTTTCCAGCATTCCATGGATTTTTTGCTCTTTCAGTTTGGCCTTTGCACTTTTAAATATGATGACACAGAACAAAAGTATGTTATTCTCCTATTTCTTGTTTTCTTAATTGAGGATTTTCTAAAGTAATACTGATGCGCTCTATTGACATACAACTCATCTTCTCCACAGGTATATAATGAAGTCATTTAATTTCTATATTTTTCCAAAACCCTTTAACAGAAATTCACCAGATGTCAAGTTTGTCTGTCAGGTTAGTAGAAAAACAAGTTTGATTTTGTTCGGTTAAGGTATACCTGCAGCAAACTTCAGCTTAAAAGGTAGAAAAACAGAAGTTCCTGAAGTTTGGTTTTGGGGTTTGTTTTTTCCTTAGAAATAAACATCAGTTAAGAGCAATCCCTAAAAATGAGCTTTAAAGGAATACCTTTGACTTCAGGTTTTAAATCTTGTATAGTTTCTGGAATTGGAGATAATATTCCAAACCTGGCAGGATGATTCTATTTTTTTTTCCCTTTTTATCCTTTGTTCCCATCTTCTTATCTGGCTTTTACTGCTTCCCTGGCTCTTGCTAGCATTTTTCTGGTCTCAGATTTATTCTCCTGAACATTTTGCTTTCTTTAGTTTCCTCTCTCCACAAAACTCATTCTTTCATCTCTGGTCCACTAGGATATTTATTGTTCTATGGAAGTTGAAAATAAATAGCAAAAGTAGCATTGCCTAAATTCTCAGTGGCTTCTTTAGGGTCAGAAACTTGGTTGCTCTTGACTTTGAACTTTTTATAGTTTCTTAAAAACTGTGAAAGCAACTGAATTGATCTTTTATGCCACAGCTACTTTTACCAATTGTAAATTCTTTTTCTTTTGTTGCAGAGTTCCAGTATAGATTTTTTAGCAAACCAAGGATTTGATTTTAATAAAGTTTTTCGCAACGGTGAGTTGTTTGGGTTTTTCTTTTATGACACCTTTCATTGTTTTCTGCAAGAAATAAAGAGGCTGCTATTCATGATACTCTCTTAACACACAATGAAGCTCTTGAATTATTCTTATCTACTGTTGTGCTGATAGTAAGTCTCTTTGCAAGGGAGTAGAGGTTCAACAGAATAGAATTCCTCCTTACAGGAGTGTTTGGTTGGGTGTTGTACGGTGGCAAAGCACGAAGAGAGAGATCCATAGTAATGGATCAGTAAGAATATTTTAGAAGAGGTATCAGTGCACTGTAATAGGGCTGCTGCAGGTGGTGCAGGCAGCAAGGAAGGGCAGTGCTGAATATTGTTGTGCTTGGGATCTCTGGCTCTGCAGTCCTTGCCCAGTGGTACCAGCTAATGAGTGGGGTCTAGGACAGGTGGCTGAAAGGGGAGGGTTTGTTGTCAGCCCTCAGGGCTATGAGTGGCAAATACTTGATTAGTAGTAAGTCTTTGCTGAATCCCTACACATCCCTAGTTTGTCTCTAATTATGATAAGCTTTTACTTTTTTTTTTTCTTTTTAGGAATTCCATATTTAAATCAGGAAGAAGAAAGACAGCTAAGGGAACAGTATGATGAAAAACGTTCTCAAGCCAATGGTGCAGCATCTCTGTCATACATTTCTCCTAATTCCACAAAGTGTCCTGTAACAATTCCTGAAGATCAGAAAAAATTTGTTGAGAAAGTAGTGTAAGTGAAATTGTTTAATATCCTCTGATGTGAAACTAAGATGTGAACAGTGGTGATATTTTTGCATGTTGAAGCCATTTTTATTAGTTCACTGGTTTTAAAATGCTGCTCTTTGTGTTACGAAGTGTTTTCTTGTCTTTTGGGGAGAGCTATAAACTTCAAAAAAATGAAACAGTAAAAATAGAAGCAAATAATCTATCTCTTCCAGGGAACAGATAGAAGACTTTTTAAAGAATGAAGAAAGTGAAAGTTTGGAACTGGAGCCATGTACAGGGTGAGTTTCTGAAATTGCATATCTTCTAAAAACATTTTTGTGGGGGTCATATAGAATTAGGGGAGTGACAAAGAGGGCTGTCTTTACTTGGGTTGACTGCAGCAAGACTTACATTTGACTAATTTTTGCCTGTTGAGAAAGTGTGGCAATGAATATGGGTGTCAGTCTGCTGTATGAGCTGAAACTTCTGCATGTGGTGGCAACATAATTAAGTACAGGCAGTAAATGTCTTGTATATGTGATCCTTCTGTTGTTATTGCTGAAGTTTTCCATAAGCCTTGGATATGCATTTTAAAACAAAGTTTTCCAATCTACTGAGCTATCAGTTGTTTGTAGTTGACCATATGTGACTGTTTCTAGTAGGACTCCTTCCCAAAAATGTATTTAGCTTTGGGGTCCAAACGTTCGGAGAGTAAATAGTTTAAGAAAAAATTGAATTTAGAAATAACAGACCTTTGTGAGCTGAGGGTAATGTATCATCCCTGTATCTATATTAAGTGATCCTGACTACAGAATATTTTCTTATAAAATATGTATTTTCTTATCTGTGGATATCTACAAAATGGTGGAAATGCCTTTACAACTCAGAATTTAGTAAAACCCTTCCCAGTCTCTGGGTTCTGGTAGCAGTTACTTTTGCTTTAAAAGTCGTTCTACAAATGAACACGAAGTCAGCTTTAACTGAACATAATTACTTGAAAACAGTCTGTAAGAGGATTATTAGTAACAAAATTGTCTTTTGGTTTTAGATTTCAAAGGAAATTAATTTATCAGACCTTGAGCTGGAAGTAAGTTACTGGTAATACTGCCTTACTGTATCTTTTTAGTATTTTTGATAAGAAATCTGGGTAAGATCTTATCTACATAACCTTGGGGTGATTCATTTAGACATTTTTTTGTCCTTTAAAAGAAGGCTTTTATAATGTTCTGAAGAACTTATTTGTGATGATTCATTTGAATATTTTAAACCTTAGTATATATGTTATTATTCCTGTCTAAAATCTCTGAACAGAACAGCACAGCCTAGAGTTATGTAACAAATGCGACTTGCCAGGTTTTTAGTGAACAGGAAGTGCATGTGCTTATACAGATTGTGGGCTTTACCTGAAAAACTGGTAGGCCTCTAGCAGTACTGGTATGTTTATGGTTTTCTGTTAGATGCCAAACATAAGCACTTCTGGTTACTTATTACATTGCCTAAAAATATCCCTTAAGGCCTTAGGAGAAACACTACGGCTTGTAGAGTAAGATTTTCATTGTTTTGACTGCACATTGTAAAATGTGGGAAATAGAGTAGAGGCAATTTTTTGTACCTTTAGTTAGTTCAGTGTTGCAACACTGAACCCGGCACTCTGTTTCTTACACTGGAAGTGGATAAAATAAACCTGCTCTCTATAAAATGGAATCTCAAGAAATGAGCTTGAGAACTAATCTGGAAAAACCCAGAGGTGCTTTCAAGGATTTTTCCGTGTGGGTTTTTTAATACATCGACAGAATACCTATAGGTTCCAGTAGCATGTAGGTTTATGTTTGTCTGACACTAATCTTTGCATCTCCTCCCAGTGGGTGGAAGAATGTGTTCTTGAGTTGTACTTTAACATCCAGCAGCTTGTGCACACTGTGTGTGTGTTGGTGAGGGAAAGCCAAGTTGTGAAGTTGACATGGAGATAATTAAAGCAGAAAACACTGATGTTTAATTGCCCTTGTGCCCTGAACTTCTCACGGGTCATTTTCTCTACTGAAGCGTTCTCTTGTGCATCAGTTTTCTGATGCATCCAAGGTTTGTGATATGAGGCAGCTTGTGAGTGAGGTGTGGGCTCCACACTCTGAGGAGCCAGGGTGGAGGGCACAAGTGGCTGGGCATGTGCTCTCCAGTGCTAATTTGAGGAGTAGCCAGAGGGCAAGGAAACATGCTGGTTCTGCAGTGGTTATACAGTTGTGGTTAGTTTACTCTAATGGGAAAATGACAAGTAATTGCTACTGGTTAGGCAGTAAAAGACTTTGTTCTCTTACTTTGCTATCAGCTGAATGCTCTGTGAATGGTAGTACTTCAGAAATTAAATGTGATTGTGGATGCAGCCCTGTAGCAGAGATAATGTTACTTGAGTTAATAATTCCTGTTGAAGTCTACTGTTAACAGAAAGTTCAGGATTGTTTATAAATCCTAAAATAAGTGACATATTAAAGGTATGCAGTCTCCAAAAAAGTTGTCCTGTGACTGCAAGTAAATGAGAGCATTCTCATCAGTATTTCTGGTTTTTATTTCTTGAAAGCAAAGATTCTAGATTGTGATGAAATAGTTAGATGATGTTTACTTAATATTACTAAAATAAGAAGCTATAGGTCCCACAGCAGTAGGATGGGAAATTGCATAAGATAATATATTCTAGTGCTGGTTACTGGTAGGTAGTGTAAGGAGGCCAATTAAACTAGCCCGTTGCTTCAAATTTTCCAGTACTTTAAATTAAGAAAACTTTTAATAGTTCTTTTGCACTTAAGACTTAATAATGAAACATGCAATTACTGAATCACTGTTGTGGTTTCAATTGCTAAATGCCAAATTAATAGCTATTTGTATTTACTTTTCATTTGTTCTGATGTAGGTATCCAAAAGGTATCCATGTTGAAACTCTGGAGTCAGATAAGGTAACTAGGCCTGTTGCTGCCTCTAACATTTGTTCTGTTGAATTATATTTCTAAATTTTACCAAATCTTCTCACTTTTTGAGTAACTTGAACATTTTAAATGGAATACAGTGAAGTAGTTTCTAAACATTAAATCCGACCAACATATGGAGTATAAGCATGGATTTGTGTGGCTTAATGTTATTCTTTTAAAAGGATACTAAAAGGTATTTTAAGATAGAGTGATCTGATGTTCAGTACTGGTGAAATGTAGGTTGTGATCCTGGAGGAAAAACAGTGGCATCACATGGTGTGTCCTCACCTCCCAACAAACATCCCTGCTCCAAAAGATATTTGAAATAAACTATTTACAAGGAAATGCCGATAATCTTTCCCAAGAAGGAAAAGGTGGGTTTAGTAAAAGTTAGGTTTGGTGGATGACTCTAACACAGCCTTCTAAAGGAGGCTTTTGGGAGTAGGTGATGAAGTGATGCCTACAATAGAAACAGTTGTGTTGCCAGGTAACTGCTGCTGAGGTGACAGTTTTCTTTACAATGTAAATCTACAGAAACTTGCAGCAACCTTGAATAAGAACTTCTCAGAGTCATTCCTCAAACTGTATGTTTTTTGTTTTAGAAGGAGAGATATATTGTTATTAGTAAGGTAGATGAAGAGGAACGAAAGAGAAGAGAACAGCAGAAACAAGCAAAAGAACAGGTAAAAAAGTTCCATTTCATTCCTTTATGTCAAAGAGGAAGGGGGAGAATCGCTGACTTCAGTGAGCAATCAGAATTGTGTGATAGGATTTGGTAGTGTTTCCCTTTTGTTTGGCTGTGACTGGCTGAAACAGATCTTCCAAATCCTACCACATAACTTAGGCTTTGCAGTAGGGCAAGCAGAGTTGCAAGGCACTCTAAAAATTAGAAGAAAAACTATGGAATACTGAGCCAATATTCTGGAGCAGTGAATGCCTCCTTGTGTGCATCTGCTCTACCAGAGAAGTGTGGCCTAGGAATAGGGAACACCAGTTTCTTGCAGAAATTCTTGAGGAAGTTGTCACTTCATTGGGATTCACAGTCTGGCCTTGGAGTAGTGTTCTGTTACAAAGCCTGACTGCTCCTGGTTGTCTGTGTCTGTACCATTCCTGTGTCCTTTCTTGATGCAAACACTCTGCACACTGCTGTGGTGACAAGCTGACCAGAAGGTCGTGCCTGCTGTATTCTCATTGTTTTTGGGACTTTGTATCTTGCATTCTCAGTCTGATGCAAGTTTTAGGAGGTCATAGGGAATTCTTGATCAGACTCCTGTGGTCTGTCTGGATGTATTTCAAGATACAATGGTTTGGGTGTAGCAAAAAATATTTGCATGCAGAATGCCTTTTAAGAGGGAAAAAGATACCTGACAGAGACATTAACTAGTATGACATCTCTTTTCCCAGAAGGCAAGTTAGGGCCAATTTACTACAAGAGCAGATTTTTCTGAAGCATTCTTACTGGGGCTATTATTCTGACTAGAGGCATTCAGAGCTGCACTGAAATAACTGAATGTTTTATTGAATTTTCACTTCTGGTTGGATAAAAATGGATAAAGGCAGGCAGAAATTACTTCCCTAGACCTTAAGAAGAAAAATCTGTTACAAAAAAATTCCTTAAGTGAAACTAAAATAGGCTTTGTAGTCAGATTCCCCCCAAACCAATTTGAATCAGTTTAAAATGTGTAACTCACATTATATAATATTGTGTTTATATAATAGTGCAGTTGTATAATGTTTCTTCTTGGTTTTGTTTATGTAAATAGTGAAGAATGTACTTTTATGCTAACCTTGAGTTTGGGGTGAAACAAATCTGATTTAATGTAAATAACAATCAGGATTCAGCCTGTTGCACATGTAATGATGTATGTTAAAACTATGGCTGAGGATACAGAGCTTAATTTTCCAAACTTGTTGAGGTGTCTGCAGTACACTAGCAGTTGAGCACTGCTGTAGTGACACTGAGCTGACTGCGGCTGTTACTGCTCTGCCTGGCATGAAGTTGGCCTTTGCGGCAGCTGTGTTTTGCTGTGCTTTGCATTTGTGGCTCAAACAGCAGTGATACCACACACGTTTTGTCTGCTGCTGTAGAGCACTTGCACAACGTCAAGGCTTTCTCTTCCATCCTCCCCCAAAAGCAAGGACACTGGGAGGGTGGGCTGTCATTATCTTTATCCACAAATCTTACTGCCTGCTTTTGAATTTTGAGTGAGTGGAGTGAGCAGAAGGCAGAGTGGCTGTTGGACTTCTGGCCAAGGGCAACCACTACAACAGCTTGTGACTTGTCCTGCTTGACAGAGAACTAGAGCTACACATAAATCAGAGTTCTGTCAGCAGCATCCTGCTTTTCATGTGTCCTCTGTGGTCTGTTCTTGGTTATGTCTGAGAAGCAGTTTGAGTCAAACTGTGTCTGCCAGTTTGCATGTGCAGTGTTGGCAATATTTGTGTTTATGTTTCACTAATATCGGAATCTTTGCTTACAGGAGGAATTGAATGATGCAGTAGGGTTTTCCAGAGTTGTTCATGCCATTGCTAATTCTGTAAGTTAACAAGATTTTTGATACACCTTTGTTTGTAAGAAAAATAATTCAAATAACTCTTTTGCTGTTACATTTTGGGAGATAAGATGACATACAAGTTAAAGGGACTTTTTAGATTGATGTTGCTTCATGTTTTATGATGTTTGAGTGGGATAGGTTAAGTAAGCTTTTAAATTAATGAATGACATGAACAATCTCATTATCTGAAAGTCAAAAGTTCTAGCTTCTTGGGGCTCTTAAGTAACTAGGCTTTGGGGACTCTTTTTTCTCTGTTTTGAAAGGATTGTTGCGGTGGGTTTTTTTTTCCTTTTTCTCTGGCAAATAAAGGCTAATCAGACAAGGACAGTTGTATCAAATCAATCAAAGTTAACATTTAAAAAACTTCTTGTACTTTTTCAAGAAGGAGCTTGCTTGTACAGCATCTGGCATGAAAGGTTCTGCACCATGAGAAGCCAGGTCATGCTCCTAATAACTATGATATGTTATAACCATTAAGAATATATTGTGAGTTGATGTAAATTAAAAGGTAATGGACTGAGAAATTACCTGACTTCATCTTTAAATAGATTACATTTGGAAACCAAGTTGTAAGTATCTGTTTTAGTGCATGTTGTCAACATTTGAAGCTGCTCCTGTAAGCTGTGATAAATGGTTGAGAGTAGAGGAAAAAGGAGTGGCTGCTCTGAGAGAAGGGAGGAGCGTGGGGGCCAGGCAGAGAGCAGATGGGGAGGTTTGGTTCGTATTTGTTCCCAGCTCCCCCTGGCAAGTACCTGGGAATAGGTGCTTTTCACATATTGCCCTTGCCATGGCCATGACTGGAAGTGTAAGCAACATTTAATATTTTTTTCACAGGGCAAGCTTGTTATTGGGCACAATATGCTGCTGGATGTTATGCATACCATACATCAGTTCTATTGTCCCCTACCTGATGTAAGTAATCTTTTGAGCATTCAGATGATGAAATGAGTCCCTTAATGTATTTGTCTTTTAGTCTTATCTCTATACTTGCTTGTGAATTGAAGCATCAATCAGTTTATTAAGAAGTACAGAAAAGTATTTTTAAAAACCCTATTTGTCACTTCTGGGCTACTGCCTTATTTTCTTAAATCTTTATGTAGAAAGCTTAGGGATTGAATTCTGCTCCTTTGCATTTTTTAAATGTTCAAATTAAACATTGGAATTGTGGGGTTTGCTTATATCTGTTAGTCCTTCACAAAACAGCTTGGATAATGGCAGGTATGTTTAACTCACTGCCATGTCAAGGTACTGCTTTGGAGCTTCAGCATAATTATGTGGCATTTTCCCCACTGTAGTTTAATAAGTGGGAGTGTGTATTGTCGTGTAAGAGAACTTAAGAGAACGATAAGAAATCCTGTAGCAGGAGGATTTCATTGGGGTGAAGAGTTGCAATGTCAGAATGATTGGAGGGAGCACTTGGCTGACTGCAGTAGGGCAGTCTAAGAGTTCATGACTGCAGCAGTCCAATAGTTGAGTTAAACTAAGCCATGTATTGGCACCAAGAACATTCAAGAAGCCAAAGAGATAGTCTAGGCTGCATTATAGGATAGGGTACTGGAAATGGTAGAACATTTTATTGCTAATCACAAACAAATCAGAAATAATTAGTCCGTAGTTCTGTGTAATTCCAGGTGGTATCTATGGTAATGCTGACAAATACATGTCTTACATGGTGAGAATTCAGTTACTGTGTCTCACTTTTAGAAGCTGTTTGGGTAATTGTAGCTACTGCTCTCTGTCATTCCAAGACTGATAAACAGTTAACTGACTTGGATTTTATCTTCCAATTTAATGTTAAATTAGGACCTAAGTGAGTTCAAGGAAGTAACATCATGTGTCTTTCCTCGGTAAGTTCTTAGTTCAAACTTTCAAGTGTTTTAGTACAGTTTTAGCAAGCTGATTTTATTTGTCCTGCTGGCCCTTTAACTTAGTTGTTACTGGAAATAAAAGTGGGATCAAGCTACATAAATATAGTTTTTAAAGTATGCCTGAGCATCTTTTTTTTTCCCAGAAAAACAGTGCTGTCGGTTTACTTCTTGGCAAAAGATGCACCTGTGCTACTTCCTTGGTTTTGGCATGACAATTGGTGTTTTGAATCTCCATTTGGAACAAGTTTTATTTGCTACTAGTTGTTTGCATCTCTTGCTGTTGCTTAGTTGCTGTCCTTTTCCATGCTGAACAAAGCCAGGGAATGTTTTGGCTGTTTTAGATCTGAGAGTAATTTTCAGTAGGTGTATCTGCTGTTTCCCAGCTAAGATGCTAAAACACTTTGGAGGATTTGGCAAAATGGGCATTCTTCCATTTCAGCTTAGTTGGCTCTTACTTTGTTTCTAGGTTATTGGATACTAAACTGATGGCAAGTACACAACCTTTCAAGGTAAATTAATATAATATTATAGAATTATTTGAAGATACAAACTTGGATTAATTCATCTGTACTGAAGCAAATCATATTTCTTTTTAGAGAAAAGTGTGTAATGTTCTCTGTGATGCTCTTTTTTTTTTAGACTGTTTTTTTCTTTATGCCTTATTTAAACTTAGAAAATCTTTAAATACAGATTTTTACTTTCCTGTCAGTGTCTTTTGAGTTTGTAGTTTTAAGGTAACCTGTCAGCTTTGAATTTCAAAATATATAGAGTTTTTGCTAGTTAAAATGTGATTAGTAGATTATTTTCTTCTTGTAAAATAGCATATATCCTCAGGAGAAAAAAAATAGGATCTGGAAGCTGTTTGTATACTGAAAGATTTAGCATAATGCTTGATCATCATTAGGTCCTTTTGTGGCCCTGATGCTCAGTGAGTAGTCAGCAGGAGGAAGAAAATTACAGGTTTCTCTTAAAACCTCTTGCAGCATGAGTTTTTTTCCTCTAAATAAGTATTGAAATAAGTGTTCATACTCTCTTGCCTTCCCATGTGCCTTTGAATTAATTAAAAACATGCTGATGAAGCAGCATCTATTTTTGTGCAAACCTCTGTGACTCTGGAGCATTGCATAACGGAGTCTGATTAAAATGTACTTAGGAGATATTGTCAAGCTGGTGTTGCACACTGCTGTGGTAAGAACAGAGGCTTTGGTGTGCTGAAAACTAAGAATCCTGCCCAAGTTTTGTGTCTGGTACAGTTGTGTTGATACTTGTATTTCTACAGTAGATTCTTGGGGTTTAGGCTATTATCAAATGGTGCTCCAGGATGCCAAATTAATGCATCATTTGAGCTTGTTCTTTGTACTTAGTTCCTGATAACTTTTCAGGCTGCAGACTTGATGATAAGTGTAAACAGCTGTCTTGATTTAGAACCAAAGGAAATTTGGTTCTCAAAAGATTTCAGACAACTGTAAGCAGGATTGTGTGACGTTATGTTTTCTCTGGCCATCAATTCTGCATGTTTCCATTGTACTGATTGCCAACATATATTTGATAAGGAATTAATCTGTAATATATTTTTGTGACTTTTTATTTTATGCATATTTATATTCACTAATGCAACCCAGCTGAGCTGAAGTATAGGAGCAGCTTTCTGACTGTCAGGCTTCTTTTGCTTTGTTTTACTTTAAATCAGCAATATTTACACTTACAAAACTATCCAATAATGTCCAGTCAGCAAGCACATTTCAGTACTCCCCTTGAATGCCTTCAGCCATTATGATCAATATCTAGGGTGTTTTGCCTGGTTGTTTGTGCTGCTTTTTCCCTGGCCACATGCACCCTGCATGAAAGCAGACTGAAATAGAAATATTACTTGTCCATAATTCATCATCAGTAATTCTGGTAAGTAATAGTAAATGCTCATGACTCGTTATGAAGAAAGTTAACTTTAAAACTTGTCTGGACAGACTTTCTGGTGAGTTAGTTTGAAGTGGGGCTGTGTATAAATCCATAGAGAACACAAGGTGGCAGCAGTAAATTCTCATTTAATCCTATTTGAATTTCAGCTTCCAGGGAAAATGTGTTGGCGCTGGCAGTTAATGATGCCTTTTCTTGCAGGAGATCATTAATAATACATCACTTGCAGAACTGGAAAAGCGTTTAAAAGAGGTTCCATTCAGCCCTCCTAGAGTTGGTAAGGATATATCAAAATGCTCGTTTCTGAAAGGTTCTCCTCTTTCAGAGGAAACAAAATGTTTTGATTATTTTTGAACTTGGTCTAAAACATAAATAACCCTGCTAACAGTTTGATTTTGCTGAAATGGACTGTAAGTGTGGGCAGTATACATACAGTGCATTAGAACTTATGACTGGACCTTAGTAGGAGTCCTTTCACTTTATTGAAGATATAGAAGAATGGTTGTATTCCGTGAACAGCAGTTTCATCAACCGCTAGAGATCGCATTTCATTCTTTAGGTTGATTTTAGATTATTAACTTGAAATTGTTTTAAAACACCTTCACTTGGTGGCTGTCCTTCAGATCAAAGCCAGAGCACTCCAAGAGGCATTTGGACAAACTAAACCAAGAAAACTTACACAATAATGACCAGTTCTGTGTATTCTAGAAATCACTGAAGTTCCTTTGGAGCTTTCTTTGCTTTGAGGTGAAAGAAAGGATATTTAACCAAAGGGCAAGCTTAGCTCAAGGTTCTGGGATTTTTCTTAAGCTGCCGATTTAGAAGAGGGAGAGCAATACTGAGCAGTAGAGTATGTTGGAAGGGAAAGTTTCAATGCTTAATCAAGGTCAAGATAAGTAGAACTACACTTAATAGCAAGAGAGATCTTTTTTCATGAGATTCTCTTAACAGTTATATCGCTGCCAGCACCAGAAACAAACTGGACTAAACTTTAGGACATCCTGAAATGATTGGTGTTAATACAAGGGTGTGACAATTAGTGTGGGTTTTGCGTTGTCGGTGATAACGTTAGCTGCGTGATTATGTTTAATTGGTAACACAAAAGACCCCAAAGAAACCGGCACAAAACTCTACAGACAGCACGTCAATCTAAGCCTCAATATAGCATCAAACAGCATCCTCCCCTCACCAATAGTTCACAGCAGCTTAAACCAACAATCTAAACCCGTCCGGTACCCCGTGGCACAGAAAAGAATTGCACACAACACTCTCTGGGACACAGAGAGAGCTGCTTCCCACTAAGCAACATGTTAAAAGGATTTGCACACCTTAAAGGAACACCACAACCAATATAAAGTCCCGAGGGGTTACGAGATGTAAGGCAAGGTATAGTGTTTATAAAATAAAGATGTTAGCCAGATAAAATTAGTAAATATAGGTGGCTATGGGGTGAAGATGGAAAGGTATAAGGCATAAAGTAATAGGAAGAAAAGAGCAAACAGTAAAAGCCTGCGCACCCCTTCCAAAGGCTCACTCCTTGTCCAAAGGCGCTGGAGGAAGCAGGGCAGCTCGATGGTTACCCCAGGAGAGATGGTGGTTCTTTTTCCCCAATTTTGCTTAGGACCAATCTCTTTTTATACCTTTTTTCCCTCGGTAGTTTTGTTAGGCAGTTTGTGTGGCTGTAGGCAATAATAGCTCTTGGGGTGATAGACAGGTGACATAGGCTTGCTGTCTTCCTGTGCTTCCATAAGATACAGTGAACGTTGATCTTATCAGTGTGGCTTGAGCACTTTAAGGAAACCCCTGGAGCCTCTTTGTCCTCTGACAATGGTGTCTGGGAGCAGCCCTGCAGGGGGGACGTGTGTCCCTTAACCCAGCAGGAGCTTCTCAGGGCTATCACCCCACACCGTGAATACAGGGGGGTACAGTAATTGCGGGCAGACCTCTCAGTGGCACATACTCTGTAGCTTCTTCTCAGGATTTAAGATAATTTGGCAGCTGTCAGGTGTCTTTTTTATTCTTGCTGATGCAATGTAATAGTAGTTTTACTTTTTTTTCTCCTTGAGAAAAATATGACAGTAAGTCAGAAGTGTTAATAGTTAATCAGAGGTGATTAATGAATTTCAGAACAACCCAAGCAAAATGTGTTTAAAAATACTGGAATACTTTTGTATTTATGTTTTCTTTTGGATATGTATCTATGAAAAAAAAAAGCCTTAAGAATCATGCTGTCATTGTCTCAGAATTAATGCTCCATTTTGGTTAAGTAAGTCTGGGGATTAATGGCATTTTAATAGGAAGGACTTCATACCCTGTGAACCTATTCTTAAAAATACAAACCGAAAATGTGCTTTTTTTAAGAACTTCTGAAGTTTCAGAAATTCTGAAAATTGTATAAACTTCCCCAAATGACCTTACACTGACAAAATGAGTGTGTGGGTAAGCACACAGGGCTTTTCCTTCTTTAATAACGTGTTTATAAATGATTTTTTCCCCTCAGAAAGTGCAGAAGGATTTCCAAGTTACGACACAGCATCTGAGCAGCTCCACGAGGCGGGATATGATGCTTACATTACTGGACTGTGCTTCATTTCTATGGCTAATTTCCTAGGTATTTGTGCACTCTTTTCCAGATCTTCCCCTTGGTGCTGCCTGTAGCTGCTTATTACATCCTGAATTTATTCTTCATTCCTCAGGTTCATTCCTCAGTCCTCCGAAAAACCATGTGTCTGCTAAATCAAAACTCGTTGAACCTTTTTTTAACAAGTAAGTAGTTGTTGTATTAAGAGATCTGCTAACACATGGAAATAGAACACTGTCCTTAGCATATCTGTTTCAGAATCAGTGGCTAACTGCATCTTTCTTTAAACTTCAGTCTTACTGGCTTTTTGATTCATGCTAGTAATGCTGCAGAGAGGCCAGAGGTTGTAAAGTAAATACCTTTTCTTTGAGTTGCATGGTTTACTTTCTGCTAAGCTGTGAAAGGACACTTAGGAGAGTACCTGGATTTCTATAATGGCCTTTCCATGCCTGCGTTGAGGATAAATTTGGTTTAGAAAATTATTTCTAGAGTAATCTTTGTGGGTAAGGAGCTGAAGAAAAATTGGTCAGGTGTTCTTTGTGTTGTAGGACTGTCAGAAACTGGTGATACTTCAAACTGAGTATGCTAAGTCTGGGAAAACTACAATATCCGTATTGTAATATCAATCCAAGTAGCACAACCATTGTCAGGTAACACAGTTTTAAGAGGCATAATAAACATACATGAAAGATTAATAGTTTCTGGGTTGATGCTATGATGAGTGCTTTGCTTTTGAATTGGATCTTTATGCAGCTGCTTAGAGTTGAAGTAAGACTTGAGAAATCTAGAAGCCTTTAAGTAGAGATTTGATTCTTTATGTTTTTAATGTGTTTTATTTACCTTAGGAATACTTAGAGATACTACAATCTGTCACATGAAGGAAAAGGAGTGGAACTAGAAACCTGCTACTGCCTAGTCTGTGGTGTTTTTTTTAAATTCATGAGAAATCACATCCTTTCAAACCTTGCACTGTAGAGGTTGGCAAAATTAATTATTTTAGCTTCAGTTGGAATGAAGAAATAATTGTGATTAATGGTGTTCATCTGTCATTGGTCTGGAAACCAAATTATTACATGGACAGCAGTTATGAGATTCTCTTGACACTGAGACATGTGAGGCAGTAACTCCATATATTCCAGCAGATGTAACAAACTGTATGTACATTCCTTAGATTAAACATGGACCAGCAGTGACTGCTTGATTTGAATGTGAAGGTGAAGATAGACTTCATCAACATAATTTCACTATAAGATAGGATTTGTCACAAGGTTGTTTCCAGGAACAGCACACACATGTGCCAACTGGTAGATGCTAATTGAAGGGGTTAATTTCTCAATCATTACCCAAATGTTTTCTAGAGATGCATATTTGCAACAAGTACAAACTGAAACTTCTAAAACTGTCACGATAATACATGAAATTTAAGCTTTGCAAATTAGTTATGTCCTTCAAATGTGACATTCCTCTAGCAGTGACATTTCAGAGTTGTGAGAGGAAGCCTGCTGTGTCTGTTCTGGCTTCACTGTCTAACTGCAGGGGAAGGGAAAGTTAACAAAAAGCTGTCGGGAGAACAGCTTCTTCTTTTTTTTTTTTTTTCCTTTTTAAGCAAGAACTGAAAATTACCATTTGCAAGAAAAGAATGGTTATCCATTCTGTCATTATGCAGAACTTGTAGCTTCTTGTATTATTTTTAAATCAAGGACACTTGGAAGACTTGCTGTGTCTTACTTTCACTTGATTTTAGAAGCTTTGTCATACTCTAACTAACATCTACCACATCACCTAAGTCAGAGCTTAGAGATGAAAGTGTCTCACCTTTTTCTTTGTAGTGAGCAGGCCAGAGCTTGTATTTTCAGAGCTAGTTTTCTTTCTCCTATGATGCAAAATAACAAACCAGAGCAAGACAATTCCATTAATTATTTTTTTAAGAAAGGAAAAAATATTTAAGTGCTTGTCAGAAGCCAGAGCTGTTAGGTGTTTAAATGAACAGGTCTTTGTGCTCTTTTCAGTCCTTGCAGACCAGGTCTCAGGTTGCAGCACTTGGTCTGTTCAGCACCTGTGAGCAGCATCCAGGGCTTGTGCAATTCCCATGGTTATCTGAAGGTCCCTGCAAGTCCCTGTTCCTTTCAGGATTTTTGGCTCTGGGCTGCCAGCCAGCTTCCTGCTGTGTGTACTTGTCTCTAGTTTGGTCTAGAAGCTTTCCCTAGCTGAGCATCCCCTTCCAGGGAGGAAAAAACTGTCTTCCTCCTTCTTCCAGAAGGTCTATCTGATCCCGTGGGCAGCAATCAGAACAAGGAAACCTTTTCCTTTGTGCTGTAGTCATGTTCTTCAAGCAAAACACAAGCTACAACATGCAAACAGTAAGCTAAACAAATGAAAGTTATACCTTATGTCACAAAAGGTTTTTCCTGAAAGAAGCTGGACAGAGGAGTTTATTATAAGGCAGTCCTTTAGAAGCGATGTTCTCAGTTTGAACATATATCAAGATAGTCTTGAAAGGTTCTTCAAAGCAGGCTACTTCATGAATCTTTGGGTTGCTCATGAAGTCTTAACATCAAGATCTCTGGATGCAAGGTGCTAATATTTAAATACAGTTTAGTGATTAAACTTTCACATTGTTGGTGTGGCTGACAGGATTTTGGAAATGTTTCCTGTTTCAATAGGCTGTCACTAATGTGATTTGTGGGAGTAAATTTAAAACTAAAAAATCAAGCTTTGATTTTTATGAACTTAGCCTTCAAAAGAAGTTAATATTTTTTCAGTAGTAATTTGCACTACTTTCATTATATCAGCAAAGTTATGGGACTTCCTGGCTTGCTGTTCAAGGGTGGTGGCCAGCACGTATGTTCATGTACCTACAGGTCAGTGATAAACACAGGTAAAATCTTTAGTTTCAGGGTTTTTGTAAGAGTAGAACTGATTAAAAACAGACTTTGCCTTAGGGTTCTTTGGCTCTTTTAGGCATAATGCAGTAAGTTCTATGATAAACAACTCAATAAGCCAAGAATTCCAGAGATGCATTTCTGTAATCTTTATGCATTATTGTATATACAAGATATTTGAAAAATCATGTTCATGTGAACAAGCTGCTGTGAGTAATCCCTGGCGAAAATTTATGAGTTGAGATGATGGGACTCTTTATTGCAATATCTAAACTCTTGTGTGTATAGTTTGGATACTGTTATTGTGTCATGTACTTTGGAGTTGGTTTGAAATTTTTTGACTGTTTAGTTTAGGACAACAGCTCTTCTTCCACACTTCCCTGCCTGCCCCCACAAGCCCCTCACAACATTTTAATGGCAATATTCTTTTGTATCTCTTTGGGTTGTTTGAATGCTGTTTGTTTTGATGGTGCTGGAGGCAGAGGGTGAAAGAAGTGTAGAGAAATGAGATCACCATGTTTTATTGAGCCGAATAGCATTTTGGTCTCTAGAAATATATCTTAGAATTATTTTTTTTTTAAATCCAAAGGGATATCAGAAACCAAAATCTGTGCAAATCGCTTGGGTTTGTGCTACATTTGTGGAAAATGCCTCACCAGGGAGCTGGGCTGTCTGACATGAATTGCCAGTCAGTTAATTTCTCCCTCCACTTTCCTATGTTAATTCAATTTTCTTTGCAAAATCATTGCAAAAGAACAGCAATTTGCTTTTCTACAATTTGACCAAGAACTTTCCAATTGCAGTGTGGGACTAAACAATTGCTGTTTTGGTGCTGGTAGCCACATGTGTCTGTACCAGTTCCTGAGCTGGACTGGTAAACTGATCTGGCTTTAGAAAGATGCCTTTTCTTTTCTGTGCTGGGTCAGTCTCTACCCAGTTGCTCACACAGCTGTGAACACTTCCATCCTAGCTCAGTGCAGAGGAACAGTGCTGGCTCCTTGGGACTCTGCACTGCTGTGCAGTGACATTACAATAGCCTTCCTCTCCTCGTTTTACCTGACTTGCCACAGAAACAATTGTCTTCCAAGTAGCTTTCTCTAAATATGTCAAAGTTCCTGTTGAGAACTCTGTCTTCTGACCATGTGATCTGGTTGCAGCCCCTCAACAGTGTAGGAAATAACGTTTTTTTTTAGCTTGGTCTATATATCTTTTAAAGAAATCTGAGTTAATGGAGTGAAAATCAATGTCAGCTACAAGTTCATGAATCAAGCTAATTTAACAGAGTTCACATTGTCATACAGAACAATCTTATTAATGTAAATGTTCTGCAGATGAAGAATCTTAGAACCATAGTTATGGATGCTTAATTATGGATTATGCTGCAGCTCTGTGTTCATAATCCATGTGGTGTAAGTTAGTGCTACAAGATGTGGTTACTTATGTAACATACATAAAGTGCATTTAATATTAAAATCAGTATTTATCCTATAGGGAGTGTGTGTGTGTTTGTGTGTACGTGCTGTTTAGCCACGTAGTTGTTTGACCAAACAAATAAATGTGGGATTTGTCTCTGAGGATAAAAAACTGATCTTAATTTCAGGTACATGTATTTTTTTGGCATAAGCCTGCTCTTGCTGTTGGTCACTGTATTGCTTTCCTCAACAAGATAAAACCTGGGGGAGGGAAGCTTAACTAGTGTTCGCCCCAGAAGTTTTTGTTGTGTTTTTAGTAGGCTTCGTCTTTATGAAAACTGCTACCCACCTGTCACTATCATCCCAGATCTCTATGGATATGTCAGAGTAAGGATTTCTGCCTTTATTTCCTTGTGGAATCTGTATTTTGAAGCTGGCTTCGTTCTCAGTGTGTCACTCCTGTTCACTTTACAAACAGCTGGGATGAAGCCAAGTGTACAGGAGGGTGGCACCTAAGGCTAAACAGATGAAGAAACTCTAGCTTCTTTGTAAAGTCTTTCCATTACTCAGTGCTATGCTGGCATTGGTGAAATTTCTGAATTTAATTGATGCAGATGTTTCTAATTTTTATTGATGAAGTTCCTCTTAGGTTCTGCAGTGCTCAGGGGGACACAGTGCATGTTATGCTGTATTTTCCCTGAGACTCAGGAGGAGAAATCAGATGGGACAGTGTTGTAACTGGTGCCAGTTCTCTGAAGACCCTCTGGCTCACATGTGAACCTGTCATTTTTTCCCCAGTGTTAGGATTTTTTCTTTCTTCTGAATATTTATAGCATAAACAAGTTATGCATTCCAGTAGACTTTTCAGTGATACAGGTAACCATAGCAGGGCACATAGGATTCAAACCCTTAGAAACTAATAGTGAGTGTGGTATGGTATCTCTAGGGAATTACAGATCAGTCTGTGCACTTAAAATGTTTTTATCAGCTGTTTACATCAGTTATTACTTAGTTGAACACTGTAAATGTAATCTGATAAGCATTTTAGAAACTTTTTAAAGTTATGATGGAAAAGTTCCTTATTTTAGCCCTCCATTGCACGCTGTACACAGCAAATGTTTTGTAACAGCAATGTGGCATCTGTACCTATGACAGGATTTTAGGCTGTTTATCTTATTTTGGAGGGAAATAGTTTTCAGAGCTGAATAAGGGCTTTTACTGAAAACATTTTTGAATGCTTTGAGAAACTCTTCAGTTACGTGTTAAAGGGCAAAAGACTCATCCTGGTATTCTCCAAAGAAGTCATGATGGCTTTTGCAGTGTTAGGGGTTTAAGATCCATTCTGTCTAAAGCATGATGCAGTGCTCAGAAAATGGGAAAGTTTATGTGTATTTAGAGTGATGACAGCTTTTGCACTCTCCACTGTGCAATGGCTCTTACTGCTCAGAGCTGCTACTTGCTAAATGTTTGTTTCCCCACTTGCCTTAATTATTTTCAGCAGTAACAGTTTGGGACTTCCTTGTCATTATTTGCTTGAATAAGTAAAATTACTAGCATGATACCAAATAACTTTTTGAATATGGATTGTTTGATAATGGATTTGACTTAATTAAAGGGTCTGTTTGTTTTAATATAGTTTTAAGATATATTTGGGATGGTTAGTTCTTCAGAACAGATGTGAGAAACTGTATAAAGGAAAGCTTACTGAAAGGTCTTCAGGCAGAAATTTGCTAATAGTTCTTTTCAATTTTGCTTCAGGTTGTTTCTTATGAGAGTAATGGACATACCATATCTCAATTTGGAAGGACCAGACTGTAAGTAGCTTCTTTCATTGTAAACTTTGTACTATTCTGACAAATTTCTGGGAGGAAGAAGTGTAAAGAGTAATTAATGTGTATCTAAAGCACTGTACATCAGCTGTGTTTAGGTTACTGGCCTCTTATCAAATGATTTAAATGTATCCCCCACTTTTTTTTTTTAAACAAAATAGTAAACCCATAAATTCTTCAACTGTGACCAGGGAACTTGTATTATAAAGAGGATTATTGAGAACAGATTAAGTTATTGCTGCTAAATGTAACTAGATGCAAACTGGAGAATAGCAAATGGTTCTGAAAATCTTGTAGCCACTTTCCTTTACAGTTGATGTACAGCAGTACCTTTAGTTAACATCAACCTAAAGTCAGAATTCTTTTGCCATATGAGATTATGATAAATGGAAAAACATCACTTGAAATATTTTCCATTTCAAGTTATTTCAGGTTAAATACCTAGGGCTGTAATAAGTTGATAATACATTTATATGAAAACAGATTTCACTAATGTAAATGTCCTTACTGTTATGGGATGTTAGACTATGTTAAATGAGTGTTTCCACTGATGCTTTGACTGAGGAAAATGTGAAGCCCTGGAGGTCAGTCTAGTCCTTGATTAGATGAAAGCTTGATTTTATACTGTGAAACCAGGTACACAAATGTCTTAAAATGATACCCCTCTGGAAGCAGCACTCGTGTAAAAATGTTTTCTACTCTGTGCATTGGAAAGCTCAGACTGAGTTGTGGCTCTTTAATGGAGTTTAATAGTAACAGAATGCAGTTCTAGAGAAATGGAACTATTGGAGAGGAAAATATATGCTGTGGGGGCATATATTTAATTTTTAATTCCGTTAGGTGGTCAGGTCACTGAGCTCTGGCTCAGTGGATCTGTTGGAATGGATATCTAATTACATTGCATCCTTCCTTCCCCAACTGTTTGATGTTGAGTGGAAGAACGGATAAATACTTTGGGTCATTGAGAGAATGCCAAAGCTACTAATTTGTAAAGATGCTACTTCCCCTTGCTAGCCAGCTTACAGGATTGTTTTGATACTTGGCCAAGAAGAGTTGCCAGAAAGAGTCTGCCTCTGAAAGTCTGTCTCTTTTATCTGAAAGCCTCTCCTGTAGAACAGACTGATGCAGATGTTCTAGTACAGCCTGAACCAGGGAGGCTTTCTAAGCTTCAAAGCAGAAAGCACATCTAGGGGGTGGCACGTTGGGCTGACTGTTTGGAAACTTTACTTGCTAGATGCAAACACTACTGTAGGTTGAGGGAGCTGTCTGGTTGTTTGTAGGGGACACAGAGAAGTACAGCCATGCCAAGAGCAGGGCCAGGCTTCTGTGGGAGGTGCACTTGGAGGCTGTATTTTTCAAAAACAGACTAGCACAGCTCACTAGGGGACTGTCATAAGTTTTGGTGTGTTTGTCAGTTTGTTTGTCCTGTAGTGTAATAGCAAGTTTGTGCAATTTTTCCAGAAATAATGGATTTCAATAACATATGCCAGGTTAAATAGTATTGAATATGTGAAAGTTATTTTCACCATCTCTTTTGTAACTATGTATTTGAAACTCCTTTAAAAAGAATGAAGTTGCTGCACAAAATGACTACAAAGCAGAATAAGAATCAAATGTTTCTCACCTGAGTGGATAGAAGTTAGAGAGGTTTTAACAGCAGATTCACAGTGAATTTAAGAATATACTGATACTTGAAGGTTAGGAATATTAGGAATAATTTCTTCTCCCTATTCAACAGAAAAAGGCTGTAATAGCATCTGAAACTGAAGTTGTTCAGGTTACAATTTTCTAGTACGGGATTGCAAATCAGCTTTGAGTTGCTGGCTGTTCAGTAGGCTCTGCAGCAGTGAATTGATCTTCAACTTGTGGGATTTTGGTGTTTGACTTGTATAGTGCCAAAAATTGAATTCTAGAGCTTAAAAAGTTGTGTCCTTTTTGGTTTTTGAGGTAGCAGATTAGGGGAACAGGACTTCACCTGTGCTCGTAGAGGGATTACTTTCTTTAACTCCTTTGTCTCCCTCCAATCTGACAGCTCTCAGGTGCTCATGTAGAGCTGTAATTTATTAGCAGGGAGTTTCTGGAAAGCTGGGGCTAACCCCACTTGTTTGGAGTGAAACAGGTTAAAGCACTTAGCAGTAACAAGTGCTTGATGGTCTGATTTTGGACACCTGCTCCATGAATGAGATACACCTTGAAAAGCTCTCCAATTCTGGTGCTGAAAGCTAAGGAGATTCAGAGGGTTTGTATTCTAGAAGAATTCAAGAGGATAATTCACTAAGATGCAAGGCAGTTCCTATGTCTGTGTACCCAAAGAAGAGAAGCTTTTCCTGAGTGTTACCAGGTGGTCAAGTTAAAATCTGATCACATCAAGCTGGGTGTCATTAACTGTTGAATCACCTTTAACAAACTGGAGCAGTAAATTGTAGTGTAGGACTCTAATGCTTCAGCTACTGTCATCAAATGTACAATGACAAGGGAAAATCTAGCAATGATTTGCAAATAGTGTGTAGTGATAATTTCTGCTGTACTCTTACCTCTTCCAGCAGTTTGATTTAGATTCTCTCTGTGTGCACTAAAGACTTCTTTTGCATTTCTTCTTTACATGTTGGCCATGATATGTCTTTTTTTCTTGGTGTAGTTTTCTACAATAATAAGAAGTCAGTGTCTATTTTCGAATTTGTACCTAATATTATATGAAAACTGAGTTGGACATTGTTTCACAGGAAGTTTTCTATTGACAAAAAAATGGCAAAATTGAATTATTGCTAAGAATTTTTTAAAGGTGGAGCATGAAGAGGCTGTTGTTCTTTTCTTCCCTCCTTGAAGTTGGTGCAAGGAATGGGAAGGACTGGATTGTGGGCATTTCCCACTGCATGTAATGCTGTTTCAATTTCTTACATAGATAAGCCAGTGGTTTAGTATGTCTTTCATGCATAATTGCTGGCACATTCTCACTGGTGCCTGATGTAGTTTCACAGATCTTAGCCTGTTTTCTCATTTACAAAAGGAAAGAAAGGGGGCAAAAAGCTACATTACCACACTGGATGACTTTTTTGAATATTCTAAAGTGACTCTTATTTTAACAAATGCTTTTTTGTTTCCTAGTGCAGCCAAAGCGAGATCATGTTCTTCATGTTACTTTTCCCAAAGAGTGGAAGACTAGCGACCTTTACCAGCTTTTCAGTGCCTTTGGTGAGTGATATAGTCTATCCTTCCTTACCTATTTTTTTTTTTTGTCATTAGCAAGTACTTCTGGTTTGTTTTGTTATTTTTAGCCTGGGGATGGAGGCCTACTCCTAGTGTAGGTAATGATGAATCCCTTTTTGTAGTTTTTGAATGGTGTCCTGTGGACTTTCTTCCTAACAATGTGTTGAAAATGTCTGCCCTGGTTAACTGCTCTTTAGAAATCTTTATATGTGGTCATTGTTGAATATCCTGGATATTTGATCCTTTTATTTACAGCGTCTCCGGGGAGGAGGTAAGGGTTTATATAGGTGGATAAAGGGAATAGGGATTGGTGTGAACGGCACATCGAGGCTTTAGGAATAAGGTTCATCCTGCAGTCTGCATAATGCATAAAGCCATACTCCAGCTTAGGTGTGTCTAGGCAAGCAAGCAAGCTTGAAAATAGCCAATTTGGTTTCAAGTCTGTGAACACCATCCAAGACAGAAACGACAAAAAAGCTGTTTAACAACTGGGGACTAGTAGTCCTGTTGTTCCTGTGCTAAGAAGTATAAAATGTAAGGACATGGAGATCTGAGCTGATTGTCAGTGGTCTCTTGGTGCTCTGTGCAGGGTCTCTGGGATTGGATAGAACCCCCTCAGTTCCTGCTCACCTTTCCATGTGCTCTGCAGCAGGATAACGGAGAGGATTTAATAGCCCTGCTGGGAGGTGTAGAGTGTGAGAATGCAGGAGGTGACAGGTTCTCCTAGAGCCGCTGTTCCAGGGTAAGGGATGGCCCTTTGGATCCTGTTCCCTTGGGATTTGAACGTCCGTGCCCGGTTTTCCTGCCGCGGGCGGCGCCGCCAGGGGGCGCACTCAGGCCCTTGGCCGTTCCCGTTCCTCCGGGCTCCCGAGCCCAGGGGAGTTCGCACAGTTCGGCTGGGAAGCTCCTGCTCTTTGCGTGCAGCTTCATCGGTGCTTTGGGTTAGGTCTTATTGCCGTGTGGTCTCAAAACAAGCTGCCGGTTATTCCTTCCAGCATTCTGGGAGTGCCCGTGCTTTCCCGGTTGTGGATGGGCAGAGGGGCACAGAGTGAGGTTGGTGAATAGCCAAAAGCCGAAAATATAAGGCACTAACAAACGTGAATTGTCCCAGTTCATTACATCAGTTAAAGAAAAGTGTTTTGAAACGAATTTTTTACCTAAATGAAAAATCAGTTCTAAATCAAATAGCACTGTTAGTCAGACTTGATTGAAGAATGATTTGGAGTTGGCTGTAGCCTCGAATGAATTGGAGCAGAGCTCTGATCTTCCCTGAAGCCTCTATCGCAAGCAGGGAAACAGCTGAGGGGGCTGCAGTGCCAGCCTTGGAACTGGTTTGCATGTGCTACTCTAGAAGGGTGTTCGTGAGTCTGAATCCTCCAGGACTCTGCATACCAAGGGGACACCTGTTCATGCAGGATGTTTTTATGGTCTCAGGGGTGAATGTAGTTTCACTGTACAAGGACTTGCAGTACTGTGCAGTCTCTTACGTTAGTCTCTGTTCCTTTAGATTCTTAAATTTGGGTGGTTTATTTGCTCATGCTGATGTGAAATATGAAGGTATTAAAATAGGATTTGCTAGAATACAGCTTTACTATGTGACCTTCACTACTACTTACATGAATGTCTGATGGAATTTCAATTAAAACTCATGCTATCAATGTACTGTAAAAACTGGTACTTAAAACTTTTCCGTGTGAGTGGAGTCAGACCTGACTGCATGCAAATGCAATGCAAAGACTGCATTGTGTTTTGTGAGAGCATGAGCTGTCCTTAACAGGGAGATGAATGCTGATGAAGTGATTTCTAAAATGTAGCCAGTCATTTGTGTGTTTGAATCACGTTCTAGTAGTCCAAGCTATTATAGAGGTGAGTTTTAAGTGACTTTTAAGTACCTTTTTGAGACCTATTTTCAAGTGCTGTGGCATGTGTTTCTGTTAATCACTGAACTGCAAACTCACTGTTTAACTTAAAGAAAAAAGTGGAGCTTGAAAAACGTCCCTTTCAAAGGTGACAGTTCAGTTTAAGTAGAACTTATAGCACATTATATATATTTATAAATCTAGTTTAAGTAAAACAGCATACACGTGCTATATATATGTATGTATAACGTATTCTTCTGTTCATATAGACACCTGAGCTTTGAGTGTTGGTTTTTTGGTTTGTTGGGGTTTTTTTCCACTGTGGGATGTTTTTGTTAGGATTTTGTTGTTTCTATTTTTTGGTTGTTTTTTTGGTTGTTGTTTTTTTAATAGAAATAAAATTTTTAAACCCCTATTTTTTCTCTGTGCATTTCTGGCCTTTCCTCCTTCTTCTCATGCCAGTGTTTCCTTCAGCTGTTCTTGCTTTCCCTGCACTCTGTCTTCCTGCCAGGAAGGTGGAAACTCGGTAACCCTTCTCAGTTATTCACCAAGAATAATTTCTGTTTAATATATGCTTCAATCCTTGTTCATAGAATAAAACCTTTGACTATTTATATCATCTGATGCAGTCAGGTCCAGAAACTGTTAACAATTCTATCATGGTGTTAATGTGGACAAATTTTTTTTATGTGTGTGATAACAAAATGGAATATAGTCATAAACTTTTTGGTTAAATGAAGGCCCTTGCAGTCCTAATATCTGGACTGAGTGGCTAATTGCCAGTAACAGTCATGTAGGAAATGTATAAAAACAGAGTATGAATTACCTAGTCCATCAGTATTATTTTATTCTGTGGATTTTAATGTTGTTTGCATGTTTAGGTTTAATATGAAGAATTTTCAAATTTATTCATAGGAAGGGTTACACGTTACTTTGTGCCTTCATCTCAGAAGCAAAAAATTGGATTTTCATCTCCTATTTGAGCAAAGGTGTTTTATTTCACTTGATAATCCTTGATTTACCCTTTCTTTAGCAAAGGACTTTGTTTGATGTTGTGTGTAGCAGCGACCAGGCAAGGGCCAAACAGGCCAACAGGAGTGTTCTTCAAAGTACTGAAGCCATTTGATCTATTCTGAAAGTGTAGAGAGGAGAGTCTCCTGGTTTATTCCTCCAGAGCCATTACTGCACTGCATTATTGCACTGCAAATGGCTCAGCTGGGTTGGCCTTGCAGTGAGAGGCATGTGATTCTCATTGCTGAGTATTGTACTACAAGTGCAGAGACATTTGCTTTTCAGGTCTTTATTGCCATTTCACCATGCTTTTGAAAGGCACAATATTTACTGAGTGCTTAGCAGTATTGCTGAATGATCTAATTTATTAATCTGATCTCTCTTAAGTTCTTGTTTCTTAATAATAACAAAATGTGACATAGTGTGAAAAGAGTACCTCTTGAGCATGGAGAATTGCATAAGAGCATTTGCTGCAGTTCTCTTCAGTTTGCAACTCAGCATCCACTATTTAGTGTTTGACTTTTTCATTAAATGATATATTTAAAATGTGTAAATCTGAGTATAAAGGCAGCATGTGTTGGCAGGCATCAAAACCCTTAATTAGCTAAAAATACAAAGTCAAAAGTCATTTAGAGTGCAGCAGCCTTTCTGAAACAATGACTAAAATTACATGGCAACAATAGCTTGGATTTTTATTAACTTACTAAGAGTAAATACTTCGTGAAAATATGGGCGCTGAAGTCCATTTGAGTAGCTGAACTTGAAGTTTTTTGTCTATCACTCATCCTCTTTGCTGTTTTACACTGAGGCCACAGTTGCAAGATGTTCAGGGAAATTCTTCTTTCTGATCTTTCTTTTGGTCTGTTCAGGGTAGATTGGTTTGAAGTAACTGCATATGTAGGAAAGGGACGCAATCAGGGCAGCACAGCCATGTTGAAGAGTTACAAGAGAATATGGTCTCAGATGTCTCCAATGATTTTTAGAAAATTTTGTAATTAGTTATGCCGAAAAGGAGAACTTGATACATGAAGAAATTCAGAGCAGTAACTTGTCAGTGGTGTGGAACAATGTTAAATTGTACAGTAATTTCTGTCAGGGTCCTACCAAGTGCACACAGTTTTGAGTTGCAGTCCTAAATCAGCTCAGGCTTTTCCTGGGTTGTGAAATGTTGGTGTCCTGCCAAAAGGATGTTCTTCTACAGTAAAGACCCTTACCCACAGGCAGCAAAGATCTCTGTTCTTCAGAGACAGAATTATCAGGAATTGAATTTATTTGCCCTAAAAAGTGTTTAAAGAAATTCTAACATCTGACTTCTCAGTGCAGGCTCTCCTTTGTAGCAGCCTTAGCCCTTTAGTACAGGGAAATGTCAGCAACCATACTGAATTAATTATGGTTTTGGCAATGATCAAAAAGATTATAACTTAAACTCCTAAATAGCTGGCTACTCAAATATATAGCATGCAAATGAAATCTATCTAGGCTTTTATTTTTTATAATTAGAAAATCTGTTTATAATCTGGCTGGATTTCAGAAGAGACTGCTATAGCCTTGTAACCTGTAGGCTAAATTAGATTTAAATAGATTAAACAACTGAGAATAAATGTATTTTAAGCCTTTTTGCATCATTGTTTTTAACCTTGTAATATCTGAAGGTTAAATGGTGGTGTAACATTATATATAACTCGATTTCCTAGTCTACCTGAAAAAAATGGCACCAATTTTCAATATCTGAATTGCAGCAACAGTGGAGCACTTAGATGAAGACAGGAGATGTAAATGTATTTAGACTATAATAAGACCTTGTGTCTGGAATGGGAATCCTTTCCTCTGCTTTTACTTGATGATGAGCTCTTTAGTGCTAATGTGACATTTTAAGCTGTTCACACAGAACATGCACTAACTGCTTGATGAACAGAGGAACTTACTTCCAGTCACTGTTCCATTGTAACTGTTTCCAAATGAGCTCCATGATTTTGTGCATTTGTCCTTATATTGACCCAAATTAAGTTTTTTATTGCACATCCAGGGAATGATGTATAGTGGGATCCAAACAAACCAGAGTTTGAAGATTTACTGTCACAATAACTGGAGTTCTCAGTTTGTGTGATCAATCTTCTGCCTGCCCTGCTCTACTGGAATTTATCATCACCCAAAGAGCTGTTCTTTATCTGAGTCAAGGCCTGAAATTTCCAGAAAATTGCTTCAATTTATTTAGTAGAATTATATAGAAGCCAGGAAGGGAGGACATGAGTGTCTGAGGGTGGACAGGATGCACATGCAGCCCTAAATTTCTGAACAGTTCCAGGCCCATGTGTATGCACTGCACACCTTTACAGCGGGTAAAAGCCTTGTCAGGTGCAGTTACTCTTAATTGCCTCTCTTCTTTATGTCACGTCCCCTCAGATAAAATCTGTGACTGAGCCTAAGATGAAAATAGTCATAATAATTTCTTTTGCCTTTTCTAGGTAACATTCAGGTGTCGTGGATTGATGATACATCAGCATTTGTATCACTGAGCCAGCCAGAGCAAGTACAAATAGGTAAGTTGCTGAATTTACCTCAACATTAAAATTTTAATTGACTCCTGCAAAATGCCCTGAGCAAGGGAGAGATGCAGTGAGAAGCCTTTTGGGGTATTGGAGCACACATACAAAATAACCATCTCTGGACTGCTAATGTGTCTACACTTTGTGTATTTACAATGTGCAATCTCTCCAGACCATAGTTTTTTAATTTTTGTTTGAAATTTTGAGCTTAGCTTTGAAAAAAGTTGATGGGCATAAGTTCTACAGGAATTATACACTTATAACCTTTTTCCTTGAAAGTTCATTGCACTTGAATTTTCTATATATTGCTTCTTGGTTTAGATTTTAGAAGAGGGGTTAGTTTAAAGCAAAAAAGTTGTGCATGACTGCATAAATAACACTCAGTGAACCCACATTTCTAATTCACATAATTAGGACAGATAGCAATATTTTACTGTTTGCAAGTGCAAGGCTGTCCAGAAAGAACCATTTTCAGTATAAAAAGCATGGAGCATAACATTGTCTAGATATCATAATGACGTATGGAATAAGTAGCACGAGAAATCATCAAGAACTATGTAAAAAACAAAGGAAGAGTCCAGCATCTCTGGATTTACTGAAAATATTGCTTCCAGTTATGAGGGAAAAAAGTCTTTTTGCTGTGGGGGGTTTTTAGGTTGGATTTGTGTGTGGTTTCAGGGGTGTTCTTATTTGTGTATTTGGGTAGGGTTTTTTAAAGATTTTTGGGTGAGTGTAGTCGGATCCACAAGCTCTTAGTGGTTTCTGTAGTTCCTTTGGATGTGTATTTGCGGACTGACCCATAGTTCTGGGGACAATGACTGGAAGTGGGCCATGATACACAATCATTTAGGGTATGTTATGGGAGGGTCAGCCCTCTTTACTGAAATGGTTGCATCAAACGTGGAGCCAGTAAGAACAGCAGTGTATGTAGCACTTCTGATTAACTGTTGCACTTCAGAGGTATCTTGCCAGAATTCCCAGGACTAAGCTCTAAAAAGAAAAGAACCAGTTTAGAACTCCCCCCGAGTTCACCATCACCCATCTTACTAAGCTCCAATAAAGAAGCTTTCAGGTGGTGGATGCACAGTCAGTGCATCTCTGTAGCTCCCTATTAACAGCCTGTGGGTGTTTATCATACTTCCTTATCCATCCATAGCTCTGCAGAGCATTTTGAGTGCTCCACAGCAGCAAAAGCCATTGTTTCTTCATTTATATATAGATATGAGGATGATAGAACTTGTAGTGAGAAGCTCCAGATAAAGAATCCTGTCAAATAAAGCCTTCCTAGATGCTGCTGCAGTAAATTCCCCACCACTATCACCTCAGTCGCTCACCCATTGTCAAAAAGCTTGGTGTATACACTATCACCACTACTTTGTTTTCATTGGGGTTTTTTATTGGTTTGTTTTTGTTATAGCAACTACATATTCTGGAAAGAACTGGATGTCTACAGAATATTTAAACTGAGTCTTTCTGGCACTGTTTTGTGTGTGTGTCTTTTTTTGTGCTCTGACAAACTGGGAAGCTTGTTCAGTGTCCTACGTGCTAGAAAACATGTTATTTGTTTGAAAGCTCAGGTGATTATAGTCTTTCATAGATTTTTATGAAATCAGGTTAGTAAAATCTCATATACTGAGAGCAGTGAGCTAGCCAAGCTGGTAAACTACAGCAACCTCAGTTACCAAAAATCTCTGTGATTTTTACTGTAAAATTGCTCAAAACTCGTTGTGGGGTTTTTGGTTGGTTGTTCTTTTTCTGTTGTTTTGGTTTTTTTCCTCTGTAATAAACACATCATAAAATCAATTCTGTTATTCTATTTCCTGGTCTTAAATTCTTTAATGAACTGCTCTGGCAATAAAAGTCACTGTTCGTACTTGAGATTTAGTGAGCTGTGCTTATGTGAAGAACCTAGGAAAAACTAATAAAGTGGCTGGGTTTTTAATCTGTTTTTTTAAATGTTTGCATTTTCTGGACTGTATAAAAAGCCTTTGACAACTGTCAGACAATGTGATACAATGCAGTATGTTGCAGTCCTAGTTCTTTGATTACCTTTTAAAGATGTTTCTGGCTTTGAGCTGGTATTAATACATATGGTTAAGAAAGAACTTGTGCAACAAAACCATTTATGGAATATAAATGCATTGAGAACATGAAAGGTGTATGGAAATTTTGATAAAGTGTTCAAATTTGCATTATAGATGAGTCTAAGTACTGTAGAAACATCCAGATGTATTTTGCATCCTTTTAATAAGGAAATTGTGTGTGAAAAAGCTATGAAAATGGGATCAGTTTTGTAACAATCTGCATGGAGTGTTAACTGAGCCCATGTCTACCAGATTTTTTTAAACTCTGTTCATATCTGGGAGGTGTCTTTATTTTTCAGTTCCAGCAGCGATTCAAATAATGTTTGGCTGAACTAATGTAAAGTTACAGAATTGAACAGCAGATCATGGAAAGACTGTTCTGCTGTCCTGCCTTGATGTACATCCTCAGGGTAGCCAGCTGATGAATCTACCTGGTTCCTTAAAGATTTGTCTCTAACGCCTTTCAATTTTGTTCAGCTTTGTAGGTGCTACAAGGCACTTTGAAATATGATTTGTCTGTATTACTAGTTCTGTGTAACTGTAACTAAGGGTTATATTGAAATTGTGATAGTTGTCTTTCAATTATCACTCTTAACCTTTACAATGACAGACCTCTTAGAACGTGACGCTTTATATAAACTGTTTCTGCTGTGCTGAGCTATGCCATTCCTGTTGCTTCTCACTCCCCTGGCTTCAGGTATTTTGAATGGACTAAAAGTTTCTTCATCAGCATTCTGGGAATACGTTGGATTTCTTGTGGCAATACGCATAGAAATCCATTTTGAATATGTAGGTAATGAAATGTATCTGTTCATCCCCCAGTGCTCTCTAAAACAATGTTCCTGAGTTAGGAAATGTCATGGATGGTAACCATTAAGACCTGATCCAAAACTGATTGATAAAACATTAGTCCATATGCTTTTCTGTTTGAAAAGAATGCATTTGACTAGTTGAATTAAACTAATGAGCAGCTCTTCAAATTTCACATGGTAATCAGTAGTGTGTATGTTGCCAGGGAGAATGCACATCCCAGTTTTCTGATTGTTAAAGTGTTACCCTGAAGGAGCTATGAATCTTTGCATAGCATAAAAAGACTTGTTTCCTCTTTACTTATTTCCCCCTGAAAAAATAAGTAGGGGAAAGGGCAGTGTTTTTATAGGCAATTTTGGAGCTGCTCTCAACTTTCAAACTGAATATGGCATTCTTAAAACACACAGAGGAGAAATCTTGGAAAACAAGAGTCAAATGCCTTAAACTTCTCGTTTTGCTGCCTATAATAATGTCCAAGAATCTTCATTTGGTTATTCATGTGACTTGCATATTGGCAGCCTCTCTAATTTATTATGAGTAGAAAAGGCTTGTTCTTGTATAAAATCATATTACTCTTTACAGTCAGAACATAAACTTCAGCTTGAAGTGGAAGCACCTGAAAACAATAATGGGCAAGAAGCAGAATTTATTTTCTCTTGGAATTTGCTGTTCAAAGTAGGTAATTAATAAGAATTTGTTAAATGGTTGATGCTTCTTTAGTTGGACATCTCAGAGACAGAACTTTGTGTTGCCAAGTTGTACTTCATGTGGTCTCAGCATTTCTGTCAAACATGAAGCACATGTGTGGCAAAAGACAAAGCAGTGTGTACATTTGTAGAGCTGATGAATACAAGAAACTTGAGAACCAGCTTTTGGTGTACAGCTTCTGGCACTTAAGACTCATCTTGCTAGATAAGCTTTGTGTATTTATAAAGTTGGCTTTTCATCTGGAAAGGTTAGTATGGAACAAGTACTGTCTCAATGATTCTATGCCTTACAAGGGTCTAGACAAATTCATACAAATAGTCTGGAAATGGTGGGGGAAATAGGAGAGACTTCAGCTTGTCTTAACTGTAAACTAAACCCAGTATTTTATTTGATTGATAAATTGATGTAACCTGAAGTATTTCAGTGTTTCAGCTATTTCAGCACCTCAGCTGTGCTGTGCGTTAACTAGTCTGGGAGTCCTCAGTTAATGCTTTGTATCAGTGTTAAGCCCTTGATATTCATGGTTTCATTGAATTTTGTTGTCAGCCAACTTTGACTGTCCAGGTCGCTGGTGTGAAAAGAACCCAGATATTCTCCTAAAGGGAGGTTCCTGTAGATGTCTTAGCACTTGGGAGGTCTTTATAGGCCATCTAAGATGTACTCTTAAAAACTACAGTTCCTTGAGAAGGAGTTGATTTCTAAAACATGGGAAAAGTCCTATAAATATGTTTAGAGTTTTTCAGCGCTTGCAAGTAAAACTAGGTTTCTGCTCTGAGACATTTGACATGGTTATATGTTAATGAAAATAATGGACAAGTTTATCAGTGGTACTTCAAAAATACACGATTTATTTTCCCTTAGCAGCCAACACTTGCACTTAATTCTTTTTGCCTAAGGCTTAGGTGCAGTTTAATAACATCTCTGTTCTGATTATTAATAACTTCTGCAACATTTTAAGACCACTGTTTCTATTTTAGAGTAATTTAACTTGAGAATCTTCCCAGGAATGTTTTTCTTGCTGTCTTAAAATGCAATAAACACACTTAACCTGAAATTTTAAATACATGTGAAAAGCAACTGCTTGTCATAAATGGCAAGCATTGAAATAATGTTAAGTTATTCCATGTGTTGGTGCCCTGATACATGAGCTCATACAGAATTTAGTGTGTGCAAGATATCTTCTTCCTCTGGGCATTGAGGAGGCCAATGTATTTAGACAGCAGGGGAGCAATGGACTAAAGCAGGTGCAGCAGCTGAAATTGTGACGGCCTTTCAGTGATTTGTGTTTAAATCATTAATCTTTCTGAACTCCTGAGTTTCTCAGGCAGGGCTGGACTTTATGGCTTATTAGTGTTTTATAAGGTTTAGTATAGAACCCTCTACTTAGCATGAGTGCTACTACACAATTTAAAAATACCAAAAGTATTTTCAGCTCCTGTGTGTATCAGTCTCCTCTCACTGAAACTGGGGAAAGGGCAGGTACCGTGTACTGTGTCACCCAGAGTCTTTGAAAAATGGCATTTCACATGAGACTGTTCTCACCTGTAAGTTAATGTGAAATTATGCCAGATACTTTCTAGAAGGAGGTTGCAGCAAGGCGGGGCTGGGTCTCCTCTCAGGTAACAAAACAACAGGACAAGAAGAAAAGGCCTCCAGTTGCACTTGAGGAGGCTCAGGTTGGGTATTGGGGGAAATTCCTTCACTGGAATGGTTGTCAAGCACTGGAACAGGCTGCCCAGGGAAGCAGTGGAGTCACCATCCCTGGAGGCTTTTAAAAGACATGAGACCAGGTGGTTTGGAGCAGGGGCCAAGGAGCGAGGCATGGGATTCTCCTGTTCAGTAACAGCATGGAATGAGCTGAAGTCAGACTGTGTGTTCCATTTCTGTCTGAAAAGTCCTGCAGGTCTGAGCTCTCTGCTCTTTGTGTAATAACAGACAGTGAGACTCTCTGACGAGAACAGAAATGTTCTAAACACCTTACACTTTTAATTTGTACATTCACAGATCTGAACACTTTACCAGTAATCCTGAAAGTTAAAATTCTCCAGTGTTTATTTAAAACCATTCCTGTACTAGTAAATGCAATGATTGAGATGTGGTGAAGTTCTGCTCGTGTTCAGGAATCTTGACTGCAACAGGAAAATGGATTACTGGTTTTACAGTGGAACCAGTGGTATAAATCATAATAGAGGTAGCTTTTGTACAACTTCCAGCATCACTGCTGTGGAATTAAGAAGACAGATTATAGACCTGTCTTCAAGGCACCTGCAGCCATACTTTTTTCTCATTAATTAAGAAATAAAGGAAAAAAAGCCCAAACCCAAAATGCCCTTTGTACCCTGTAAGGGTTTTTTCTTAATGTAGTGTTGGAAGTCTTGTGACTACCTTTTCACTTTTGATTTGGATTTTTTGAAATGAGTTGAAACAAAAGCTGCAAAATGTAGTATTATACTGACGTATTTAGACAGGGTGCAAAGTTTAAGTAGCTTGAATTCTTTCAGTATTGAAGTAACTTCATGTTTTAAGGGAGTTAAAATCTTTTATAACAATCTACATACATGTGCATAGCATGAAGTGTCTCAGTGGACTATACTATCATCTGTGTTCTTTGGTGAGAGAAATATTTTAAGTTTAAACATTGCCAAAGGATCCTTTCCCTTTCTTTGCTATGTTTTGTACTTGGCATTTTTTCTTTCTTCTGTGAAGCTGTTTTCCTTCAGATCGCCTATTAATTTTTCCATGTTCTCCATCTTGATTCAAAGGGTTATTTTGGTTTGCTCTGTAACTTGCGATCCTCTCTGTAAAGTGAACAGCTGCTTTGTCATGACATTCATGCCCCCTGCTCTGGATTCAGATACCAAGAATGACAACCTTTGTGAAACACTCTCATTTTAAGTCTCTTTTAACAGAACGTGCCTGTACAGATTCTATCTTAAGCTAATACAGGAGAGGAAACAAAGGGTTGGGCAGCACTGTGTACAAATGGGTGTTTCTGTTTTGTTACAGCCTGCAAAGAGTTGCTATAACCAAATAAAACTCAGAGACTATGGATCCTTCAAATTGTTAACTAACTTTTCTCCATCAGTCTCAAATGCACAGGTTCCTTGGAGCAAGAAAACGGGTCTTCACCAACCTTAATTTCTGTTTTTCTGCAGTCAGTGGTTTTTACAAAGTTGATGTTTTTTTCATGGATGCTGAAGATTAATGTAGTATTTTATGTCCCTTGTGGGTTGGGTGTTCATTCTTTTTCCGAAATGAATTTATTTTTTTTAAGTTTTTGTAACCAGACTTGAGAAAATGGTCTAATCCATCACACTTGGTTGTTTTATGGATTTATCCTTTTGTCAGGACTAAGAGTAACACACTACATAGGGCAATAACTACTACATAGTTATTCCCAGGATTGCTTCTTTCCTGCTAAAGCAACACAGTTGTTTACGTACAGCATGAGTAGCCCTAGAAGTCAATAAATAAGGCTGTGGAACCATACAATGAGTAATGAGAGTAAAAAAACCCACTACCTGGCTGCTCACTAATTGAACAGTCACTGGCTGAGGCAGCGGCCCCGTGTTTTAAGGAGAGCATGATCAGGTAGAATTAAGGCAGCATCCATCCAGAGGTCACTGTAAAGCTTCACAGGTGGAGTCTGACTTCAGGATTTCATAAGCTTAAGTGTTCAGTACTGCAGCCTTAATCTGTATAGCTCTGTGTGTTTATTTTATTTGTGTATTGTGGTTTTTCTTTTACCTACACCGTTCACTAACATATTTGTCTATTTATTAAGAGGCTTAATATTGTCAGTGGCCATCTGTCAGGATTCTGCTCTGCATAAGAGCAAGGACTTGGCAAAAGAGGATCTTTGTGCACATTTCTCTTGGATCACTCAACGACAGTCAGCCTGTTCAATATCTTGCCTAATAACTAGAGAAAATATGTCCTCCAGAAATGCTTTTCCTAAAATAATTTGCAATTACTGTTATTCTACTACGAGGCAAAAACCTTAGGGCTGCAATTATGAAATGATGAAATGCAGCCATGTAGAGTTGGTTACTCGCTCAGGTTTCTCACAGAAAGATTTGTTTTCTCTCCTAGAGTGTAAATAAATAAGTAAATAACCTCCCTAAGTTAGTTCTCTTCAGTTTGTTAGAATTCACAGAGCATTCTAGCAATGCATTTCTTCTTCTGGCAGTGCGGAATGATGTAACTGTATAGGCTTTTTTTGGCAATGTGGACAGCATTCTTCAAAAAAGCATCAGAGAAAATGTATTTTAAACTCTTTAGATAGAGCTGCTCTTCAGTTCAAGACCATGCAAGATTGATTTATGTTTGTGGCTCCTTAGACTTCTCCATATGCCTTCATTTCAGTTGTTCAATGATGAAGCAATATATTCAGCATGTAACATTTTATATTAAATATATATGCTGTACATGTATAGATTTGTGTGCCTGTCAAATGAATGGGTTGCTGTAAAATACGTGCCTTTTTTCAAGAAAGCAGGATGTCTTTGTTCAAAAATACTGACTCTTATACAAATTTATTTTAAAATTATCTTTAGCCTACATATGATTTTTTTTCCTCCTTAAAAAAGGGCTGAGTTTATCGAGGAGTTAAATGGCAGATCTGTAACTTTGGTTCACAATTTGTAGCAAAACAAATAATGTGGCCTGGTTATTGTGTTTTAACAAATGACTATGTATCAGATGATCCATGGTAACTTGTGCTCGATTTTAGCAAGTAAAAACATACTTGAGTTTAACTAAACAAATGTTACCCTGAGGAATGCGGGCTGGCGTGCAGGAAGCTCCAGTGAGCCTCATTAATTCATTCATGATGCCTGCACCACAGCTCCGTGGGCAATAAATACACTCCTCATTCCTGCAAACACAGCCTGGACCTTCACAGTTCAAAGCAAGTATAAGGGGGGGAAAGGAGGTTTGCCTGACACCTCTTGGTTAGGGCACCAGTCTCATGAGCTGCTAATCACAACTGCTGCTGTTGATATTTGGCATCAAAATTAAATATACAGTGCTCTTGCCCAGTGTTATGTACATTACAAAGACATTACAGCAGCAGCATCTATATGGTATGGCACATATTATAGGTAATTGATTTCACTGTAACGTAGCAAATATGCAGAATAGATGATCTGTTCCTGAAAGGGAAAAACAAATCCCCCTAACTGCCCATCTTCCTCAGCTTTTGTGAAATTTGATGTTGTGGCTTGCCATTCCTAGTGCTTGGACCAGAGGTAGCAGAGAGTACCTGTATTGAGGATAACACTTCAGCTAGAAAAGCAAGTTGGACATGCATCTGAAATTGCTGCCAACAAAAAATTGGAAATGCGTAATAAAATCAGGATTTTGTTTCCACTACAGTTATGATATTTTAAAATGTGCAGCCAGATTATATAAAAAAACGATCTGGGGTTTGTTGGTTTTGTTTTGTTTTATATTTAAACTGGTTTACTGGTTGGTTTACAATACTTTCTTTCAGAGGGTTAGGCTAGAAACAGCAGAAGACACCAGTTGACAGTCAGTTTAATTTGCTGATTCATCTGTTACAGTGATGGCATCAGGCCAGAGCTTGGCTCGCTCACTAGAGGCTGAGAGCTGTGAAGATGCTGGGGCTTGAAGGAATGTTGTTAAATTGTTGCTGAGTGGAGACAGTGAAAGTTTTCTTTATTTTTAAAGTGATTCTAATTTTGCATTGACAGAAATCCTTCTACCTTGAACTCGCAGTCTCTTTTAGTTAAATTGAGCCCAAACACTAGGAAGATACAATTTTGGAGCAGCTGGATATTAGTTAAGTGCTTCTTCCATGGATATCTTGTGCAACCAAAAATGCAGCTCAAATAAGCTTATGTTTCACAGCAATCAAACAGAGTTTTGGCAAAGGCTTTGCAAATGTCGTCTTTTCCTGGCAGACTTGCAAAATAAACCTGCTGGGTTAAGTAATGAGACTAAAAGGGAAAAAATCCAGGAAATCTTTTCTTGCCAACAAGCAATCTGGAAGGGGGTTACGACTGAGGAATTGATCGTTTCTAATTTAAAAGAAATGGCTTAAATAGATTTAACTCTTTTTGCGTGAAGTGTGACCCTGAGGAGAATTTTGAGCATCTAATTCAGACAGCGTGACTTTTTGAAAGTATGAAGTTGGGGGTTTATTTTGTTTGGTTTTTATTGCTAACAATGGCACTAGAAATCATTCATATGAACAGAAAAATAACTTGCTGCCTTCTGCTTTTCAAAATAAGTTATTTCAGGAGAGGACATGCTGTCATTTAAGTGTTTTGTATATAACATCTCTCTTCTTCTCCATAGCTGTAAACACCAGCAGGTATGCTGAGAGTTATAGGATCCAGACATATGCAGAGTATGTTGAGAACAAACATGAAGAAAAACAGACGAAGAGAAAATGTCCAGAAGATAGTTGGAGGGAGATGGAGAGGAAGCGGTTAAAAACTCAGTGCACACCTTACCTGTCCCAGAGTCGGTACTACTGTGTTAACAGGTGAGATGACTTCTGCAAGCTCCTCATTTTTATTGCATCGTTGTTAGAAGTCTAGCAATTTTCAGGTAGGTCTTAACTGATACATGACTTTTCTTTTTCTGTATGCATTTCTTTGCATATAAATCAGTAGTGGTACATCAGCTGTCACAAGGTAAGTAAAAGCAGAGGGAATTTCATCACGAATGTGATTAGACAGATTTTTAAATTCTGGGTTTTTGAGGGCGGATCAAATCACGGCTTCTGAGCTTCGTGTAGCAGCATCATTTCTTAAAATAAAAAAAAAGTATTTTCTTTGTTTATTTGACACTTCTGAATGGCTTGTGTCATCTAATACTTGGCTGTCATAACCTTTTAAAGGCAGTGTTGGTTTTTGGATGACTTTCCATGGTGATAATAGTGCCACAAAGAAGGGCATAAATTACCTTCTTGAGCAGTCCTGATGAAGTCATCCTTATGCTTCAGAAACAGGGTGGCAAATGATGATACTTGCCTGTTGGTATAAAACTTGAAAAGGGTTTTAGTTCATTATGTAAGAACAGAACCAAGTCAGGACATGCTGCTTTTGATTCTTGTACAGTCTGTTGCTGTGTGTATTTCTAGTTCCATTTTTACCTTCTCATACTAATGACAGGTTTTGGTTATGAGAGTAACAGGCGGCTTCTTTCTCAGTCATCTGCATAGCTGTGTGTGAGAAGGGTCTCTAAGTGTTAATGTAATTGTATAATTAACCTTCAAGTTATTGTCATTCTTCCCCCTCCTTTCTCCTCCACTGACCCCTAGTTCTATTAATTCTATATGAAAATAAGTTTGAGTGGAATGTACAAGCTGCATTTCTCTAAGGTGGTGTTTTGGTTTGGTTTTTTGGGGGGTTTCTGTCTCCTCCCCCACACTCTGGTTAAACAGACCAAATATAATGGTTATAAAATCAGTGCTGTCCGTTTGCTTTATCTTTCTTGGAAATGCTATGACAAGTGCTCTCATTATGCCTTCCTGTAAACGTAATCTGTCATGTAACAAATATGCTAGACTTGCTCTGTTCTTGTCACTTACATAACCTTGTGATTTTGCAGGTGTGTGTTTTGGCCAGCTGTCAGATGTTCATGGCTTTTGTCATGGTGGGAATTCTAAATGTGTTATAGACATGTTTGATTCAAAAAACCATATGGAGGAACCCAGTGATAAAATCCGTATCAAATGAAGTTAGTTTAATTGGACTGGCGCACTTCAGAAAGCTTGGGAGTGCATGCTGTGGGGAGATGGGAGCTCTAGAGATTGTCCTGGCACCAGCTTGCACATGGCTAAGGTTTAGCTCTATAATTAAGTTGGTATTATATAGCCTGAAAATACTGCACCTTGAGTCTACTGCAAAGAAACACTAAATCCTAGTTTTGTTCCTGCTAAAGGAGGTCCCCCTTCTCGGTGAACACTGGGGTTTGGTACCATCAGGCTCTAGAGAGAGGCAATGAGTGGTGGCTTAAGGAAAACAGGGAATGCACCAAGCTGATTTACTGTGCTCCTGCAACTAAATGAGGATTGCCACAAACGTGCAGTTTGCAAAATTGCTGAGTGACATTTTCAGTGAATTCTTTTCCTTTAAAGTTCAACATACCCCAGTGAGTTGTTTGCTAAGTACTTAATCTTGACAAGTTTTAATAATTTTTTTCTATGTAGTGTTGTAAAATTCCACAAGAAGCAGCTTTTTGGTTTTAGATGATCAGCACTTTGATAGCCTTGGGTAGCAGCCTTTGTTTTGTTTACACATCTTCTTCTGTTGTTGATGCTACATGAATTTTTGTTCTCGTGTTCCTCCATTAATAAAAGCCATTTTGTTCTGTCCCAAATTCCCTTTCATGTAGGGAAACATGCCTCTTGACATGTTTTTCTTAATTTTACTTTGATTTGCTACTACTTAGATTGTATTCTTTTGTCAACTAATCTTTTGTAAATGCTTTCTCTGAAGTGTAATATAGTTAGATATAACATGGAACTGCAAACCACATGCAGTTTCATTTCACTCAACATGAACATTTTGTTTCCAGACAAAGATATGTAAACATATTTGTATTTTTATATATTATATAAACATTTTAAACATAAAATATAATGAATATAACATATGTATGTAAACAGTTAGGACAAGTATCTGTGTGTGCGTGTATGCGTGTGTGTATCTGTCCACATTCAGTGAAGTCCTGTCTCGTTGAGCCCTCAGTACTGTGATGTCTCCAGCAGCTGATCTCTTATAATAGCTTCATGTTACTACATCCTTTATTTATTTATTATTTAGTAAGCTTGCTGAATCACTTTCTGCCAAGGAGCACAGCTGCAGAATAGCTGTTCCTCTGCATAATGACAATGTGTCCTGGCTACTTTTTCATTCAGTAATGAAGTTGTTGGGTATTCCTTGTAAGAAACTTTTGTCTTAAGTTGACAGGTTGATAAGTGTATAACAAAGGTTCTTTAATCCCTGTCTTGCTGAAAAAATTGCAGTCCCGTATTGTACAGGAACTACTCTCCAGAAAATAAAGAATAATAGTATTGGTATCTGTCACAAAGTAAAATCACTTATAATTAATATGTATTCCATGATTATAACTTACTACTACTGTTCAATATCAACATTTATTTCAGTAGAAATATGCCTGATGATTAATGTAAGGTGGAAGAGTAGAGGAAAAACTGGTGTGTGGCACACAACTGCTGTAGCTGTGCCAGGACTGTGAAATGTTTGCATTTAAGAACTTTCCCATAGCAAAACAGTGTTAAGCCATAGGAAAGTCAAAGAGTGTATGTTCTGTGTAAAACTAAGTATCCTGCTCCACTTGTACTTACTTTAAGTGCCCTGATCATCATCTAGGAATAGTAAAATCAAGTAAGGCCAATGGCAAGGACTAGTCTGAAGTTCAGGAAGGTGATATGTCATTTTGCCTTAGAAATTTTCTAGTTAAAACTATGAGCTGCATCTTCTGTCAAGTCCGGGTGCTGTTTGTAGCACCACTTCCTTGAATGGCCTAAATGCAATGAAGATTATCTATTTTCTGAAATGTTCAAGTATTTCTACTAATTCTTTTGGGTTTTTACAGAAAGGGTTGTTTATAGAGGTTTATTACCAAACAAAGGATAAGAATTGGGAAAAGCTAAGTCATTAAATATATGGATAACAAATATCACAAGCAAATTATTATAGTAGGCCAGTATTGTAGTGTTATTTCAGGTGATTTCATATGCTCATAAGTTCAAATGACTGATTTTAATGATGGATCAGTATCTACTCCCACCCCGCAATTTTATTCAGTGTCAGGAGAACACGAGGTTTATGTTTTTGTTTAAATGAAATAGATTTGCAGTTGAAGGTCTGCATATATCCATATAATTGAAAATCTTCTGTTGTGATGAAGTGTTTCTTTTAAAACTTGGACACTTTTTCAGAACAGAAATTGTTAAATGCTACATCATCATGATTGCTTTCCCACCTTTTCTCCTCCCTTCACTTGCTGATTCTTTCAAATTAATTGCCTATTTGGGTTGGTGCTATTTAGGATTTGAAATGCCATTGCAAAGTCCATGGGCAGTTTAATCTGGTGGAGTTCTGGCAGTGCAGGGATCTGCAAGCCCTCCACATCCTGTTGATTCATCACCTTGTGTTCAGTGCTCCTGGTGCTGCTCATACTGCTGGAATTTAACAAATTCTTGGTTGATTAGTTGTACTTAATATGAATAGAAATTAGGTTGTACTTAATATGCATAGAAATCAGGAATAAAATGTAGGGTTTGTGTTTCTCCCACCCTGCTGCAATTCTTTAAAAAAAAATAGAATTATCACCTGGATAGCTGGTGTACATGTGTGTTTGGAAACCCAAGTGTTATGTAGTTAATGCATGGTGTAAATCTCTGTCTCTAAATGGTTTGGGTTTCCAAACAGAGGAACATAAAAGTCAATCTGAATTGGACAACTCCTGACAGCTATTAGTGTGTTTGAGTCCTTAACTTTGTTTAGTTGTTTCTCAACAGAGTAAGGAAATTGAGACAGACGTGGACACATCCAAAATAACTGGTATAATTAGAAAACTGAACTTTGAGTACTGCTTGAACTCTTCCATGCAGCCAAACTAATGTGCTACCAAGTGCATAAGTAATGTTGCTGTAATCTTGAATCTAATTTTAGGTTAATGAAGAATCAAAAAAAAAAATAAAAATCAACCCATAGCCACCTAGAAGCCATGTAATCATAAATGTAAAATAAAATTAGTATTTTGGGAGAAAATAAAACCATTCAAAAAGGGACCTTCTTTCTGCAGTGAGTGCCAGTTCCCTTCTGAAAGCCATGCTCATAATATGTCTTAAGAAATCCTGGGATCATAATTTATGGCTCCTGAGCTTTTTTCCTTATGAATTTTTCAGAATGTCTTTCCCAAAAGTAGAATTCTTACAAGCTTTTCTAAACAATATTTTAAAAAATAGGGAATTTTTTCATTTCCTAAATGCTCCTTTTTCACTGGGTTTTTTTCTTTCCAACCCTAGTTTTGCCTGGTTTGCAGTATTGAAGTGTGTATGTGGGATAAACAGTTTTATCCAGCTTTTTGGCTTCCATCTTTTTATTGGTGGTAGTTGTGGTGTGACTCGAAATGATGATTTGTAAGAAATCAAGCAAGAAGGCCTTCTGTGTGTGAATGTTTGGAGGAACAGCCAACTATTCATCAAAGTAAACGGTGTTTGTGCTCCTCAAGTGGAAGTAAAGAGCATGAGATGTAATCATATGTTTCATGTTTGTTTATTGCCTTTGGACATCCCAGAAAGTCTGTTTTAAATTCCAAAATGTTCAGCTGAAAAAATTCCATTTCAAAGCCAAAACTATACTGCCAAATTTAACAGTCCTTCCTTTAGCTGAAACCTTATTGAAACACCATAATGCCCTGCTATTGATTAAAAAGGAAAAAATACCATGTAAAGCTTTTGTTTATAACTCAGTATTAATATTTAAATCACAGAACATGGCTTAGATACATAGTCATGTTGTGTAGTTAATCGAAAACTAAAGGCTCATAAGTCTAAAACTACCTTTTCTTTTTAATTGGTAGTTCTAAAAGAGCATTAATTAGACATTTAAGTAGCTGGTATTCACATATCTAGAAGTTAGTAATGGGAACAGTGTTTTTAATTAGCCCCTTTGCTGCTGCATTCTTTCTTATACTCATGCTAATTTGATTTCGATATTGTCATTTGTGTTTGAAGGAAACTTAACAGTAGCATTCCAGTGGAACAAAAGCCTACGCAGTGTTATTTCAGTGTGTGCTCAATGAAGTGGAGCTCTGAGTTCATCTTCATACCCTGTTAGTCAGGCTTTATTTGGATACTACTAATGAAATGAGTGTGCAATTTTTTGTGCTTTCTCTTTTATCAGCCCCATGGATAATATGACTCTTCACTTTAAAGTGAGATTTAAAGTCTATTATATGGAGCTTGATGGTTTTCTCTGCCTGTATGTAATAGAAATGCTTTTATAATTGTCTGTAGTTCCAGGAGAGAGGATGAAGTTAACATGTGGGATCCTTCAATATGGAGATGTGTGTTTGAGGCTTCAGTTGTGACTTGGTGTCTGTTGACAGTGCTTTACAAAAGCTTGCATAACTAGGAGAATAAAATTAAAACTAAGCAGGGATAGAGAACAGCTTTAATTGCATTTCAGTGAAGTGATCTCATCAGAATAGCAACTCAGCCTTAGATATCTATAGTACAGAGAATGAATACCTTGATTTACATAAGATTGGGTTAGATAGCCAATTTATGGAATTTTATAGTTAAGTCAGATTTTCCAGATAATGTAATTTCATAGTACACCACTTACTACAGTTTATTCACTACCTTCATAAGCATTTAATAGATGTACAACAACTGGTGTCTCTGTAACAGTAATCTTTGAGTTTTTCATAATCCTCTTTCTTCTCTGTTCCAGTTTTACAGGTGCCAGTACAGTGGGAAAGAGAAGCATGAGTCCTATTGAGGAAGAAACTGGTTCTGATGATGTGGAGGAGGGAGAAGGCCAAGGTGCAGAATATGATCAGACAGACTCCTGTGCAGAGTCCCTTCCAGATGGTAAGAAGAGAGCCAAAAAAATGAAAAAGATGAAGGCAGAACAAGTTCCAGCAGGTAAATGCAATGTTGGTGCACAAGGTTTTCTGTTCTGTTTGGAATTGCCCTAGGCCTGAAGAGAATTGAGGCTGTTTTCTTGAATGTCTGTGCTTATAGTTACTCCGTTACATTCAAAGTTCTTGGAAGTTACAAAGTTTGCATCATACAAAAATTGGAAAAAAAACCAAGAAAACAAAAACAAAAGCAAAAAAAACCACCCAAAACCAAAGAACCCACCAACAACTAAACCCCCATCTGAGACCAACCAAATGAAGCAGAAGAATGCAGTTGATTTATTACTTGCTTACTTTCTTTCTTAAAATAGAGCTCTTTGAATTTATTTTTAGCTATTCTTAATATTTTTTAATGTGACTTTCTAATTAAGGTCATTTAATGTATTAGTCATCTGGAGCACTCTCTGTAGTGAAATATAGACAAATATTCATAGTTAAAACTTCATTTCAATATCTGCACTAGCAAATTTTATACAGAAAGTGGTATTGTATACCAACCATCCTTTTTCCTGATTTGGCAGTGTAAAATCTTTCTTAGCTGATTCAAAAGCTGTGCTTGGAAATTGCTTTCTGCTTGTAATTTAGTAGGGCAGTTGGGCCATGTAAGCATATGCAAAATGACAAGAGTGTCTAGTGTAATTCCAAGTGTAAAATCCAGGCTGTGTATTTGGCATTATGGAAATATGCATTATCGGTGCTGGTGTGATTCATCTTTATTCTCCAGTTCATTTGGGCTAGAAATATTCTTCACTGTCTTAACTGCCTTAAACAAAAATAACTACAAGTACGCTTGGGAAAATAGCATTATTTAACTTTATCATCCCAGTGATTGCAAACCCAAAATTACTTAATTACTTGGATTAAAAATGCAGTGTTTACCGTTTGGGTAAGAAGCCTGGTATTAACCTTTATTCCCCCCACCCTTTTTTTTTAAGTGCCTATTAATAAACACTTGCTTGGTTTCTCTTTGTAAGTATTGACCAGTAATGTATCTAGAACCTCACTGTACAGAAAAAAATACATCTTAATATGCTCTGAAAGAACATAAATAATTTTTTATTTAATTTTTGTTCCATGACTTTGTCTTTTAGGAAGCCTCACCACTGGTTCCACTGGAATTTTTGAAGTCCCTGAAACATGGTAGGAAACAACAGCCTTAACAAGTGGAATTGTTTGAAAGCAGTTGAGAGAATACACCTCTTGGAAGCCATACTTTATTTAAATAAAGTGGTGTTAACAAAGCAGTCTGTGTCCTGAAAATCAGTTTAATTATTTTAAACTGTTTATTGAACAATCACTGTCAATTTTCCATGTGTGTATATTAACTAGTATATGGTTCGTTGTTGATCACGTGAAACCCTTGCTGTTGTAACTGACGTTAGATTTAAGAAGCAAGACTAAATGTATTTTGGTCACCTCCTTTGGCATGCTGGCTGTGAACTGTACAAACCAACTGGCACTCTGTGATTTCGTGCTAGCCTGTTTCCTGTGCTCCAGGGGAGTTACCACAAATCTCCTAACATTTAGCTATTTTTTCAGGCAGTATCACTTTGCTGTCAGCATTCTGGAAACAGGTAGAACTGCAGTTTCACATATTGCTTTCTACCAGCTCCTTTATCTGGAAATATCTTTTGAATTTCTGTTCTCTACCCCCATCCCCTGTGCAGCTGGTATTCATCTCAATACCAGCTTTACACATACCTTACCGTTTCAAAAATCTGTAACTTAAAAGTTTCTCAAACATTCATTTCCTGGTGGGAGGTAATTTTTCTTTGTTTTCACATCTGTTGCTGTTTTCACCTTTAAATCCTGATTTGTTTCTTCCCTCCTTCCTTCTTCCCCAGCTTGTGGGGCTTTTGTAAAAATGGTTTTTGGTACCTGTGATAAACCTGCTAACTGCACCAGCCCTTTATTTGTTTAAAAAAGGACCTGCATTGGTAGATTTCAGAAAATGTTTGATATTTAACTTTTTGTATCATGGAAATAAAAACAAAATATGTATTTCCATAAAATGAAAATTAAAGACATTTTCTTAGGAACTTGTTTGTTTTTATTTATTAGCTTCTCAGATGTTGTTAGTGAAGTCTTCTTTTTCTTTTTTTCTTGTTCATAATGTAACAATTTTTTGACAGCCTGTGATTAGCAGACCCTCTTGGTCCATGGACTGCTTTCAAGATATTTGTGAAACGTAACCAAGAAAAACAAGCTTAATGTCATAAGATTTAAATTGCTGCGTGTTTCCCTTGGAGGGGTGAAACCAAAAGAAGAGAGTTCTACAAATCAGCAAGTTCAAAACCATTGCTGTGGAAGAGTGGAATATCAAGAAGGCTTCATCAGATTACATTTCCATTAGAGTGGGAACCACTGTCATTTAAACAATGCAATAACCTGTTTAAAGGTATGCCAAAATTTGTGGGTTTTTAAATGATTGTGAACTTGCATTGCAGAGGAAAAATAATTTAAAGATGTTAAATATGAAATGTTATATTTCTAACCTTGGAATACTCGCAGAAGTAGTATAATTAATTTGTTTTTTTTAATATCAGCCACATCATCACATTCTCACACTAAAATGTGGGAAAGAAGACTGTATTAGTGATGGAAGGGAAAATTAGTAACTGAACTCTTCTGTTCTCAAGGATCCAGAGACTTTTTCAGTACTCTTGACCTTAGGACTAAATACTTAAATCACTTTTATCTTGAGTATCCAAACCAATTGCAAATTTAGTTCTCATAATATAAGCAACACTTAATAGAAGTTGTATAAAATACTCATGGACATGCTTCAGGTCACTTATACAGGTTTATTAACTATATATCTTAAAGAACTGGCATCCCGTGATGTGGAACGGAGCTTTGAGTGAGGATGACAGAAGGATACAAAAGCATTTAAAGGGATTGTCAGAAGTACAGATTAAGAGGCAAGGAAGTCTCTGCTCAAGAGAGAATTCATGGAGAATCCACCTCGAGTCTTGACCCTGAGGCCATTTGGATCTTCTTCATTCTTGAAAAGCAGCACTTGGATACCTGCAGGGAAAATATAAGTCTCAATTGTATTACAATACAGTCCCTTAAAAAACCTGTTTCTTCAAATTAGGCCATGTACGTACTTCTCTAAACCACAAAGGTCAATAGATATACCCACTACTTCTACCCTCTTCCCTGGGGAGGGAGCTGCATGTTCTTTGTCTATCTGTAATTAAATCCTGAAGAAAATAGTGCTCTTCCCTCTCCCAGTCGTTGTGCATGCTGTGTGTTAGCAGGTACCAGGAGGTGCCACTGGGCTGTGCTGGTTTTGGGGCCGCGGGGTTCCTGCCCCGGGTTGTGCCCCGAGTGAGGGCAGTGACAGCCGGGCCCTCCCACGCCCAGCCTTGCTCCGGGGCTCTGCTTCGCCTCCCCGCGCCCAGAGCGACACCAGTAGTGCTGGAGGGGGAGGAGTGTAGCTTCTTAAATTAGATACACATTTATTTCATAATGTATGTTGAAAATGTGCCTAGAACTTGTTTCTGAAAAGCAAAGCTGTCAGCGCTAGCTGTGATGGCCCTGGGGAGCCCCGGCTGGTGCTCCCTGGCCTTTGCGTGCCCTTGCTGACTCCGGAGGTCGTGGAATCGCGGGGTATCCTGGGCTGGGCCCGCAAGGACCGTCCAATGAAGTCCTGGCCCTGCACTGAGTGCCTGAGGGCTCTGTCCCAGTGCCTCCTGCTCTGCCCCCCTCAGGCCGTGAGGGGCCCTCCTGTCCTGTCCCCTCTGCCCCCCTCAGGCCATGAGGGGCCCTCCTGTCCTGTCCCCTCTGCCCCCCTCAGGCCATGAGGGGCCCTCCTGTCCTGTCCCCTCCGCTCCCCTCAGGCCGTGAGGGGCCCTCCTGTCCTGTCCCCTCTGCTCCCCTCAGGGTCCTGTCCCGTCCCCTCTGCTCCCCTCAGGGCCCTGTCCTGTCCCCTCTGCTCCGCTCCCCTCAGGCCGCGAGGGGCTCTGCCGCCCTGAGAGGTCTTGCTGCCGCGTCCTGAAGGTATAAAGCAGCCTTTAAAACACATCACCGTGCTTGAAGGAGCGCCGAGGAACATTTCCCTCATCAGCCCCGCAGGGACCTTGCTGAGGGTGCCCAGCACGGGGTCTGAGGAGACGGGGCTGGGAGAGGAGGGATGCTGGCACGGTGTATGAAACAACAACATACAGAAGTGTGGGAAGGAGGGGTGGGAGGAGTGAGGAATTCCCTGGAGAAAGTGAGGGGGTTTCGTGAGCAGTGCTGGGGAAAGGAGTGTGTGGGGAAACACGAGGGAGGGGAGCTGGGCCCTGCCCTGCACGGGAATGGGATGGGAATGGGCCTGTGTGGCTGCAGCTTCAACCTGACAGCCCTAATCCATCTGTGGCGCTCCACTGCTGCATCAGAAAGCAGGTTAAAACTGTGCTTGAATAATAATTTTCAAATTCATCCCCGAGCACTTATGGGTGAGAAGTGTTAATGTGTGTCAATGCACAGGATTGCAGCACAGGGTATTGGAACTTGCTGGTAGGCAAGAAACAGAGAGAGAAAGGTTATTGTGTAGTGTAGGCTGAGGGGAGAGCGTGAATGTCCCTAAAGGAGGGGTTTGAACAGGGACAGGTAAGAGAGAGTGAATGAATCCCGCGTAAAATTTAGGTTGTCAGGAGTGCAACAATCTCTTACTCTGTTTTGGGCTTGTGGTTTAGAGCTAAAAGCTTCAGATGATTTAGATAGAGGACTAAATTTAACTATTGATCTAGTGGTAAAACCAAGAGAGAGAAAAAGCTAAAACTTTTTGGGATTGTGAGAAAAACTAAATGTAAATTTTTCCTTCTTTAGACCTTTGTGTTCTGTCATGGTGCCCAGAAAGTGTCTGGTACCCTGGATGTGTTCTCTCTCTTTAAATCCTGGTAAACGTAATGCAGACAAAAACGTCCTCTGCAATTCAGCATCAGAGCATACACAAGACTCCTGATAATCAAAAGTTCTTGGCTTCTGAAGTGTTTAGACTATTGCCAGCTGAGCAAATGTGTACATTGAAAAAGATGCCTCAAGTTACTCCACAGTACATTTAGTAAATGAACAAACATTTGCTTGTTTGCATTGCACTGTTGTAGCTTTAAACTTACACTAAGCTAGCGCTCTGTGTGTGCTTTACAGGGATGCTGCAACCCGTTCGTTGGACGAGAAGCAGTGGATGGTGGGTTAGGCAGAGGCTTCTAGGGGCAATATATTCATAATTAGGATGTTCTTTTTGCTTTAATAGGTATACACGAAGCTCCCTGTAAAAAATGCCCCTTTTCCAGCAGAATAATTACTGGCAGCCATGTGCTTCCATGAGCACTACAGCAGATCACAGGTCAGTCCTAGCTCAAGACGAACTCATAAGGAACACATTATTCATAAATGTCATATTGAAAACATTCAGCCAATGTGTGAAAAGGAAGATTTCTCTGTGCTTGTATTAATTTCTTAAAATGACTTATAGTTGTTTTTGTACATGAACAGTCTGCAAATTATTGCAAACAATGTTCTGGCTTATTACCAGAGTGACACTGCACGACAGGGTCGGTATTACTGTGTGGCTGAATGTGAGAATCTGGAGGTCAAGCCAGTTGCATCCTAATTTCTGATCTGTTATCAACCATCAAATTAATTCATGTCTAACATTAAATTTGGGCTGAGGATATGTGTAAAGTAAAATTGAGATTCAGTGGCAGAATCACTTGTTTAAATATCCTTTAGTCTTTTTATACCTTTTTTTTTTTAAAATGAAAGATCAAGAAGAATTAGACTAAATATAAACTCGATATGAAACAGTATTTTAGACTGACAGTTTTAGCAAATGCTTCTCTACAACTACTCTGAAAGACATTTTTAAACACTTGTGGTGACAGTAGTAATATGCCCATTCAGTATGAGTACTAGCTGGTACTAAACCCTAAATTTAATGCAGTTTATCTTAAAAAATTTATGGTAGCAGCTATACAAAGTCTAAGAAACTATTGAGTTGATAAAAAGGCTAAAGAATAGAATGATGCTCAGTTTAATATATTTCCATGCACTCTAAGGTTAGCAGGTGAAGCTGTTTGTTCAATGGGAGTAATCTGTAAAAGACATGCTTCTGAAATCACTATGTATGAAGCAAGTCTAATAAGCAGCAGTAAAAAGTAATATTTTCAAGGAAAGTGCACTATTTTTCATGGAAAAAAAAAAAAAAGGCTTCCCAGTTATAGTCTGACAATTTTCAAAGACTTGCTGAATGCACAAACTCAGGTCTTTGATTTTAGAATAGACCTTGTCTGGTTTCTCTTTGTGCATATGACACGTAGTCTCAGGGTATGTGTGTTATGGGCATGAGCTGGAAGCTTTTATGCATGTGTTCCACTATCTTGAAAAGCAGGCTTTCTTACTCTGGCTTGCCAAAACATGCGCTCAGGCCAATGTATTTTAGTGGAACAGAAGATTTGCTGTCAGTAGCTGCTTTTCAATCTAGTGTAGATGTTTTCTCAGTTTAAATAAGGACTTTAGAAAGTTCTGTTTTCCTTCTACAGGCATTTGGATGAGACAGAGTTGTGATACGCTCTGAATTCCAGTTTCTTAAACAAAGGTACTTCCCAAGGTTCCTTCCAGCACATATTTCAGCAGTTTAAGGTAATCCACCACAAATTCAACAGTGGCTACCACGTTGCCATCTATTTCTACTTACAAAATGCTCACTAATGTTAAATAAACCAAACTCTTTCTTGTTGCTTGAATACTTTCCTGAAAAACAAACACACATATAAACACAGCTGTAACTGCTGCAGTCAAAATGCAGTTAAAAAAACTTTAGAAAAATGTTGAATGTTTACACTACATATAGTTTTACTTGTGTGTGTTTTACATTTATGTTTAGCAATAAATTATTGGGATAAAAATACTGCTGTGAATTGATCATAGAGTACAATTTGAAGTGTAGTCATACAGTTTAAGGTAGATTTGTGACCTATAATCAGTATTTAGAGCTCCAATACTCATTTTGGCAAATAGATTTCATGTCGTTTCTCTCTGCAAGATCTGAAATTATCTCTGTGTCTGAAATTGCAGTCTCTGCCTCTCACAGGCTGTTGTATGACTCAGGCAATCTGTGCAATGTCAGTGTGTTCATGGGTAGAGCACTTCACTTCCACATACAGAATATTTAGGTGAAACAGAAGACAAAATTCCTAATCTGGCACGATGACTGTTTAACATCCTGCAAGGGTTGTGGAACCACTGTGTGGCTGTTCAGCCACGCTGCCACCAGGGCAGAGGAATTCCTGCAGCAAGGCTGGGGGCACTGACAAACAGCTCGTGTACCAGCCTGAGAACAGCACCCTGTCAAACATGATAAAAACTAGAGAAAACTGGAAGAGTTTTTCCCTTGCAGGCTGAAGAGCTAACCCAAACCCTAAAAACCCCAAAGAAAATGGACAAAGGTTATCAGCAGAGATGAGAAGTTAAACAGCTGGTAAACTTTTGAGTATGTCTTCACGCTTAATGTTTCTTAAATAGAACTGAGAAGTCTTGTGCAGGTAAGACCTCGTGCAAGGACGCCCTTTGACAAATGTGACATTAGACTGAGGAAAGATAAAATTGTTTTCCTCTTTTGTTGAATAGCATACAACTCTATTAACAGTGCCTGTAATTGCTGAGCAGTCAACTGGACCACAGAATATGGATGTTTCACACTGGAACAGATTTTATGTGTCTTGTCCTTGTTAGGGGCAGTTAATTCAGTCAGTGACATGTTCTCTAACTGTTTACATGCATGTAAAAGTGTAACGGACTCTAAGGTTAGTATTTATTTCTCATAGCTGTTCTGCTAAATGCCCATACTGTAGTATTTATATCACAAATCTTTGCAAAGTGTCTACTTTTTTTATACTTGCAAACAGTGTGCAACATTTAGTCAAATACACATTGGAAGAAGAAAGAGCCAAATGGTTTGTATTATCCAAATTCCTTTCTTTGCTTCGTTGTACGTTCTGAATAAGAACCTTGGCACCTTATTTACTTATTTCATTTCCATTTGTAACAGTGAGAAATATTTTCTTATTGAGCACTCCTAATAGGTTTGCTCTCTATGTTTCTTTGAGGCAACTGGAAGATTCTATATATACTCTAATTTTTTTCAGTTTTCTGCTTAATATTTCAGTTTATAGATAATTACTGAGAGTGTTAGCAGATTTTGCAGAGACATTGCTACAACAAGAAAGGGTTATCTTAGCAGTCTTCTTTGAAGAGAATATTCAATTTCTATTCCTTTATGGTTTGGGGGGGGCTTAATTGTATTGCAAGGCACATTCTAGAAACAGGAAAATGTGTTGTCTAGCTCTAAATGTAAGTATGTGATGACTGCAGATGTGTATATAATATGCTCAGGAAGAACAAGGCCAAGCACTGGCATCTCAATACTGTGGGAAACAGAATGGAGTAAGTGATCTTTTTTGGCCTGTAAATCTGACTGAAGTTACATTTGCTAACAGTCCAACTGTAGAAACTTCAGGGAAAAAAGCAGCGAGAAGCTGACACTCCTCTAGTATTCTGTGTAACATAAGCAACTCATGTTCAGGAAACTTGGGGGCTTGTCTTTTTTCCTTAATGCTGAAGTGTATTTGCATTTCAGATAGGTTTAGAGTTGTGTCTGGCAAAAAGGTCAGATGGTTTTCAAGTTTCCTCTGAGGAGAGGTGAGTTGCTTGCCAAGTTTAATGTTGTCTAAGCTAGAAAAACAAAAAGTAAAAATGTTTACTGTAGTGAGATGTAAATACAGGGACTTGTAGTAGATGAGAAGAATGTGCAGGACCCTTGTATTACCTTTTACATATTTTCCATTGCTGCTCTTGCTCTGTGTATTCTGAACCTACCAGGCGTCAATGTTTACTGCAGACCAGCAGAGCCTTCCTAAGATCTATCTGCCTTCTAACTAAAAAAAAAATATATCACACTGAATTTTCAGAGCTTCTAGTGCAAGCAGCACAGTTATTACTGCAGATAACAGACTGAGAGTGCTGCCGTGTTCCAGACATTTTTCTTGTGGAATAGAAATCAGTTTGAATGATCCTACGAGAAAATCTGAGCTGTGCCACTGATCCCTCTGGATGGGTGGATCCATTTCAGCATGGCTGGCTTTTAGGTAACTGAATTAGTACTGGAAACTAGAATGGAAAAAAGGGGTAATATAAATAAGTTAAAGCATCCATAATCATAGATACACAGTATCTGCTTAATAATAAAACCAAGGCAGGGACTTAACAACCCTTATAAAATTCCAAATATCTAAACAGAATAGCTGGAGAATTGACATAGTTGACTTGAAAATCTTGAGTGCTTCACTTATATTTCATTAGAAGAAGGTAATGGCTTAGTGATTGAATAATATTATGCCACATTCAAAAGCACAGTCTCTCACTCCCCCTTCATTTCCTGAAGTTTGAGCTCTGTTTAAATCACTGTGGAGCTGCTTGGCACGCTGTCCTATTCAGACATGCCAGTTTGTGCACTCCTCTGTGCTCCAGCTCACTCTCACGTGGCTGCAACTGTCTCGCACCTTTCATGCTCTGAAAGGCTTTTTTTTCCTTCTAGTACTGAGTTGACTGGGAACTACAAATGCAAAGCTCAGAGTCTGAGCAGCTGCATGAGTTCCCTTGTACAACGCCCAGTTCCCATGCCATACGTGCTACTGAATATTATATTCTACAGAATCCTGAATTTGGAAGCTGAAAAGCTTCTATAAATCATTTGTCTGAAACTAAAGTGATTCTTCACAGAGTGAATTGTCTGTATTCCACCCTATGATGTTTATCAGAACTTTAACACTGCAATTTGTGGTTGGCGGGAATCTGCAAATATTTTGATCTGGGTTTTCATATGTACTTACTTCAGGTTTTGTAACAAATGTGAATAATGACTTGTTCTTCTTCTTCAGTTCATTTGTATTTCCACTCCTCTGGGGGAGATTATACAGCAGAATACAGCTTAACCAGAACAGTTCACAAATGTATTTTCAAACTTAGTGTGGAATAAGATACAATTTAAGGGACTCCTTATTTGCCTTCACAGTGCTTTTAATTCTTGCACCACAATCTTTTTCTCAAAAGACAGAAATCTTTGATTATTGGAACTATATGTAAATAGCTGTGGCTGGAAGACTGAACATTGATTTATATAGGGTTGGACAGCAGAGTGAAGCTGAGCCACTTAAACCTGCAGAGGTTTAAAGTGTTTTGTAAATGTGAATTTAATATTGTAGTTAGCTGAAGTTTCTGGTTGAGGATGGTTCTTTGGGGAACCTGGGAAGATTTACAGCCTTATAAGGGGAAGTGGTACAGTGTTTCCTATTTTTGCTAGCTCTATGTGGAGTAATCACTGGCAATTTTACTGCCACTTCTTTCAGTTTACTGTAAAATCATATCACAAAGAACTTCACATTTCTCCAAAACTTTAATATTTCAATAGATCCCAGGGCTAGGATGACTCCAGCACTTAATCTGATGGTTATTGTAGAGCTGTTTTAATGCTACAAAGATACTAGAGGATGCTCTACTTATGTCTCATTAGTGTAATATAAGTGTCCTATTGTCTGGTTTTGTTCTGTTATTCTTCCCTTTAATAGCTACCTAAAAGCAACAGCCACTGAAATGCTAAAAATGAGGATGAATGACACATTGTAAGGAAAGAGGCTCTATGCCAAATTCCACACATTTACACTGCCAACATTTATCCACAATGTTGGCAAAGTGGAGAAACACTTCTGAGCTGCTCTGTTATTTATGAAACAGATAATTTTTTTTTCCTGGTAGGACAGTGTTGGTTAATCTGAGTTTTGTCACCATCATCTTAGCCACCAGCTTTAGGGTGACATTGGGCAACACACTTTAACCCATCTGTGTCTCTAGTTTCTCCCTCTGTAATATGGAGGTAAGAGTTACATATCCAGTGCTACTCTAAGCCTGAATTCAGTTAAGCTCCTGCAGTATATTTTATTTTTATGTGAGGCATTATTTCATATGAAAAGAATCATTACTTTTATGAATTTAATACTTATTTACTTGGGGTGATGTAAAATTTGCCCATAAAAGCAATACACAGTGAATTAACTGTTTTTAAATCTATTATACAGTGTTTGACAAAATCAGGTATGACAGGTTTCTTCAGTGTCATTTGACAAATATGACCATACACCCTTAAAGATGTTCTGCCTAATTTGTCTTTCTGAAGTCATTCCAGGATCTGTCTGCACTGTGAAATACCATGGGTTTGTGTCTTGGTCTTTTTCCCTCTCTTCTGTCTCCAACTAAACTGCTTTTATTAATCTCTGTACTAATTAAAAGTATAGGGACAGTGCTGTGTTATAGAATCTTAGTTTATGCAATGATCTCCCTGCCTTCTTGTCCTGAAAAGACCTGTAATGCAGCTTTTCCTGGTATTGTAAATCCCAACAGAGGGCATGAAGTTAGAAATGTGTGTTCATCCAGTGAGAATGTTGTTTGAACAACGTGTACTAAGTGTCTATGCCTTTGGAAGTTAATTAGTGTGTCAGAGATTTCATACAGAAGTTCATTCTGAGCAGTTGCCTCAGGAAAAGATGACAAATTCTTACTTTTGGAGATGTCCTCTTGACAGTCGGCAAGGAAGGCATGTGTGAGGTTAAGCAGATAAATATCCCCTGTAAATCCAACCTGTGGGGTTACACTGCTGGTTTGCTGTGCAACTTGAATTCTACCCAGGAATAATCCAGCTGGGAGGAGACAGGGGAGATGAAAGAAAACAACAATTAGAATAGCTGTTCTTCAAAATCATAGTCCAGGCTCTGTTGGTTAATACTAAGGGTGTGTTTGTGTGGGAATGGAGGTCTGTGGGGCAGCATAGCCTTTTCAGCTTGGTGTTTGTAGGAAACAGCATTAAGTTTTTTAAATTCCTTGAATAAATATGCAAAAATACTTTCCAGTGACATTTTGTATCCCTTCAAATATTTTCCTGGTGTAGTTTAAGCATCATGTAAGCACAGAGGGAAAGGTTTATCCTGTTTTATGTGGCCAGTGTTGTCAGACATACCAAATTCAGTTCATATCTGGTGCCTTCAGTCTTCATAACAGACAGACCAGGACTCTGAGGTCCAGGCCACTTATTTGTAATGCTCTTAGTGCATTAAAAATGGCATTAAAAAGTTGAATTTCTTTTTTAGTTTGTGTGTTGTAATAATCTAATTGGCCCTCCTATTTTTGCTTTTGAGTTTGTGTGGCACAGAGAGCATACCAAAGAAACTTTGATTTATTTTTCATTTCAACTTCCATTTACACTCTCTTTTTATTCTTATAGTTTTATTTTTTGAAGGAAAATTTTAACTTCCACTTCACTTTCAAGGCATTTTTTAAAGTTTCAACAAAGTCTTTGTTTTGTTGTTGTTGTTTTATTCCAATACAGTGTTTTCTCTTGTGCTTTGTTTGGACTTCTTAGGACTTCTAAGCAAAAAGTTAAGATTTGTTTTTTAAAGGTCACATCCATTCTGCCAACTTTGCATATTGCTGGTGAGCCAGATATCTCTAAGAGAAGGCTTATAAAAGTGGCTTGAAAGTGTCTGGAGTTTAGCAACTGCATGGAGTAGAAACTCATAAAATAAATTATTTATGCAGAGAGAGTTCTTTGAGTCTAGAGGAAAAAATCTCTGGGGCTCAGAAAGAAAGGTAACAAACTCTAAAAAAATATTTTTTAAATGGCTCAGGGTATAATTCTTCATGTATTATATGCATTGTCTGCAAAGTGCAGTGTTCAATTCTGTAGTAGAAGCACCTCAAGTCAGTCATTGCTGGAACTTAATTTGGTCCAAAATAATTTAGCCAAGTTGAACCATACAGAAGTCACTTACACATATTTTTAATTTACAGTGTAAAGTTTAAAAATATTTTGCTGTGATACCAGTGTTGAAAGAGCACAGTGAGAGAGATTTTTGTGCAGATTAACTTTAGCCTTTATAGTTTCCTGACTTTCAACTGACTTTTTTTTCCCCCAAATTGCAGTCTTACATTGTTGCAGCAGAAAATCACCTCTATAAAGTGAAATAATGTAATTAAAGCTTTTTATTCCAGGATAATCTGAATAGGACATTGAGGCCAGGGTGTCCAAAGATTCATTGGTTTGACCTTCCTGAAAACTTTTGCTACAAGCATATAATATTTTAAATATTTCTTTCCCAAAAGCATACTGTAATTTCTTTGACCTCAATTTAAAAATACTGTAGTGCATCTTCAGGGACTCTGTAGAGAGTACATAAATAACTGCTTGTTGTTAAATGCACTTTAATAAAGAGTCCAAATTAATAAACAAGACACCCAAACCAAATGTGTTTAGGGCTGAGCTGAATTTTATTTTTGCACAAGCCTCTGCAAACCAATGGATTTTCAAAATGACTGGCTGAATAAATAGCAGTATTTAATGAGATTTTGGAAACTAAATCAACTTCAGGCAAGTCAGAGTTCCAGTCTTGTGCAAACAGGTGTGATTGAAGTGGCTGCAATGGATTTGATTACTGACGTTCCTTGGGAGGCTGAGAGAGACTGAGATAAATCTTTTGGAAAGGCTGCTCACAAGGAGTAGTTGACAGTGTGTTTCTCCCCAGAATTTTAAGACATCAGTTTTACCTCCTGGGGGAATTTTCTATTTGAAATGTTATAAATTTGCATTGTTGCACTTGCCAATATTGTGTCACATTTGCAGCATGAAATCTCCTAACTTACTGTGCATTAGCTTGAACTATTTTGCACATATACAATTAGAAATGATTAAATAGGGTTTCAGTTAAACAATCTTCCCCTGACAAGCTTAAGCAGAATTTTACTTCCACAAACAAAGCCATTAGGAAGCCATCTGTTTGAAAATGATCTAGGACGTGGAATTTAATATTTGTGTCTGCATTACCTGTTATTGAATTGTTGACTCTTGTATTCCTAATTATGTGAAACCCACAAGCAGGGATATAAAAATATTGGGATTTCTATAGTAACTATAATACATTTTAGTGATTATTTGTTTGCTGCTATAAATCATCAAAACAAGAACCAGTCCGTCTCCTAACTCGCATTTCCCTGGGGAACTGTAATGTACACAGGCTCCATCAGTTTCCCAACCCAGAAGTATTTTCCTTTTCATAAGTTAAGTGGAGAAATAATGTCATACACACAGCAAACTGTTAAAAACCTCATGTTTTGTTACCTCTTGCTTAGCAGTTTCCCATTTGGTACTTTACTTTGGATGGTATATAAAGTCAATAAGCAGGTGGAAACTGGGTCATAGGAATCTTTCTGGTGCCAAAAACCAACTTAATGGAAATTGTTAAACATAGCTGTATTTTGTAAAGGAGCTTTGCTGTTCTCATCTGACTTTGGCATAATATCCTGTATTATGTATGTTTGAAACAATTGTAAATTAATGCTGCATCCATTTGGCTCTCATCAGCTCCTGTCAACAGCAAACACATTTCATACAGATATATGTTCACTGGAAGTAGGAGGTCTTTTATTTGAAATGTTACAGCTTTCCTTTTACATTTTTATGATCTTTAAATTTCAATATTCTTAATCTAGACAAGAGCTGAAGCTGTAAAATTTGTCTCCCGAAGGCTGTTTATTAGGTTAATGCTTACTTTGAAAATTATTCAATAGAACCAGGTTTTTGAGTAGGTCTGACAGGTGATATCTAATGCTGCACAGAAGTCTTACATTTCCTCGTGTTTTCACACCTGACTATCTGTCCTTTAAGACAGATCTGTTGAAACTCAGCACACAGTTGTACTGCTGCTCTGTGCTTTTGGTATACAAAATTCCCTGGTAATCCAGTGGATGATCTCAGGTGCTGACTTTGACATCCTGAAGTGAAGGGCTATTTTCTGCATGAGCCTGGAGTTCCAAAAAATATCTGAACATCATGTTTCATGCAGCTTTGGTTTTCTTCATTTTTCTCCCTAGAGAGTCAAGCCTCCAGTTTGAATGTTTTCCCAAACAGATACTCATAAAGAGAACATAAATTAGAATGCACTCTGTGCTATTCTGAGCACTAGTAGCAGGACTAAGCTATTTGAATTATATAACCACATATTTGTAATTAAATGAATGTGTGCTTTACATAATTCTTTTTTCTTTCAAGAAAGTGGTCTCATGCTAAAATTTGCTTATCCTGTCCTATACTAAGTGCATTCCTTTATATAGTTGAAATAAAAATTGAGTTTATGTCTGTAAGCAAAAAAAGTGAAATACTGTAGAGAAAATATTTCTGGAGAAATATTGTACAAAACAAGATTTTGCAAGATTTCCCATACAGTTTGAACACTGGTTTGCTTTGAAAAGTTTGGACAGATGAGCAATTTTGTTTGAGAACACGCAGATCTTCTCTTTTAGTATGAAACTGGTGACAGTCCTTGAAATGCCTTTCCAAAGAAAAGACAAATATTTCATAATCTCTGTGTCAGAATCTGTGGTAATGCAAATGCATGATATATGTTAATACTTCCTTCATTAGCTTTCATGTCTACTTTTACAAAGAATTAAATTTTCTGTGAGCTAAGTGACACGAATTTTGCCATACTTTAATTTTTTGCTGAGTAATAAGCCCCAAAGAAGCTAGAGTGCTCTGGAGTGAGATTTGGTGATATATTTCAGGGTTTGTTTGTCTGTCAGAGTTAGGAGTGAGTTAAATCTCTATCTGGAATTTTAGCAACTGAGTCACAGTGAGGTCTTCAATAACAAATGTTTTGACTGGGTGTCCCAGGTGGAAAAAAACTGGCCACTTAGATCTCACTGAAGAAGAGTTCTGTAGTTCTCTCTTGACCTTACTTTTTTATTAATGTTTTATTGTTTCCTGTGTGGAGAGAAAAAAAACCCCAACCAACATTCACACAGCTTCTTTTATGGTCATGATTCACCACTGTGGCAATCAAGCAAACCTTGGAAGAACACTGAGTGATGGCTTGCCAGTGCTTTGAAGTGCATGGCAGGCAGAGCTGTTTGGACGTGGTTTAACTTGAATGTTCTGCTAATGTGTGATTTCCAAAGTTCCTGCTTGTGGTTCTCCACCCAGAAAAGAAAAAGGACACTGACAATGCACCCTCAGACTTTTTTCCTAAGAACACATAAGAAGTATATAATATTGAAGAAGAGGTAAAATATTAAAAATGCAAATTATTGTCTTGAAAAACTGTAGTCAAATGGTTCTTATAAGTAAAGAAGTCAAGCACAGAATTCGTTACCTATAATGTTAAGAAAACAGTGCTGAATGTTGTCCTGGTCCTATTTTTGGTATATCTCCATACAGTTTGAAATTCCAGTTTAGTAGCTTGGGTGTAATTTTACAATATATTGAAGAATATAGATTTCATCAGAAACAAGTACTTGTCTCAGGTAGGGAATCTTCCTCTGCTATTTAGGTAAAAACATAGAAAGAACAGTCAAGTAAGAGCTCAAATTTTGTTAAATTATTTAATGAAGAGCACTTCTGTAGTGAAGAACCATTTATGAGTGCATGGGAGGTTCCCTAGAATCATCATAATTATGTTAACTTTAACTGAAAGTGAAAATGTGACAACTGACCTGCAGTTTTCAATGGATGCAACAATGAGAAGAAACACAGGCTTTGTCCCAGGCTTTGTAATGTCCAATCTGCTTTGCTTCCAACCTGTCTGTGTGAGCCCATACACCTTTAACTTTGTGATCTGAGGTGGAAGCAGGTTCCTCCCTGGTTCAGTTTGCAGTCAGGATTATTTGTCTGCCATTCCTTGGTAACTGTGAGACTGTACTGGCTGCTTGCTGGTGTCCCCCACCCTGAGGATGAACACTGACAGCTGTGCCCCTACCTTCTCTGAAAGTAAGCACCTCTTTTGCTTTGGGCCCCCCTTGTACTCACTCAGGGTTTATAGTTCACCTCTTAGAAAGATGTGAGAGTTGAAGCAGGTAAGCACAGGTGTGCTTGATTTCATAAAAGCAATGATGTTTTTATACTAGCTGGTGTATATTGTACAGATGAGAAAACTGAATATGCTGTGATACTTCCCTTCCTCAGTTTTGAGTGTTGTTTGGGGCAGAGTTTCTGCACTCTGTGCCATCTGCCTCTGTGCAGAACTTTTCTAGATTAGTTTGCAAACCTGTCTGTGTCACAATTTGAAGGCAGTTTCCTTTTCATTTGGCTGGCCCACAGTTAGCAAAGCACTGCTCACTGTTCCTTCTCCATGCACAAGTTTTCTGTCTTTCTGTGGATCATGGCCTTTCCCAGATGTTTTGGCTTTTGATTTCTGGTTTTAGCAGTTGATCTTTCTTTCATTTCTTGGGGGAAATTCTGTAGCTTCAAACCCCGGTTGCAGGAGGAGTTTGGGTGAATTGATTGTTGTCTGGCTCAGACACCCCACTGTCCTTTTATTCTCCCTCTGAAGTGGGAGCTGCTAGGGTGGGAAGTTTTCCACAGACCCATGTCTGAGACATACGTGACTCAGCCCTGACAGCTTGTGGCTGATTTCACATCCTCTGAGGTATTTAATGATACAGCAGTTTCACAACCACAACCAGGATTCCTGCTTTGTACATGGATAGATTTACCACATCATCACAGCTGCTTTTTCCAAGGTACTTTCTTACCAGTTTTGAGTATTTTACCTACAGGGCTGTACTGGTGACATTCTCCATTTTGCACAATAGTTATCCACCTGACTGTTTCTTATGTGCAGAGTATGTAAGAGGTGTTAGAGCGGAATAAAATATGAAAAGTGAGAATTATCACACCACACAACTCCTAAGTCAAAGGGTTAGTTACAAAGCCAGTCGCTGCTTTATCTAAATCTTAAGATAGAGCCAGTACTTCTATGAGCAGAAGAATCTCACACTGATTATGAATCAGAAACATGAGAAGAACTAATAGACACATAGAGGACAACTACATGGGAGGATAGAGGCTAGGAAGCATAATTTTGGCTTTTGTCATCCCCGAAGCCACAACTTTTTTTTTCCTGCTCTGGTTTCCAAGAGAATAATAGCACCGTATGGTGTTTTTGACTTGCACTGGAGCAACATGAGTCCTGCTTGGTTTGGTGCTGCCTTTGCTGTGCAGTTTGCATGTCTGGCTGAGCCAGTCTAATGTGGGATCTCAGATGGGAATGGTCATCTTCATCCTGGCTTCAGACTCCTACCTCTGTTGTACCAGTTCAGGGAAGTGTTCTGGCCAATGATTTCCTTTTCTCTAAGGATAACATTTTGCTTGCTTTGCTCCCTGAGCTCACTGGAAAAGATGAGAAGGGTCCTGTTTACCAGGATCTTGTCAGGAGAGGCTGACAAGGGGAGGGAATGAGAATGTGTGACCGGAGACAAGGGAAGAAGCCCTTTATTGTCCACACCTAAGTAACGGTATTGCATCAGCTCCAGCATCTTGGACATGTTGAACATTTCCAAATTAAATTGCTTTACTTAGGTTTCTCCAGAATAACATACGTACAAACTTATTAGCTAAAACTCATAGTGTTAAAAACTCCTTAGAAAGTGAATGAACATTGGGAAGGAACAATTACTAGGTGGCAATTTTAAGTGCTCAAATTTTATATTAGTGTGCATTTTATTGTATCTGCTTGTAATCTCATAACATTAAATATATTTCTTGCATGTGAATAATATATTTGAGAGGGAGAGAAATTTTAAGCTTCGGATTGTGCAGGATGAATGTTTTGGCACTCAGTCCGAATGTCTACAAATTCTAAATAAATATTCCTAGAAGTTACGTTCCTGTACTCAATATCCACACGTGATAGCCTGGGATGTAGATTGGTCAATTTTGAATACCATAGCAATCCTTAAAAACAAACAAGAAGACCCCAAATGCCAAAAAAATAACAATTTAACAAAGCAAAGTTTATTTTTTTGTAGAAGGATTTATGTTAATAATACATTAACTATTAAAAAGAAAATACCACAGAACAGATATCTTTTTTAAATCCACTGTGAACACTCTAAACTTCTTTTTAATAATTTCTTTTTCAGTTAAGCTAGGGACGAGTGTTCTGTATTGTCCTTGGAAAAAAAAAAAGGTCTGGCAACTTTATTCTTTGAAATACTGGAATGACCCAAACGCTTGGAATTGAGATTTGATGTTGGCAGGAAAGTGGCCTGCCTGTTGAGCATGTGCTTTTTGTTATTTCTCTGTAAAAATCTACATATTTAACCAAGTTTTAACCCTTTTGGACATAACTCTTGGTATGATCTCTGCTTGCTAGATTTAAAGAGCGATGGTATTCCCTAATTATTTCCATAAGCTCTGCCCACAGGCAGTACGTGCACATGAGCCCTGCAGAGCTGTTGGATGCTCCCTGGCCCCTGGGAGGTCTCAGGGTGACTGGACTGCAGGTACCTTCCACTGCAGACCTGGTGGCATAATGAATCTGGGAGTCTGGCACTGCTGTAGAAAGGGATTCAGCTGAACCCCACTGGCTCAGGAAGGCAATCCTATTTACTGGGCCTTGGGGATGGTAAAAAAAAGGCAGTAAAAGAAGTAAAACCTAAAACTATCTTAAAACTATCCCAGCTGTTTCTGCAGTGTTTGAGCACAGCTGGGGAGCCCAGGTAGGGGGGTTTCTTGGTTAAAGACCTCACTGCCTCTGTCTGTGCTGCAGCTCCCCTGGCAGTGCCTGTCCCATAAGAGATCCAAAGGCATGTTGGCTTTGTGGTCATTGCAGGTCGTGGCTGTGTGTGTTAAAGTTTACCAGACAGCTTCGTTTCATGTGCTCAGCACTGAACTGTAGCAGCTTGCCTCCCAGTTTTCATCCTGAGGAATTAGCATAAAAAAGTTATGAACCTAAACTGGAGATGTGGCTAGCATGGGAAAAGTACAGTGTGTAAAAGGGTGGCCTTATTTGATGGTACCAGCAGTTAATGGTTACAGAGCATCTCCAGTTACTCAACCTTTTCTCCTGACAGTAAGAGAGTTATGAGACAGTTATATCTGATTGTGATGGTTTAAAGAACATGTCTGAGGGATTCTGCAAAACTACTGAATTGCAAAAGTTCTGAACTTGCTTTGTCTCTGTAAGTTAGAGATTTTTCTTTACGTTAGCAGCTTTATGTGTGAACCACCTTATATGAGTCACTGTTAGTTGTATAAATGAGTTCTTTTCAAGGATTTAGCATTAATTCTGCTCTCTATAATTCCTGTCACTTCTTGTAGTAGTTATTAAATAAGTACAAAGTGTAACAATTTTGTAATTTAGGGTTCCTGTAAGAATCCAGATGTTTGGAAAAAAACACCCATTTTTTAAAGAAGTAATTCACTGGGAACATCAACTTAATGTTGACCTTTCTCAGGCCTTAATCATCTTTAATAATTAAGATTTTTTGGTGACTAATTTTTTATGATTACTCTCTTTAAATATCAGGTTCCTGACTGCACTGTGACTAAACAGTCGGGGCGCTTATGTCTGAAACTGAGAGCAGAAGGAGTTCAGCATGCATGCAAAACTAAGTATGATTTTTATTGACAGAAATATAATATTTAGAATTAAATAATCTACATGTAAACAATTATTTTGTATTGATTACATTTATCTCCCAAGCCTGTTGTATCTTTGCACAGCTTATGCAATAGAAAATTATCCTCTGTAAGTCAACTACTATTTTTCTTACGCTGATTTATGCTGAGTGTGACAAACAGAGGTACCTCTGGGATTCCAGCAAGCTCCTCTGTATAATGCTTATCTGCTAAAACTCTCTCCAGTTGTGCTAAAATGTTTCTCAGCTCCTGTCGGTCTCAGGAAAATACTAATTTTCAAGTAGTTCACAATACTTTGGATAAGTGACTTTCTGATAAGCCAGGGCCATAAGTAAACTCCAGTGAGTGCTGTGTCCTTTGCATCCTGCAGCTTCCAATGCCTATTGCATCCACCCTTTTGTTAAAACACCTTTGCAGTTACAGTGCATTTCCTCAGAGCAGCAGATGATTTATAAGGTAAAAATATGAAATCAAAAATACATAACATGTTACATAAAAAGAAGTTTACAGGTTGTAATTTGTATGTGTATGAGCAGTCTATTAGAAAATTGTGACTAAAGAGACAGAAAAGAAAGGGTGGAGGGGTTTCTGTGCTTTTGACTTTTGATTTTTTTTTTTAAATGTTCCATTTAGCAAGTAATTATTCCATGGCCCGCCTACCCCACAACATAAATATTCAAACAGCTTGATATATACTCCAATAAGCAGGTTTTTTGTATGTTACTGGTAGTTTATGGTAGTGAGGAACACAGTTATATTTTAAAAGTGCAGAAAGTATAAAGCAGAATTTCTCAGTTTAGTGGAAAAATGAATACATAGAAAATCCCATGCATCGCTGCTATAAAACGTGATTTATAAGTGAATTAAAATAGTGTAAATGTTGAATTCTGTTCCTTGTGTTTTCCCTTGCAGAATGGGGTGTTTTCTTTTTTTTTTGCATGAGTAAGAATAAAAGTGCATGAATTTAAAAAAAAAAATTAAAAAAAAAAGTTGCAGTTATTTCATAGAGCAGCTTGTGATTCATGGAGACCACAGTCTGAGAAGCTCTAGATTTTAGCCAGCTGAATTTCATTGAGAACTTGGAGAAGGAGAGAAATGGCAGTTACAACATAATTTATCTTGATAACCAGAGAGAGACTCACTTACCACATTCCCACAGTGCAAATATTTGTGTGACTATGTTTTCTGGGTTCTTTCTTTGCCTAGTCAAAATCTTTGACAGCTTTCCTGCATGCCTTTCTAATGTGGATTTCTTCAGGGCTTTTCCTAGACAGGTATTGAAGAGCATGAAAGGAGCACAGAGATTTTATTTCTCATGTTTTATTACCAGTGCTCCTCATTCCCTTTGCCTGCTGTGTTATAAATGCACACGCTATGAGATAACACAAACAAAGCCACGGCACACACAAAGAGTTCCAGAAAGCAGAGCTCCTAACTGAGGGGCATTATTCTATACATGTGATTTGGGAATATGGAAAAAGAATGGGAAGTCTTGTTGAAAACTTCTGAGGTTACTCAGGATTTTGTGGAGCATGTAATTCAGATGTTTTTATTTTAAATTGTTCGAATCTAAAAGCTAGTTAAAGGACCTTGCAAAGGTGTGTCATTTTGCTAGTGATCAAATGTATGGAAGAATACATCTTCAATGTCAAAATGGATTAAAATGCATAATGGATATACTGTAGTTTTATAGGGCTTTCAAGAAGTGAGAAAAATAAAAAACCTGGGTGAATAGGTGTGGGTTTGAATTTAATTTAAAATATGAAAATAATTTCAAGATTAAAAATGAATCTTTGAACAGCTGTGGCTTGTCAAGGGCTCGAGTGGATAAAGGGGAAATAAGCCAAGAGCAAGTGAATATTTGTAAGGCTTTAAATATTATATAAATAACCCAGGCCATGCCAGGGAGTGCAGCAGAGGTGTGAGGGGCAGGCTTGCCCTGTTGTGTGTGGGGTTGTTGTTCCCAGTGGGGCCCTTTCCCGCAGTGTTGGGGTCCAGGGGCTGTCCTGAGTCACCTCGCTGTCCTTCCCCCTGAGGCTCGGCCTTCCCTATGGATGCAGGACTGGCTTTGGCACTGGCACGGCTGTGCCTGCTCAGAACCGCTGCTGGCACGGGCTCTGGCCACCTCCTAGCACAGTGGGGATGGACACAGGGGCCATTTAAATGCAATATACTCTGGAGACAAAATACCACAACAAATTCGCACTAGCAGAGAAAAAGTGCAGTGCTAAAGGCTTTTCCTTGAGCTTCTCAGGAAATAACTTTGTACTTATTTTAGCACGGAGAGGCCAGCAATCATAAAAATTGGTTTTACTGAGAAGCAAGGCAGGAAAGGTAGTCAGTGTCACAAATTATCTTCTTATCAGATGCAGGTTTGCTATCCCCCAGAGCTGTTCCAAACTCCACATTGGCAAATTCCATTTTAGCAATCAAAAATTCCATTTTAGCAATGTGGAATTTGTCCCCTTCACTTGTGAAGCCAAATGAGAGAGAATTGTCTGTATATTTCCAGTTACCACAGAAATTTTTTGTTTTACAGAAATCTTTAGAATTTCCTTTCTTTTGAATACTTTTTTTAGGAGGGGAACCTTTCTTTAATTCCTACTAATATAATTGTATCAAATATGCTTTCATAATAATAATGTAATGTTAGAATGGAGTAGAGAGAGAGTGATAATAACAGAGGCTGTAACAATAAGGTTGTGTAAGAGGCCTACTAATTGTTTACAGTCAGCTCGATGTTATCAGAGATTCTCACTGCAGAAACCAAAGCAGGAAACACAGAGCTGATTTTTACAGAATACATGTAGTACTTACCATCTTATATATTCCTTACAATGCAGTTCCCAGAAATGAGGAAGAACCAAAAGGAAAAAGAAAAGAGAAAACGTGCTGCTTTTTGGGGGTGTTTTATGTTTTTCTATTTTTTGTTGGGTTTTTTTTTGGGGGGGGGGATTTTTTGAATTTTGTTTTGGTTGATTTTGTGGTTTTGTTTTGTTTTGTTTTGCTTTGCTTTTTTAATGAAAGGGTGGAACTTTCCTTTTAAAAAGATGAAAAGTATAATAATAGTAATAAAATAGCAGACTTGTTGAGGCAAACACATTGAAGTCATTCAGAAAAATAACTGCATGACATCATGGGAGAAAGATAGAACCAAAAAAGGACAAGTTTTTTAGGCCAAATAGCTTCTATTCATTCCCAAAGAATTTGTCCTACTCGCCCAAGAATTGGGAGAGAGAAAGAAAGGAAGAAAGAAAGAAAACCTTCATCCCTGGAAGCTCACAAAACACAAATATGTTGTCCCAGATAGAAAAGGTCAAAAAAGTAAAAGAATAAAATGAAGCCATGACTCTAATCAGGAATGCTTACTGAGAAATACTGACTCGCTGCTTAAAAAAGCAGAGCTGAAAGTTCCTTCCAGTAATCCCAGGAACTCCTGGAGCCATTGTGAGTCACTGTGTGCTCCTGTTATCTTACCTTTTCAGCAAACCCGTATTTGCATATAAAAGGATGATTTTTGACACATTTTCCTATCTTGATCGCTGAAAGCAGGAGGAAGAGTTTTGCACCTTTATGAATTTAGCAGGGTGATTCCCAGGCACTTGCTGGCACTAAGAAATTTCAGAAACGTGAGCTGCTCCACCAGCTCATCTGGGCCCTGTAGCTCATCCTATTCCTAGGCAGGTAATTGTGCTGTCTAAACTAACCCACCTGGTTCAGGAGGAAAGGAAGCCTTTGGGTTCAGGAGGCTTCCAGGCCTGAAGTACTACATAATCTCAGGTTTTATGCCCCTTGATTTATCCAGGCTACTTTGAAATAAACGCTGTGCTAAATACAACGAGGTAAATCTTCCTCTTCTGCCACAGGCCTATTTCTCTGCCCTGTTTCTTTACCTGTCCTATTATTATTTTCTGGCTTTCTGTATTTCAAGGTCACCTGTGTGTGAACAGAGACCTGTCACCTGCCGTTCTCTTGGCTCTACATTGTCTAATGATGGCCAGCTGTCATTACTGCCCCTTCCCTCCTGCTAGCAATTTCCACATCATGTAGCTCAATCCAGTACCTTTAATAGAAATCGCATTTGTCTTTGAATGTGTGCAATATTCATAAAAACGAATTTATTATCAAATTAACATATAAAAGTCCTTGAAACTGGTATTTCTGAGGGTGTTGTTAAATTCATGCACTATGTTAGTCACAGCATTCTCCTTTTATTAAACAGAATGAAGGAGCTACTCTTGTTGAGAAGCAAACAGATCAAAGAAAAAGGTGGCAGAAGTTTACAAAAGCAGGAAGGCAATATCAATAACTGGCTGTTCATTTAAAATCACAGCAGAATTGTGGTTTGTAATATGAGTATATACATATAGTATACTCATAATGAAATGTTTAAGGTTAAGGAACATTTCTTACGAGTGAAAAATGTGAGTCCAACCTTTTCAGCAATTTTTTTGGTAAGACAAGGTGCATCCTTCATGTGGCTGTTGGAGGGAGGTGAAGTGAGATTACCCTACACACATTCAGGTGAAAGCCACACTTAGCTGCAAACTTGAAGAGAAAATGTTAGTTTAAAATAATTTTTTTGCTGCTGTTAGGCTCACAAAACAATTTTGTAGTAGCAATGTTGTGCCATGATAGTCTTCAGTGCTGCACAATACAAATTGGCCTGCTGCCTGTAGGCTTGCATTTGGTATGCAGCTGTCTGCAGTTCTGAAGGATTGGTTTTAGGGAATTGCCAGTTTAAAAAAAATACATTCATTTCATGGCTATGAGTTGTGCATTTTCAAACATCCATCTCTGATGGACCAGTTCCCTGGTAATTTCTGTGACCAGAGCCTGTTCTTGTGATCCTTGCTCAACTCAAAGGAAGTTTTCATCTCTTCTCTAGCAATATTCTCTCTCCACCTTTTAAAAAACTGGCCATTTAGTTTCAGTTAGTTACTCGAGGCCCTCGGGAGTCAGTCCCCACCCAGCAAAGAGGCACCTTTTTTTCCCCCTCAAGAAAGAATCACTTCCAGAAGGCAGCTTTTCTTTCCCTCTCTTTCCCCGGGTTGTACAGACAGTGCAGATTTAGATGAACAATACTTTTTGCATATTTACAGAAAAATTAATCCCCTGAATCATGATGGAAATGCTTCTTGTTGTTTTCTTGCACTGACAGAACACTGAGAAACTATTCCAATGAGTATTTTCTGAGGGCAGAGTCCTCTTTAGAAAGCCCATGTGAAATACACATATGTGATAGCAACTAAAAAAAGAAAGACCTTTTCTTTTGCACTGTCCTCAAAGAATTCCATATCCTTGTTTCTGTAATTCTCTCTAAAAATGTAATTGAATGACCTGGCAGATTTACTTAGTAAATTGTCATCTAAATCCATTAAGCAAAGAAGTGTTTACTATAACAGTCCAGAAATCTTTATAAATGTAATAGTTAATCCCTTACAACTCAGGTCCAAAAAAATGTGTGCCAATATTACTTTCTCATAATTGAGGCATATTCATCTTTCTACACAGATGATATGCATTTGTCATGTTTAACATGAGGTCTAGGGAGAAGAACACAGCTTTCTATCTCAATCTTTAGTAGCAATAAGGGAGTTGCAGTTAGGGCATGAAAAAAGTCATGACAAATTTTTACATACAAAGAAACCCCCCACCACAAAGGTAGTCAAAGTCTGTGTTAAAGAATAACTCTCAAAAACTTATGGTTTGGGTTATTTCAATTGCCATCTCTTTAGAGCCCAATTACTAAAATGAGAAAACGATACATGGAGAATAAATAGGACATTCAGTGTTTCATTTTTTGGCATTATTAGTACATTTTAGATGGCACGTACTTGTAAAAATCAGAGCACAGCAATGGAATTTGGATTAAATTATATGTTTTATTTCTTCCAACAGAGATAAATTAAAACAAATCCCGTGTAAGCTGATTTGAGTTCAGCATTTCACAATCTGTGGTTAAGTAAGCATTGAACTAACCTATACACTATGTGTCAAATCTTTTCTTATAAACTAATGCTTTTTAGTATATAAAAAGCACTTCTTAATGTTATATTCCAAATGGTCTATGTGGTAATACATAACATAAACATCCATAGAGAAAAACCACTTTTTAGCTTCAATAGCTTGTAGATTGAAGTTAAAAAGAAATCCAAAACTCACTGCAACAAGCAATTAACTGTAACCCAGAAGACTAATAAAAAAATGGCAAGTATGAAACCTGCCTCACAGAAAGAGGATTTCATGTCCCTACTGCTCTAAAACAGATAATTTCACCTGTTGCAAAGCTTGTCTGAAGTCCAAGTATTTTTGAATTATCAAAATATGCCTTGGCATAAAAAGCTCAAGGTGTTTTTTTTCCTTTCTTTTCGTAAAGTCATGTCCATCTGTAAAGGTTTTGCTTCTGTCCATTGGAACAGAAAGAACAGTTTTCATAAATCATGTGACAGTATTATTGTAATAGATTTTAGGCATGAACTGATTGTGTTTTCTTTTTTTTAACCATTTTGAAGATTAGCGACATAAGCAGCAAATTTTGAATGATAATGCCATTAATAAAATACTGGCAATAAAACGGAAGATTTAAAAATGGTTAGTAATAGGATAATAAGAACTTGAACATTGTGGAGGATGGTCAAAAAGGAAGGAGACAGTGGAGCACAAAGCTCCTGCAGAAATTAATCTAATGGAGCTGTAAAGGGTAGTCATGCATGTTAAAGGCAATATAAGGTCAAGAAGAAAAATGAAGAAACAAATCCATTTTAAAAGCACTTGATCAAATTAGTTGTCTTTTTTTTTTATTACAAACTGCAAAGAACAGGTGAATTTTCCTGTAAATTAATAGCAAATATTACTTTTACTTAGGAATCCAACTCACTTCTCTCTCGCTAAGTATAAAAATAAAAAACTGTAGAATAATCTAAGAAAAATAATTTGCAGTCATCCCGCAGATAAGGAGGAGGTGAGTAACAGGATGGCTTTGTGAACAACAAACCATGGTAAGCAGGTCTGACTTCCCTCTATGACAGGATAACAGCTCTTCTGAATGAGGGGTAGGCGGTGGTATATTTTAATTTTAATAAGGCTTTTGAAAAACGTCTCAAATAGCATTCTCATAAACTCTCTGGGGAAATGCAATCTAGGTCATACACGGGCAACATTAAGGGCTGTGTGCCAGACTGAATTTCCCCCTCCAAATGACGTGATTAAGAACCTTGTGCAAGTTGTGAGAGGTCACATCTCACACAAGATGCTTTTTATGGGTAACATGTTGGCTCTGTGAACGATGGTGGCTTCCCATGTACATCCATCCCTGGCAGTGCTGCCCTCCTGGTGTCGGGGAAGCACAGGGGACAGAGGCAGAAATGTAGGATGAGAGCGCTGTAACACACCATAGCTCGGGGAGGCTGAGCCCCACCTGCTAGCCAGCTTTATTAACTCTCCTGAGGACAACTGCAAACGCTCCTGTAAACCCAGTATGTATGGAATGCAGCCTCCTTTGGGCAGGTGCAACTCTGCACCTGTCTTCTGGCCTTCCTCACACAGAGTCAACATTTATGCATAGGTTTTTGTGGGGATGTGGTTTTAGTGGGGGTTGAAAAATGCTCAAAAATTATCGTCAAGTTGGTGGGGCTTTACAGAGGGGTCTTATACATATTTTGTTTCTGTTTTGGTGTCTTGCATGCTAGAATTGAATGTTAGAATGTAGTTATTAAAGAATCACAAGATAGATAGAGAGGAGCTTCCATTTTGCACAAAAAAGTGGTTGATTAGGGAATGAGACTCTACAGAAACCTTTTGCTGCTTGGTCCGTAGCAAGTAGAACTGCTCAGCAATGGAAATGGAAAGAGTTGCATTTGGAGGCACTGCTGACAGCTTGAGAAACAACAGGTGATAATGAATCAGCACCAACAGCCAACTGCTCTTTCTCTGCTGAACCGTCAGAAGAGCAAAGCTTGGCCTAGAAATACAAGAATTAATTAGTGGATTTCAGGAATAGAAGTGATGGTTGTTAATGTGCCACCTGGGCTTATTCATGTCCCCTGAAGTCCATGGATAGTGCTGACATCATCACCAACAGAGAGCAGGACACAGTCAAGCAGGAAAGTAAGAGCGACCTGGCTCTGCTTCCCAGTTTGTTTTGGAGGTAGATAAGGAGCAGAGTTCTCTGCCTGGTGAACGACTCTGATCTGTTACTCATCAACTAAACAAGCTGAAACAGAAATAAAACAAAGCAACTCACCACCTCCAAATGGAGTGTGAGTGCCAGCTCTGCTCAGCTCTTTGCTCCCAGTGAACCTGTCAGCCCGCACGTCCTGACAGTCACTGCTGCTGTATGGGGGCAAGAGGATCAAAGGAAAACATACTGAGAACCACACAGATAAAGTCTTCTGGAGTGCTCAACTCTAAACGCTTCCTGTATGTGAGAACAAGAACAAAATCTTTACAGGAAGTTGTAAAATACTTCTGTGACACTGAGAAGATTTTCTTCTGTTAACACACCTTCATTTGGTGACTCGCAAACCATGTCCCATCCTGCACAGCTGTAGGTGCTGCTCTGTAAATTCTGAGTATAGTCATCTTAAGGTCCTGTGCCATCATCAGAAAGTTACTTTCAGAGTAAGTAGCTTTTCAGGGCTCAGCTTCCTAAAGTCTGAGCTGCCCGTGGACGTAGCTCTCTTTCTAGCTTGGAGTCCCTCTGTGGCTGGAGCTGATGCAATCTCAGTCAGAGATGACAGGTTAGGGAACCTCTGGCACAAAAGGCTTCCAGCTGATCTCCACACAAAGGCAGCAGCTGTGTTTCCCCTCAAGTCCCTCCTGTCCCAGAGGAACAGCAACGAACAGGTGTGAAGGGATCATAACTAACAGGCATCATGAGTGGAATGCTCTCAGCTCTGTCTATTCTGTGCCATTAGATAAACTTCTGTTCAGCACAAGAATGAAAAACTGTGTTTTGTATGATTGGAGTGTGGTGTTTAATAGAGTACCTTTTGCTTCACTGACCTGAACAGAGGATTGTTCATGAGCAAAAACAAGAGTGGCTCAAAATGTATCCCAGCTAGCACATGGGAGAGATGCTGACTGGTCATCTTTGAGGACTATCTGGAATTATTATTTTTTTTTTTTTACATTCTGACTATCAAGCACACACACACTCTCCTCAACCAACTTTCTGAGGCCTTCCTTCCTAATGATAATTTCTCAGTCACTGTTGAGATAATTAACAACAATGAACAGTAAAACTGGAAACACTAGAGCTTGATAATCATTATTACTCTGAACTTTATTTTTTTTCCTGGCTTCTCTGTAGAATTAGTCTAAGTGGTGGCATACAAGAGACAATTTTAGTAAATTGCAGCAAAGCAATTAGAGAATGAGTTTAGTTTACAAGCAGACATTTTTACTGCTATTTTCTGGGCTGCTTCATACCAAATAAAATGCTTGGTTTCTTAATTATAAGTAATAAGAAAAAGATTGAAGAAACTAATGACCAAAACAAAACATGTTTCATATTTGATCATTTAGATATAGAGACAAATTAAATTCCTCTCAGATTACAAAAATTGCATTAAACCTGCTGTTACTTATGGTAGCTTTTAGTTCCATAAATGTTATATCTTTAAAAATAAGGTTCAATAAAGTGGCTTAAGGTCTGTGACAAGACAGTTTAAACAGCAGAGCTCCCACTGAGCGTGGCAAAGTGTGCAGGGATGTGAACCAGCTTTTGGAGGAAGTTGGACTGCGTTGATTTGTTGAGCTCTGAACCTAAGGATGAGCTGAATAGAAGCAGTAAGACTTCACAGATGCTTTTACTTTGAATGGCTTGGTGGAGTGTGCTTAGGATCACACAGAAAGAGTAAGGGAGCTATGGAGTTAAGGGGAAACTCAGGTGTCCTCCACTGGAATTCCAAATTCCCTCTGCTGAATATTGGGAACTGTCTTGGAGGCAAGGGCTTTCTCACACTTTATTGGGTGTTCCAGACATTTCTTGATCCAATAGAGATGCAATCCTGTGCAATCTGCTCTAGGTGGACCCCTGCAGGGGTGTTGGGCCACAGGCTCTCCAGAGGTCCCTTCCAAGCCCAGCTGCTCTGGGATCCTGATGTGTGAGAGGGTCTGTCCTGCCTAGCACAGCCAGCCACAGAGCAAGGAAGGACTCAGCCAAGAAAAGCCAACATTTCTTTAACCCACCAGATGTAAAAGCATGAGGAATGGACAAAAGCCCTGCAAAGTAAAAGAAACCTTTATCAGAAGATCCCAGAGGTGAAGGGAATATAGTCAGCCTTTACAAAATCTTGGTTAAATAACCTTGGGCTGAACAAGACAAAATGTGGGAGAAGTGTAGTGGTGTTATCTGGTTTATTGACATACTTGTCTACAAATCTCTTGACTAGCATGGGTAGTAGTAATGACTTAAATATTAAAAATCCTAACAAAAAATTACTACAAGACACACAATAACTCACTTTTTAAAAATGTTGATAAAAGGACAGGAGTCAGCAAGACTGCTATCTATACAGGACATTAAAAGATAGCTATTCAAACTTTTTGCCCTGCACATTAGTGTCTCGAATGATGCAAATTATAGTTCTGTGCTTCCCTCCAAAGGTCTGTAGGCAATAAGATTTCTCCTTCCAAATGTTAATTTTTTTTTCTTTAAAGAATGTGTGTACATGATTAAACCAAGTTTGCCCTTCTACCTAGTTTTCAGAGAAGAACTGTCTTTCTATTGGTGTATTACAGGAACGAAGCTCCCTCCCCCTTCACAGAAGATGGCACAATTCAGAAGTTGTTTCAGAACATACTCAGTTTAATTACAGGATCAGTGAACACAGCAACGTTTTCTTGGCAACAGGTAGAAAAGCTGGCAGTTAATCAGTTTCTCTGGAGCTGTTTCTTGGCATTACATCGTTGCATTAGAAACTTGGATTTCATTTCTTACTTTGTTTTTCTGTTCCCCTGCTTCATTTCCTCTTTATCAGTTTTTTTCTAGTGGTACGTAAAAATAACATGCTGCATTCTTTGTTCTGAAGAAAGAATTAACTCTGTTGCTTTTTGAAATTCATAAACAGTGGTGGGATGTGGTGAGAATCTGATGCATATACATGTGCATTTTCTGATAATAAATAAGGTAGCTAAATGAAGATCATTCACAGCTTAGAGAAGTGTTGAATGTTAAACTGATATAATTGCCATTGCTGAACTTATACATTAAAATATATTACCTGCAGAAGAAAAAATCAGTTGGGTTTATAATGTCAAACTACTGGTACCTCAGGCAGGAGAAAACCCTGAGGGCAGAAAGGGAGAGAAGAGGCACCAACAGTATTTGTGACTTATGTTGGTGTTTAGTCACTGCACCTTACTGCCTTACTGAGTGCATTTCTATTGATCACTGCATACACTAAGTTGAATTTAATACCTGGAAATAGATATGACATAATAAGAGCAGTATTTTCAGAGAAAATATATTGTTCTCCTTCCCTTGTCCCTTTGAGAGACTAAACAAAACAAACAACAGAAGTAACTGCTGATTGAGGAGAAAGATGATGTATCTTCTCCTGACAGAAAAGCATATAATTTTCCAAATTTTGCAATTCAGATTGCTAGGCTTTTTACACTTTAATATAGTCATATATAGAGAATATGAAGAATTAACAATCTACTCTGGATCCATGATGGAGTTCTCTGGGCAAAGGTGAGCCATAATGAATGATGTGCTTAATAGTAACTGATAGAACTCATAGGAAATTATTTGTATACCTGTCTAGCATTCAAAATCATCTCACTTTTGCTATATTCTTACCTTTATTTTTGTCATAGTTGCATTTAATGCTATCTGAAGAGAGTATTAATAATAATTTTCATTTCATAAGTAAAAAGTTGTATTTTTGCTCAGATGCATCATTATTTTTGTGTTTGTACACCATATGGAAGATACAAACAGACAGATTCTTCTTAGGAGCATGCCATGCCTGTACTCTGGCCTTACAATTTTAGTTCATTTTTGTAACTACTCAAGCTCATTCCATCCAAAGAAAAAACAGCATTGGAAATAGTTTCTTTTCTGCCATCTTTTCTGCTTATTTATGCCATTGCCCAACAGTGGTTGAATGTGACTCCCATTACTAATCCACATCATGTACATTATCACTTCTGGTCCCAGTTTCTCATTCTACAGTGTCTGCTGTAGGATTGGAAGGACTACCCAGATAAGGTAACTTTTTCGAAGTGTTTTTTTGTCTTAGGCCCCAGTGCTGAAGTAAAATATTTAAATTCTTATTTTGAGGTCTGCAAATCAGAATGTAGGGTAATGCTTTTTTAGGTGAGGATGTTATGCCGTGTTTTGTTGAATACAGAGCTTGAGATTGGTGGGTTTTCTTACATGAATTGTGAAACAGGCTAAAAAGCATGTTTGCACCCTTCTACAAAAACAAAACAAAGTGGTTTTGGAGGTAGTGAAGATCAGGGCAAAAAGAGTGAACCATTGAACAGTACATCTTCTGGAGAGCTTTAAGCTTCTCCTCTAAACACTCGTCACAGCAGTAACCTAAAATTCTATTTAAATTTTTGCATAATTTTATGAAGCGTTTATAAGACTTTGCAGTGTTTTTCAGCAAGTCTGGAAGGAATACATTAAGGTTTTCTCCAGAAGTGTTGCTTATCTATGTCTAGCTCTCACTGAAGTGGCTTGAGCTTATCTCTAACAAGTAATGTTTTTTAAGGCTGGGATGGCATAGCTCTCTACTCATACATGGCAGATTTTCTGCACAATTTCTGTATGCTGTACTCTCTCAGAAAAACTTTAACAGAACTAGAGAATGGATCTTTTCCTGCTACTTTTAGTAGTATTCTTCGCAAATTTGTCAGCTTTGGATGTTGAACAATATTGAATAATATTAAAGATGTGTCTTGTGTTTGGTCTTTTCATCTTGTTTCTCCTTTTCCTCTTGACTGCATTCTTATATTGCAGTTTATATAATGATGGATATGAGAGCAATGCCTGGTGGTTTTGACTCACTTTGGATGATAAATATGAGAGTAACCACTAGTGATTTTGACTCACTTTTGATTTCCTCTCAGGGCTTTTTGCTTTTATTTTCAGGCTTAATCACTGTTATTATAAAAGTATTTGTTGTCTCCAAAAAAGCTCCCAAATGATTTTGACTCGGATTTGGGTGTGTTCTGTTATTCAGATATATGTAATAGACCCAAATATACGTATTGTAAATCAATTGCCAGTTAAGTACAAAACTTCATTTTTCCAAATACAAAATATATTTTTATCCTGTCATGCTGTGCCACACTTAAAATGCTGTTTGAGGAATTTACTCAGTCTTTATTTAGATGTGCTAATCCTGGTAAAAATATGAAAATATTTTCAGTAGCTAAACTCAGTGAGTTAATAATTACTCATTATTGTTTTACTTTTGCTAGATTCAGTATCTAAATTTGGGGCATGAATGTAAAATCTTTCCTGAAGTGCCCGGGATCTTCACATTTCCAGGTTTTAAGTTCAGACTTATCTCAGCAATTTTCAGTACTCTGAATCTGGAATGAATATCCTGTTTCCACTTTCAAGTGTTAAGAAACAGTTTCTTTTTTTTCTTTTTAAGGTCTTCATCTCATGTATTTCTACCAGAATCCTTATTTGATCATATGGCATTTACTATGACTTCTCAGTAGTGTGTATGGTTCTGTTGCAGAGGTTGTAAGTTTGCAGAGTAGAGGTTTACTATTAGTCTGGTTCTCTTACAATTTTCTGATATTAAATGTGAGAAAAAAAGCTTTTTCTGGACTGAAATAGTGTGCATCAATAACATACTTTAGATCCAGGTAGTGTAGAAAGCAAGGAAATTTGTTTCCAATTTTTCACATAGATATTTTTCAGTCTGATTTTATATTTTTCATAATCTTTTTAATATGTTGTTTTCAAATTGTATTATTGCCATTTACAATATTGAGCTACATTAGAGTGAGAAAGAGGACGGAAAGGAAAAGTAAGAATAAACAACTTATAGCCTTACTAATTCTTAATCAGCTACTGCTTTTGATACTTTAAACATGGTGATAATTAATGTGGAAAGCTCTGGAAGCCTTAGTAAGCTCGCCTGATCATCTGAAGAATGCCGGTACTTATTAGGGAAAGTTCATGATTCATACGCAAGGATTAAGCCAAGAGAATCTTGTGACCTAAGCAGCCTGGCTCTCCAGTGGTAGAAATGGGATTTTCTTATCTTACACAAAATGATAGTGGAGACAGAGGGCAAGGATGGACCAGACAGTGTACATTTGATTTGAGAGTGAGCAACACTCGGTGTGTAGGGAATTGCTGTCTTGGCAAATTGTTGGTTAAACTACAGTGCATGAAGTGCTCCACAGGGATGAATCAGAGCGTTCCTGGGGAGCAGTAAAGATGAGAACTGTATCATGAAATGGAAGGGGTTTTTATGTTCCATGTCTGAGTTATTCCTAAGAAATTTTTAGTCATTTGCCTGATATTCAGGCAATGGCTCTTCCCAATCACTGACCCAAACACACGAAGTTGTGCCTCGGTACAGTGGGGAGGCAGTGCTCAGAGACTGGGTGCAAGACCTGGAGTGATGACATGAAACCTAATCCTCTTTCTAATAGTAAACATTGACTTGACAGAGTCAGCCAGCTTCAATTTCCACAACCGAGTTAATAATTTAGCTTTTGATTCGTATGTTTGGAAACTTGCAAGAAAGACCTTTGAAATCTGAACAATAAAGGATGTGCTGTGTAAGGGAGCACTGTGAACCAGCTCCCTGGGACAGCCACAGAAACACACGCTCATCCTTTTGCAGAGCTCATTGACATAAATTATCTTTGTTATATTTAGAAGCCTTGACACCTCTGTCCTTCTCTCTTCTTCCTTCTTTTAGTGCTCTATCTTACTGTGTTTCACAACTTGGAAGGGAAAATGAGAATACAAAAGCTGTAATCATCATTGCTTTTTAATTGGAATCTGCATTAACAAGAATGAGAGGAGTAAAAACACTACTGGTTTGGTGTGACTCCTGTCTTTTCATATTGCTTCCATTTCCTTTAAGAATGGATGAATATCAGGAGGCAAAAAATGCAATCATTGTATATAACTGACGATCCTGTTGGCTTCTGTAAAAGCCATGCCACCAAACTCCTCAGCCTTGACGAGGTAGAAATCCCTGGCAGGCACTGAGGGAAGTCTGTGGGAACTGCACAGGTGGGGTCACAGCAAACTCCGTTCTCTGCCATCCTTGGACTCACAGTGATCAGTTGCAAAATCTCAAATCCATGTTTATTCATACTTTCCTTTGCCATCCCAGTGAGATGCAGTGGAAATAAAACAAATTATACAATGAAAGAGTATACTCCATAGCAGTAGGCACAGTAAATTCCATTACTACTATAAATTATATCTTTGCTATTATTAGTAAAGATGCCTCATTAATCAGCATTTTTTCCTGTAATCAGTGTATGTAAGAGAGGGTATCTGCCCCACAGAATAGTGGGCCCTAGAACATTTATGAGGATTATCTAGTCTTTAAAAACCCCATTGTTTGTATTGGAAAAATATTTGATGTTTTATTCTCATATCAAAGTTATACTCAGTGTGAATATCTAAAACTCACACACATAATCCTGACATTTGTATGGACATGAATTACCTCAGTTTTCAACACAGCTTTGAGTAACAGAAAACAGTATTTTACCCGTAAGAAAAGCAATGAGCAAAACAAGGATTATGACAAAACTTAGATATTTTAATTTTCCCATAAACATTGTAAAACAATAGCAAAATACATTTCTTTTCTGCTGAGTAAAAAGAAGGAAAGCTCCTCAGTTCTACATGGCATTGTATCCAGGCAGCCCGATTCCTCTGTGGAGTTCCATCAGTTGAATTACGTTCAATGCAGATCACAGATCCACTTGCAAAAGCGCAGTTTGCAGAAGGAAGAATAATACATTTATACATCATAAATAAATACTACTTCTACAATGTTTTATAGACTTAGGATTTAGATTTTGGAGCCACAGCCACCTCCATACTTACGGCGAGACTTTGGCTCTGTGTAGTGAATACCACCCATGGATATGGAAACCACTGAACATGGGCTTACAAATTAGGAATAATGCCAGGTAATATTAAACTATTTTAATATTTGGTGTAAAGAACAGAATTATAAAGATAATCACAATATTCTATCACCTGAAACAGGAAAACAGTTTACTTGGCTTTATTTAAAGTAACTATAATTTATATTCCTGCTGTGATGTGGACTGTGTGTGCTCTGACATGAGAGTTCTCACAGTAGAAGACTGACCAAAAGACAAACACTGGAATATTGACAAGAGCTCTATAAAAATGCAATAAAAGTCAAGTTTATGACTTTCTATATAGTTTCAAAGAGAAATCAAGTTTATCAATGGTGAAGTTCCACAAGCAAGTAAAATTGGTTTTCTTTCCAAAAATAAAGTGAAATGAAGGCATAATGTAACATTTACATACCCAAAAATACATAAATGTAGTACTTTTCATTTATTTTATCGTTCAGGTTCAATACTCAGGATTTAATATCAGAAGATGTAAGGTTCAACATATGTTACTGTAATAGACCCATGTGTGTTTTCAATTATCTACATACAGTCAGCACAAATCATATTTTCAAATAATAGATTATTTTACTTCTGATTTTGCACACCTCAGTTTTGAAATGTATTTTCAAATATCTTGAACATTCCCAGCTCCCTGATGAGAGCTGCAACTGCCCCAGGAGCAGAGTCTTTTTACACTCCAGGGTAAAAGAGAGTAAAGGCTTCAGAGGGACTGGGGAAGGGGAAGGGAGAAGTACAGTGGAAGACGATTTTGGCCAAATGTTTCTTTTACAAATATAATATTCTTCAAAATAGTTTGTCAATAGAACATGAAATCCATTGGTATAAAACCCTAAAAGTTATACATTGGAATAGTTACCTTACTCATTTTATTCTCTGCCTCTATGAGTGATGCCACTATCCATAACTCAAAATTATAAAGGACTTTTTCATAGTAGGAAGTGGGCTGAACAACTCAGTTTTATTAATACCTGGAAAATAGAGATTATTATAGAAACAATGCTGCATTTTGCTGAGTCTTAACTTGCGGTATTTATTTTGATGACCTTTAAAAATTTCATGTAAGTAACTGAAACTCAGTCTTTATCAACATTTTAGGAATGTGGTGAATGGACTCTGTAAATTCCACCAGTGCCCTTAAATTCCACAAGCAGAGTGGGGTTCCAGAGTGCTCTGCAGCAAACGTGTATCAGAGAACAGCTCTGTCATGGGTTTCTCAGTTATCAGTACATTCCCAGTCTCCTTTTCCCTCATGCCAGAGCCCCTGGGTGGGTGAAGGGACAGTCAGATTTGCAGATCTACAGATGCACAGCTGTGTGAACTTCCCTTGCACAGAACACCCTCACCAGAGTGGCAACCCCTGCGACAGCCAAGGGGCTAGTTAAATGCAGAATTAAGCTTAGGGTTAATTTGTTGTGCCCTCTCCTCATAAACCAACAGGAATATTCCAGAGGAATGAGGACAAAGAACTTGCCAGTAGTAATATCTAGAAGGTCATCATCCTTATTTATTCAATGTGTTAATCCAGCTCTCAGAGTCTGTTCCAGCAAGACTCTCCCCTGGGACAGGCACCAGCCATTTTTATCAAGCAGCATTTACAGTCTCCAGTGTTTAATCACTCTGCATTTAATAAGAGAGGGAACTTCCTTGTTCAGCACAGTTGTACCATTTGGGATTTGTGTTTTATGAATATAGCAGAAACTTTTCATTTTGGTCGATAATTTGGCATGTAAATGTGAGCATGGATAATTCCTTAATTTCCGCACTAGTTTCTCACACTTTCAACTTACTAATGCTCCAGATTCCACATGAATTGTGGCCAAAGTCTCTCAAGTTTCACATTATTACCTGTCACTAGTACATTTGCTGTGTTGAAATGAAACCAAAATCAGCTCAGGCATATTGAATGTGTTAAAGGGAATTTGGTCTGGGGTTCCAGATGATTTAAAAGCAAAATATATTCTAAATCAAGACTCTTTTCCATAGATTGAGATTTAGTTTTGGGTAACTCACACTGACCTATATAACACTCATAATTTATAAAAGTGATTTTTAGGCTAAAATACAGAAACAGGGACTCAGAATAAAACATTCTGTCAGAAGAACATTTTGCTGTGTTCCATTAGAAACAAAATGGTCTCTTACAAATGTATTTGTCTGAAGATATGCTAAACTTATGGTTGTGCAGATCAGTTTCTGATTTCAAAAGAGGTCTATGCCTTGTAGAGATGTCAGGTAATAGAGATACCTATTTCTGCAGTCTTTGATTTTCAGTAGGGCTTCTCTAAATAAGGAAATTCAGTAGTTTCATTATAACCTTATCCTGCAGGGGTTTTTATAACACAGTGTTTAATGTGCAGTCTTGTACTCTATGAGTTTTGTCAATAATGACATAAAAATATTGCTGCCAGTAATTTGAAGCAGACAATTACTAAGTAAAACTGGTTTATCATTTAGACTTTATCTTTGATCATGTTACTTCTTTGTGAGTCAGATGTCTAGTTGCTTTATTTTTTATGTGATATTAGCCCTGTCTAGTACAATTTATAATGGTTTTTATAGGTGGAAATTATTTCTGCATGAGAAATGCATGACTTTTTTATATATTCATGCTTAATTTTATTTTGTCACTTAGAGTATCTGTAGGTTGCAAGAATAGACTTTATAAAGTGGTGTCGTAAACTGCATAGGTGGCTGCAATGAGACAATATTAGAGTCATCCTTGTTCCAGTATTTCTTCCGATCTTGTATGTAAGAAAAATAATGGTCTGACTTTTCATTTCTTAATCCTCTAAGAAACATAGTGATTTTAAGGATAATTAATCCCTCCTTACTTTGGGTGTCTAAAACTTAGGTCCCCTCTTGAAGATGACTGAGGACTCCCCTGTTATCAGTGAAGAGAAATGGGCACTGTCAAAGGGTTATTCATCCTCTCGCAGGATAAGCATCGAAGAGAGTTAAGGCTCAAAGAGGAATTTGCTGAGTTTTGAAAGACTCCACTCTGAATCTGGATTTATTCTACAAAACCAGACCATCCTCTCTAGGAGGGGGTTATGCTGTTAAGTCACCCTACAGCCATTAAAAGGTGGATTTTATAGAAAAAGGGTATTTCCTTCATGTCTGCTAAAGCAAACCATACCTGTGTGCATATATATATATATATATATATATAAAAATAGGTAATGGTTAGGTATTACCTATATCTGAAATGTTTGTTCATTATTTTAATCACTCAAATTCAGCTAAGAACAATCAATATGGCTGTAAATCTGAAAAATAAGTAGAAATAGATATGGTACCTATAGGAGTACAGATAATGTACTTCCCATATTATCAGAAATTGCTTAATAAAGATTTATTAAATTTGTAAAATTTTTTACTTCAGTAAGAATTAAATTAGTTATGCTCCATAGGAATTCTTTCTAATACTCTATTCAGTTTATCCTTTTCTGTAAATAACTTATCATTCAGCTCTGTAGTAATTTTTTTTTCCATAAAGGAGGGCTATATTCTCTCAATTCCATTCATCTTTACATTCCATTTGCTGCTTTACTAAGATTAACAAAGCGTTCCAAGTATTTTAACAGGAAAGTAATACATTCACAAAAATTCTCATTAAACTCTTTATCTTCAAGTTACAAAAGACCGCACTTTTAATGATTAAAAACTGCATACTGAAGCAGCACATACTTAGAGAATTATTCTGATAATACTTTTGTTGCATAGATTTGGGGAGATCCCTTTCTTTGCTACCGCATTCTTGTGTCTTGGAGCTCTTTACTAGGGTAATAAAGACTGAATTCTTACTCAGGGATATAATATGTGGCTATCAATGCCTAACTAACACATCTCTTGTGTTACTAAAACAACTCCAATGTGGAAAAGTTCAGTTTTCAATGTAGAGGATCAAATTATATTTAGGGCTGTACAAGGCGAGTAAGGCTACAAGCACAACCAAATAGCACCTTTCCAACAAAGGTTTATTGCCTTGCAAGATTTATATCTGTTCCATGAAAGTTTGTGAGGATTCTTAATTCATATTATATATTTTTTGAAATTTGGGAGGGAACCCTGTGTAATTCCTTTCAGTACAGAAATACATGCTGTAAAGAGCAGACTTGGAGCAGGGATAAACACTGGGGCTCACCGAGATGAATTCCTGGTGTGGTACTCCTGGCACACCATGTCTGAGCATTGCTTCAGAACAGTTCCTCCACCTCCAGATAAACAGAATTTCACAGAAAACATCCTGAAAGGAGGTGTTTCAGACTCAGGGTGTGCTCCCAATATGCATCCTCCAAACCCCAAAAATCCTGCTGGCCAGTTGTTTTAAATGAAGGGGTCCTTGAAGTGCCATTGTAGATTACTTCTGCAGTGTGGTTAGAAGAGAGATGACTTCTCAAAGGTGAGAAGTCACACTCTCAGATCTTAATTTTGATCTAGTCTCAAGCTCCTATTAATTTAATTGTGCACTCAGGCCTATGATGCTGCAGCTCCTCATACATTTCACGTTATCATTGTATTGACTAAATACAAATACCATTTCTTGCTTTGGGAGAGACACACCTTGCAAATTAAATCAGCTGTTAGAACAACACAAATATTCTCTGTGTGTAAAAAAGGTTGGATATTCTCAGAGAACTCAGACATTAAGAACTGCGCTTCTTAATTGTTATGTTGTTATTCTCCATGCACTTTGTTTCTCCATGAATTTGTGATGCATCATGAATGCACACCATTGTTTGCTTCTGTCTGCATGTGCTTTCTTCTGCTTGCCTCTCTGACAGCTAGCCAATGCTTTGTTTCTCAAAAATTAAGTTTCTGAAAAGTTTTGTAAAGTGCTGGGGTGGCAGGTGTGTGAAAAGTGACAAGAATTTGAAGTCAAAATTTGAAATGTTCATCCATTGCAAAGAAAATAATTTTCATGCTAATTATGCAAATACATGGATCACTAGGAATCATTTGGACACTAAATACAACTTGTAGTAGTCAATACCACACATCTTGCAGCATTCAAGACAAGGCCCTGTGCTATGATATTTTGCAAATTCTGATGTGATATAACTTGCCGTTATGCAAATCCCTACAGGTATTTTGGTGTTGTTTTATGTCTTTTCTGTTAGTCTGAAAGAACACAAAAAACAAAAGGAAAAGCTGGCTAGAGAAGAAGAATTATGCATTTATATATGCATATTTATATATGCATATAAATTAATTCATGAAAACAATGTTTATATGTACTTATACATTTACAGATAACATAGCTCTGTTTTTTTCTTCATCCATGCATTTAGTTTAATAATTTTAAAAGATGCAGATGGAATAGCAACAGTTATATAATTTCCATCTTGCCAACAGGTTTCTTGCAAGAGTGTTCTGACAAACAGAGAGCCATTTCAGTCAGCGAGTTGTTCTTCTCCCCCTCACCATGTTTCTGTGGTCATTGTCACCAGTGGAAATCACCAGCTCACTATTACTGCCTGAACTGGTGGGTATTGTATAAACTGTAGATCCAATGACAAAGTGAAAATGAGACAATGGCATGTTGCCTTCAATGCATTAAATTCAATACTTACATAACTTTTCAGATTTATATCAAATGTTAAATGGAGGAAAATACAACATTGTTTTAGCTTTTCTTTTAATTTTAAAGCCCTATTTCTGAATATTTTCTTATTCATTCTGTATTAGTAATGAATTTAAATTCCTGTGTAAAAAGATTTGGACTGCATAATTTAGGTTTGATAAGACCAGTGAACAGATCCTGTGGCTCGATTTTTTTAAGTCTGAAATTTGTTTTAAAATAAAACATAATCACTACAAACCATGTCAGCATTTGGAAGAGGGTATAGAAATTCTTAGGTAAGAAAAAGATTTTAACACACATTCATTAACTACATTATTTTTGGAAAATGTTAACTTACTTTTAAATAAACCCTGCATTCAAACATTACATATTGGCCAACTTCATATATTATATTCATATATTATCAGCTGATCTGGGACATTTCTGCTTTTCTTCTGCATTCCCACAGGTTACTCTGTATGACTTTCCTTGATCCAGAGCTAAAAAGCCAGTGGACTGATGCTCCATCAGTATCCTGCTTTCTTCGTGCCCCAGTCAAGGTACAGTAGTTTCATAATGTCTTACCTGCTGATTATCACAATATAGATTATAAAAACCCACATTATCTGCTGGTTATCACAATATACCAGACATTGGAAGAATTCCTTTGCACTGCAAGAAGCTTTTGACCTCACAAAAGACTTCAATTGAAATGTACACCTTATAGGCCATCTTGCCAGCCTGCTCACATTCTGAAGCTTTTAGAGCTGCTCTTATCCCCAGCTGCTTAACAGTGGAACTGCCTCCTGCATCAGGAGACCTCTAATTTCAGGCCACATCCCACACCTGAATTGACATGGGCATGTCAGTGTCTGGTCTGTTGCTTAAGTTTTAATATCCTAGATTTGAGAATCAGAAGAAACCAGGGTAAGCAATTAAATAAATGAATTGAATAAATAACTGATTGAAAAATAATTTATTAAATTAGTGAACTTATTTACTTAATTAATTGAAAATATCTAGCATGCCAATAGCAATACTTCTGTGCTATTAGTCTGAGAGCAGTTCAATTAAAAAAAAATAATAACCCCTAGTTGACTAATCTTAATATGGTGAATAAATATGCTACCAAGAAAATTGTTTGTTTTTTCAAGGCAGTCAAGCATCTGCACACAACCACATTCTGTCTTGCAGCAGAATGTTATTTGGAGTCTGAGAACACAGAGGAAAAAAACTCCTTGCTCTTTCTCCTTGAAAACAGACAGGAGTGTGTTTACTTTCACCAAATATCCACATGTGTGACACTCTCATGAGCATTCAGTTGCTGTAAAACTTTTTTATTCTTTCCCATAAACATCCTGCACAAGCATCTCCTGTGTCTGTGCCCTCAATAAAGGAGGAAGGAAGTCCTGAAAGACTGTCTGTGTATTCAGTTGTGAGCTCCCACTGGGAAGCCAAGGCAAAGGACACAATTCTTATACAAATGGGCAAAGGTATCTACATTCCACAGCACCAAGCAACCATCAAATCCAGAAGAAATTCCTAGTCCTCCTCCTTGCCCTACTTCAGGCATCTGGGAATCATTGAAGTCTTGCAAATAACTGAAAATATTAGCTCTCTGGTCACTGATCACATCTTGCTTAAGTATACATTTCATCTACCCATCCTAATTTTCTTGTCCATTTTACCCCATATTGTGAGACAGGATATTAAAATAAGTTCTTCTTATTTCTTTGACAGGGTGTAACAACATTTTCCAGACAAAATGTGTCTCAATTTTCTCCTAAGTGTATTATTGTTATTTCTCTAGAGCCATAAAAATTGGCATACCACAAATATCAGTGGTGCTTAAAAGCCTGTCCTAGTGGGGGAAAGAGCCTATGAAATGGTATGGTTACTTTTGCAAGAGAAGGAAAAAAAATGAAAACTTTTCTAAAATAATTGTCCAATAAAATAAATGATACAAAAAAAAGTAATTACAGTGTAGGATATAAGTCTCTTCCTACAACCTAGGAAAATCTTTTCCCTTATGTTTTTATCATCTGTGATGAATATACCACATCCAGGCTTTGTCAGTAAACCCTGATACTACATCACTGCCTTATCTTTGTTTCTCCTTGTTTGTATTATGCTGCATAGCCTTACAAAAAGGAAACTAAAAGTGACATTTGGGATGCATGGCAGGATTTTTAATATTTGCTTTGGCAGCTCTTAGTACAAAACAGATTTGGTGACAATATCAAGAGTCAAACTCTATCAATATGTTGTAAGGCACACACTAATCAGGCAAAAATTTAATCAGGCAAGTGCTAAATAAAGGTGTATAGCAGAACCTATCATAGCACCTATTTTGTACCATACCTAAATACACCATATTTAGTTTTCAATAACTACAACAGGCAAAAACATGGAAATAAGATCCCAACATTTCCAGTTAATGCGAAAAGACCCCCATTCTTAATACAACTAAGTCACTAAATCAAATTCTGCCTGTTGTGCCATGACTTTAACATAGTTGCTTATCAGTGTAGAATTTAGATTTGCTGTATCTGGACTACCTGGAAATACAGAACCACAACACAGTGGTGTAAGGGGGACAAAGGAGGCAGGTACATTGAGGAATTTACAACAACCAAAAAGAATAATTATCTACAGCACTGAAAGCTCCAGTTACTAAGAACAGAAAACCTTTTTCCTGAAGAACAGTTTTGGGCATTGACCAGTTATTTTTCTTTTTTCAGCAGCACATCAAAACTTTCCACCACATTTCTATCTGGTTCCAATGAACTAATAAACTCCCAATATAAGTCTTGGTACCGCTTATCAACTTGTCGTGCATGGCAGTGTTTGTCAACTTGCAACAAGAACAGGGTTATCTCTTTGCTACACTCAAAGCAAGCAGCAGAACTGAAAGTTCCTGTAAGAAGAGCTGGCAAGTGGCCTGCAGTCCAGAGACTTTGGTTTACTCAGTTTTATTGTTTGTTCCTGTGCCTTTTCTCAACCCAAGTTTTTCTGTATTCTAAGATTGGTAATAATTATCTATAGACTAAAAAATGTTTCACAATAAGGTAGAGCACCTTAAAATTATTATTAGTTCTTTCCAACCTTTTAACACCTGAGTGTTAAACACATAGATCAGGAATGGGAGATGCAGAATCACAGAGGAGAAACAAAGTCCCTGTCTCCCAAATCAGTTCAAAACTCTGTGTTTCTGCTGTAACATTGCTGTGTGCTGGTGCATTAGCACAAAATGCTGAAGTGTTTTTAAGTGTTCTGTAGGTAGAATGGGAAAATACGTTTATCTGTTCTCTGTGAAAAGGGGAGAATATATCCCTGGGATACAGAATAATGTCAATACCACCCAATATTATGCTTAATTTGCAATGTTTTCATTTGTTTGGGGGTTTTTGCAATAAGATAAACTTGCTACTACAGGTACTGTATTATACTCTGCAGATTTGCTGTTCAAGTGCACTGCTCTGCTCGTGTGAATTCCTGGTGCAATCAGTCAAAACTGTTTTTAAAGTTTGTCTGCTTTGCCTGCCCACCACAGCTGCAGGCAGTCTTCCAATCCCATTATTCACAACGCCAAAGGCAATTCCTTAGGGAGTCAGGTGAGATGACACTCCCGATCCCTTTGCTGCCTTACGGGTGACACCAGCCCCAGAGCCAGCAGTGCCAGCGGTGAGCTGAGGAGAGGAGGGGTGAGGTGGGCAGTGCCGCTGCAGCACAAAGGACAGAGGGGCCGCTGTGCCCTGGGGGGCTCCGGACACGGCCCCATGCCCAGCCCCATGCCCATGCCCATGCCCATGCCCAGCCCCAGCCCCAGCCCCCTGCCCGGCTGTGCGGCGGGGACAGCCCGCAGAGCAGCGCTGTGGCAGCACATGCCCAGCCCCATGCCCATGCCCATGCCCGGCTGTGCGGCGGGGACAGCCCGCAGAGCAGCGCTGTGGCAGCACATGCCCAGCCCGCCGCTGGAGGCTGGCGCGGTTCTCGCACACCCGCCCCGCTGCGCGGTGTGTGCGGGAGGGGCCTTATCAGCGAAGGGCAGCTGTGGCCCAGCCTTTGCCTCCTGCTTTTGGGTGGGTTTGTGCGGCTTCTTGGAATGTGCTGTTTGTTAACTGGATGATCTGGAAAGGAGGAGATAGGAAAGGAGCTGGTACCAAAGATAGTGTGTCTTAGGCCAGAGCTGAGTGTTCGCGATGAAAACGCGTTGTGAAAGGAGGGAGGGCTGTGCTGCTCCCTCCAACAGGTGCGGTCTGTGCAGTACCTTACCTGGCTCAGGTTCTAGTCAGGGCAGTTCGCACCTTTACTGGGACCGGGCAGAGAGCAAACTGGGGCCCAGACCCTGAATCCAGAACCTCTGGATGCCATGTTCATCTCCTAATGCTCAGACTGGAACCAGAACTCTGAAATTTTCATTTCAGATACGTTGTAAGAAGGGGTTTGTTTCCTTTTTGGTTTTAGATACACCCAGAGTTTTAAAAGAATAAAATTTTGAAATTCTGGTACAAGTTAGAATAAATTTGTAATATAAGATGTTTTTATATGAATTATCAAGGTACCAAATCTAGATTATTTGACTATGAGCGCAGATTATATCACAAAGTCTATGTCTGATTCAAATACAGCCTGGGGATCTTCTGGACTCACTGAGTTCTTACTGCCAGCTGCAGTCATGGGATAATTTTGTTATGGATTAGTTCAGCACTCCAGAAATGACTAGCACAGATTCCCTGGCTTTAGGTATGAATATCCTATTGCTTCCTCTGTATCAAAATTCACCTGCTGCAATCTAGTTTGATCTTTATGCTGTTCTCACTATTGAGATCTCCAAAAGCCTCAGACAGCAGTCACAGCAAGGCTGTAGAGTTCACTTTTAAAGGAATATGCAAAGTACAATTTGTCATTGGAAAAGGAAGGAAAATTTTAAAGTGTCTTTTTCTTAAAAAACAAAACAATACCCAGTAGTCAACAAAAAGAGAATTCAGTTTCTCAGTACATTATTTCTTGGGTAATATCACCTGTTAAGTCTAACTACTGAATAAATTAATCATCTCCAAATATTTCAACTTCTATTTTAATTGCTTAAGTGTAAAGTAGGTCATATTATCTGTCTTGGTGAAAGCCTGATTATGAAATGTGTGATTTCTTTTAATGATCTTTATTAACTTACAATGATTCTTGGATGCACAGTGCCAAGTCTTCCTCCAGGTCTAATGAGATTATGTCAGCACTGTGCTTCATAACTCACATTTGCACTTGTTGAAAATACAACCATAAAGGTCCACTTCTGTGAGAACCTTGGCACTGGTGATTTAAATATGGGAACAAAACGGTTTGCATACATTCAAAAGTTAAGGAAAACAAAACAAAACCATTTATGCTTCTTTAATCAGCCACCAATGGCAACAAATTAATTCTGTATTCTAAATAACATTTGAATAGTGCACATACAGTTAAGAAAATGTTCAAAACTTGAGATAATAATGGGTTTATTCAATACACAAATGAGATGGTTTCTCTTATTCAGCCTATTTAATAACTGCATGTCTTTTCCGCTACTTTTGTTTATCTATTAGGAGACACTTGGTAATCACAAGAATTCTATATATAATAAAAACCTAAAACGCTCTTAATGCTCTTCCATTTTGTAAAAGAATCAAAGTCTTCTCGTATTACTCATTTCTTGGCATATAACAAATATCTAATATCTTTTCCACTGTGGAAATTCCACTTGAAAAATATTACCTACTTGCTACTGTTCTAACTTTTAGAGCCATTTGTCGGTTCATGTCTCTTGATCCTATAATTAAAAGAAATCAAAACTCCTAAGAAGAGGCTAATAAAAATCTTTGCTTTGTTCATATTTAAAAAACAACCAGAGGAAAAAAATGATCTTTGACAAAATGTTTAATACTGAAAGTTACTCACAGCCTATTCCCAAAGTGCTTTTAGCTTCAGTGGACAGTTTTACAGATGAGTTTTGCAGTCCTTCCTCTGGGGCTGTATCAGATCCAGAGGCTTTTGTGACATGCTATTTCAAACCAAAACGATTTAAATACTTAAAATAAACAATTTGAAGTAAGTATTTGAATTCAAAAGTTTAAGTACACATCTCAAGCCATGTGCTTGGCTCTCATTTTCTAATGCTTATTTTTCAGTGATAAAAATGTGTAAAAAAAAAAAAAAAAGACAATTGCAAGTCAGGTGATTCCTATTAGATATAAAAGGAACTGGAATATAGTGTTATTTATTTTGATTCTTGTCCTTGAATTTAATCTCAGGATTTCTAGGTCTAAGCATATATTTTTCTTCATAGTGATGTCTTATGATAAATATATTTTTACCTATTTGCAGAGCACATGTTCAGAAGGAATCCGACTTTTGCTCCAGCCTGTATGTATATAAGTAGGTTTGTATGCAAGAATCAGCTGTTGAAGCCTACAAATTACACAGGCAAGAAATTTTATGAAAGTTTACTTACATTAGGAAAAAAATTAATTCTGATATCCTTGAAAGATTACAGGTAAGGTAAGATGCTGACATAGGACAAATACAAAATTAGATGAGTTTAATGCTCCAATCCATCACAGTAGTCTTTACATCAGACTGTGACTAGCATAGCCCCCAAAAGACTTTTAAAAAGTAATTAAAACTCCACTCTGTTCATACTAGGTCTTCTACACCATGGTGATCCATTCTGTAGCTCTGGGAATACTCCCCTCGCTGATCCTTAACAGAGCAGAACTCCACAGAATATATCCCGTCTCAGGCTTTGTTTTTTAACCTTTCCAATTAGATGCAGTCTTTACCTAGGAGTGTTACTTGGAAATAAAAGGTTTCCTGAACATGCACTTTGCCATGTTTAGAAAAAAAAATGCAAGAAACTTTATGAATAACATTGATAGTTCAATTTATTTGATACCTTGCAAGTAATTTGTAATTCTAAAGGCTGGATAAGCCTCGAGCCAGTCTGTTACACCTTCCATTGATGTCAGAGGGTGCTAGGGATCATCTTGTGATCACTAGACCAAATGGAAACCCTGAAATATTGACAGGAAAATTTAGAATTAAGATAACAATCATCTTTTTCTACTGCTCTCTGTCTATACTTTCATTTGAAGTGCTGTTGCATGTTGCAGTGCTGTGTGTTGGAACGCCCGTGCCAGTGTGTTTTGACCTGTGAATACAATACTGTTCGACACTGCTCATTCAGTCCTCCTAGAAAGGAATTTTCTTGTTATTGTGGTACTTGTCTGCACATCAAAAGTGCTGAGTGTCAGTCGTAACAGCAAGTCCACTTTTTGACCTGCAGGACATGACTCGACCTGTAAGGTTTTCCTGCCTGAAAAATGAGACACACTCCTTTAGCAGAATGAAGGAGATGTTTGCTTGGAGATTAAAGTTTCATGTAAAAAGGGTAGGGTGGAGCTACCCCATTAGTTTCTTTCCTATATCACTCAATATTTTGAAGGCTATTTAAAGATATTAGTAGTCGCTGTCAGAGAGACGATGTGACACCATCTATTATCTCTTTTAAGCTCGTCAATGAAGTCAAGAGTGCATTTAACACAAAGCAGTGACAGTGCTGTCCCACGCACAACCACTGAAATAAATGTTACCAGCACTGCACATGTCAAACCGATGATATATTGAGCTGAAATACCCAGACACAAACAAGCCATGTTTACATGTGTATGTCCTGCCTCCTCCTTCAAGAACTGGAGAACTGCAGACTCCAGGGGAACCTGCCACCCAGCAGGAATAAACTGTGCCTGGGAGATCCCAGGAGATCCCTCACACCCACCCGCAGGGGCAGGGAGAGGAGCCACACAGCATTCCCAATGGGCTGGGCCATCCCACCTTCTTCCCAAGCCTCAGCAAGAGGAATGTCCACACAAAGACCTTTAGAGTTGAATAAACATAGAGCAGCTGAGAACCCACAATATGTTTTCTAGGTTTAATCATAATTTTATTTTGGGACTGTACGAAAACTCAAGTATTTTGGTACATTTAATTTAAATAAAAGTACTGGACAGATCTATGCATTTGACAAATGGCTTCATGCATGTTTCTAAAATCGATAAATATTCTAAATGAGGTCCACCATAGCAGTCATTCAAGTTAGCTTGCAAAACATCTGCCATCTTTTCAGAGAGAGAGATGCTAAATTCTTATGTTAAAAACAAGTTAATTGTACCAAAAGAATGAAGCTCTCACTCTTAAGCCAAAATATATCCCTCTTCATAATACCATGCAGTTATCAGCATGTCCCTTGGATTTATGACTTATGACATTTGTTTACCAACAGGTGGTTGCATATCTTGCCACTTATATTTTAAGCAACAGTAAACACAACTAAAAATAAGACAAACAAAATAAAACTCAGTGGTGTTTCTAAAGTGTTTTTAGAGAAAAGCTGTATTTATAAGCCAGGTCTTCAAGTAGTTCTCACCAGGCCCAGCAACACAGAAGAATACTGCAAGAGCAATAAGGATTTTTAGGGGCATTATGATAGTGTAAAGGAAACACATCTGCCCCCAAAAGTCCCTCATTTTCCCTGCGGTTAAGAGCCATGCAGGAAGTGGTGAATGCTGTGGAACATCAAGAATGAAACTATAAAGAAAAGATTTTTAAGTTAGAACAACTTTTCAACAGTACTTCAGGATGCCGTAATTTTCTGTTAGTCCCCTGCACCCGCAAATTGTAGTTTCTCAAACAGCCTCTAATCCATTGCTCTGAATGTATAAAATGGTTCTGTCCGTTCAACAAAGTGAATTCTGAGGCAGCACTCTTAGAAATACTGGTGGTGTTGGCAAGCAAAAACATTTTGCAGGAAGCCCAGACAATACAGGACAATTTTTAATTCTTTCAGCTCCCCAAAAGCAAAAAATTAAACAGAATAATCATCATTAACCGCTGACCTGCATTTCTCATTTTTAAGGATACTTCAGTGACAATGAATATTAGTTTGTAGAAGAAAATGATACATAATAAAATCATATAACATCTTTCATTTTAAAGAATTTAAAGATATTTTCCAACCTTCTGGGCAGTTTTCTATACATACAGAAAGACCACTCAGACTGAAAATACAAAAAGGAATTCCAGTTTAGTAAAGACTGAATACTCCATATCTTAAATGTCCTTAGTAAAACAGGTAGCACATATGAAATACGAGTTATGCCTATTCAATTGACATGCCCAATGAAGTTACTATTTTAAAATCATCATGTTAGGTGAAGAGCACCTAACAGGCATGTTCTTCACAATTTCTTGCAGCATAAAGTATAAAATACAATATTGTTCAGAAAGCAATGCTCAATTCCTCATATATTATTTAATACCATGTTCTGTGTAATACATTTGCTCTTTGTTCACGTTAAAATGTAATAAAAAATTAACCCAATTCTTTCCTCAGGTTCCAGAAATTTTAATGTGATCTCACTTGCATTTTTTATGGATGCAGGTCCTGTGAATCCAGTGGAGGCACCTCTGAGTGACACCAGCACCCAGGCCCTGCTGACAGAGGTGTGTGCAGTGTGTGATTGGAAACAGGCCTTTGATGACAAAAGAGAGCTGTAACACAAACAGCAGCAGCAGCAAAGAAAAAACCTAGATTTTGCTGACCTTGATAGACGTTTCAGCAGTAGCAATCATAGCAAATAGAAATGCCCCTTCAGTACAATTACTGCAATCACTTATTTTCTCAACACATGGTGGCCAATCCTGAAACATCCTGAATGGATTTTTCTCCCCCTTTCCTACAACCCTTTCTATGTGCCTTGCTGTAGATGACAGAACACATTTTATATTTTTTTTCTTTTTCTTTTTTCTTCCTTTTTTTTTTTTTTTTTTTTTTTTAATGTGTGTGTGTTTTGTTTTAATTCTTATCCTGGCCTACAAACAAAAGAAAAGCTTTACTTATAAAAATTAGTGTCTAGAAACTATTTTATATTGATTAATATAGAAAGGCCATGATTTCAGTGAAAGGATTTGGTCTGTCTGACTGATGCATTAAATAGCAAAAATGCATCAATACTACTTTACACTGGTAAATTGTAGTCTCCCTCACTATCAGCTAAATCAAAATATTACAGCAGTATTAACTGAAAAGATCAAACCAGTTTTGTTTAAAGTTTTTCACGTGCATCCACAATGTAAGCAATCAGGAAATCACACAGAACTGAGGCATCAGTTTTAAGACTTCTTTTGAGCTCAGCTAGGAGCAAGTATGCTCCAAACAGGAAAATCAGAAAACCTCTGGAGCCTGTCTGGAGGGAATTGTCCCTGCAGTGTAAAAAATAAAACACTGGTAATTGAAGAGCTTTATGTCCGACAGGGAGTGTGAAACCAGGATTAACCTTCTGCAACCAACTGCTAACAGAGTCCTGTTGGCCAGCCCACAAAGCCAGTCACCTCAGTGATACATGCTAGTCCTGCTTCTATTATCTTTATTTACTCTGTGGATGTTGTAGAAAAGTCCTGAAAAACTCCCACAAGCTGAATTAGGCCTGCCCATCCCCACGTCACCTACAGAAACCTTGTAAACAGGAATTATTTGGGCATTTGGACAACAGGAAAAAATCCTGATTGTTTCTTTTTTTGCATGTTTATACCCTTTACCAAATTCCCTGCACATCTGCACTGTTTGACTGGGAAAACTGTATGACATTGCAGCAAGACATCAGTGCCTTTATTAACTGCTGTGTGCTGTGCACTGGGCAAAGGATGCTTTAATTCATCCGTTTCACCAGAAGCTCCATAGTCTCAAGCCACATGGTCTGAAGTGGATTTTGCCTTTCAACCACTTTTCTACCACTTCTTCCACTCCATGTGCAGCTTCCAGGTGATGGTAGTGTTTTTCCACTAATATTTGTAAGCCATTAAAAAAAAAAAAAATCAGGGTTTTTTTTTGCTTCATAATCTATTAAATATTATTTTTAAGGCAAATAAAAACGATGTGATGTCTTTAAAGCTGATGCCTGAACACAGTGGAGTGTGTTCACACCAATTTTCTTTGTGGTGTGAGGTGCAGGTTCCCCCAGGCAAGCAGTGCTAGAGGGTAATCCTGACAGGGAGGGAAGGCCAGGGCACAGTTCACACCCAGACCCTGCTGTCTGTTCTTGCCCTGGAAAAGCTGGAGAGCTTCCTAGGAAGGCATGACTGATTTTGTAGTCTTTACTGAGGCAAAAATTTTAGTTGTTCCAGGTCATGAGTTTCCAAACTCGGGGTCGTTACCTCTCCCTCTTTTTTCTCTATGGCTGGATCAGAGGGGAGTCACAAAACCCTTCTGTTGCAACAGGAGGTCAGGAGATGTCAAAGGTTGAGGCCACAGCCCAAGCCCCAGCCACGCACTGCGTTCGGGGGGAGACCCTGCTCCTTTCACTGCTTTCAGTAACATTTCAAAAGTAAACAGATTAGGCCATTTGATAATCCTCTGCTGATTCAGTGTGATTCTAAGCTGGTTTTTTAAAGGTTTGCTTAAAAATGCAGAAAAGTCATTCTAAAAATGTAGTTTGAAATTTATTTTAAATAGAAAGATAGCTCGTAGGACTTTTGATTTTATAAATTATAAATGCAATAAATAATTGGGGTTGATATTTTTTAAATATTATTTTTTCAATAATTCATGGCATTTTTTACCTCAAGAAAAAATTAATTTTTATTACAAACATACCATCTACTTTTTCTCTTCCGTAGATTTCTTTTTTTCATAACAAATAGCAAGACAGACTCATCCCAGGTATTTAATTATTAATGCTCTGGATACACAGTGCACTTCAGGAGTCTCAGCTCTGAGGCCACCACCCCAAGCTGCACGCAAACCTGGTGGGAAAAGCAGTGTGAGGGGAAGAGATCAAATTTTTATAACACAGATGTTTAGGGCATCTATCACTGTTTTGTCTAAGCATCATTAATTTAAGGAGCACAGAGAAAATGAACATACTTTTAAACTTTAAAATATATGCATGATATCCATAGTAGTGGAAAATGGTCTGGTTTGCTGCACACCAGAGACAGACAGGAGCTCTTTCTGAGAGCTTAGTGATGGGAAAAAATGTGAATAAAAATGTTGTGTGGGGAAGGCCTACAGAAGTGTCACTGTGCTCTTTAACAGTGCTCATTAGTCATTCAAATAGTGTATCAATTCTATAGCCAGGTTATTGGTGCTAGAAGGAATGCATGGGAATTTTATATATCATCAATACAGAATCAGATAGAACCTATTTTTGAAAATAATCCAAAAATAACTGATTAGCAAAGTGTGCTACTAAAGCACATCTTACTGAAAGTAGCTGTACAGAATTACATGTTTTAATTTAAGAGCTTTAAAGTAACAGTTGGTAAGAAGCAACTGCTGTATTTTAGCAGAGCAGAGCTGATCTTTGCTGCTGTTTGATATGTAGGTTTGTTTCTCTTTTCCCTTAAAGCAAGATCCTCACATTGATCCACTTTCTAATCTCTGATTCTCTGCTCTTTCGTTCTCAGAATCCCGATGAAGAGACCAGAGGACTTAAACCAATCCAGATCTGACAACTTGTAAGACTGGACAGGTCTAGAATGTATTCACAAACTAAGCACTGTAATTCAAAAATAAAAAATTCCTACAGGGAAGTTTGTAGCTTAATTGGCTCATGAAAATGTAACCTTTCATAAATGCTGCCTTTGAACAGCATTATTTCATGCAAAACTGTAGCTAAAAGGCGTTTTAGCAGCACAATTCTGACCTAAGCTCCTCCAAATCAGATTTCGGTCTTAAACAAGTGAGGAATTTGTTGCACCGAGATTTGGATATGTCCTATTTCACTTGTGTAGAGACTATTGCTATAAAATGTAAAATGTCAGAATTCTATAGAGCAATCTTGGTAATTCATCCTGATATCCATTTGCATAAATGTACAGATCTTGCATATAGTCATGTAAAACTATAGGCAACTCTGCTTTAGCAGTGTATCGCTGGGTAACTTCAGCTGAATTTCCAGGCCTTTTTGAAATCCTCAAATTGCTTCAGTCGGAGCAGGTCAGCACTTAAAATTAATCTGACTGCAATGACAATATGACCACAATGTGAATGTCTAGATGTTTAATGTGTAACTTCAGGAGGTGATTAGCTGGCATGAAATGTCAGGACTATGACAGATACATTCACCCCAACTGAGAGGATGCTCCTGTGTGTATTTTGTGTGCCTTTGCTCTGTATGTGAGCCGTTGTAGAAATTATATTTGTGTGAGCGTCATGTGTTTCATTCAGTGTTAAACATCTGTGCAGTACACTTGGAACCACAGGAAGTTCACTGCATCTACTGTCATTTTCAACACTTACTAGAATCCCAAGAGGAAAGTACAACTATGTAATTTTAAAGCAAAAATTATGCTTAAATTCTTTAGCATATTGATAGCAAAATGTAAATAACATGGCCATAAACAGCTCTACCAAGCTCAGGTTTACAGTGCCTTAATCATAAAAATATATTCTACAACTTCTACCAGTATAAAAATTAGTAGTCTTTAAGTTGATTCGTAGATACAGCCTGTATACATGTAGACACCAAAACAGACACACATAAAGAAACAGCTGATTGAAGAGATACATTAAAACTGAATACTTGGTGAGCAAAAAGACCGAGAAGGGGATTTGCAATACAAACGTTACCGGTGCTTATATGAGGGTGTCAAGGTTTAAATTGCCTCTCTTTCTAGGGACTTCCTTTTCTCCCAATTCACCTATACTGAGTGAGCATTCTTTGAAAGATAACTTTATCTTCAGCCTTTTCTGGCTTTTTAGGAGAAAAACACCACCAACAGCTAGAAAACTTTTATGTTTACCTTTAGAAATGATAATATTTTCTATCCATTTTTTATTGCTAAAGACAACATTGAAGTTAGAACATGATTATTTATTTAAAGCGTGTAGCAGCCTTTTACTAAGCACAGTAGCAGTTTACTACTAAGTTTAATGTCCAATGTAAGAGCCATAATGTGCTGTTTTCTTTTGCAGAACAAAGTGACCACCAAAAGCGGGACTTTGCGGGCCAGTTGGATAAAACATAAGCTCATCTCGCCCCCAAAACCCCGACTCTGGAACCACAACCTTCCAAGATTCAATTTGTAAGTAAAGTATCTTTGTAAGATATGCCCAATCAACTGAGTCATTGCTTATAGAGTGGGTAATTTTCAGATTAATTAAACAGAGAATGTTGTAGCCAAGTCACAATACACACTCCTTCATTTTCTGGGCAGCAGGAATTGCTATGAGATACTATTTGGTTTTATTCATATTTCGTGATTAATTTACCAAGCAGGTAAGAAGTACCTCCTTTAAATGTCTATAAAATGACACGGATTCCCCAGAATAACTGTTATTTTTTAGACCCAGCACTCAAACTATCTATTAAGATTTCTTCTCAAAGTGGTTTATAAATTATTGTGTATCTGATCCACTGTATCAGAACAAAGTTATATAGAGAAATGTTATTATAATTATTATAAAGTTATTATAGAGAAATGTTTGTCAATATTCTAAATTTGTTGTTTGTATGATAAACTAGAAACTATTTTCACTTTGCTTGAAACAGCTCTTCCCATTAACAATCATAGCTTCAAGTATTCAGCTGTGTGTCTACATCTTACTACCCTCAATATGATGTTCCTTAAGAACTTCTTTCAAAGATGAGAGGAAACGTAGAGATTCATGGACAAAAGGAACGTATTTTCTAAATCCTCACTTTATAATTCCAACAGAACTTCTAAATCCAAGTTTAAAAGCATTATAGTTTACATTTGGATAGCTGAAGTAGGTAAACGCTGTCAGTTACTTGAAATGAAACTAATTACTGTACTTGAGAAGCCACTATTACATTCATCCTACTTTTGATAATCAAAACACAGAGCCGAAGAACACTGTCCTAGCTGAACTGCTGTAGAACGAGCAAATACATCTCGACAGGAAAACACAGAGAAGTTGATGGAAATTCTGGCTAAGTAGAAACGTTTAAATAATCCCCCTTTCTACAGGCCATACATTTCAACCGACTTGTTTATGGCCGCGGTGATTTAGGTGTTTTTGCTGGCTGTGATTTCGCACGAGCCGCTCGGACGGTCCGCACCGACACGCGCGCTCGCAGTTTATTCGTGCGGGGCCCGGGGGAGCGCACACCTGTGGCTGCCGCGGGTGGGGGCACATCCGACCTTGCCCCTGCCCCTGCCCCTGCCCGCGGGGCAAGGCGGGCCCGGCCCCCCGTCCGGCGCGACCCCTGCGCGGCCTGCGGCAGGTGGGCGCGGGGCCGTGCCGGGACCCACCCGGGGACGCGCCGGGGAATGAGCCGGGATGCGCCGGGATGCGCGGGGGGATGCTCCGGGATGCGCGGGGGGATGCGCGGCCCCGCGCCGCCCCCGCCCCGCGGGTCTCCCCCCGCGCGGGGCCGCCCCATCCCGCCCCATCCCCGCAGGGCGCGGCCGCGCTGCCCGCGGTGCGAGCGGGGCCGTGCGCGGGGCGGCGGCCGCACCTGCGGCCTCGGCGGGGCCGCGCTGCTCCCGCGGGAGCGTGCGGGGCTGCGGGCACGGGGAGCGCCACTCACCGCTGTCAGAGCCCCCGCAGCCGGCAGGGAGGCATCCGCGGCCGCGGCGAGCGCGGTCCCGGGCACAGCGAGCCGCTCGCCGGGCAGGTCCGCGTTCTTGAAAGGAGACAGCCCTCCGGTCCTCGCTCCGAGCCGGCTCCTTCCGTTGGCAAAATCCTGACTCATTACATAAAAAGATCACCCTGCCAGGCGCCCTGAAACATTTCTTCATCACGGTCACGCCACAAGCTAAACAAGAGGCCACATCGAGGGGAGGGGGGAGAGGGGGAAGCGGAGGGAAAAAAAAAAAAAAATCCAGAGGTTTTTTTTCCTTAAGATCCTCTTCCTTCAAAAAGGGAGAAAAGAAAAAAAAAAAAAAAAAGAGAAAAAAAAGGCACAACAAAAAAAAACCCACCAGCAAAGTGCAGGGAAAAAAAAAAAAAAAAGAGCAGCCACCAGGAAAAAACTAGAGAAGATTCACTCATTGTTGCCACAAAGACACCTCTCCCCTTCCCACTCGCTCTCCATGCTCATTCCTCCAACAGTGCTACAAAGACGTGCAGTCTGCGCCGGGAGTTGCGAGCCCGAGCCGTGAGCTCCTCAACTCCGCGGGGGCCGTGCCAGGAGACCCGGGGCGCACAGCCCTCCGACAGGAGGTGTGGTGAGTCCAACACCGTCCGAAAATTATTTTTTTTCCTAGAAACTACCACCAAATATAGTAACAGGGAAGGGGTATTCCTAGAAATTCGGGAGACGTCAGAAAGGGAAGATTTGTGAAATTCAGCTTCACTTCCTGCAGAGGGCTCCTAGCACAGGGGAAAAAAAAAAGGCAATAAAGTGCTTTTCATGCTTCTCTGATCAGATAATGGTTAAAAAAAAGAATGGTAAAACACTTAACTCACATTTCTCCGATACGATCTAGGAGTTTCATATGGGAAGAAAGCTAATCAGTAACCCCCTTTCCTCATTTTCTGCTAATGTTTATAGATGTCTATCTCCTGTATTTATTTCCCCCACGTTCTCATATCAGACCTATGCACACAGCAAATAAAAGGAACATGCATATGAGTGAAAAATGGGCCAAACGATAACCCTCCCACGGATCACAGAAACGCTAATGAGTGTTTGTGTGTTATTTTAAACAGGCGTTGCCGTTTGCATCTTTCATGCTACACTGATGTGAATAATTCATGTCCCCACTGTAGATGTGTGCAATATTGTTACTCGCATGAATGGGAATTTGGAGGTTGGCTTTTAGTTAAGGGCCCCAATACTGAGAACTGCTGAGCGCCGTCAGTCCCCAAGGACTTAATGGTATCTCAGGCTGTTAATTAATTCAGCTCAGCAATCCACAGGATCAGGCCCTGACCGACAAATGCAGACCTGCATGCTGTCAGGAGCTGCTATTATTCCTCATATGTCTCCTAAACCTGTGTGTTTGCTTTGTGCTTGTGTCTAACACCCAGTCCTTCTTGAATCATACCTTGGTAAAAACCACTATTTTGATACATTTCACAGGAAGCAGAACTGAATGTTTGCAAAGCAGAGACGGATGAAGATGTTATTATATGCTATTAATTATATAAGGATGTCAATGCATTTGTAATAAAGGATTATTTATCCAGGAGTAGCAAAGGTTGCTATAAAACCCACAAAGCCAGCTTTTGGGGGAAGATAATAGATTTCAATGTTTGCAACTCTTGCAGGTTAATTGAATTTCCGTAATGAAATTCCCCTCAGCCACATGAAATCCTTGGGTTTGTTCTTTGAATTTCATTATGACTTGCAGAGTCTTCTCTGCCCCCAAATCAAATGCAGTAAAAGCACTGGAGTATGGCTTTACTTCAGTGGTTTATGAACACTCACATTTAATCAAAACTTAGTTACAGACACCTTGTTTGTCTGCAGTTTTGAAGGGGAATTAGTGGAGTTCACCTGACAATCCTGAGTGTGCTTTGACTCCCAAGTATGTTCTAACTGTTATTGCAGGGCTCAGTAAACACTTGCACCAAAATACAGACCCAGCTTTCAGAGAGGTGCACCCACACTGTTTCGTTAGCAATAATGCCTGGTTAGAAGTAGATTTACTTGAAGTAATCTCTTGGAATTCAAAACAGCTCTAGTTAATTGCAAAAAGGCCTTTTTTAATCTGGCTGGCTTACTTATGGCACACTGCTCCACTCTGCCTGTCACTCTCATTTCCTGAGTGAAAAAGTGAATGACAGCTTCAAGTTCAGGATCTTTTAATCATTAAAAGAAATGGATGTGCTGTCCTCTGTTGGTCATACTGGTTGTCACATGTAAAATTCAATTAAAAAGGCAGCAAGAGGTTCTGTTAAAACAACAGAAAATACAAAACTAAATTAAATTTGCTTCACCTTCTGCTTTCACCAATAAGACTTCACAGCGTGAGGGATTTTTTTAAAATGATGCAATGATTGAAGCTGGATAATGGAGAGGGCTCATTTCACATGACTCTGTACTACAGATTCTGCACTGGGATTCATCCTGCTGCTGTTTTCCCTGCCGTGCTGGGTGTATTGGGCGTGCTGGGTGTGCTGGGAGTGCTGGGAGTGCTGATGTGCAGCAATGCCCTGCTCTGCACATCCTCAGTTCAAGAACACATAGCAACTGGAGAGGATCTGGGGAATTGTAGCAAGGGTGATCACAGGTGTAGAAAACCTGACCTAAAAGGAGAGATTTTAAAATCTGGGCACTGCGTTGTCTAGAAAGGAGAAAGCTGAAGGCAAATACAGTAGCACTTTCAAAACGGTTTGACATCATGTAAATGAATCTGTCATGGCTGTAAACATTTGTGATATATCAGTTATTTCTACCTCTGAATTGCTTACTGGAGTTATGATTTCTGGGCTGCACTAGTTTCTCTCAAACTGTGGGTTCACAGTTTCTAATTGCAAAATTAATTTCAAGTAAATAACCACAGGACGTCTTAAAATGTTAATTAGCAACATTGTTAGTGTGCTAATAGTTTAGCTGTGTTATTCACCAAAATATAAGTTCTGTCTGCAGACCATGGAAAAACAGGCTTTGTGTCCCCTGATTTCTGTGTGTCATCTCACACAGACTCACAGGCCTCAAACTCCTAAGAGGGTGAGACACAGCCATAGCTCCTTACATACCTGGCTTAGTCCTGTAAATATATTTCTAAAAAACAAACAAGAATTTATGAAAGCTTTACTCATCATGGGCAGGGTGGCTCCTCTCCACCACCCTGCCTGTGAGGCTCCCTGAGGCTGTAGTAAATGGAAAGCAGTATTTCTCAGATATGTGTTTTGTCCTTGAGTCTGATTTTTGCATTTAGATTTTGAAAATCTCTTATGAAAGCCGTTTCAGGGACATGGCTGTTCCCCACTGTCCTTTGTATCCATAAGTAAAAATACCTAAGAAACCAGAAATCAATTCAGAACGTTTTGGGTTGTAGTCTTGCATGTGCTCTGTGCTGAAACTGTCACTGTGCAAAATCAATAATTTACATCTTTCTTCTCTGTAGGGAGATTGGGCAATGTTGTCATGGATGTCAGACCAGAAATTTCAAGTTCAAAATGAGCTGGAAGGTAAGCACTCTGCTTTCCTCTCTGATAATGCTTCATCAAAGTTATGTCAAATTCACTAAGGAGCAGTTCTGGAGACTTGTGAATATTGACAGTAAAGTAAGTGCAAAAAATATAAATTTTAATCACACTTAATTAGTACAGTCAGATAATCTTCGTAACACTAAATCTGTTGGGGGAAAAGTGCTCTATGTAAAATAAGGTGTGGTGTGAGACAGTGGAACAGGCTGCCCAGAGATGGGTGTCCCATCCCTGGAAGCGTCCAAGGCCAGGTTGGACGGGACTTGGAGCAGCCTGGGCTAGTGGAAGGTGTCCCTTTCTATGGCAGGGGGTGAAATGAGATTGTCTTTAATGTCCCTTCCGACCCAAACCATTCTTTGATTCTATAGCTGGTTACAGCCCTTCTTTGCATCAAAACACAGCTTGAATGACGATTTTGACCTACGAAAAGAATTTATGCATTTTATTTTTAAAAGAGTTTACAAAATCCAGTGTAAATAGTTAATGACAGTTATTTTCTGTTCATATAATTGTACAATTTTGATTCTTGATAACAGCGGTGCAGAATATGAGAGGAAGATTTGTTAGGAAGAAAACAAAACTGGCTGTGTGGACACAGCAGTGGGTGAAACTTCGAATTGTAAGTAAATATCAAATGCTAATCAATACAGATTTCCTTCAGTTGCACTAATGTTATTACTGGCAGGGTCAGGATGGGTGTGAGCGCTGTCAGTGTGTGTTTGGTGTCTGGGGAGGGAGAGCCCTGCTGGGCTGCGGGAGCTCCCCGCGGTCAGTGTCACGGGCAGGTCTGCTGCTGAAAAACACAGAGTGTAAAGTGGACACTAACCAGGTGGCAAGTAATCCTTCAGAGCGGTTAGTGATACAGGTGAAGAAACCTCATAGTTGACTAATCAGAAAACAGAACAAAACTAATGAAAGAATAATTAAATTAATTACGAGGCTGCGGGGTGGACCAATGAAAAGAACCTGTAATTACAGGGCGATGTCTGTAGCTGCATTTCACACTAACTTCTACTTTTGCCTCTTCAGGCCGAGCTGGGGGTCTCCTGAAAAGAAGAGGCTGGGGCGGCGGGCACAAGCGAAGACAGCCGTCCGTGTGTGCTGCGATGGGGCCGGGCGCGGCCGGGTGTGTTTGTCGGGCGCGGAGGAGCCGCGCCCCAAAAATGAAGGGGCGGCTGCGGCGGGACCCGCCAAGGCACGGACGGGGTTCGAACCCGTGATCTTCGGTTTACGAGACCGACGCCTTACCACTTGGCCACCGCGCCTGCGTTAAGGGCTCCTCCCGCCGCCCTTCTATCGCTGGCGCCGCTCCCGCGCGGCCCCGCGGTGTGAGGGGCGGCACGGCCCGGGCGGCGGAGCGAGAGCGGGAGCGCTCCCGGCGTGTCCCTGTCCCCCCATGGCCCCTCCTGTCCCGCTATGTCCCCCCGGGAGCAGCGGGTCGCTCCTGAGGGCACGGCCCCGGCGCGGTGAGGGCGGGCCTGAGGGAGGGCGGGCCTGACGGCGGTGGGGGCGGCTCTGAGGGCGGCTCTGAGGGCGGTGGTGAGGGCGGCGGTGAGGGCGGCGGTGAGGGCGGCGAGGGCGGCTGTGAGGGCGGTGAGGGCTGTGAGGACGGCGGTGAGGGCTGTGAGGACGGCGGTGAGGGCGGTGAGGGCGGCGGTGAGGGCGGTGAGGGCTCTGAGGGCACCACCCGGTGCGGGGCGGCCGCGGCTCAGGGGACGGCGGAGCGGCGTGAAAAGTTTCCTCCTCCGAGAAGAGAAGCAGAAATGCAAAACGTCGGGATAATTAAATGGTAAATACTGAACTAACGCAGTCAGTGCCTGGTAGCTGTCCGCTCAGGAAACTCAGTGTTGTGAAGCCCAGAAAAGATACTAAAATACATTTTTTTCCCCCAGATTTTGTCTTCTAGATTTTTACAGGTGTGACCTGAAAGCAGTTTTTAGTTTTCATTTTATGTGGGTTTTTTTGTTTTGTTTTGCTTTGATTTTATTTTTGTTTGGTTTTTTGTTTGTTTCTTTGTTTGTTTGTTGGGGGTTCTTGTTTGGTTGGCTTGTTTTTTTTTTATAATGTTGATTTAATAGGGATCCCTTTAAAATCTCCCTAAAACTTGTGCTGGACACCCAAGCTTTGTATTCCTTTTGGTTTGTTTTTTTTTTTTTTTTTGTGGAAGAAGCACGTGAACATATCGCAGACACACCTTTTTTTACGATTGAGATCAGAGGTGCTAATTTGGTGGTGCTGTAATGCAAATGCATTCAAACATTGATAGGGAACCAGAACAGTTTGGTTTGGAAGAAACCTTCAGAGGTCATCTAGTTGAGCCACCCTTTAATTAGCAGGGAAATACTTTTGTATCCTCTTGGGATGTTCTTTGAGCTCTCATCAGGAAAACTGATGCCTGATGGCTTGACTGCCTGAGCAAATTTTAGTTCTTTAAGAGTTTATAATTTGTCAGCCTCTCTGTGATAACTCTATGCCTGCCCGTGTTGGAGAAACCAGACCAATTTGAATTGGCTTCACCTGCAGTGAAAGGTGTCTGATTTAAACCTTACTGGATAGTCAACCTATAATAAGTGTGCTTGCTGTCTGGATACTTTTGTTTGGAAGTGTCTTTTATGCTGGTCATTACCCTTGTTTGAGCTCCATGTGAAAGCCCTTCCTCTTTATGCTGGATCCTCCTCATGCAGTGTCCTCTTCTGACACAAGGGTTTTTTTAAACACAACATGGCTTTTCTAAAGGAAGATCTTTACAGGACTCCATTGCTGAAAGACAACATCAGAGATTTTGTTGGAAGGAGAAAATAATCACTGGATTTTTTCCTTCCTCCCCTAAGCCTCACTCATTGGAGATGGAGGTGTTGCCTCAGGAGAGTCTTTGATGTCTGTTTTCATGTACAAAACCAGGCCTTTTGAGAAACGCCTTCTGAGGGGATAAAGGGGACCAATCGTATGTATGTAGATTTGGTGCAGCTGAGTTTATAAAGATTTGCTGTGGGATAGCTGGAATACTCCTTAGTTAGCAATTACTTAGACTTTGTCCTGGTTTTATGGAAGAACATTTCTGTTCACTATTTTAAATTTTCATTCACAGCAGTTGTCTTGGAGAGGTTCAAGGAGGATGCAGTGTTATGGAAGAGTGGTCCTTTTTCTGCAGAGAAGACTGGAGACTCATCTTCAGGTAATTTTTTACATGAAGGGAAGCATTTCTTAGAGTTACTTGTTACATTTATGGATAAACACTTAAAGAGAAAAAACCCCAAACCCTAGCTGTTGGTTTCAGATGCTCTAATTTGGTACTTTGATTTTGCATCAGGAAGGTCTCAGTAGAAAGAAACATCTCTGACTTGAGACAGAACAAATATTCTACAAAATATGTCACTCTAGCAACATTTGTACAATACACAACAAGCCAGTAGGCAGGAGTAAATAGTGTTTAATGTGGTACAGAGTAAAGGCAAATGTCATGATGGACATCTTTGGAACATGTTTTAATAAACTGAGGATTTAATAAACCAGGATTTAGCTTGTGGAAAAAGTTCATTCAACATAATCTCGAGTCTTCTCACGCCTTCTTGTTTTGTGTTTACATCGTAATGCTGATATGAACAGAGTTTGTGAGGGAGGGTTATGTGTTTGTATAACAAGGAAAACAAGTAAACATGTATAACATGTAAAGCAAGTGCTTTCTCTCTGTGTTTCTCCAGCTGTAATTTCTGTAATACACAAATGTGTAGTCCCAAAGTGCTGCATTTCTTTTGCACTCTGTGTTTGGTGTGTGAGGGCTGAAGGTAAGTTTGCAGCATATTACAGCCTACAAACTTTTACAATGGTTAAAATTCATAAAGATCTTTTTAAGAAATTTAAAGGTAATACTAGTAATAGTACTAGTACTACATACTAGTAATTTTTTTTTGTTCAGTTTTACTTACTACTTTATGGGTGTTTTAATATTTGGCTGAGTTTGATGTCATCAGTGTAGAACAGACTCTAGCAAGGAAAGGGTGGGTGATCTTGTGCAGGGCCTGCCTTCACAAGGGGAAGTATAACAGTAAATATTTAAATGAAGCAGCTTCATCATAAGAAGCAGCTTGTGCAAACAGCTCATAGCTCATTCTCCTGAGGAAACGTATGGAGGTGTTCTAGAACACAAGGTGAGCAGAATGCAAATTGCAAATATAAAATCCCACAAACCAGCACATCTTGGAAACCTTGGACAAATTCAGGAAAGTCGTGAATTAAAGAACATTACAAGAGCATGTGTGGATTCCAACTGAAAGAGAGTAGGTTTAGATATTCGGAGGAAGTTCTTTACTCTGAGGGTGGTGAGATGCTGAAATGAGTTGCCTGGGGAGGTTGTGGATGCCCCATCCCTGGAAGTGTTCAAAGCCAGGTTGGATGGAGCTCTGAGCAACTTTGTCTAGGGGAAGATGTCCCTGCCCACTGCACAGGGCTTGGAACCACAGGAGCTCTAAGGTGCCTTCCAAACCAGGCCATTCTGTGAGTCTGTGACTATATAATAGTATTGCTTAAAAGAAACAAAGTCCAAACCTACATTTTGAGAGTTCAGGAAATCTCCAGTCTTAGAGATTTTGGCTCTGATTTTGAAGACAAATCATAATTGTTTTGGAGTTTGTCTAAAGTGCAGATTTCATTCTTGCTCCTTTTTATGAAAAAGGTACTTAGAACATAGGCCAAATGTTTCAGACTCATAAAAGCCAGAATTTTTGTTATTATTTTTAATGGTATTTTTCACTTTTAAGTAACCACAGACGAATGAACACAGTTTTCCTTTTTTATTTGAGACACTTAGCAAAAATGCTGAAATATCAAACATTTCCTCAGTAGCTACAATATTGCCACTATGTACAAAATATTTGATAAATGTAGTACACATATAAAAATACAGTATGCATTACATATATACAGTACAATGTGCAAAACATATGGCATTCAAACGTATGGAATTGATTTCAGGGGTGCAAACAGCAAATACAAAGGCATCATGGTTTCTTATAGAAAGGCAATACATAAACTGACGCCCTGATTGCCATAATTTGCATTTAGTAAAGTAGTGCTTAAATGAAGAGGGCCCCAGAGACAGGTGTCTGTCTTCTTCTTTTCACAAAATGAGATGCTAAGACATAATTATGAAAATACGTGAAAATAAGAAGAGGAACACTTACTGGGGTTAGCGTTATTTCTACTGCAAGCAGTACTGTGAAGGAAATCCTATCTGGAAAAAAGCCTGTGCTATTACTTACTACAAATTTCTCAAACAACAAAAACAAATCTGTACTCTTAAACATCAAAAACAGCTTTGAAAGTATCTACATCCTTGATTTTAAAAAAGTATGGTAACACTTTTGGGGGTTTAATTTCCTACACTTCAAAGTACAAAGTGCCTCCTTTGGCAATATAAATGGCAATGCTTTGGTTCCTATTTAAATTTTATATTATTATAATTTATTTTAGGCTGTCTTTTGAATATCTGAGCTGTATTTTTTATAAAAATAATGTGATTATATAGTTATCAACCATTCCCTGCTTTTATTTGAGAATTTGCTCTCATAGCTAGAATGGCTTTTTTCTTTTTTTGGCTAGATTTCTACAAATACATTTATGCACTTTTAACTTAAAAAGCCTTTATATTCAGTATTGGACACTACAGAATGATGTAGGTGTCTCTTTTTTGCCCTTTATTCATAGCAAACTGGTATAAAAGGAATATTTGAGATTACTTCAGGTTTTAATGGCTGCTCTTTATTGGCCATGTATATACTATATGCAACTCAATTCCACGTATCTCACATAAAACACCATCTGTGGTATGGTCTAGAAGTCGTCGAAAGGCAATTTAATAGACCACAATATAAGGAGTTTCAACAGAACATTTACTAGAGATAAGTGGAAGAGGTTTTTTTCCAGTTTTTAATAGAGTTTGCTTTAAGTTTATAATACACTTAAGATGCCATCCAAATAATAATTGTTTACATCGGTGAGCTTTACTGTGTTTTGATTACATAATGCCCTTCCAGTTAAATCTATTCCGTGATTGCATTTTCTCTGTCTTGAAAATAGTTCAGCAGCTTGTGCTTTGTTTCCAATTATGGTGCCTACACTTTTGAGGCATCTGGATGTTTGAGATTAGGTAACAGAAAAGTTCAGTATTGACACCTCTGCTTTGATCACCACCTTCCCTGAACATGACTCCTGTTGGTGAATTTAGAAATACTTGGGAAAGAATGTCAGTATTAAGTAGTGATTACTTCTAAAAGCTGTGGCCTCAGCTTTTTAAAGGTCTGAGTTTGCAAGCCCACATTGCTGGATTACACTCTGAATTTCTGTAGAGAACAACTGCCATAAATTGTTTATTCTCAGAGAGAACTGCTATATATGCCAATCCTTTTTTATCTATTTATAATGTTAAACAGAATTTTGCCTGTAAACCTCCTTGCTGTAACTGATGCTGAATGGCACTGGGAGTGCGTATCAAATACCGTTTCTGTGCTGAACACAGGATGAGACTCCTCTTGAGTAACATCAGCCTTGTAAAACGTGTCTGACCTCTCTCTGTCTTGAAGTGTAAACACCAACTGTGGATTCTTAATTACTTTGAAGGACCTACTAACACCATATTTGATAGAATGCATTCTGTTAGTATACTGCAGCCATTAAATGGCAAATTTAGTGCCAGTGCATTCCTTTGCAACTGTTCTCTTAATGAGAAATAATCAGTTCTGTACAGTTAAACTGCACAGTCATGATTAAATTTCTAAGATGTATTGTATTTGTGCTACAAAAATTTTCATGTAAAACATGCACACACAAAAGTTGAAGCAAAACCTATTTCTGCCATAAACAGGCATATACAACTATGGCAAACATATCACATTTCAGAACAAAGTCTAAAGCAAACCATTTTATAGAAGGTTTAATACACAATTCTGAAATGTACAAAAAAGTAATCACACATTCCCTACACTAGAATACTTGTACTTCAGAAACTAAAATGATCCCTTAATTTTTTAACTTTTTTTTTTTCAAATAGACGTTTAGAGTAGAAAGCTATACTGTACTGATAACAAGACATCTCAGCTGTTTGGGTTTATTTCTGCACATAGATTCCTATGGGTTAGTTAACATTCTACACTGCCAATAACGATAGTTTTGTAGCAAGATGACTCTGCGAGTTTCAAGCTCTATTTACATGCACATCAAAAATGACAGTACAGTTGTTCTACGTTAATTTGTCCTCTAAAAATTAATTTACTTGCCTGTTATTTAATCAGAAGGCAGGGTCAAAAGGGGTAATTCTAACCACACATGTGGTATGATGTCTGGTGTATCACACATAATAAATTGACAGTACTGCAGAACACTAAATTTCATTCAGAGTTGTTCCTATCAGACCAAGAGTCCTTAATTCTTATTCTCATAACAGCCGAGGGCACTTAGTATCTCAGAGTATTAGCTCCCAAGATAGTATGACAAGAAGGAATGCAAAAAGTTGAATGTAATTGTTCAATGCTACTGAAGAGTCCTAAACCATCACAGCTTAAGGCAGACAATCCACATGTAATATTGTACTCAAGTATTGTAGGCACAGCAAGAAGGAATAAGGAAGTATGTCTTTCAACTTTGTGTAAATAAATCTTCATAGATTGTTCTGCTGTACTTAGTTTCATATTAAAGGAAATCTTGGCCAGTAAAACTAGGGAAGAGAGATAATGTTTTAAAGTGCTGTAACTGATATGATACAAACATATGATATTGGTTTAAACCCTGAATCAGTGATATAATCCACTATGTTATCTGAAGCCAATGGAATTCTGTAGTGTTAGTAAACCAGACTGCATTGTATCTAGGGATATAAATTTGCAGTTAATTCCACAATATTTTCTGACCAAAGGATTTTGTTTGGTGTTAACATGATTGTGTTTTTCTTTCTAAAAAATGCCATAAAGGTTGCTAAATAGTTAACAGCTACTTTGTGTTTGCAGTATCTCTTTGATACATATCACTGCTCTAAGAAATAAGCAAATGCTTCAGGGCATTTTTTCATTCATTCATTCCTACAAAACTTTATTTTTGAAGGTTAGTGGGGAAGAACGAACCATTCAATGAGATCAGTTTTCAGACTAGAAAACATATGTGTCCTTGTTTCAGGAAACAGGGGACTATTTCCTTTTATCTTAATTTAGGAATTGCCTAGTAAGAAATAATTCCAATTTTATTAGCCTCCTTTATCTATGCAACAGTTAACAGCTATTACCTGAGAGACAACCATAGAATGTCAAGGTATGTTAATTCTATGTGCATTTTTTGCTTGTTTTTCCAACTGCTTTCATAATAGACTCTGAAGACAACAACTGAGGGCTTTAAGAAAATAGTATTTTCATGTGCTGTGCTGTGAGGTAAGAGCTTGATTTTTGCTATTTTCTGTTTCAGGTATGAAATATGCCTTCTTATCACAAAACAGTACATCCTGATACTCTTAGGATTCTCACTGAGCGGCTTCTCTATTGGCTTCCCTGATGTTATGTAGTGGTAGACAAGGCTGTTCAACAGATAAAAGTATTCATTAAAAAATGATGGTTGTCCTGTCAGTACTGTCCCCTGAAACTTGATTTCATCCTACAAACATCTTTTACTGAGGGCACCGGGACTATTCTTGCATAGATGCTTGCAGGATCATAGTGTATAAAAGCATTAATTAAACTTTTCTACTTCCTCAAAGTGTTCTAATATGCTGAGATACTGGATTCAATGATCTAACAAATATCCTCAAACACAAAGCAAAGTAGGATATTTATTTCCATTATAGTAATCTCTTGTTTGAAGACCACTGTGTTCCCCTCTGTTCACAAAAATAAGCTATATAATGTTAAAAGAGTATACAAATAACTGTCTGATATACACATTAAAACCTATCTATTAAATCCAGAGCATTGCTGTAGAAAATTCAGTGTTCTCAATATTACCTGGCATAGCTACAGTGGATTTCTTGCAGTTACACTTAATATCCCTTTGGATGCAGTTAAATTCCTCCCTCATGATTAAAGAATGGGGGAAGCGTTTTAAAAATCACAAAACCAAAATATAAAAACAACTTGAACAAATTAAAGAATCTAGATATATGAAATTTCACTGAACCAGCCAGTGCTTCTACTTGCCTTTGCCCTCACAATGAATTCCGAACCTGGCTCAGGCTATCCACAGGAACAATGAAGTGCAGTGATTCCTCCCCCTCCCCAGACATTTGCTCACTGTGTCAATACAGACAGTTGACATCTCACTCTAAGTTTAGCCATGTTGTGTTGCTCATTTCAGATTACAAAGTCAGAGACATAACTTCTTAAATATTTGTGCTGCATTACCTTGGGGTACTTTTAATGAGTAAGTACAATCATCCTTTCCTGACTCGTGAATACGGCTTTCAGAGGGCCCTGATCTGCGTTACTGGTAGGCGCGTGAAGTGATTCACTGTTGTAAACTTGGAAATCAATAAGGAATTAGCTTCAAGCATTTGTTCTTCCAAACGTTACTGTCTTAATTTATCTTAACTGCAATCAGGATGGTATGATAATGGACCTCTGCTGTAAAGAGACTTGCAGGTCATGTTCTCGTTGGCTACAGCTTAATCCCAGTGCAACTGTAGATCCTGTGGATCTAGAAAGTCAGTGGAAAACACGCTCGGGGCAGCAGAACTGAGAGGGGTGAGTCCAGATGAGGAGCTGGGCATTGTAATGTCTAGCCATTCCATATTGTCCAAATTTGTATCGGGAAGGTCAAGAGACAGACAAGAATTATTAGTGGTAAACTGCGGGTCAGATGTTTCCATGGGTGAATGAGAGTGATCTAAAATGCTTGAGTGATTAAGCAGATCATTCTGGAGGTCTTCAATTAAAGAAAATGACTCCCTGTCCTCATTACTGCCTGCCAGTTGAGGAATTTCATTACCTGATGGTAAAGTTCCATCCAAGAGGGCTTCAAGTTGGTTTTCCAAACTTATAGACAAACTGGTGGTTGGTTCTAAGGACACAGGGGGAGGGGCCATTTGGATTTGTGGAGGTGGACGAGATATCACTGTATTCACTGGCATTGTAGTGATGTTGGCTGTTACTGGTCTCATTTTAGATATGGGAGATGGTTCTTCCTTTATTGGAAGGGAAATCTCTGTAATAAAAACATACAAACCACTGTTGAATTCAGAAAAGATAATGACAACATCCTCATGCTCACAGCTTTCACTCGTCCTTTGCCCACTCTGGGATGCATCAACAGTGAATGGAGGAAGAGTCACTTTGCTGCTCTGATAATAATAATAACACTACATACATCAGCCTTTGTCAGGAACTCTGTGAACAAGGTATTTTAAAACAAGTTCCAGAGTTCTGCTTTCAGTAATACTTTGCCAATTAGCATATGAATATTGATGAAAACTGGAATGTATTTCCAGATGTTAGCTTTAACTCCTTTGTGTTCTTCTGATTAATTACAATAATTATGGTACCAACATTATTCCCTCATTTAGAGAAGAGTACCCAAACTAATTTTCAGTTTCATCCCTGTTCAGTGCTGTGTCCACCTGGATTAATTAAAAGTCCAAGAGATCAACTGATGTGATTAGGATGCATTTATTCTTGATTATCTAAAACTACACTTCTATGAAGAAGTTCCATGTAAGACAGTGGCAGTAACAATAAACTGAAATAAAGCAGAAGTTCTAATTTATTCTTCTATGTGAATATAGTCTAAAAATAAGACCACGATATGCAAATAAATCCTCTAGCACAAGGTGATGTTTCTGCCAGCAAAAATATACCTGACAATATAGTCTGTGCTAGTTTTCCACAGAAAACTCCCCATCCTTAAAACCTGGAAGAGCAGCTATTAAATGGTTGCTTAGTAAAAGCAAAATGTTATTGAACAGACATTCTCACTCCCCTGAAGTAGATTAGTAAACTTAACATTTGTCAGTGTAGAGCTTGCTTACATTAAGTACCAGAGCCCCGACTGCTTGACTTCATTTTTTCATAAAGTTGATCAGGAATCATCTGCCTTTTTACTGCAACCTCGCAAACATGGAGCAGTTTGTGGTCTAACAGGTTTAGTAACATAACAGAGCAAATATTGAAGTAGGCACACCAGTGTTTCCTGCACTCCCTTTTCCAGAGGCAGAACTTCTTTGAACTACCCATGCAGTATTTTAATAAAAGCACTGAAAGCACTTTTTAATTTAGCTTGAGTTGTTCACTGCATAGGTCTGTCACTGTCTACTCACATTTTCTTCAGCTGACTGTGCAATTTGCTTTGAAAAAGAAAAAGATACTCTGATGTTTAGAGTATGGCTAAACTCTTCCAGTAGCCTGTAATCAGTCACTTCTGCCCTGGCATCCACTGCCATCGAGATCCTGATATGACAGTAGTTACAAAACATTACGTTAATTGAATTGCTTGGCACTAGAACATTTCCCAGTATTGTAATGGCTTCTTAGTCTACAAAGCCTAATTATGGCTGAAAGCCTCCTTTTATTGCCAAGCTACTTTGTATATTACTTTAGTTATTTCAGTGCCTTTCTGATAGCTCCCTTATTTTAACTGACATAAAGTTGTTATTTGTTAATGTCTCTATGTAGTTCATACATATTTTTCCCAGTAATGTATCTTTGATGTTTACAGTTGATAAGATAGGGTTATATTTAATGAAATTTTAGTATCAACATGCTTTAACTCTTACCTTATTCTGTTTTTCGTATAATTTCAATAAACATTATATGAACTTGCTCAACTTATCCAATTTTGCTAAAATATGTCTGTGCTAACCTAGGGTGTTACTTTAATCATCTGAGTGCTGTACAATTATTCACATTGCAAAGGTCTGCCTGAACTAATTTGCAAGCAGTGAAGTTCCACAGCAGGTTGACTGTAAGAGTTTTGGTAAATGTTTTCTTTAATAGGTAATTATTGCAAACTTTGATAAATTTAGCTTCACCCAGGCTGAATAGCTTTCTGAAATAATTCTTTGTTTGATTGTAGCCCTGAGTTTTTATTGCCAGGTTTTAAATCTCCACACAGTTGTCCAGGAGCTTACCTCCACTCTTGATGAGAATATCAAAAAGATCATCCATCTGCTGACTGTGTGCACTGGAGATCTGGAGTGCAGGAGAAGAACAAGGTTATTCTCTTTCATGTAGCATTTTTTCCTGAGCTGACTGTTCCTAGCTGCTCTCAACAGTACATAAATACTAACCTATGATCAAGACTAAAATGCTTAATATGAAAATGTCAGTCTAGAAAACAGAGAAATAATTTGCAGAGACGCTTGTAACCCCTGTGATAGGTTTCAGTACAAATGAATAGGGAAAAAATCTGAAAAGCTTGACAAAGATTTCATGAAGGCAACCTAGAGATGCAGAAAACTAGGGAGCAGAGGAGAATTACTAATCCTGCTTTGTGCCAGCGTAGTAGTAACTGCAGGACTTTGAGGGGTGCACTCTGTACTGCTTTCCCTCAGAGATACTTGTGAATAGCCATCATGTGGGATGCATTTTATTAGGTAAGTCTGGGCTTTTTTCCCAGTTTGTAGATTTTTGTTCTTTTAGTTTTTAAAGAGGGGGTGAGCTTTTAGGAAGTGTTTATCTCTGTTTTAAACAGGCGTCTCCTGAATAGCTGAACCTAAGCAAATAACAAGAACACCCACAAACCCATTCTTTCAGAAACAAGTCTAGAAAAAGTGAAAACTTTTAAGAAGGTCTCAAAACTAAAAGTGTTCTACAACATCTGTTATGCTCCAGGGATGGGACGTAATTTACCATGAGGGGATCTAGTGGGGAGGCACTTCATTAACTGTGAGGCTGTCCCACACATGGCAAGAACAGCTGGAGTGGCATTAGACAACTGTGAGTCTGCCCGAGTGTGTACCACAAACCAGCACCAACACTAACTCACTACAAGCTTTTGGTTTTTGGGATAGTTCTGAAATGTATGAGGTTAGGGACACTCATTACTTTTGTTTGCAGATTCCCTCCAATATGAAGGAGCATTTACCCTTATCAAGGTAAACTGACAAAAATTCACCAAGCTCACTAAACACAGACTCTTCAAGGAAGCACCTATGCTCCTTTTTGCCTGTGTGTATAAACACATTCACACACATTCTCCTCTTAAGTGTGAGGCTTGGGTATCATACATCCTCAGAACAGGTCAGCTGAAGGCTGGTTACTGTTAAGTAGCAGTAGCAGAATTATCCCCTAGAGAAAAACTGTGTTTTGAACAGACTAAACAGGAGAAAATAACTACCTCACGGTGTGGTGTCTGAATATTGCGGGTCTGTTTTATGGCCTCTTCGTAACGAGGAGGATCTTTTGTCTTGGATACTGTGTTGTTGAAGAGGGGTTGCTGAACAATGTAAGGCTGGGCTTGAGATGGAGAGCCAGGCTGTGTGAAATAACAAAATAATGACTAAGTAATATGCTTTAGTGAGTTCCAGACATGTCAAGATCTATAGATTACTTTGTCACACCAATCTACCTATTAGCAGGTAGTTGGAGGGATGAAAAAATAGTTTCTCACATATATACCCCTCTAAGCATTATTAAAATCTACAAAACCTTTCAGTGAACTGCAGTATGTACACAGTCACGTGTTATATAATACTATAAAACTGAACTTTATGGAACATTGTTGGCTAACCTTACCTTATTGGGAGTAGCAGGTCCATTCTGCACAGAGGGGACCTGATTACCACCAGTGTGAATGTTAGAGTTTGATGTTTTATTAATAAAAGATTGTGAAGGTGTTGTAACTGGTGCAGTCTGATATGAAAATACTGCATTTGATGTGGTAGGTGGAAAAACCTGTAAAAGATTAACAGATCAGTCTTAGATTGTTAAGAGGTTTGTTTTTTTTTAAATTAGTAACATTGGGTAAATTACATTAACAAAACCTTTTTCTTCTTAGGCACTTGCTTGCTTAAATTCCCTATTAAGTGAATGGTATTTATACTAATTTTCCCCTCCAGGGGAATCACTTGTAAATCCAGAATAATCAGTCATTGCAAGAAACTTTGTGCTGTGACATCCTTTCATCCACTGATAACTAAAAATATTTTCCTGTGATTTTCCAGGAAGCATGAGGAAAGTGTATTATCCTTTTTCCAAAATAGGTTCCAAAGACTATGGAACAATTTAATACTGTATCCATGATTTCCCCACCTAGTGGACAGCCACTGACATGAACTCATTTCTGGCCTGATACAAACTGGCACATGTATCCACGCTTGTCCTATGCTGCCGCTTTTAAGACAGAGTAATTGGTTTGTGCCACGTAATTCTAATTTCTTTTAACTACAGGTATCTATGAGGACTGAGGGAGGGGCAAAAGATATACATAATTACTATGGGTATCAACTGTAAATTTGGTTACTGGTATAATAAATTTTTTATTTCTTCAATTGATAGTCCATACACTCATTGCAAATGATTCCAAGCAGTATCCTACTTCTCATACTTTTGAGCTGACGGGAGATGAAGAGAAGCTATGAATGCACAGCTATGAAGGTTGTTCTTTTAAATTCAGGCTCCCAAATACTGTTACAACAAAGGTGACAAACCTTAGACCATGGATGGAGAGAGGCAGGTCTAACGCTGAATGCATGAAGGTGTCCTGATCTGTTTTATCACATCAGCACTTTACGTTGTGATGTGAAAACCTGTGCAACTGTGCTGCCCAGTTTCCTATGTAAAAGAGGGCAGTAGATGTGGGAGAAAACCAGCCAGAATAGGCAGGATGTTCAGCTCCAGCATGGCCCAGTGCAGAGGAAACTCTGCTGGGGACTATGTGGTCTTCATGACAACTGATCTGAATAGAGGGGAAGACTGGAGGGTACAGTTCTTGATTATGTCCTGCAGACATTTCAAGGAACTTGTAGGCAGCAAAGGAAGCAAGCTGCTAGTCTCTGGCACATGCCTCAGGATGACTGGAAAATTTCTCTATGGGACCTGTTGTATTTACAAGATAAGATTAGCCCCATACCAAATCCCAGAGAACCTGCATAAAATCTGCTTTTTGGACACATGTTAGTTTTGATTTCTGTAAGATAACCTCATGTCCATGAAATTAAACAGACTGAACAAGCTGTCTGAAGAGCACTGATGCTCATTTAGCCGCGTTCCCCTTTATTAGCCAGCTCTCTAGAGAATGGCAAGGCACAATCATACATCTTTTACGCTAAGTTCCTGTCTGGAACAAGAGCCCGAGCAGAAGCAGATGAGATGACACTGCACGGGTACAATCCCCAAATCACAGAACATGGGGCTCATGATGCACTTTTGTAAACTGAAATATAAACTTTGAAGGCTGAGATATTTGTAACAGTTGCACAACATACTGTAGCAATTACCCTCTTCATCCTGAAATTACAGTTGTTTCTGAATTACCCGTTCCTTGAGGCAGGCTGAAAAATCTCATTGTCCTAAGTGATACGAGCCCTGTAGTCAGTAGCACTGATAAGGAAACGATAAAGGTCCTAAGCTGATCTCCAAGTTCCTAGTAGAGGTCAGCCTGGAAGAGGCTCAGAGGAGGAGAAAACCTTTTCTTTTGTGATGACTGGTGCTGATGGGTTGGCATCAGTCACCATATGAACATGACTGGATTGATCTAACTGTACATCCAGTGCTGATGAACATCTGTTGGAATCAGACATTACAGAGCTGATTGTTTTGGGTAGAGAGGAAGAGAAGGATCTCTCTGTGAATCATACCCTGCATTTCTCAGGAAGAGGTATTGGTGGGGTTTTGACTCACTGGAGTGGCCATCCTCAGTGTCTGAGTCCATAGCTTCTTTCGTAAGTAAGGATGAAATCAACAAGGAAAGTAAGGAAACTGAAAGGAACTTCCATAAAAAAATAAATCTCTGAAGCCACAGGCGAAAGCTGTATCTTAAGAACTGCCTATAAGAATCTTCCATTTTGAGCCAATGGCAAATAAGAGAAACTGACTGGCATACCTGGTACACCACTTGTGCCAAGCATGAGAAAGGACATAGTAAGAGTCATGCCCTAAGAATGCTATTAAAAGTTTTTAGACTTATGTATTTATTTGCAATTGAAAAAATAAAGTCCTGCATGGACTAAAATTCTGGAAAGAGAAGGAGTAACAAGCCCACTGTATCCCACAGAAAAACACGGTACAGATGTCAGGTAACCTATCATTTATATATATCACAGATGACACACAAAAGATTCTAAAAGCACTGCCTATAATTAGATTACACAACTATTTATCTTAAAGCTTATCGCTATCCACAAACCTTTCTGATTTGTTGGGTCTGACCGAGTGCGTGCTGCGTGATGGTGTTTTGTTTTGACTGTGGAGTGTGCATCTGAGGTGCGGTCTGGACCAGGCCAGAGGAAGAAATAGGAGCAGGTATTTGTGATGGGGTCTGTATTCCAGCTTGTGATTGAGCCTAAAGGATGAAGATAAAATATTTGCAATTATTTGTATCTCACAGTAAGTTACACCATGTAAAAATCTATTGCACTGTGTATAGCAAACAGAATTGTTATTGGTACTGGGGAGTTCCCAGCTAAAAGGTGACATTAATTTTGCCAACAGAGTCCAAGAAAGATTTTGGAGATTTTGGAGTTTGGAGAGTCCAGCGGATAGCAATAAAAATAATAAGGGACATAGCATAAATCAGTAAGAAAGGGCTATAAGACCTGGGTTTGAGTAACCAGAAGAGAAAACTGATGATGCAAAGAAAAGGTGGTTTTTAAGAAGATCACAGTAATTTTTAACAGCCAGTCAAAGGCAAGAAGTGTGTCTAGCCTCAGAAAAGACAAATTTAGCTGGCAGTGGAAAACTTTCTGGAATATCAGGGAAGTAAAATACCAGAACAAGCTGCTCAATGTTCTTACAGAGTTCTAGCAGGCTTTTAGAACAATTCAGGTGGAGATGTGGGTGTGCAGCTCCAAGGAACAGCTCTTGGACTGTGGGGCCCATCCCCAGCAGAATTTTACATCCCTCATAGGGATTGCTAAATATGATGGTGTACATGCTGCACCAGGCCTTGGCCCACAGCAGGCACAACAGCCAGGGACACACTGGAGCTGAAAGAGTACTTTGCTGGCAAGATAGCCAGGTGGGTGGCAGGGGATTTCATCTAGCTGTGTTTAACAGAGCCATGGGGAAGTATATGCTTAATTCTACCTTAGACCAACAGCTTACACTGTTTTAGCTTGGTCAGATTACTCTTATACCTCTGCATTTATAACCTATCTTGGTTTATGCTGTATTTATTCACTGTGAAACTACCTATAATCATCCTAGAAATAATATCTGTGTAACCACGGTTTCTTTTTGTAAGTCCATGGAAGTTCTACAACCTGGCATTCCCATGTTAAATACACTGAGCCATCACCACACAAGGAAGTTTACATGTTTTGCAAAAAGTATACCTCAAAATAAACTACGGGGATTGTAACTCTCTATTAGAATTTGGAGTTAACAAAATGGTGGTATATGCTGCTATAAATCAAATTGTGCATGGAAGCAATACATGGTAAGACAACTGCTTCTCAGGAAAGAGTATCTGGGAACAAAAGCTGCAAAGAAAGCAAGTACTAGAAGGAGATACAAGGAGAATGGTGCTTATGTTTTTCTACTTTTTCCCTCAAGCAGAAACAGGCTAAGCCTGTTTTTTAAGTTAATCTTACAAGCAGCACATTTACCTATTTATACTAAATTACAAAACAATGCCATGCAGTAACCCTTACCTGCAACTTGATATTTCCAACTGGTAGTTGCACAGCAGTGGCAGAATTCGGTCCTTGGATAGAGAGTGGAAGGAGCAGCTGTGCAGTTCCTTGGGTAGTTAATAAAGCTTGAGGCTGGGCAACAACTGCAGTTTGTGGCTGCCTCTGTGGATTAACATAAAATTGAGAAATGGCATTCTGAGGTTCAGCTTTGGCCACGGGTATCTCCTGCTTGATAACAACTGCCTTTTTGGCAACTGGATTCTGGCCACTAGTGTATCCCGACTGCCCTAAGGAATGGCTGGCTACAGGTACAGACTGACTTGTACTCGAGCAGTCAGCAGGGGCAGTTTCATCTTTGACAGCAGCACTGAACTGCTTCTGTTCCAAAGCAGCTGAATTACCAGAAGTCTGAGACTGTTGCTGTTGTCCCCGTTTTTCAACCTCAAGTTGCATTTTCAATACTTCCACAAGTTTTTGCTCTTGTTCCAGTTTCCTTTTGAGCTCTTCAATCTGTTTTTCTTTTTCTTGAAGCTTGCGGTCCTTTTCTGCTACATCAAACTCTATGGCTGAGATGCTTCCACTGCTGCGAGTCTGATTATCATCATTTACATTTGCTCTTAGTGGGGAAGTACTTAAGAACTGGGATGGCGACATCATGGTCATCATCTCTGTGAAAGTATCTGCCATGCTCGTATCATCCGTGCTTAGACTGGACTGTTCTGAAGGAGAGGGGGATATAGGCAAGGGAGAGCTGATGTTCTCGGTATTTACTGCTTTGCTGCCAGGTCCAGTAGATGGTTTCTCAGGAGGGAAGCTGGATATGGTATTAGCCACTGGCTTATTTAGTGTTGCAACAGGAAATGCCACAGTCACCTCCCCAGTGTTCCCTGTGGCCCCAGGAGAAGTGGTTACTGTCACAGAGGTACTAGTAGCAACCCCGTTGTTGTTAAGATCTTGATAGGTTTTCAGACGCTCAATGAGATCTGTTTTTGTTCCAGACACTGGTAATCCCCTCAATTTCAACTCCATTTTAAGCTCTGCTACCTGAAATAAAATAAAGCATGATAATAAAAAAATGAGAGATTAAAACTTACTGATATACATTCTACTTTATTACCTCTTAATAAGAAAAGTAATTTTTCATCAGCATGTTTGCTGGTTATTACACCTCTGGGTTCTGACAGCATTGCATGATCCGTGACCACATTTCCATGACCTGCTATTATTTGCTTCACTGTTTAAGAGGCCAAAATCTTAGTAGCGTTCAGTTATACAACGAGCAGTAGCAAACTTATGATGATTTTTCATAAATATTTAAAATGGAAAAATGCACAAAAAGCTCCAGTTCTGAGCAAAAAACTCTAGAAGCAAACCTGTAGATGCTGGAAGCAGTGCTGCTGCTAAAAGTACTGAACCCCTTTGTTACACCATCGAGACACACAGATCTGTTTCTGAGAAACTTTATCAGGTCAGTTGGATGATTCAATAGACACATCAAACACAAAAGGCTCTCTTGCTCATTAGCAACTAAACACTTACAGCTGTATGCCATCTGGGTTTCTCTGACAAACAGAGACAGTGTAAGGAGTCAAAATTAATTTCTGATAGAAAAATGTTCTCAGTTTTCCAATAAGCTTACAGAAAAAGTAAAGGGCAAAGTGTTGAGTGTAAATTAATTATGTGCTTCAAAATATCAATTATAAAAGAACAGTCACAACGAATGGCTTCTTTTTACAATGAACATACACCACAGCTAGCAGCAGTTTGGGCTGTGTGTATGTTAGAGCTCCCTCTAACAGAATAAAAGGTAGTGACCTCAGTAATATTTCAGTACTTGGCCAGTCTAGAATTTAAGCTGGAGGTCTTAATGATTTGGGAGTGATGAAAAGTCACGGCAATACATTTTACATCTCTAAAACCCACAGCAATTTTATGTTAAGTAACTCTCAGCGACCACCAGCTGTTTCCTCCAGACTGGTATCCTCTGCACCTAAGAGTGCCTTCTTTTTCCAACAATTCATTTCTGAACTCTTAATCAGAACTGATTTAGCTGATTCAGTGGTAAAACCACCACCAGCCGGTCTGTAAGTATGGTTTATGTTAGTACTACCACATTAGCAGGAATACCACTAAATTTTGCAGAAATAGGTAAATGAACAGCTTTAATCACTAAAAAGCACAATTTCAGATATTAATGTAAAATATCTTTTGAAGTTTTTAGTTAGTAACTTGAAGGTTGGGAAACTTATTTCAAACACTGTTTGAATTGCATTATAGACTTATTTCTCATTAAGATTGGCTTTAACTGAAGACAATACATTACTGTTGTGAATCTGATCTTCCAAAACTTCTTTTTTTCATCCCTTCAAATGGATAAACTCCTCACTCCCTTCCTTCACAAACCCAGCCCTTGGTAAAGGCAGAGAGGAAGGAATGAGCTGCCCACTAGATGTCCCTACCGTGCCGCTCAGCTTTGGCAAAACCGTGCCGTTGGAAGATCTGAATCATGAACCCCCACGAGCTGCTTCAGATTGGTTTTATGTCCCTCACAGTTGGAGTCTCTATTAACGTACTTCTGAAGAAATACCCAGTTAAACTGCACCTCATAGTGCAGTTTAAACAGTTTACACAATTATTTCTAACTTCGAGAAACTTCTACAAAATAAGATCTCTTTTCTATTCTCTTTTACTACTGTTATTTCTGTGTTGGCTTTATAACAGTGACCTCTCTGAACACATTTTTATTAGGGCATATTTTAAATTATATTGCTTAACTAAATCTCTGCACTGATACACCAAAATTGCCATGAGGAAATTACTGCTCCAGTGTTTAAATCGCATGAAGTGAACCTCATAGTTTATCCAAGGGATCAAAATGAGGTACCTATACAATGTGTCTGAAATTCTTCTTCTAATTCTTTGGGAAAGAAGTGTCATTTCTGGAACATCAGCTAAATCAAACCAAATATTTAAGTTCAGGAGAGTTGTGTATGTAAAATGTGACTACCTTATTCTAAAGTTAGCAGGAGAGTACAGTGTTCATTGATAACAATAACTGGGCATATTCTTGACAGTCGCAGTTTGCAAGCTCTGAGCTAGAGCAATGCAGAGGAGTGGGCACATGCCCCTGATGTTTACCTTCAAGTCGTCCAGGCTGGAGGGCAGAGGGCCAGGCTTGCGGGGGGGAACGCTGCTGCTCTGCCTGGGCGAGCTGGCAGCTGAGCTCGGGGTGCTGCTGCTCAGGGTGCTCAGTGGCGTGTTCCCGTTGGGGCTCTGCTTGTCATTCAGTGGCCTTCAAGGAGCAAGAAACACAGGGACCATAGTGTCAGTGCTAATTATGTTATGTTTTCAGGCAACATTCTTGATCCAATGTCTATCAAGTTAATGAACAAATTAACTTTTTTACAAGTACATATTTCACATAAGACAGTGTCATTACATGTAAGATAAAACAGACATGAAAACAGAGAGCAGTCTGTTGCTACTTTATTTTCTGTGCAGTTAAGCACACTAATTTATGGTTCATGGTTTTGTTTGTTGTCATGCGATCCCTGAAGGATACTCTGGACTGCAAACTCCGTTTATACAGATTAATCATGACCTAGGACAATTACTGAGTTTTTTGTTTGGCATCAGTAAAAACCCCTTGATATTGAACTCTGGGTATCAACCCTACATACCTGTCCAATGTTCATACACAGCAAGGACTGAGGTGAAGGCCCTTTACTTTGAAGATAATGCATTTTTATCGGCCATACACTCAAAAGAAGAATCTCCTACAAGGTTCTCATAGCAATGGTAAAAAAATTAAAAATGCCATAATTTACACTGGGTACCATAAGTCAGCTCTTTTATTTCGTTCAGCTGATTTATGATTTATTTTCTGAAATGTCAGTAAATGGAACATAAGAAGCGTGGGTAAGCAGGCAGAAACACCGCTAGTCCAAATGTTAGGATACATGGTAATTATAAATACAACCACAGATGGCAGCTTTAACTTTTCTAGCCTCACTTGCTGAGGAAAAATAACTCATGAGTGAAAACTCATTTCAAAAACCAGTTGAAAGTCATTTGAATTTAGGGTTGTGTGACTGTGGCATGTTACACTTTAAGCACTTCTAGGAAATGATTGGTCTTAGATGATAAGAATGAAACTGCAGATAGTCAGCCTCTCGTTTTGCTATGGGGTGCTGGAAACTCTTTGAACATTTATTTTTCTGCCTACTCCTACCCATAAATCAGCAAGTGTACTTCTCACTAAGTGCTAAAGATCAGCACTGATCAGGAACTCATCTAGGCATTAGAGATGAGGTGATAAACAATATACAGCTCTTACCTAATTGAAAACGATGGTTATGTTTTATTTGTAAACTGCAAAAATGTGTTTGGTGAAACTGATGTAAAAGGTAATAAAGCCACAGTAATAGTGTCATTGTAAAAGACATGTCGTAAGCTTCTCTTCTGCTCTGCCTACCTATCACATATTTGAATGAAAATGGTGTCAAAACTTTTGAGTTTCAAATATCCATCCAGTCAGAAAAAAATGCACCTGACAGGTAAGAGGTTCTGTTTCCATGACACACAAAAATAACTAGGACCACTTCAAGGCTTATCAGACTTCAGGAGTATTTTAACAAGAGAACTACCTCATCACCCTATTAAATGAGGCAGGGATACACAATGCCATTTACATTTTCTTGGGATCCAACCTTGCAAACCACATTTACTTCTAAAGCACTAAGCCTGTAAGTGCTGTAAATGTCTTTTCATTAAAGGACACAAACAATGCTTCACATACTTCAGCGGTGCAGGTAGAATTGTCTGGTAGTTGTAGTGTTGTTGCTGTTGGCTCAGGATCTGCAGCTGCAAAAACAGTTGCTGCTGTTGTAGCAGACGAGCATAGTTGGAATCCATCTGTGGCTCATTTTTCTCACCTTTCTGATCAGGTGGAATATATTGATGATACTTCAATTTTTTCACCCTTGGCTTAGGTTCTTTACATTTCTTGCTCCGATGTTTATCATTTGGGTTCTTTGGGTGGCTTTGCTGTTTATGGATGGAAAACATTGAAACAGCTACAACAGATGTCATTTAAAGCAGTTACACATGGTGCAGAGATAAAGCATACTGGAGCAATTCACTGCAAAGAGCTGCTGAACACAACTACCCCTGCAAACCTCCCCAAAAGAACCATCTACCATCCCCGAAAGGATCAGGTGCTCCAGCTGGCTTATGCCCTGCACAAGAAGGGGTCATCCAGACCCAGTCTGTGAATGTTTTTTAATAGAAGGCACAAACGAAGGCGAGAGATTCTCTCACTGCAAGGAGGCATTGCTCTTAAACAGGTAATTCAAAGCCACTTAGCACTTTGTACAAGTAAAAGCCAGTATCCTAAAGCCCATCTGTAAACACATGAGGTACTTAGAGGTCTAGATTAAAAGCATGGACAGACAGTCCTATAAATTACAGGATTCTTCTTACGAAGCTTTCAGCAATATCCTTATTAGCAATACCTGCTCAAGTTGTAAAATTCTCTTCCTTTAGAAGCTCTTCAACATTATGTAGAGTGAAAAATTTAAGGCAGTTACCTAGTCATACAGAAGGTATCAAAGCAGAAATGCTGTGTTGATCCATGCACATTTATTACACAGATAGCCTGTTCTGGGGGATATCTGAATTTGTCATTAAGGTCCTGCATTAAGTAAGCTGGTGCAAGTGCAGTGATTTCAAAGGATATAGCCACGTTTATACTAGAAATGCACTACCAGAGGTCATCCTGGTAAATTGAACTGAATTTGTTTCAGGTAGTTACTAGAAGTCTATACACGTACTCATTACACAGCTGAAGACAGCAGAGTTACAGAAATGAAACATTATCTTCTAAAACAAACCCCTCTCTAACTGTATTTGAAGTGGTTTTCCATGCTGCTGGCCAGGTCAGTGAGGAGAATTGAGGATGTTCTTCAGATATTAAAATACAAGGATACAGTAACTTCTCTCATGCCTTCTACTTATACATTAAATCAACTCAGAAAACAGTTTTGGAAAAGGAGCAATGCTGTTCACCCGTTTGGTTATAGGCAGGCTATGAATGTAAATGACTCTGTTCCTATTAAATTATTCTCTATACAAAACTAGATTAGAAGAGATTAATTTCACCAATAGAAAGTAGAAACTCAGTATGTCCTTATTTCTTCAAGATAGCTTCCCTAAGCAACGTAATGCACAATTGTGCATGAAAACTTTCGTCAACTGTACTGTCAGGACCTCTTGGAATAATGAGCTGGTGCCTACAAGTGCTACTGGTTGACCTTAGCACACAACAGCCAGTGTGTCCCCCTGATCACTAGTACAAGTTAATTGTTAGCTACAGGCACTCAAACGTTACTCGTGTCCTTTTTCACTGAGCACAGCACTGGAAAAGGACACAGACCAAGAGTGCCAAGGTGCAGGTACCCACCTTCACTAACGTTGGCCCAGGCTTTGCTGCAGATACAGTGTTGGTGCTGAGGGTGGTGGCAGCCGTGGAACGTGTCACGTGCTGGTCGAGTGTTGAGGGAGTTTTGAGGAATTCAGGAACTGGAGAGGTTAAAGGTGGATACTAGTATTAAAAAAATATAAGGAAAAAGAGAAACATTAAAAACATCCACCATCTGAATAACTGAAAAAAAGGTGAAAAGGTTAAGACAATTTACTATCAAGTCAAATTCACAAAATAGTTTTAGAAGGAATGGTGAAAATGAAACTCTTGCACATACACGTCTACAAGTATTCGACAAAGGCACATTTTGGCACACTTCAAACATAGCGGATGAAATAAACCAGTTCCTCACCTTGACTTCTTAGTTTGTTAAGAAAACCCTGCTTTATTGCTATGAAATTGAGGCCTTCAGTACTTTTTGTCTATGAAGTCAGAATCTCCTGTACAAAAATTGAATCTTACCACCCAAACAAGCACTGCCAGAAAAGCATGACTTTCCTGATGGCCAAACATCAACCCGGACAAACAAACTTCTTGTTTCCGAGTGATCCTGCAGCAGCCCAGCAGGGATATTTTGAAGACACTGATTCCTGTAGCATTTTCACAGAACCCCACCTGTGACTGCCAGCACTGGGGGTGCATTTCTTCTGTATGTGACTGCCAGCACAACTGTAAGACACTGTGCAGGTAAAATCCAGCAGCCTAAACATTACCGAGTTTGTTCCCCTGATGTTACAAACATCGTGTGTGTAATTTCTTCTATAAACTTATTAAATTCCATATAGGCTTAGGGCTTTATTATTATTATTTTTTCCTGGCACTACTACACCTACCGGAAAACTCCCTAAAGTTTTCCCGCATAAAAATCAAACTCTCCTCAGCTTAAATTTGTCATATCAATTTTTGTTGTGCTGATGTTGTTTTCTGATTTAAAACCTTAAAGAAAACCTAAAATTTCCTTCCTTGGTGAATATCCCTCTGATGGGATACAGACTCTGTACATAAACAGATCTCAGTCCTTGTGATTCTAGATATACAAATTTTTATTCTTTTCTCTCAAAGAGGTTTTTCGTTCTCTGATCATCCTTACCTGCTGCAAGTAACTGTGTTACAGTTGTCATTAATCATTCTTGGATATAAGCAACTGGAAATGTACACGATATTCCATGTAGGGTGTCACTGGATCCTCACTCCTACTGGAATCATCTCTTCTGACACACTTGCAGTTCCACAGAGGAGCCCACAGCACTCACAGTCACTGCACTGCACCCCAGCTGTCTTCTGCCCCAGTTTTCTCTGGAGTCCTCAGGTTCCCAGATTTCTTTGTCATTGGAAGGAGAGTTTTTTGCATATTTTTCTTTTTAAGATCTATTCCATTCTACTGCAATTCCATTTTTCTCCTAAAAGCCGAATCAACCAGTTCTTTCTGCATAATAACAGTTCCTTCTGTGTGCTGACTGTGCTTCCTACTTTTGTTAGGTGACCCATTCTTACGTCAAGGTTGTTAATAGTAACATGAAACCAGAATGTCCCCAGATCAACTCCTACAGAGCACTGTTACCAATTTCCTTTCAACCCAATACTTCCCTCTTTGTGTCTCATTTCTGGTAATCTCTATCTTCAGTTTTGCTAGTGTTTAATGTCATACAGTATGAAATCCAGACAGATGAGATCAGTTGCATTTCCATTGTTTAAGTAATTAGATCACCTAGTACAATGTTCCTTTTGTAAAAGCCCCTTCTTTCCATATATTCCTATCAGTAAATATCCTTTTTCTTCCAAATTAATTCTAAAACTTACATTCTAGTTAAGTCCAATAGGTACTTCTCTCTAATTCACTTCTTCCCATACTCTACTATCCTTCCATGAGATTGTACCACAAAGGACTTCAATCAGTTTGCTAAAAGCACTTGGTACACATTTTGCACCTTTAAGCTCCTGATTATTGCTTTACTAAATGGCAAGATTTACTATGCCCTGTCACTGACACACTGAGACATGCCTGTCTTGGGGTTGTGTCAGTGTGTGGTGGCAGGCTAAACATACAAATGTCTCTATTTTTATATCCAAGTTTCAAAGTGTTTGCTCTGGAAAGCATCTGATATCTACACAGTGTCTGTTATTTGCTGGACTTGCATAAGAATTGGCAGGGGATATCAGAGGGACTTAACCTTTGAGAAGGGGTTCCGGATGCTGCATTCCAACATACTGCTGCTATCAAATTTAAAAGGCATACTCTAGTTAGAGCAGCAAAATTTCAAGAAGCACTTAACTTCTCTTTGAGTCAAAGTCTCATGTACCATATTGCCATAAAGCACAGAGGAATTCTAATGACCTCATGATTTTCTATTTCTTAAATTTTCTTTTCATCAAGTCCCAGTTAAAAAGCATTTTAAATGTTTGGTACTCCAGCTTACTCATTACATAATTGTTTACTGTTCATCCTGGTCCTTCTTGAACCCAAACAAATAACTTGACTTCTATTTAGCTACTCTTTACAGGCTATGAAAAGAAATCCATGATGACAGCATGACAAAACTCTTAAGAATGGGAAAGTTAGTAAATTAAAAAACCCCAACCAAACAAAACAACAAAGGAAAAAAACCCCACGATCACCTCTTTAATTCACTTTGTGTGAAAATCATGGTATTAAACATTCTCCTCTTGCCATAGAGTACCTTACTTTTTCCTTACATTAGTTGTTATCCTAACCTACAGAGGATTAATGGCTACATGAAATGGAAAGCTTTTTACAGACTTTCCAATTTTACCTGCAAGTGTCAGATGAGGGAATGAACCACGCATATAATTTACTTTACAAGTTTTTAAATTAAAAACCCTAAGTATAACAGGTCTTGCCTTCTTAATAAACTAATAATTATTTCATTTGAATAGATCCCTATTTTCAGATAGTACTTTTCTGCTGGATGCAAACAAGCATCTAGTAGGCCAACAAGCTACAGTGACTGTATTAAGAAAACAGTCATTATATTCTGTGCCATCAAGCAAAACACTTCAGCTGTTTTGAAGAGAACTGTTGAATGTCTTCTGAATTGTGAACACCACATCTGATCTGTTTAGAGTGTGGTTAAAATGCCTAATCCTTACCAGATGCAAATACATGGGGTTAAAGCAAGTTTTAGGTCCTCAGTCAACAAGAGCTGAAGGTTCTCAAAGTTACGGTACGTCCTCTGAGCTCTGCAAATGTGAGGAGGAGGAAGCCTTGAAAAAAGAACTCTGACTACACTCCACTGCTTTCAAAATAATCTTTGTATTTTTTTTAATGGTAATAAAATTTAAAACTTATCAGAAATTAAAAGAATAAAGGAGCAATTCCCAGGCACATCTCCTGTAGAGACCTGCTGTGCTGTTATTCTCTATGTCAAAAGAAACAGCAAGGTAAGCATCTGTTCTATTCTGCAGAAGAGCAACTTCTCATTTTAGATCTGTGCACAGAGTGGCTGTAATACCTTATGAAATCCATAGGCAAAAGACTGAAGTTCTATCTGAAGAGGTTTCTTAATCACGTTCAAGTGCTCTGTTACTTTGTTTCTGTAATCACCTATCCCTCTTATGCTTCCTACTTGAAAAGCTTTTGGCATGTATTACTTTGAGTATTTTTATTTAACTCTCCATTAGGAATCTAACTCGTTACTGAGGAATCTAATTTCATGTGGTTTGTTTTCAATTTATTCAACATAAATTATATTCTCTCAACAGGAAACCCAATTCACATCTTAATCTGTATGTTAGGGAACAATGAAATAAAATGGATGTGCCATACTTTGTGTCCAGCACTGGTTTTGAACATGAACTTTCAATACCTTTTCTATCTAATGTGGTAATTAGAAAACCAAGGAGAGCAATTCCAGACCCTGAACTACTCAGTTGCCAAGTGTCCATGGTCATCAAGACAATATGGTCTTCAGAGCATAAACACCACCTATCTGTTTTTTACTCTGTGTACCAAGTACACAGAGCTGAGGGCAGTATTATTGTACTGACACAATTTGTAAGTCACTTCATATATATAATACTATGATGAAAAACATTTTTCTGCTAAATCATTTACTGAAGTATAAACCTGAATAGTATGGTAAAATGCATCAATCTGAAACATAAATTATTTGTCTGTAATAATACAGCTGCTTTTGTTTATGTACCTTGGGAAAATGGGCTTACTGAGAGAAACAGGAGCTCAGGGTCAGGACCTGCCCAGCAGACAGGACTGCTCAGCACTCAGGGGTGAACTTCCTTCAACAAGTAACCCAGCACTGATACAGGGCAGAAGTTGCTACTCTTTATTTCCATAAACACCAACTCAAGGTGTAACTGTGAAGATAAGCAGGGTTTGTCACTTCCTGAGCTCTGTCTCTCTCAGAGGACCAAGCTGTTAACGAGTAGGGGTGAGCACTGTTGGGCCTGGCTGGGCTGGAGTCTGCTGACCACTGCAGCCTCTGGCCACCAAACAACAGATGGCAATCTTCTTGCCTCTCCCCTACTGGAGCCTCTTTATCCAGAGAAAAAGTTCCACAAAAATTGCAGAAAACGAGTTAAAACCGAAGCCTTCTCCTCTTAACTGGTTTTAGTGAGTTTAAAATTACTGGCTGAGGTATGACAGAAAACATCATAAACAATCTCTTTAAGGTAAACATAGTAACCTTTAAATAAATAAGGATCTCTCATTGATGAATAAACTTACTGATTAACTCCAAGGTGAAGACAAACACCTGTGAAGCAAGCACTGCACAAGATATTCTAGAAAGCATCCCGGTAACTAAGACTGTGCATATAAAGTGTGCTTTCAGTAGCTCGTAGAAAACAAATTCTTTTGTAGCACATGCTGTTTCTTTCATTACTGTTTTTACAAATGATTTTGGATCAGCACTTTTATATGTGTTTAAAGACCAGGTAGGCAACGTTCCTGTCCATTTAAAATCACAAAATTAAACTGCTCTACAAGGAGCTCTCCCTTAAAACTTATTTTTTTGTGAAAACAGTCCTTTCCATTCAAATCCTTTGCTCTTCAAGTCTTCACGCATTTAAATGCTCTACTGTAAGGACAATATGACATGACACAGTTACTTCCCTTTCTTTGTAACTTGAGAAAATACTAAAAGCCTCATAGAAAAATCAACATAAGTGTTATTTTCATTTCTTAAATAGTAAGTTCCTTAGGCAGTATTTTAAAACTATAGGAAAGAATATTTAAGTTATGTGGGAAACCTTTTTTATGGACTTTTCTGAACATAATGGAACTGACGTCAACTGTTGTTTCAGCTAAGTTTAATTCTAATGAGTTCAAGACCTTGCTCAGAATGAAGACAGACATTAAGTAATCAATAACAGCTGGAATAAACCATGGCCATGACCTTTTAAACAACTTCTGGGAAAGCTGCAGATCTTCTATGGGTCATAATGAATTTCAGGGAATTTATGGCTTCGCTGCAGTCTATGGGAATTTCATCACTGCCAACAGCTAAGCCAGGGCTTGAGTCTAAGCACTCCCAAACAGCAAATGGAGTCCCAGAGCCCGCCTTGGCAGCAGCAGATGGGTTCATTCCATGTGAAACCATGCCCCATTTCTATAGTGCCAGATCAGAAACACACTGGGAAGATTTAAACGTTTAAAAACTGTACCTGTGTTGATGTAGCAGCGTTTGGGGTTATAGGTGATGGTGAGTCACTTGTTTTTGGCTCACCAGGGGAAGCTGCTGAACCCTGGGACTCTTGGCTGGCTGGCTGATCTGGTGATAAAGCATCACTGCTGTCTTCATCAAATGAAAAATCATCCAAAGCTTGAGGATAATTCTCTTGTCCAACTGCTACAATGTTGACAAAGAAACAAACAAAACACATTTTTTTTTAGTTTCACAAATTAAATTTAGACATTCAGAGCAGAGTTAGCTAATTGCTGAAAAATGATCAGTTTTCAGCAGTCTAAACATATGGTACCTAAGTATTTATTGTGTTTTTAATATAAGGACAGCCATATTAAATCAGATGCAAGGAATCAGTAAAACCAAGTGCGTAGCAGTAATGGTTTTAGTAAGGTATTAAAAGGTGTGTTCACATATGAAGAGTGTACACACACACCTACAACAGACAGAGTAACAGCCACAGATCTTTGATTATTTTGTAGTAATTTTTATTTTACTGTTCTTTTCCAGGACAGTACTATACTCAAAAGAGATATATATTTCTCACTTAAAGTTTCCAATAAAAATAGGATGACTTTAATTAAATGATGACAGAGTTTAGGACTCAGAAGATGAAAGAGTAAGTAGTGATAAACTCAGCATATGTTTTCTTCTAGTGAACTTCACCCTCAAGAGTTAAGTTATTATTTTCCACTATGCCATGTGGGTAAGGAACAGAAGTTGTAGGATTTCTACTTGCCTATAATAGCTTCTTTAACACTGGAGTCTACAGGAAGAATGTTTTTTTCTACCAGTTCCATCGGGCCAGGTCTCTGAGCAATCTTCTCATTCAGATCATCTGCCAGCCGAGCTCTCTTCAGCTTCATCTGAGTGGCTTGGAGCGAAGGCTCTGCAACGGTCTCTAAAAGGACGTACTGAATTCAGTGTCCTGTTCAACCTTTCCCCAGTTTCATGACAAACAACATTGGCTTGTCTTTGCAATAACTGTTCCACTTTTATCAAAAGCAGCCCAGTAGTATTCTAAAAATGCTCAAATTAGTAAGCAAAAATAAGATAATGTGAGTAGATGTTGTTTATCCCCATGATAGTGCTTTTCTAGAAATACAATCTCCTTTTTAACATCAGGAATACCTTTGGTAAACATCTGTATAATGTCCAACAACAAAGCAGAGAATAAAAAAGAACAAGTGCCAGTTATAAGCGAGAGCATTTGCTGCTGTAATGATTTACAGTGGGAGCTGTGCTAAAGTTTAATTAATCCATTAATTTTTGGATTCTCTCTTCACAAATATCTTTAAAAGTTTACCTTTAAAAGTAGCTTCTAGCACTAATTTGAGTGTTAAAAAGTACTTTTCAATGAAATTATGGGATTGTCACTATAAATGTGATCTATCAATGTGGAAGCTCCTACCAGGATTTTTCAAATGCATGTTTTGAAATATAGTCGCTTTTAAACTCACTTGAATTATGGTTATTTGGTAATTACTATATTTGGTAAGTTTATGGTGCAAGACAGTAATGAGCCCCCTTCATCAAGACACTTGCTTCCAATGACCTGAGCAGCAAGACAAATAACACAGCAGGGTCACAGTCACACCTGTTTAAGGGTCCTGGGACAGGGGCAGCTCGAGGCTGTCGGGTCATTCTGGGGCATGAACTGGGGCAATATGAACACTCCATGTACATACACCACAGTGTGATCACCACTACAGAACAAGAGCAATATGCAAGAGTAAATACACTGTAGAGGTAGAGAAATAGAGCACAGAAACCTTCAGAAGTAACTCCCACAGAGGTGTAATTCAGTCAGACAAGAGAGTGCCCAGCAGGAGTCCCTCCTGCCAGCAGCCCGGGGGCTCCAAGCCGGACGTACCTTCCAGGATGTGCATCCTGACCAGCTCCGAGCGGTCCGGCCTGCTGCGAATCTTGTGCTTCAGAAAATTTTCCGTCTGAAGAGAAAGGAGGAAATGGCATTAACCACTGTTTACTAGGAAAATGAAAGCAGTCTGATAAATGCCCCATCTCCCAGCAATGAGTCTGTGCACTTTCATTCAGATGGGTGGACATTGCTGTCAGTACATGGGCAGCAGAGGGGTTCATTTAGCTTTGTTTTGTTTTCCTATCAGTTAAGCAGTGCTAGTGACTTTCTATCTTCCCCAAACAAGTTAGGAACATTCTAGATTTGATCCCACACGACCACATCATCACAATGGTATAGACTGCTACAGAAATAATGCACAAGCATAATTTACCAGAGTATCCCATCCTTAAGTGGGGGTAGCTATGCATTACGTTATGACCATAAGTTTACTCCCCCCACCTTAATCTGTGAAGGCTTAAGAAAATTCCTCTCAGATTTGGCATCCATAGTACATTTTAATGAATTCTTCCAAGATAAAAGCACGTTATTACTGCAACGCTAATGCTCCATGCACTTAGAGAATTTAGTATCACACACAAGTGACTATCCGTTTTCAGATGTTAATCACAAGTTTACACAAAGTGGTTTACCCTGGCTCGCTCCAGGCTCTTTATCTGCTCATGGAATGCAGCTGGGCTTTTCAAAGCTGTGAAGGGAGAATAAGAGTTAAAATTGGCAGAAGTGATCTCCAAAAGAAATATCCTCATCAGTGTGTGTGTATGGGTGGTTAACACCACCTCAGAGTTGTGTTTGCATCTGACCAGGCTTACACTGGATTCATGCTAGTTGTATTTACCTATATTTTTAGCAGAGATATGAGCAATGCTCCTATTTAAGAAATATTACCATGTAACAGTTAACGTTTTCACTACGTACAGCAGTGTTTATTTACCAAACTGTTCCACAGTAGAAATTTTATTAGGAAAGGTTCAGAATGCCCAAATACCATTTCATTTATTCCACTGTATTTACTGTCTGTCCATACCTCAAACTCGCTGTTATTACAGAGAACTGGACTGTCCCTTAGGAACTACTTGTGCTGACTTTTAAAAAAATAGAGAGGCCTTCAATGTTCAGATTAGAAAACAGAATGATGGTTATCTGCTAAACAGCCAAAAAGAGTAAAAACTATTCAGCTAGAATAAACTGTAGAGTGCTTCCTCTCAACTGAATTGCTGAAAGGGTGACATGGCAGCAGGCACAATCCATCTGAATTGCCACCCTTTTGGCAGAGATGAGATACCACAGAACAAAACACTCTCTGCCAGTTTAGAAGTTTTCCCCCAGGTTTCACTCAAAACCAAACATACTGTTCTGTTCCTAAAGATAATCAGCACTACAGACTTGGGGGTGAAGATGCTTTGGAAAGCAACCTCAAGTCTGCTGCACACTCAGAAACCTTCCAGAACAGATGAGCTTTAAGACACTGTGCTTTCCAGCTACAATGCACTGGTGCACACTGGGCTATTTATAATCACCTGACATAATTTTGATACGTTTCAGTGGCTGGGGGTTTTGTTTGCGTTTGATACAAATCACTTGTCACAGCTGAATCTCTTGACCATTTGCACCTATTATCTTGTGCCCACTGTCATTCCACACTGTCCACTTAGGGATTCTCAGTGTCTTCTGTGCACCCCTCATTTGTTTGGCAACCCTTGCCATCCTGCTCTTTAAAACTGGCTTTGGTACTAATGTCCACTCATTTATGCAATTCCATTTATTTAATAAATTAATCACAATTATTTAAATTGAGAAAATAAAAGGAGAATCAGACTATGTCTCCAAATCCTTGTGTTTTCATCGCAATGGCTATTTTAACTGAAACATGAGGTAACATGATGAATTTACTACATGTTCACTGAGGTTACCAAAAGGATTCCACAAATCTTTTCAAATGCTACTGTTATTTTTAATGAATCTCACAGGAATGCTTATCTCCATTATTTGATATATTCAGTTCACAAATCACACTTTACAGAAACACAAAGTACTGGAAATGACACAAGTCTTACGTGGCATGATGCCCTGGTCCACCAGCTGTTCTCGTGTCCGTCTCTGTTGCAGCCTCAGCTGAAGTACTGCCAAAAGCAAACAGGGATTGCTAGGTGAGCACACTGCCCCTTGGAAGTGCCAAAACCAAGTATTTGTTTTACTTCAGAACTATCTTTTCCCTGTGTATTCAGACCCAACATAACCTCTGAGTCCCCTGTCATTAAGGAACAGATGCGATTAACACAGTTCAGAGCAATTACTTCCAGCCCACAGACAGTGGAGTTTTCTGCTCTGTGGTAAAGGGACTGTATTTCATACACACATCCACTTCTCTATCAGCCGGGCCTCATAAGAGGTATTAAGGATACATCAAGAAAACCGTGAGCTAAAAAGTTTGTACCAGAAATTGCAACACACAATGATTATAGAGCCTTAATACATGTCCTAAACCAATCTGGCATGACTTCACTGCTGAAACAGAAATTATGTTTCCAGAGCATTTTAGAAGAAAAGGTGGATGTGTTTGGTTGATTTTTTGTCCTTAAAATTATTTTTTTTAAAATATAAAGGCTGATTGTACATTTAAATAAACCTTGCTGAAACAGAAGAAACTGAAGAGAAGCCAGATTTTACCTGGCTTATTTAAAAACACCAAAAGAGTGACACAGTCCAGAAGAGACCTTATCCTCTCTCTGAACATCAGAAAATGCTATTTTCCTGACTATGTGTTACCATAATTATTTCAAGGACAAAACAAATCCAATACTGTCAAACGTGGAAAAACTGTTTACAAAGTTTCAGAGGTAACTTATGTTTCATTACATTTAATAAAGTACACAGTTCGTCTGTGTTACTGTGTGAGTAACCAGTGTGACACACATTAAATGCTACACTGGGAACCACAGAACCTGGGGGAGGATATACACATAAAGGCCTTGTACTTTCAAAGATTATGGCTTTTTTGTAAATATTCCTGGGGAAAAAAATAAGAAGGAAAAAAATAGTTTTTCTTCTACTATTCCCTTCCCCTTGTTTTCTGTATCAATTTATCACAGTGCTTCATTATCTCTTTGACACATACAGCTCTTACCCTGACGTGAAATTTCATCTTCTGAACAAGGCATGGTCAAGAGAAAACATACATTAAAGATGCAATCTTTACATTCTTAAATTCAGACTCGATAGCTTATTATGGATGTATGATTATGGTATGCTGTTCCCATTGTATTTCACAAGGAAGCAAAACAAGTTAATGCATTGTGCAAAACATCAAAATGAATGTAATTTCTAAAAAATTAAGCTAAGGACAAAGTTAATTGTTTCCAGAATTTAAAAGGAACCAGCTTATTTCCTGTTCTGCAGTACAGGAAGGATACTCCTCTGGCTAAAGCATTAAGACCGGGAATAGCAAGTCCTGAAAACAAGGCCATTATTTTCTTGTGTCACACAAACATTGCGAGTTTAAATACAAACATTTCAGAACTGTGGCACAGCAGATCTGTTCAGACTTTACAACATTGTTACACAAGAATTACAGAGATGAGAGAAGGCAAAAATAGGAACACTAAAATGTAAATTGATGAAAAGTCATTCACAAGGTACTGAGTTCCTCTGGAAACTTGAAAATACCTGCTTTAAGTAGGGCATTGTATTTTCCAAGTAATACCACATGGCAGTAAAAACTGAAGAATTATTTTATAATAGTTTATTTTTGTATTCCTTAATGTCATGTATCTCCAAGTAAGCCGTGACCTCTCCCTACAGTATCTCTTACTAGTAGATGCAAACTTGCACTGCCTGAAGTCCCCCACCAGCTGGGGCTTGGCTGGAGCACAGTTACCTGGTCCAGGAAACCCATAGTGTGGGCAGAGCAAGCTCAAAGCTTCCTGCACAAACCCACGTGGGTGTCTAAGTCCAGTTGGTCTAATCTACCTCAAAAAATGCAGTAAGCATGTGCAAAGACACATTTATGGATGTATGGCCAACTCTACAAATCCACAAGCTTTATTATACAAATATGCATTTAAAAAGTAATTTCAATGGAAACACATTTTAAGCACATAATATAATGTTATGGTGTTAAGCTTCTAACCCTGGGGCTACTTCTCAGGATCTCCTACTCACTAGCACAAAGCACTGAGGAATTCACTCAGTGATGTGGTGTTTACAGGAAAGTCAAAAAGCTCCAGTACGTTCTTATTTTGGATTTCCTTGCTTACAACTAGTAAGATCAAGACAGCTCAGACTTAGGCTTCAAACTGTAGGTGCAATCCCTTTAAAAAAAACTTACCCATTCAAGTCATGTGAAAGAAAATGTATACGGAGCATGGCAAGACTACTCTATTTCAGACCCAGTATTTATGGCCCAGAGTAGATTAAAACTTGTCTTTGTTCTTTTCTTTGCTTAAACTATGCTTTCTTTTACACAACTAGGAAGCTGTGGCAAGGGTTGAAAACCGTGTCATGCTCTGGGCAGGAATCTCGTCCATGCTGTACAGCTGTATTTGGTCCAAATTTCCACCCTACTTACATTTGGCTTTCTTGGAACACTAAGCACACTACGAATGTGTCTGCCAAATCTTTTACCTGGTTACAGGTCAGTTTGTAACATATGCCTCTTTATTTCAGGCCCAAGGTCTTCAAGCAAAACAACCTGCTCCAGCATCAGGGATGTCCACAGTGCAGCTGATGTGTGTCAGACACAGTAAGTAAAGCAGAATTAGTATTTCTTTCAACTGGAACACCGTGGATCTACAAGTGAACGCTGGCAGTATTACAGCAGGTGCAGGAAGGTCGTTACTGCTGAGATTCATATACCAACATATAACAGGCAAGTAATTGATTAAGAAATAATGCATTTGTGGTGATATTTCTGATTTCTAGTAGGCTTTTGGCTCAGACTTTCTCTTTTCCTAAGCTTTCTCATAAACCCCATTTTGAAGGTGTAGCTGGTTCAGCTGTAGCTACCTAAGCTTTACTAGGACAGTGCTTTCAATGTCAGTAAAGAGAAGCGGGAAAGAACATCATTATTGAACATACTATAAATGAACAGTATTTCCAAACGTGGATAATGGGAAGCCCTGCTCTATAATTTATGGATGTGTTGTATCTAGAAATTGTGGCTTCAGTTATGATCAGACATTTGGCTTAAGCTCTGCAGAGAGATTAAAAACCGATCCATATCCCAAACAATATCTAGTCTAACAAGAGAACATGCAGTGGAACTCAGCAAAAGCATGAGAGGAACAGTAAGAATGTACCTGCACATAAACCACATGTGCTCATGTGTGAAGCTTTCGCTTTTTTTAGCAAAAATATATAACCAATCATTCTTGTCTTTCATAAAACTCCTTGTCTACACTTCAACCCACACTGGGCATCACAGAGCAAATAAGGGAGGATTTTGAAGTGTCCCATCTGTACCTGAACAAGTCATAAAAACTGTGGGAAAACTGAAAAAAATGAGAGATCAAGAAGATATAGAATGTGTAGTTATTCACTTACTAAATAAATATCATGAACTTATACATTACATAATAAAGGACAGCCTGTAGCATGACTAATAGGGAAGCACTGCAGGGGGAATACTAAAGAAGAGATGACTCATAGTTAGAAAGATGGAATAAGAAGGTAATAATTGAAGATTTTGACTTAACCAGAGCAAGGAGGTTAAACAGAAACAAAGCTGGATGAAAACCAGATGTTTGCTTTTGCAATCAGCTCCAAAATTAAGAAGGTTAAAAAAAGGCTGGATATCTAAATTAAAAAAAAATAAAATTGAGCAGTTGAATGCACTATTAAAGAAAATTTCCAAGTAAAAAGCAAATGTGAATAAAAACTCTAGATACATTATTTTTAAAAGCTGAAAAGCTCAAAAAGTTTTGCTTTTCCAAAGCAAACACATCAGGGAAAAAGCCAATATTTATATATCAATAAAAGAGCTAAGGACCTGAAAGAATTTTAGCCCCTGCAGTGACACAAAGTAAAAAGCAGAGATGTTTGTAAGGAAGAAATGACAACACCTATACTTGAGTTGCATAACTTCATCTGGGCAGAGCATCTTCGGGGTACAGGCCTGCAGAGAGGCACCCTCCAGGCAGTGGTGGCCCTTCTGTTGCCTCTGCAGTGTCGGGGACACACTGCTTACACTGGAGGTGAACCTGCAGCAGCTGTAAAGGGAATAGGAATGAGCTTTGTGAAAAGCTCAGGAGAAAAGAGGGACTCTCAAAAAGCAGCTCAAAGAGCAGCCAGCCAGACAGGAAGATGGGAGTCATGGAAACTAAATCACAAGTTTTCAATAACGAAAATATGATGAAATTATCTTCAAAGACAAGGATGAACAATGTGAGAACTGCACTTTTGTCAGAGAATTGGGCATTTTTTTCAGTGAGAAACTATCTAGAAGAGAACACAGGTTGGTTTAAATCTAATGTAATTAAAGCTAATACAGACTTTGCTCATCACATATATAGAAATCCATATAGCAAGAGATTTCTGTAACAGTAACACACAAAGCAGTAAATCTAATAAGGATGAATAAGATAGGAGGGAAGCACCTCAAAAAAAAAATCTAAAAATCACTGAGGCATTATCCAAATGTAATATAATGATTTTTGCTACTTGTCCTAGTGTGGGTTGGGGTTTGGGTTTTTTCTCCCCCTCTCCTGCCCTTTATTTCAAAGAACCATTTACAGACAAGCCAGCATAGTCAGGAGAAAGGAGAATTCAAAAACATGAGGTGCAGGTACTACAAAGCAAAGTTCCCCTTGGAATGGTACTTACTCTAACACTATGTTTAACAGATTGTTCTTATCAGGGTGAATCCATACAGCTTGTTGCCAGATAATTTACCTCTCACTTTTCCACTTTTAAAATCAGGTAGTTACTTACATAACATCTAACATCATAGAAGGTGATCTCTGAAATAAAGCCCCCAAATTAACAAATATTTAGGTATGTTAATACACTGTTAATGTGAGCAACCCTCTTCCTCCTATTTAAAGTGCATATGCAAAAGGACTATGTTAACACCACTGAGCAAATCTAGCTGCTAAAAGATGGTACAAATATTTTGCACTTCACATTATCTGGCAGGAATCCTCCTTCACACCACTACAACTCTCAAAATTGTCTGTGAACTGCTTCTGAATAAAAGCCATGCAGAGAGGTCAGTCAAATTCCTGTTTTGACTGAGGGAGAAGGGCAGGCATTCTTCTTTATTTTCAAACCAGTGTACGATTTTAACACTTGAACACCAAGAGATTCCAAAATTTCCATGTGTTTTCTTCAGTCAATAAAATGATCATTAGAGCTTGCATAGCTTATTTAATACTTACTGACAAAACAGAAAAGCGTAATCCCTCCTCACAGTAAGAACATCTGGTTATCTGACTCTCAAAGGCAGCACAAGTCTTGTGACTGCACTGGAGGTGCAGATTTTTCGCCAGCTGAAAAAACTGAGCGCCAGAGGCTGGTGCTCCCACTCCTACAGCTTCCTGCAGTGGGAGCACATCAGGGAATCATCATCTCCATGAGCCAGGGAGCCCAGAGCGTGGTACAGAAGGGAGAGGTCAGCTGGTAACTGGTGCACTTTAGCACACAGCTGCATTTCTGTAAAGCAGCAACTCTCAGCAAGCCAACAGCCCCTGCCCTCAGACAAACAGTGAGTCCTGCTCAGGCTCACACACACTGCCCTACAGGGGCACAGGGACTAAGGACAGCCAGGACAAGCAGCTGCTCAATCCCCTGCTGAAGGGGAAAGCTGCCTCAAACAGCCACTTCAGGAGACACAACACGGTCTGTACACGGCCCTTGGAAAGGCAGGAAAGGGAGAGGGCCAGTCACGTCTTACTCAGTGTGAACGGCAGAATGAGGGAAAATAAAGTGTATTATTAAATCACCTCGAACAAACAGCTTTTATCAAAGCTGAGCAAGTGATTTCTGTTACAAATCTGTAATGTGTATCCTATGGAAGAGCAGTCTCAAAGTAGTACTATATAATCACAAGCACTGGAATGTAAAGAGGCCAAAAATAAATTGATAGTTGTCCTGCAGGAACAGTGCTATCTATGCTGATTGACAAGCTTTCACCACCGCTTCTTGTCTTGCAAAAAACCAGAACACATGCTGTGAACAGTTCCAGCACTAATAATTCCATGTCTAACACAGTTCATTATGTATCCTATTATTTTAAAATCAAACTTTAATTTCATCTTTTTATAAAAGTTCTATAACACAGCAAATAGCTGTTGCCGTTTCACAATTACATAGCTGAGGGAGAAGGCTCCATCACACAGTTCTTTCAAATAGCAAGAAGACAAACAGTGCATCAGGATTTTTTTTACATACTGTTCTGTATGTAATCATCTCATTATTTTTTCTGAAGTTAAAATCCAATGGCTATTAGCTATTTAAACCCTTAAAACTGCAAGTCAGAATGGGAACATGTAATGTCCAACATTCCTGCATAGCCCCCTGGAAATTTCCAAGCAGTAGAAACTCCCGTGCAGTCTCTAGGCTGGCTGCCATGGAAACGGCGAGTGCTGGGAACAGGGCCCTTTCCTTTAAATGAAGAGCTGTTACACTGAAAGCCTCCATTCCTTTCTGCCAGCCTAAACCCGCCTTCCCGCAGCCAGAGCGTGTGGCCCGCTGCGGCCGGCGAGCAGGGCATGGGTGTTGGTGCGGCCCGCCGGGCAGAGCCGGGAGCGGCCCCGCGGGGCAGCAGGGCAGCGCCCAGTGCCTGTCCGGCAGGCACGGCTCCTTCGGCTGCAAAGGTGGTATTTGCTAAACAGCATAGCTATGCTCTCCTCATTTTCCAGAGAGATTTGTTCTGTGAATAAAACAAATAAATGGTAAACGGAATGTTTTGTACAGTGAGTAAAAGATACGCAGCGTTCAGTTCATTCACGTGGCACGGCGAAGAAGGAAGGAAGGAGAGGGAAAACCATGACAACATTTAGCTACCTGTAATTTATAGGAAGCGATTCCAAGTAAGTTGTACAGCATTTTAAAGACAAAATGCATTTGAAATTGTGATACTCACTTCCCATCGGCCTGAAGATGCTGACACAGTATGTTAAACACTCTTAATTTAAAAAAAATAATTCATCTTGTAAAAAAACCCAGACACCATCTAATCATGAGTGAGTGTGTTATACTGGGTTTAGTCTTCAAAACTTCCACATATGCCAGGCTATCATTCAAAAAAGGAAATTATTTATTTTTACTTGTTTTTATTTTAAAAACCCGACCTTACTTATTTTTATATAATTTTAATGTTCTTTTTCCCACTATTGTATATGTGATTTTTCTGCTAAGATGATACCCAAAATAATTAAGGAAAGTGAAACAGCTCTGTTGCAGACTCATTTGAAGCAATTATTCAGTCATACTTTCATTGCAGCTTAGAGATGTTCTGGATGAATGTAAAGTATGTGAGATGAGACTACTGAGGGCCATTTCACATAATCTCTTCAGAATTCTGGAGGGAAACCCTGCAGGACTTTCAGATCTTTTAAATTATACCACTGTGATTTAGAGCTTTTGTCTGTAAGCTGCTAATGGTGCCATGTAACCACTTCCAGCAGTAACACCACCCTACTGAAAGGAGAAAATGAAAACCTAGATGGGAAAGATAGCTAAATGTAAACTTAACATTTAAAACAAACATATAAAGCATAACAGTGTCATTAGCTGAGAGGCTTAAATGACAAGGATATAGGACAATCTGTATTGTATCCTATTGCTATGGAACATGTTGCTTAGAAACAAGCCAGAACATACACAAGCCTCAAAACAAATTACCAGGATGTCTGCTGGGATGAATATATACATATACATATATGCATGTATATGTAAAAAGCAAAATCTATACTTTTCACAATTCTGTTTACATCTTTAAAATGAGAAAAATCACTACCATCTTGCATGAAAAGCCTGAATAAACTAAAGCTTGTATTTCCAATATCTGTAAGATTGCATACTTTGAGTATATTAACAATAACATTTTCTAAATCTTCAAGTATCCCTCTGCTAAGCACAATCTCCTGATTTTTAATGCAAAAAACTTTTTTAAAAATAATTTGCACTTCCTCAAACACTACTATCACCCAAGAACTGTTCTGTCAAGGGACTCAGGAAACTTGAGTTTACATTCTACATCTACTATGACTTGCTTTATGATAATCTGGAGCACATAACATTGATGATGACAGATGATTTCCAGCCAAGCCCCCTCCATTTTCCATGCTATTCCTGCGCACAGTAGAGCCAGCAAACAAAATGCACACCCAAACAGACTCTCCAACTCAGGCAATCACCCATTAACTCAAAGCTCCAAGGAAGGTGGATGTACCCTGAGCTGCCTGACTGCAGACTGGGATGTGAGCAAGGGCCTCGTGTCAGCTCTGCTCCAGAGGCACCACCAGATGCTCGGGGGACAAGGCCAGTGGCCTCCAGTGATGGCAGAGCTGCTGCATTAACAGAGGCTGAGGTTCACACACGCTGTGCTGGGTGGCAAAGGGACGGGGAAACCCCCAGCACAGTAGCCAAGCAGACAGTGGTTCCAGGGTGCTTCCATAACCTGGTCTGATCTAAGACAGGAGTACTGATGGAAAGCCACCCGTCACTTCCTCCCTCCAAGCCCCGCTGCTCCGGCACTGTCAGGCCAGTGCTCTGGGCACGATGAGAACCAGCACTGTGGGAGAGGAGCTCTTCAGTAATACCTGGGCACTGACCCCCCTCACTCCAGGCTTCCATAATCACCACTGCCAGCACCAGCACTGGCAGCAAGCAGGGCAGGGCTGCATGAGACTACACCTACTTTTGGCAGTAGCAGACTGAATCCTGACCTTTTACAAAACCTTCAAGAAATCTCATCATTGCCATAGCAAGTTCTCTTAAAACTCTTGGCTACCACCATATTTCTAACTCTATACAGATTACATTAAAAAAAAATCAGATTAATACATCACGGCCTTGGTTTATCAATGTATTTAAGCATGTCTTTATTATAATGGTATTACAATATATTATTTATTTAAGTGCTACACTGAAGAAGAAAATTTTGTGGAATAAGTTTTAAGACATACAATTATCCCACTGACATTAAAGACCCTGTTTAGGATAGATTTTAACTCAGCCTCAGAGGATCAGTACACTGAATTTATAGTGCTTCCTTTAACTAAGATGACAGGGGTATTTTTTTCCTCCAGTATTTTTCTCATTATCTGTGTCTCAAGAAACATACCTGACAGACTGCCGATGATAAGAGGTCATGAAAACACCTCTAAACACCAGATAATACAACTAAAGAGCTTTTCCTTTATAAAAAAATCAAACCAACCAACACCAACAAACCAGCAGCAGAATCTGTAAGTCTGAAATGCCACCATAGGAGAGGTCAAGAGTATTATCAATACTCAACATGGCAGCAATAGCAGGAAGTCTGTTGAATAAACAATTCCCATGCAATATGGATTTGATTGCAAGGGATGAAGAGAAGAAACCCTTCCTGCCTACACCTGGTAATCTGTTAACCAGACAGCATGAAGACAATTCCAGTGCACACCTGAGAAATCCTCTCATTCCACGCTGTATCCTGTTTCAGGCACTTGCCAGTCTCCAGTTCCTCACAAAACAGTAAATTTAAAACACAAAACAAATCCAGGAAAGAAATTATGTTTCAAGGTGGAAAGAAAATTTCCTTCCTTTTTTTCTTTAAAGCAGTTTGCAGGCAATTAGTAACTTTGAAGGCCAGATTATTATATGGAAAATACGGTGCCAACAAACTGGTATCCAATCTCCTTTTCAATCCCACCTAAGATAGCACCACACTGATTTGATGCACCGATTTAATACTCTGTGTTCAGGAGTTCTGCAGGAGCCCATCCATCTTTATACTAAAGCAATTTAGGGTACAAGGCAAGACTTCCTCAACTCTCTGCAGTGCTCACTCAGAAACCTTTCTATGTGCAGTCTCCATATCCTCCTAGTTCCTCCTACACTGGCTCTTCCTTACTGAGTGTGTGCACAGTGATGGCCTGACTTCATCTACGTCTTCTCACTTGAATTTGCTACATGTTTTGGTTGCTTACTTGACACTGCTACAAAATGCTGCAGGGTCACCGTTTTGGGACTTCTGGCGTCAGGACCAAAAAGTATTTCTGTCCCTTGCTCACACAAAAGGTAATTTTGATAGAACAGATGCAAGTGAGAACTGTTTTCACAAAACAGACAATATGCAACAAAAACATCTGAGCTATTTACAAGAAAGCAGCGTAATTAAGAGGATTTGCCCCCATGCTACAGGGTGCTATAGTGTGCATCATTAGCCTAAGCAAAGGAAAAAATTCATCCTTGTAATCTAACCTGCCAATGCCCGTAGTAATAATTTGCTGAAAACAATGTTGGTGGTTTTATTTCCATCAAAAGTCTTTTTCCTTATAAAGAAATAGTAAGTAAAGAGATCTGCACCTAACAATTCACTTCAGGTACTCATTGCTAAAATAACCACTGTACTATCTCAAGGTTTTCAGATTTACAAAACCTGTGCAAAACAGATTAGGAAACAAAGGCACCTTCTGAATTACTGGATCTCCACATACTTCATCTGGGTTTGCCAATACAATTACATTTTTAATTTCTGCAGGTTTAACCATCTGCATGTGGTATTTTAAAGTATTTTGTGTCCAACTGAAAAACATTTGATGATTCAGGTGGCAAAACCAGACACATCATTTGAACTAAAGGAAAAAGACAGGAGGAAAGAGGAGGAGGGAAAAAAGAGAGACAGAACGGCACAAGTTAATTTAGAACATGCTCACTCTTCTGTAAAATAAGTTATCGGTAATTTATTTTTTTTTAAAGTCAAATATTATTTAAGTAGGATTAAATTAATAACTGCAATAGAATTTAAAAAAATATATAAAATACCTGAACTATGTATTTCATAATGTTATAAAACTGAAAAGGTGAAGCTTTGTTTTAGTCTCTAGATGCAAATCAAGCAGATTTGAAATGTTTTCTATAATTCATTCTATATACTACAAAAAGGAAAATGCTTGTTATTCTAAGCTTTAGAAAGAGGAAAGGCTGGAAGAGGAGATCCTGTAGTCAATCAAACTCTCAAACAGAGGTTCATTATTTTAATCATTGCATTGCCAAACTTCAGAGAGATAAAAGGATAAGCAATATTCACCGGGGGAAAGTGAAAATGGAGAGCAGGTACTAAAACAGAGAAAAGGAAGCAAAGAGAGTGATTGTGGAAAACAATTATATCTTCTTTTATGTACCTGAATAATTTAAGCTCTAAAATATTAATTAATTTAGACTGGAAGAGTGTCCCATAATTGCAGGTTTTTTCCTACTCTGACAGACCATCATTATTGTAATGTACATTCTTTCATCCCCTTTCTACATAACTGACATGCTCAAAGATGACTGAGGATAATTATTACCGTGGTTACCTATTAGCCCACCTACACTACCCACCATGTTAGTTTGTTCCATGTTTTTCTCCCTTTCTTTCTGGGTAGCTTAGCTTGGATGAGTTTTGTTTTGCCCACATCAGTCCCCTCACTCCTCTGTCCCTCTCAGCTCCCTTGCTTGTTCCTTCTGGCTGTTGCCCCCAGAGCCTCAGAGGCAACAGCAGCAGCAGTAACAGGGCCTGGCTGGAACTGCAAGGCAAAAACAGCACAAAAAAGGAGCCCCTGCTGACCCGTGCTTTCAATGCCTGCCTTCCAGTCAGTACTTCCCCGCTGCAAAGGGAGCAGAACTGTTCTGCTCTCAGCCACCACCTCATGCAGCAACACTCAACTTCTCAGTATCTTTCTGATCAGTAATGCACCTTGGGTATCAGTACATTACATAAAAATCAGCATCTTCTCTAGCTCAACTCAGGCTGAACTGTCAGATACTGAATCTAATAACGAACATGGGCTATCTTTTTGCTATTTTAAACATTGATTAAAGTACAAATTTAAAAATAAATGAACAACCCCCCCAAACAAACACAGAATTTAAATTCTGAGAGAGGCACGATCTCATGCAAAGTCTTGCTGCAACACCAAGGAAGAAATCTTTGAATCACCAAACAATCCAGATGTATAGGGAGGAAAAGCCAAGGCAGAGTAGTGTAAAAGGAAAGCAGGGACTCTGACTACTACAAATAGTTTGTGTCTGATTGAGTGTGAAGCCGGAGTTTGAGCCCAGAGCTACAGGAGCCCGGTGTGTAACTCACAGCAGTTCTCACTCAGCCCGCTGGCAGGGACCCCCACAGGCCTCTCCCTTCTCCCCCCTCAGCCAGGCCAGCTGGAAGAATCCCTAATTTCCCTGTCTCAGCAGCATTACTGCCTCTGCCCAGCAAATATTACTTCCAATCAATCTCATATATTACTATTTGTCAGCTTTAAATAATGCTCCAAATATTCTCAGACTATTGCTGTTTCACAAACTAATGCCTGTGTGTTATATCAGTGTAATGCCCAGTCTAAATCCAGTCATTTAAGACAACACAATGTGGTTTGAAAAGCACACATTTCAGAAGCAGAGTCAAATCTAATTTAAAGTGTGAGGGGAGAAGGGAATCCCAGAGAAAGACAGGAGCTGAGAAAAGCACTGCTGAAAATGAGGTACTAATATGCCTAATACTAAAGGCTTGTGAGGTGTTATTTTGACACATCATATTTAATGGCGTTTTTTATTTAATTATATTTATTTCAATAGGCATTTTGAAGCATTTTTAAGGGACAATATCAGAGTACTTTGTTAATTCAGCACTAAATTACACTCTGAAAAGACCCCCTCATTTTTCTTCATACTACAATTTCTATCAAGTTTTTCATCGTTATTTAATAGTCCAGGTAAAATTTAGAGGCTTTTTTCTTTTTTTAAGAGGGAAAACAATACCTCCTTTCACACACAAAAATTCTTCCTGACTACAGCGTCACACCGCCCATGCTGGTGAACTGAATCTGCCCAGGACTTGTGCATTCTCTGTCCCCAACCAGCAAGTGACTGACCTTCCTTGAGGGTTTTCTGGCTGTTCACCTCAAGGCATTCCTTCTCCTTCAGTGGCTTAAGATCTCCTGCAGATAAAATCTCGGAGAAGCCCTGCTGCTGTTTCTTGGAGCTGTCGATCATGATGAGAATCCTTTAGAAGGGCAACATCCACGGCGGGAAGAGGACGGGCAGGGCGTGCGGGCGGGCAGCGCGGTGTGTCCTGCCTAGGGCCGGGGCTGTGCCGCCGCTCTGCAGCCCCGCGCAGGCACCATCGCTCCGGCGCCCCTGCCTTCTTGCCTTCCCCCTTCCCTTCCTCCCTGCCTCGGCTCGCTGCCGGCTCCGCAGCCCGGCACTCACTCACACGGCGGGCACGGAGCATGGGAAGCGCAACTCCCAAATCCCACCTCTCTTCCCAGACAACCACTCCCCCTTTCCTGTAGTTACGCTCGCCTCCCCTGCCCATTCGCGTTCCGCCGTGCAGCGCGGTGGTCAATCATCTGACAAAGAATGAGTCAAGCGGTTAAAAATAAGTCCAGCAGTTGCTGAAGGAGCAGCATTCGCTGCTACCCAAGACAAACTAGTGCCGAGGACTCTGCCCTTCCCCTTCCCCCTCCTCGAACACCGCCGCAGGCAGCAGAAATACTTCGGCTTTGCCTCCACGGCACTTTCATTACTCATGAAGTGTCACCAGTACCCAAAGCCGCACACCGGCATCTGAAAAAGTTATGCTAAGGAACCTTCCCCCCACCCCAGCCCAGGTCTCGTTTCAGAGACATTTATCTAGCAGAGGTAACTGGGAAAACCAGGGATTATTTCCATGCCTTTCCTTGCAGTATGAGAGAGTCTGTTCCTTATTGTAAATACTTAACCCCCAAGCATTTTATTATTTTCCTTTTTGCATTAGTTACACATCTCATTATTCCCAGTAGTTTCAGTATTATTTCCTCCCACAGCTTCTGATCTGCCATTCTCTCGAGCATATCCCATTTATCTTACATGAGTCATCAACTTCAGTGTCAACCTGGAAGATTTCGGGGAAATGGATCCCCTTTAATTATCTGGCACTGGCCATGAGGGAACAGCAAATGAGTTTGCATTTAATTTCATGTACTTAGAGAAAATAAGCTGTACATAATGTTAAGTAGTCACTACATGTCAACAAGTAACTCCAGCAGGTGTATTTTCCCTTCAGCCTAAAAATGCCACCACTGCACATATTTTTCACACCCCTACTTTGTATTTTAAATCTTTCAGTCTGAAATGATAAAGGACATCTCCAAAGAGAAAAACTGTTTCACTTCCATAGAATCAGATTTGAAAATATCTATATACCATCACAATCGCCTGATACAGAATTTTTAGAAGTGGAAACTACATGAAAAAATCCAAAACATCTTTTGCCTCTTTGGATCTTTCTACACAACAGTCATTCAGCACTGACTCTTCACCTTGACACTGCACTGCGGGGCAAGCGATAGCACGGGGTGTGAAGGTGCCTGCCACAGGCAGCAGCGTTTGGGAGCCTCTCCCCGTTCCCTGCTGCCGGCAGAAGGGAGACCTAGATCTGCTCGGAGCTGCTGATCCAAAAGAGGCGTCAGCTCACCAGGCTTTAGCAACTTCTTGACATGTAAGGAGCTGATAATACAGGCAAAAGAAAAACTCTTTGCAGCATGAATGATTTGAGGCCACTCTCACAGCCTAAAGAGCTGTTGTTTGCACATCATTTATATAAAAATTATCATCTTAAATTAGGTTTTGCTTAAATACCAGCTACAGGCTGTTCCAATACATTTGCTTTTGCAGTGATTTTTACTGAACAGAAGGAAAAAACCACGGTGGCAGAACTCCTTCATAAATCAAATGAACTTCCTCACTGCCTGCAGCTGAACACCTACTGTGCTTAAGAAACAAAATCACTGTTGAGAAACTCCACACATTCAGAAAATAAAACCTCGGACAAAGAGAATACAAACACATACTGCTTAAGAAGCCCACATTAAAACCTGACAGAGTCCATAAACAGAATCTTACACAGTTCTGGATGTACCAGTTTACTCCACATTTTCCTTTTTCCAAGAGAGAAGTTACCAGTTTGGATGGATGAATTATGTTCTAGCAGTGTAATAATATGTAACAGCAGAAACTGCCTTATGGGAAGGGCACAGTGCACTTCACACACTTACTGAAAAATTGGTACTTTGGAATGATTTCACAATGATTTGGAAAACAGAGCATTTTGAAATTTAAAAAAGTCAACGTACTAATGAGGAAGTGTGTAATTAAAGAACCCAAAGAGTCAAACATCGTATTCCCAACGGCAGTTCTCTCCTTTCCTGTCTGTTTATAGTGCTGCATATAAATGGAGAGTGCCCCGTGCTCAGGTGAGTGCTGATCCCAGGAATAGCACCTGGGCAGGGGCAGTCCAAGCCTTCAGGAATGCTCCTCTGGCTCCGAGCCTCAGGAGCAGGGAGTTCCTGCTATCCAACTCCTCCCCTTCTCCAGGGAACCCTCCCACAGCAGACTGATGTGCTTATGCATCAGCCACTTGGAGTTATGCCTAATACTTTGCTTCCACTTCACCTCTTAGTTCAATACACGCTTAACATACAGATTAATATTTTAAAAAACCTTTAAGAAGTCCGGTCAAAATCTCAAAAGTAATATGCAAAAATCTTTATGGAAAATGAGAATGAGGAAGTTCTGGCACAGACTAGCAGAGATGAATGGTGCAAATGATGCTGTGTATTTTTCATGTAACCAAGTACTGCAGTTGCCAATAAATGCTATAGAATATTGAATAGTTGGGTGGGGGCAGACAGAACAAATTAAGAGGAAGAAAAGATACCTTGGAAGAAGGCAATAGTTTTGGTTCAGATACAGTTATACTATGAACATTGAGAATGTCTGGATATTCTGCTCAGGGAAAAGTTTCTCTTAAATCCCTGCATGAAGACTAACATTTATCCCACACATCATAAAAAACCCACTCCTATTCCAACAACCTCTTGTTTTTCCAGCAGTCTTGAATATACATTAATCCAAGCTCAACTGATAACTTGGATATACTGGTTACCTGAGTGATCAACAGTGTAGTTGCACTATTTTAGAGATAAGGCTTCAAAGGAAAACCGATCACCAGGTCTCCACATGTCTGTCAGAACAGTCTCAAATTGTGAGACAGTTTCACAGGCACCGGGGGCATCTCCCAGCTGCTGCTCCACAGCTGTGCCTGCAAACTGCAACACGGGAAAGGCCATGTTCTTGGGATGGACTTCTCAGCACTCCTCAGAGCTGGATTTGAAGCAACAGCAACACTGTTAACACATTCAGGAACTGAACTCGGTGCTAACAACCAACACCCATGTTCAGAGATGTCATGAGCAGGTCCTGTGTGAATGAAGGCAGATCCCCCAGACGAAACAAATTTGTAACTCTCCTAGAATGGTTCACATACCCCTCCCTTGCACTGCTAAAGCACCACACCTTCTGCTCGCATTTACTTATGCGCTTTCAAATCTGAGAGTCATTTCTTAAACTCTTACAGAGGAGCAGGAGCCCTGTCATCAGCCACCAACACCACACTTCCTATGCTGGTGTGGGATCTGCCTTGAAGAGCACTGTTGTCACAGATAAAGCTGCTTTGTACTGCATTTAAAGAAGGCCAGTTCCAGATTTATCTTAAAAGAAATGGTGAAAGACTTCACAGGTGGAAACTTAATACTTTTCAAATGACTCATTTTGGCCCACAACAAAATATCCTCTAGAATAAGTATTAGTTAAACAATAGCAACTTGTTTGTTCTTTGACTACTCTTCATTTTATCAGTAATATAGGAAATATGAAATAGGTACAAAAAAGCTTGCAGATCTTTCAACTCCACTCACAGTTTGAAATGCTTTTGTGTTCAGTTTCTAAAAGGCAGCTGCAATTTGGATTGTCATTTGAAATTGTTGGTATTGTTAAAAAACAGGCAAAAAACTTTTCATCTTCTCTTTCTGCTGCTGACTGTATTCAAATAGAGGATTTGTAATAAAGAGAACTACTCATTTCCGAAATAAACACTGGACAGAAACCCTCTCTGATTTGAACATGTACCTGTTTCAAAAGAGCTATTTTTACCAGTAGAAATAGCAAAATGATTCTGAGGATCATACAGAAACCTACAGTGAGCCAGAAACAAAACTGTGGCCAAGAGTCTAGTTTCTACCAAACAACGAAACATTTCTCTCAGTTGAAAGAAAATGTTAAGTCGTGCACGTTGTATTTTTCAGCTACGGGTTTAAACCCAATTACAAACAGCATCACTGTATCAAAATGAGATGCTGAAGTAAAGAGATACAACAAGCCTTTTATTTCAATGAAAATTAAATCTGTCAGAATTTGCATCATTCCAATGCAAGTACCTTTCATTTGAATTTCGGCTTTTTTAAGTTATATATATTGTATACAAGTGGGTGAAAGGCAGAAAAAGGGCCTCAAAATGGAACATGCCTATCAGTTCCATAAACCAGAATCCAGTAACCTCTCATTTAATACCATTGCATTGCACCAGTTTTTCACAAACCTTTGCTTTTCATCTAAGGTCATCAGTGTTTGTTCCTTCCATTCTTCTGCAACAGAGACTTTCAAGTGTTCTGCCACCCTTCAGCTTATGGGAAAAGTGTTATTTAAAAAGTGAGGGTCTAACAGATGTTCACCAAAATCTCCCAGTCTGAAGGAAACACCGGCCCTGCGACCAGCACCCGTATCTGCCAGAGTATGAGCGGTGTGCTGAGTGAGTGACATCACCCCGAGCCACTTCGCAGCCTCATGAAGCATGAGGTAACCACGCAACAATTGTTTAACTGCACAGTCCAACTCTTCTCATCATGTGCAGCTCCTTCCTTTGCAAGCCCATTAGAAAGAACAACAAAACCAATTAAAACCCCCTTAGGTATTTAAACTCTTTCACTGCCACAGTAACATTTTAAAGTGGGAATAAAAACTTAATTACTCAAATACCTATTTCACCTTGGGTTTATGTACACCTTGATGAATGTCTTGGTCCATTTATAGTGTGTTAGGATAATTTAGTCCTTGATCACGGTGTAATAATTTATTCACATAGGAAAATAGTGCATGACTTCGCAAACTAAAATATTAATTATGATATCACAGAAATTATTAATTATTATAATTTATTCTGGTACTTCTTAAAACAGTGAGACTGCTACCTCAAATTAATGTAAGGGTTTTTGTTTTGGGGGGTTTGTTCTGCCTATATTCTCCCCCATTATGGTAACAAAGACCCAAACAACCTGAATTATGGTCACCATCTACCTCAGTCACTTTTCCCAGAAAGATTCCACTTACAGTGATGTCAAATTTATAAGTCTGCAAGTTCTCCTTCTCCCACTAAAACCCACACAAATTCCTTTTAAGGGAGGGCATATGTTGGCAGAGTTCACTGCTTAAATGAAAGTTATCTTCCATTTGGTCTTGCCCATATACACATTTAAATTAATAAATACTTTTAAATAAGTATTTTATATATGTTTTACTAGCCATATCTATGTTTAACTGCATATATAAATTCTCTAAAGGACAGTATTTAGTCATCCACCATGATCTGCAAAAGGTGCAAATCATAAAAGTCCTGCACACCGTTTCCCAGTTCTGTCTGCACTGTGCTACCCTCTCGCAGTGGCTCCATCACAAGCCGACTCTTCAACAATAACATCTGCAAGTGGGGATTTAGTTCTAACAATCTGCAACAATTATACAGTGGAACTCCACATTCTTTTCTAGCTATGCATTTAGCTATGCACAAGGAATTTCAGAAAAAAGGTCAGAATAAGGCAGTTTGATCAAGTGATCTCTTTAAAGGAAAACATACTTTCTGTATCTCCTGTAATCACTCAAGTGCCAAGCCCTCTAACAGGATCTTTTCATATATACCAGATGCCTTAAACTGAGTCAGTCACAGGTCATGTCTCCCATGTTAATCTCGTCACAATAAGGAGATAATTAAAAAAATAATATCTATAAATCAAACTAAAATGATGGAATGTTTGTTTAGAAGTTTACCAAATGGAATGACCCTGCTGGAATTCTTTCATGTAGCCTGTGAAAATGTCAGAATATATTCCATTTAAGAGGTCACAGTCCCTAGAGATCTCTGAGTTTTGGCCTGTATGTCTTTTCACATGCTTTAATATTTGAAAATTGTTCCTAGTAGACACTGACTGATGCCCTGGGAATGCTAGGATTGTGGGAACGGGCAGTACCAATGACAAAGACAGAATTACTGGGAAATCAGTACCTACTCCGTTTGTGCTCTCCTCTCCTGACAGACAGGACAACAGTCACATTTACAGGGACACCAAAAGAATCCATACATTAAAAGACATTTATTTGTTCTACTGCCACCCAAAACCAAACTCTCCCAAAAACCACAGCACCCTCAAAAAAACCCAAAACATAGAAACAAATATATATAACTTACAATATGCTGTGTGTTCTTACAAAGGATTCCTTAGCAAAATATTTGCATTGGACATTTCATGGATTATTAAAACCTTAAGGGAAAGACAAATCACGGAATCACAGAGGCTAGAAGCAACCTCTTGACATCACCTGGCCCAACCCCTGCTGGAGCAGGGTCAGCTGGGACAGGCTGCCCAGGACAGTGGCCAGGCAGACTTTTTATATCTCCAGGGATGGAGAGTCCACAGCCTCTCTGGGCACCCATTCTACACACACACACAATTATTTATACACTACGCTATACATAGGCACACAAACTTTTATTGTAAACTTATATATACTGTATACTTCCTTATCTAGATAGGTATTTCAGAATATATTACATTGAGGATTGGTGTTCTTGGGTTTTTTTGGTTTGGTTTGCTGCTGTTGGGGGATGGTGTAGTTAATCAGAGTATCTGCATGCTGTTTTCCAGATCTCACTGCTTTCAGCTGAGTGACTATGAAACTGCTGAATTTAAGATGACATTTCCAATTATTTTCTGTGCCAATCTACTACTTTAATCAGAACCAAGTTTTTCATTTGTTGTTCTCTAGTCTTCCCACCAGCCATCTTTTCTACACTGTATCTCTCCCAACTCTCTCAAGAACATAAATTCCAAGCACAGTAACCTACATTAGAGGAGGCAAAAACACACCTAATTGCTGATCTCAAAGAAGTGGGGAAAAACCTGTCATAGGCAGATGCAAGGACAATGTCCCAAATCTCACCTGATTCCCTAATATCAAATTTGCAGTTCAAATCTATTAACTGCACCGAGGATTAAGAATTTGTTCAGAAGCCATAAAACTATGCCAAGAATGCATGTTACCAGTGCTACATACTGAGGGAGTGGAAGATAAGAGATAACAGACAAACTAATATACCACAACTCTTTCAGATGCCAAAAAAATTCCCTTGGATCATCAAATTTATTTAAGTACTATCATTAGGTTAAGTGTGACGTGGATTTCATTCAGTTATTTTAAGAACAGTCTTGTCTCCCAGCTGACTCGGCTGGTCCCCCAGGAGGCCTCAGTATACACCATTTGGAGTGTTTGTTTTTGTTTTGGTGTGTGTTGGGTTTTTTTGGTGTGTGTGTTCCCTCTTCCCCTGAATTCCCTCCACTTCCCCACAAGCTCTTGGGCCCCACAGGAAGCTGCCATTCTCCTCTGACCTTCAGTGCCTCAGGGTCTCTGCTCCTGGGTGTCCCTGTTCTTACACAGCCAGAGGCACTGCTTTCTTTGGGGTTTTTATTTTAAGATGTTCACTGTCCCAAGGCTTTTTTCCTGACAAAACATCCAAGAAGGCTCTTGGCTCTTTTCTGGATTAGCTCAGTTGTGCTGTAGAACAGCAGCTGCCAGCCATCAGAGTGAACCATGGGAGGCACAGCACCCCCTTCTCCACCCTCCTCCAGTACATGACACACAACCCCAAACAGAACCAGAAGGCAATCCTGGATCTACTCTGGGTCTCAGTTTAGAGAAGCTTGCATTGCCTAGAACAAAAGTGCCTCTCCACACCACGCAGAGGACAGAGACCGGGCACAGTCACCATCTGACAACATTTGTAGCCAAGATGCAGAGCTGAAGCCGCCCACAGTGCTGAAGGTCAGCCATGGCCCATAGAGGAGCCGGCCAGTTACCTGCCCATCCCACAAGAACACAACCAGGCTTCCACCTGGGGAGGACAACTGCACAAGAGCAGGTCATGTGTCTCTCCTTCAGAAACTAGTAGCCACTGTCACAAGAAGCTTCTGGCACAACGAGATAGTCAAGGAAGCCACTGCAGAGCCAAGAAAGATTACTTTTCATTTTACATGTACCTTGAAATAACAATTGTGTAGCTTCTCACACCCAGACCTTCACACCACCCTCTGCCAGCCAAAGTGGCATGCTCACCAGTTCTGGAAAGGTACTAATTCAACATGCAAAAAGCTTTGCTCATGCACTCTTCCTTTTTTTGATGGTATCTCCATGTGCAATCTCTTTCCATCTCTTGGCTCTGAAAGAGCAGGTTGGAAAGCCGCAGGCAGCACCATTCCCATCCACCCTCCTGCTGTCAGCAGCAGACAGCGTATCCTTCCCTCCCTTGCCACCTCCTGGCTCTCAGACAGCAGCTCGTGAAGCTGTGGCACAGTGTGTGGGCAGCACGTTGTTCTGACTGGTACTTCAGCTGTGCCACACTGCCTGCCACTCCTGGCATTCTCCCTCCACTGCAGCCCAACTCAGCAACACCCAGTCATGTTTTCTCCCTCCTGCTCCCAAAGAGCCTCATCTGTGCCACCTTCTTCTCCCCCAAGCTGTCCTTCCCAAGGACACAGCATCTTGCCTAAGAAAGCACACACAGGGTACACAGCCCAGCATCCTTCAAGCATGCACTGTACACTCGTGGTTGTCATGAGACTGTCATAATCACAGACACATCTTTGCGTCCACTCAGGAGGTGACAAGTGTGAATAACAGAACCAATGAAATGGGAACCTTTGCTGCTTTTCAGCAAGTGCAACAAGAGTTGGCCTTCAGAGGACAGGCACGACAAAATGCTGCAATACACGGGGCACAGGTTTACATGATCAAGGCACTGTATTGCCTAATTATCCAGGAAGATGCAGACTAATGAGAAACTGAAATTAGTTTCATTAGTAACCCAGGATTGCCCACAGGTGTTAACTCAAAACCAGCTCAAACAAAACAGAAGAATCTTAAAATTGTGACAGTTCAGAAGACCAACATACAACATCCACCAGCAAAATTATCCTTTGTCTTTATTCAGGGAATAAACACCTGCATGTAACAAATTACTAAAAAAGCGTAAGATCCTACTGCACTCCAACTGTTTTGGTATTGATCCTCGCTTCAGCAGAGTTGGCACAGTGTATAAATGTTCCTTTGTGAACTCAAGGGACAATAGATCCACTGGCGCTTAAGCTCAACCATGAGAATGTGCACCAAAACCGAGCTCTGCTCACCTGGACTCTTAGGCCTGCTTTGCTTTGTGACTGGGATCTCTGGGGGCACAGGGCAGGGGAACAGCAGTACAATGTACAAAAGGAAAAGGGAATAACAGCTCCAGTGACTCCTGGCTCACCAGGCACACACCTGCCACCTCACTGAACATTTCTAGTACTCTACTCTGATTACCTCCACGCTAAACAAAACCAAAGCAGAAGCCTCCCACCCTTCCAGTGTCACTGGGCAAGATGGAAACACAGTTTCTGTACTAACTTGTGCAAGTCAGCTTAACAACACTGTGCAGAACAACACTAGAATAGTTCAGCCTTCGACTGGACTACTGCCAAAAGACTCACTCAAGTAAACAAAGGGTTTAAAGGATCACTGCTAAAGCTCACAGTAAGCATAATGCTTCCTGCACAAAAATATCCAACCAAAAAACCACCTGAAACATTTCAGAATTTTTTAAATTGTCACTGTATTTCTGTGTAATGAAATCTCTTCTGCTCACAGGCTTTATAAAACAGTGACAAGCTAAAACACTCCTGGAGAAATCCAGTTTTTGCTAAAAAGTAAAGACAGAGTAATTGTTAAAGCTACTTTTAATATGAATGCATCAAGTTCAGATTCCACTTTTACAAATTTTCTTCTGACTTTCCTTGCTTCTACCAAAAAAATTACTTTTAACCAAATCAGCCAAAATTAACAAGTCTGAGTTTACAGCTGAGCAATAGTTTGGCTGCTCTGGAGGTTTGACTTATTTAGACTCAACACATGATATGTGACAGATACCCGTGTCATCCGTTGTGGTTTTAGAGGCACTTGAGAGAAAACAAATTTTCCAGAGGTATATATAATTCATATATAGACAGATAGATATATTCAATATCTAACATTGCGCTAGACTTTCTGGGGTACAACGTGAGGCATCAATTCTGTACGATGTTTGCAGGCCCGCGCTCCCCCCAGCTCTGGCCAATGCCCCCGGTGTGCGCCGTAAGGCAGCCGTGCGAGGTGCCCGGCGCGGTGCACTCACCATTCCTGCGCTCGGTGAGGGGCGGCAGGCACTGGCTGGGCTGCAGCGACAGCTCCCGCAGCTCGTGTGCCACGGCCTCGCTGTGCGGGCTGGGGGCCAGCCGGGCCGGCCCCGAGTCCTCCTCGGCGTCCGCGGGCCCCAGGGCATCCATGCTGGGCGCTCCTCTGCACGCTGCAAGGCAACACGGCTCTTAGTCACACCGCAGCTGATTAATTCAAACAAACAATCACCACATTATACTTTTCTGGGGTTCAGATTTGGGGTTTGGTCCGTTTCTTTGAAAGCAAAATTCAACTTTAGAATTATCTACTGATTTTGCACAAATATTACGGGTTTGCAAAATGATAGCTAAGGAATGCATTTAGAGGCAGTTTAACAGTGGGCTGGCTCTGAGGAGCAGGACAGTTTCTCTCCTCCCTGGACAGAATGATTCCCCAGTGTTACCTCTCCCTGGGGATGCTCAGGAGCTCCCTGCCCGACCCGGGACATAGCCCAGGGATCAGCACAATGCCCTTTTCTTAATTAGCTTATATTAGAGAATGCTGAATTAATATGTGATAAAGTACAAACAGTTTTTAGGATTTTGAAGCACTGCACAACTTTGCTTCGTAGCCAGAATCAACTTTAGGATTAACTCATACCACTTCATACCACTTCAGCACTGTGTCAGAACTAGTTAATCCTCAATCTCTCCAGCAAGGAAGACTTTCTGGCGTGAACTTATTGTACAGTACTTTACAGAGTGGAATAAAAGCCCCAATTTATTATTTCTTTCCTTCCTTCCTATCATTAATGTGGTACTTAATCTACAGTGAGGAGAGACAGAACTATGAATTACTGGTACAGACTTTTTATAGCTCACAGGACTTGAGTCATTAAAATTTCAATAAATCAGTATGGACTTCAATGAAGTCCATCCCTGGATTCTTGGAAACTAGAAGAATATGAAATATTAACAATTCAATAAGATACATAAAAATGAAGAAATGTCTTATTATTGTTAGCCTGTTTGTTCATTTTGAATTATTTTTCATAAGAAACGTTACTGCTTGCCCATACTCAACCTTAAATTTCAAACTTCAAATATGCTGAAATACCACATATTCAAAGGGGTGTATTCAAAGGTTTTTAAAATGCAGTTTCAATGTGTTTCAATATCCAGACTCAAAATATTTCAAGTGTTACACATTTAAAAAAAAAAAAATCAAAATTTTAAAGAAATCAAAATTCATGACCACCGAAGAATGGCCTACGCTACTACGAGGGATAGAGAATCATGCTCTGAAAGTGCCAAATGAAAAATAAGAAATACAAACAAGTACTGCTTGATGTATACTTCAGCAGAACAACTATGATGGTTAAGTGCATATTTTTCATTATTTTCCCTAGTTACCAATCAGTCCTTTCACATTAAATGAAGACACATTAACTTACTGTTATGCAAGATTTTTTTACTTTGTTCTTAGCTTTTAGAAGCACAATTTCCCCAGCTCTCACTTGATTTCCTGACATTACACTCTCCTCAAACTCCCACTCACCCATACAAATTAAGTACATTATTAACCAAGCAAGTCTCTTCAGAGCAGAATTTAAGAGAAAATTTAGCTGCTTATCTGCTCATATTCACAGCATTTTAGCCACAATTTATTAGCTATAAGTTGCCTTGGAGTCACTTCTCAAAGAGATTAAACCACATGAGCTGTATTCCTGCTTTCAAATCCATGCTACATTAATAGAAACACTTTCCTGCACTAAAGGTTTAGCATTTCTTATGCTGCATGTTAACTTTGACTAATTATTTTCCCCATGACAGATAACTAAATATCATGCTTTAAATTAGACCAGCTTAACTCTGATCACTTCTACCACATACTGCTGGAGTAGTTACACATCCACTCCTTAATGTTTGTTTCAGGAATGTCTGTAAATGTGGGTTTATTGTCCAGATTCAACTATGAACAGGGCATGCAATGAAATGATACTGATTGCAGCACAACTCAAAACAAGCTTGACTTCCCACACAAAATGTGCCTGATCTGTGGTCTGAACATGAGTGAATCAGGTTCAGAGGGACCTTCGGGAGGTCATCCAGTCAATCCCCCAGTGCCACGGGGTTACCAGCTGCTCAGGAACTCCTCAGGTTCTGAAAAACGTCCAAAGCAGGTGATTTCACCACCTCTGGGAACCCTACTGGGAATGTGTTAGAGGGTAACAATTATCCATGGAAGCCCTGACTTTGAGCAGACCTATACACGAAGTGTATTTATAGCATAGCTAAAACTCAACAGTAGTAACATGAAAAAACCCCAGCAAAACCAGGAAAAATACAATTAAAAAAAATCCATGCTATTAAAGTTTCAGTACTCTGCATAATCCAAGAAAGCACCTTTTATACAGGGCTGATCTGACAGAAATCAGTTGTCCCTTCAGGGCCTTTCACTCCCTTCCATGAAACTAAGACAGCTCAAGTTAAGTTGTAAGAACCATTATACCATTTGGTACGAAGAACTGTTGGAAAGCACAATACCAACTGAAATGAAACTACTCCACTCTTTCAGTAGTCCCAAAGGATTTCAGGTGGTTGTTCTTTGTTTTGTTTTTAAACACAGAATTCAGCAAAATGTATGAGAGTAGTAACGTGAAAACTAGAAAAAAATTATTTTCCTACTTAACCTTTAGAATAGATTATCAAAATAGAATCTGCAGCAGCACTGCAAGGAAGGCTGTGGTTCACATTTCTCTGACAAGTGCACAGAAACCGCGTTCCAGCACTGGCAAACGAGAGCTCCTGTACAATGTATGAGCCTTATGTAAGTGTTCTCACAGATTGTAGGTGGTTGCTATCTTCTTAACTGCTGAAGACAAACGCTTCCTTTATTTTTAAACATTTTATCTCCAAAAGACAAAGTATATTTCCTTAGAAAAATCTTGTAAGGGGGTAAATACATACTTCTCGGCTACTGGAGACACAGAACTGGTATTTATTCAGCACAACCTGTAAAATCTGGATGACAGTGTGGTAGCAAATCAGCTTTTACTTTAGAAATCTACTGGAAAAAACCAGTTCAAGAATCACAGTGCATTCCGACTCTGTTCAAGCCAAATGACCTTAACACTGCTCCCTCACTGACACCTGCAAGGAACCTGGGGCACTGAACACAGGGCACTCTGGAATTGAATTAATAGCCACCAGCCCAGATATTAGCAATAAGCACTTAGGGGACTGTTCCAGTTTCCAGCTTTCCTCCATTTGAGCATTAATCATTTGTACCCGAGATAACGTGCTAAGTCACAATCTGAGACTGACTTGGTCACTCCTCTTTCCTCTCCCAAAAGAAGGGCCAGGACTGCTTTCCGAGCACAGCTTGGCTCTGGCTTCCTTTCTATCTCCGAAGCAGCGCAGTCCCCCCAGTCAGCCCCTTGGCACGCTCAGCTCCCCCTTTCTGCCCAGGATCAACGCGAGTCGGGCTGGGACATAAACACTCCCAGCACACGGGAACATTCAGCTCACCGCACAATGCGGGAACTGGGAGCTTGGGGAGTCACTTCCCAGAGAAGTGACTAGGGATTTCATCCCTGGAAATGAAACACCCTCTTCAAGGAGAGGAAAAGACAGGGAGTTTTTAAGGGATGACTCCTCCTGGCACGCTGCCCATCAACAAGGGGTATAAGGAAAATAAAGCAACAGAACCTGGCGCTGGCTGCAGGAAATCCATCTGCAGTCAGTTCCCGGAGCCACACCACACACAGGTGCCTCTACAAGGGCAGGAATGCTCCTCAGTCCAGGACTGCTTCTGTGACCTCTGGAGTGCACCATGGCCTGCTGGTAGGCACAGTGTATATGCACAATTTCATTTCTGCTGGGCTGACATCCTATGGCACAGCTGAGATCTTACTCAATTCCTACAGGAAAAGGGGTCCCGAGTACCTTTTTCTGCATGTCCATACAGAATTTTCCCCCAAACTCTAAGGACTAATTTTATCTGACTACAAAACTGAAAGATTAATAATAAAAAAGCCTTGACAATACTTATCTAAAAGTCACTTATGGGTATTCCTCCAAATCATTAATCTTTTGCACTGTCTCATGTATTGGTGCTTTTAAAATAGTAAAGATATAAAACCTAAAAAGTAATCTTTTGCATTTAGCACTGTGCTTTGTATAAACTACTACAGAATAGTTTTTAGTTGTTTGGGGTTTTTTTCATTTTCTCAGTAGGTTTCAAACCCACTTACTGAAAGAGAACTAAGAACCAGTGAAGATGAACATACGACAGTACAAAAAATAACAGACATAGAAAGTACTTGCAATTAATAATCATCCAGATTACCAGTAAATTAACTGAATATGCTATTCTAATTCATTTTTGTAATTTATAATTTCACTGGTTGGAGAAAATGTATCAAATTATGTTTCCCTCTGTTATGCAAACAATGCCTATTTTGTTGAGATTTCTGCTCTAATTTCATGTACTTCACAGTAGATTAAAAGACCAAAAGACAATGTTAATGAAAAGAATCTTGAGAATATTCAACCATTTTAGATTCCCCTTCCCACAGTACCAGGCTGTTCCTTTTCCCAGAGTGGAGTGTCAGTACTCACAACTTGGTGTCACTTCCAACTTCTGCAGTTGGCTTCTTATCCAGCCTCTCATTAGAAGTATTTTGGATACAGTATGGGAACTTTGACATGAAAACTGACATTAAATTATTACATTGAAAGAGAAATTACAATCCCACATTTAAAATACAGTTAATTCAGATAAGTTCCGTGGTAAATTACAGAGCAACAAGGATTTAAATCATCCAGCTATTTTTGCAAAGGTAATTATACAAAAGCAGAAAAAGATGAGAAATATCAGTGCTGACTAACCATGAGTAATCATCTTGGATTATGCATTATGGAAAACTCACTGTTACTCTTCATTTCTTTTAAAAACAGTGTGCAGAAGGATCTGACAGCACCGAGGTCCTGTCACGCTCCTCACCACAGCAGCCCCTGGAATGCCACCCTCCTTCCAGGAACAGAGTGCACGCTGGGCGGATCAGCAGTGCAGAAAACCTTCCCCTTGTACTAAATAACTTACTGAGATTCAATTTTTGTAACTCTGTGCTCTGGCTAAATTATACTGCTGAGCAGACACCAGACAACCTCCAGAAACTCATTTAACACCTGCTTATTTTGATGGCAATGCTACACTGAGATTCTCTCTGCTACTTCTTTGAAGGAGATCTATAAATCTGAAGTCTTTGGATTGATTAAATCTGGAAAACGAGCTACACTAGCAAATGCACATCATAAAGTAGGTAATGTATAGAAAATTACTTATATCTGGACAGAGCTAGGGGATGAGTCAGGAGAATCCTTGATGATACATTCCCTCCAGTGCTACCTCCAGGCAAAAAAAAACAACCAACAACCAAACCACCTCATTGGTAATGGGAGCCAGCCCTGCTAAGTGCAAATTAATTAGCAGGCAGAGAGTGGGTCTGTGATGAACACAGGCAGCCTCCCACAGCTCCCCTAAGCGTGGGGAAACTAAAGCCTTCCCTGTCACTGTGAGGGCCATAGAGATGATTTATCTGTGCTTTTCTCACATTACTGCCTTCTCAAACTAACCTGGTGAAATCTTCTGGGCTTCACATAACCCTTCACTGGAAAGGATATAACCCTTAGCAATGCTGAGAAACTTGTGTTTTAATACCTTAAGGTCTCAGGAAAATGTTGTAAGCAGTTATAAATATTTTTCAGTCTATGAAGGTGATACTGATTATCAATATTTTACATTTGCTTTAATACTCTAATTTAAAATGCCTATATTAACACTGGCAGCAAATACATTTAGACTCAGCTTAGAAAGCAACACAAGGTCAGTTTTATAATACCTGAATTTAGCAAGACAAAGAAACCAACCAAACAAAAAAGAAACTGTGTGCATTACTGGGGTATAAACAAATGATGCTTCTAATCTCTACACACGTAAATTAGATTTTTCTTTTTACAATAAAACAAAAACACCATAGCAACATGATTTCAGAAGCAACTTCAATTAAGAAAAATTCCAAAGTTCTCAATATCAGCTTTAATACGAAGCACTTAGCAGAAGCGTTCAAATAACTGCAAGATCAACTCAGATTAACCTGCCAAAAAGGACGTTGAGTTCTTCTGGTCTGTGACAGAACTCTGTGGAAGGAATTAGTACGATCTCATGTGCTCCATGATTTTCTGTGGCCAGCAAACATAAAAGTGTAGCCAGAAGAATCTATGCATGTAATTGAAGTTGACAACATATGAAAAAATCAAAACCCAAGTGTTCATTTTGGTATTATAAAAGCACTTGATAGCTCAAGTCTGGAGTAAGGGTCAAATATTTATAGGAACACATCATATGATTGCTAAACAGTTCACTGTCATGTCCTAGAAGTGGGCATTTATTAAAAAAAAAGGAAGAGAACATACACAGAGCTCTTTACAAGGGGTGTTCTGACAGTTCAGACAATAATTAATTACTTCTATCAATAAATTGGATCATAGTCTTTCACACATCTTGTATGTGTTCAGAGTCCTTTGACAGCCAAAATACTGATCTATTTTAAAACTGAACATTGGTAAAGCTTTCAAGGCATTTTAGGAAAGATTGGATGACTCCATGATTTCATTTGTTTGCTTGGCTACTGCGAGATGTTCCCGTTTATGACTAAGCTGCAGGTGCTATTCTGTTTATTTTACTGCCTGTAAACCAAGCCCTTGAATTAACAAAGCAAGGAAAGCACAAGGGTTCAAGTTAGAGAGGAAGGAACTGCAGCACTGCTTCCCCTTGGATGGGCTGCTTTCTGCCTCCCATCAGATGGAACTGAACCCTGCACAATCACTTCCATTAACGGAAATGTCTGGCAAAATATATGCTAATTAGACATGAATTCAAAATAATGTGAAGCATAATTAGAGATTACTAACAACTTCGATTTAGGGGATCTTGCAAAATGGTTTTATGTGACCTGAAATTCAGTGCACAAGTGCAATGGTTCTCAGTTAAGCAGACCCTACCCAGAACCTTAGGACAATTTAGAAAATCTCTCTTCCACAAACCTTTTGCTGCATATCGACTTGTACCAACACAGCTACTTTCAGATATTAACAATGCAAACAATAACTTGAATTAGCTCCCATGGAAACCAGTCAACTTGTTGCTCTTAACTTCTGAAATGAAAACTTTTAAAATTTAACCCGCTAATGGACAAAAACTTAGAAGGTGACAGATTAATGTTTCATTTAAAAAAAGATAAAAATCAACTTGCTGTACATCTTAAGCAGGAGCTATTTACCATGCATTCTTTACCTGATGTACACTGTAAATGCCTAGAGTTCTACAATATTCTTTTGTTTCTTATTTCTGATCACATAACCATGGCATAAAGTCATGGTAGAGTGTTCGACACATATTTAACTGTCTCAAATGACTGGTTTTACTTGAAAGTTATTAGAAGTATTTAATCTTCGCCTCTATTCTATTTCCTTTAACTAGAAAGAAAACAGAGGCCTGGCACCAAACAATTAACATGCCTGGCTTAGAAGCTCATGAGACCATCTTTTCAACAATTCAGTTGACACTGGATGATGTGACACATTTTGAATAGCAACAAAGGTACAATTAAGGGCCAGTTAAAGGTAGTGGTGGAAGTATTGAGATGGTTTTTTACAGTGCTGCTGTCCTGCTTGGACAAAACCACTGGGTAAGCTACAACCACAGGTCCTGAAGGCTTTCCTGGCATTCCCAAAGGGACCTCACAGCTACACACATGAAATACGTGTATTCCTCACACGGGTACAACTGCTCATCTGCCTTAATTAAACACAGGCAGTGCCACAACATTTTGGCAATCCCACAGTACCACTTTCTGCTACCGCCAGCTCTTCTACCCAATACATGTCAATTATTCTCCACTGTCTGTCATTATTCTATGGTCAGAATGAGGTCCAGCCTTCCAGCCACAGCTGCCTCTGCAACTGGGGAAATATGTTTATTTGCTTGGCTTAAAAGCATTACTTTCTATTACAAACTTTAAAAAGCAGTTAGAAAGAGTACAGTTATTTCATCACATATATCAGCTCTAACTCAAGAGTCATGGCTTCAGGAGTTCAACCCCTTTCCCCAGTCATACCTTCTGATAAAACAGGGATAAAGAAGAGTTCTTGCACCATTCCTGGAGGCAGAACAGTGTCACACTGCACTGCTTACCTGCTTATCCCCACTTTGGACTGAGGGACCTGACTTTTTATACAGCAGTGACAGAAGGTTACAATGCAAATACAATTACACCCTTTGTAAGGGATTTACACCTTGCAGTATCTTCCCAAGAATTAAAGTGTTTGGAGGTTTTTGTTGTTTTTTCTTTTTTACATAGAAACAACAAAGCTGCATCCTGAAAGAATGCTAAATTCCAGGCACTTAAGCACAGACTTTTTGGAAGAAAAATCTCCCAACAAACTACAAAATCTCAACACTGAGATTCCTAAACATTGGAAATTAAGCATGAAGATACACCACACACATGGTGGTATGACTGTAACACAAAAATAAATAAATTGGTTAAAGACAAAATTACCCCTGACTAAACAAAACCCAAACTTTTACTTCTCAAATCAAGCACATTTCCTCTAATAAGGACAATAACACTCCTATGAACAGGGTAAGAGCAAAGGAAGAAATATCACTTATTATGTCTTTATAAATACAGATCCAAGATTATAAGTGATGTAGTTTAATCTCCAGATCAACACCCATCTTCTAAAATAACAGAAAACCTCTGTTATTAGTACGGTGCCTGAAAACTCTGCTGTTCTGAACAGTTTAATGCTATAATCCACAGTCCGTGCCCTCAGTGCTTTAAGAACCAATTTCTCACGATCTCCAAAGCCAAAGTGAACTTGAATTCCATTTTCCATACTGAAATTAGCTAAAGACTAACAGGGCAGAAACTCTGGGTCAGGAGAGTTTATATTGCCTAAGGCCACTTTCAAAGAAGTCTTATCTGCTAAACTATTGTGTTCCAATATTTCATTCCTTACAAAGCTGCTTGTTTAAAAATAAATAAATAAGAAATAGATGGTAACTATGACATAGTTTACAGTGGATTTTTGCACAAATTGCTACACTTAGCAGCTGTAACACATCTAATTTCTGTATTTCTTGAGATTGTTCTTGTAACACAACTTGAAGTAAAAAAAGGGCATTAAACCTTCCCCTTAGAAACAATCATCATTCTCATCTTCCTCAATTATAAAGGAGAGAAAAAAGTCTTCTGTTTATGCAGAAATGGCAGTAACCAAGAATAAGTTGAAACATAAAGGCCTTCAGAAATACTTAAAATCTCAAGAACCACTCAACAGAAATTTAATAAACATAGAAAAGGCCTCTTGTATTCAAAGATACACATTTCATGTGTAGACTTAAAAATAAGAAAACCTGATTGCAATAATTTCCTTCACTCTACCAATTATTTCCAAATATCATTCCTAAGGAAAATAATATTCATAAATTGAAATGAAAGCAATAACACCAACAGAGCATCTACTTCAAAGGTTTACAAAAACTCAGCTACAGTTATTGGCTACTCAGGTCCAATGGCACGGTGATTAAATAGAAGGTCCTGTCAGAACCGCCAAGCCCACTTGCTTTGTGCTGGATGACAAACTCAGTGGGGTTTCTCAGGTGATTTTCATCACCCAGTTCCTGGCTATGGGCACACTCTCCACACTGCTCAGTTTGCAGTTGGCTTGGGTGCTCCTTACCCACAGGGAGCTGAACAGGGTCACCTTCACTAACCTGGATCATCTGAACTGGTTTAGGAGCAAACCTGGGCTGGCAAAAATGTCTGGCAGGGGTGGAATGAGAAGCTCCACCAAAATACAAGGTGTACCATTTTAATCATGTTTCAAGTGGCTGAGTAATTCTCTCCCCTCAGCTGAAAACGTTCTTCAATCATGGAGTAAACTTCAGGAGCCTCACTACACATAAAAAAAAAATCCTTAAAACAAAGGCTGAAATATTTTTAATATATTCTCCTTATATCTTTCTGCATTACACTAATGAAAAAGCTCTTAGTGAACATTTCTCCTCATTAACACATCAAAACTAGAGTAGCAGTCAATTTAAACTCGTAAGCCTAAATACACCTGAAGCCATGATTTCTCTCCTACATAATTTTATTTGTATACTAGACATTTCTGGTCTTCAGCAGCATCATACACTTGCTTTAGTATGTCTTCTGATATGTAACACTTCCATAATTTAACAGCTACCAAATGTCATTTATTAGGGTATGTTTCAAAACACTTAGGTTTATCTGTTTACTAACACTAAAACACACAGTGTATTTAATCATGAATAAATCAGTAAAATCAGGCTGGAAAACCTAAGCAATCCCACTCTTTCCTCAAAGATACATTTCTTGAGCAGCACCCAAAATATTAAAAAAAAAATAAAGCTTAATTAGAAACTGTGGGAAAATACTGATTTCTCATGAAAACAAGGTATTCCTTAAATATAATCTGGTCAGATCTAAATACTACAGCCCAGGTTTCTTCTTCTCTTGCCTTATTTTCATTGTTTCTTTTCTAGCATCAGATCCTAGTTCACTTCTGCCCCAGATCACTTCAGTACCTGCCTTCCTCTTTCCCCTTTCTGAATTCTCTGTTTGTCTCTGTCCTCCATGTGTCACTAAATCACCTCTCAACTCCACTTCCACTTTGCCCATCAGAAGCGGTCTGTATGCCATCCTTCCTTGATAACTGTTTCTTCTCTTGACCATGTTCCTCAGCCAGACAGGATCAGGCTTGGCTGAGGCTTGCACAAGTCTGCTGCAGATGCCAAGAGCCCACCTGCCAACCACCAGTGTGGCTTAGTCTGCATTAAAGGGAAGTACCTCCATGCTCCCCACCTGAGCTCCTGCTCAGAGCGTTCTCAAGGCAGAGAAAGATGAACTGTGGGCTGGAGTAGGTCGAAACCATCTGCATTTCACCCTTTCCCAGAGATTCCACCTTTCTGTTTTCCCAATTCTGCGTGACCAGCTTCTAAAATCAGGCATATTATACAGGACCTGGTGAAAGAGCCATCAAATGGTTCAGCTGGCAGAGCAGAGGAAGGGTGGAACATCTGGCAGAGGAAGGAGGATCCGATTCCAGAAATCACAAATTACACTGTTATTCACAGAAGCAAAGAAATTTGGTTGAAACCATCTACAGCTGTAGAGTGAATTATTTGAAGCTTGATTCACACTGGAAGATTTATAATCCCCATAAAGATGGTTTATAGTTTGCAAAAGCTGACAGCATTTGCTCAGTACTTTATGATCGAGTGTTGTTGTATTATTGGACTTTAACATAAAGAAGCATTACTGTAAATAACCTATACAAAATCAGAAATAGTAAAGACTGCAAAATAAAGCAGTAACTTCTCTTGAATCAAGTATTTACTAGAAACAGTAAGTGAGCTCTACCCTGATAAACCAGGAATTGAAATCCTTCTGCTCAAGAGACACTGCAAATGAAATCAGTTTTGAATTCATTAAGTAGAAAATGGTGAGATTTTGTCATTTCTGGAACTTCACACACAGTTGTGTGATGGTGTTGTGATTACTCTCAGTATTGGCACGTGAGCCAAACTACAGAAACATTGGACATTTTTAAAGAAATAACAAATGAATGACTTGGTAACTGATCACCTTTGCTTTTGGAGAAATTCTTCAGTATTCAGAGATACTAAATGGTGTCAAGAGCTAAATAAAAAAAAAAAATTTTTAAAACTATTTCCTAATTCACACAGGTTACAAGTCTTTTAAAAAAACCCTTATAAATATATTAAGTATACTAAGTATATTATTATACTATTATATATTACTGTAAGTATATAGATAAAGAATATATCTATACAAAGAGTACAAGTTACATACTGGCAATCATTAGCAAAACATTAAGGTATTTCTTCTTGGATGCCTATCTTGAGTTGTACTTTCCATAGAAAAATACATTTAAAATTTTATTTTTTAAAGAGAAAACCCTAAAAAATAATGTCCCAAGTAACATATCATAATGAAAATACACTCAAAAACAGTTAAAGGAGATTCATTAATCCATTCAAAAACTCCTAAAATAATACACAAATGGTACAATTCAGACCAACTATCATGAACATACAGACCCCAATAATTTCTGTATAGCAATCTCAGTATATGCAGCTCTGTTTTTAAAACACACGAATTCTGAGACCCTCATCTGCCTGAGCACCAGGGGAAGATAGAAAAACACAAACACACTTCCAGCCACTGTGTACAAGAAGGGAACATGTCAAGATGGCTAATTCATGTGTGTCCTGTAACACATACATTTATGCAGCATTTTAAAACACAAAAGGATGTTTCACAGACATTCACACACACATTACTCTGCCTATGTGACATCACAACTGCTACTTTCCTAGAGCTTTACTGGCATGTGCTCTAAATCCTGAAAAGCTTTAAGCACGTGTTCAACTTGTGCAGCCCATTTAGTCTCATAAACACATGCTTTTCTGGACTGCGACCTTACCAAGCAATACCTCTTGATCTTTACAAATATGGGGAACAAAATTAAGGATTGTGGCAGCAATCCAGTTAGACAGAATGGCAGTAGCTGGAATTCTATGTCTCTTTTTGTTGGGTTTTTTGGTACAGGAAATACTGAGAAAGCTGCCACTTCATGAGATATAAGCATTTATGGGTATTAACTGGACTTTACTGAACTATGCTAACAATTTGAACTCATTTTAATGAGTTTCTCTGATGAATTTTTATGAAGTACCTCTTCTAAATTTAGAGAAAAGAATTACCAGCACACTAATTTTAATGCCTCTAGAATTTTTATTCAAGTATTTAGCAACGGTTCCCCAGCCTTCCAGCAGGCTTCTAGCTTTAAAAATAAAATGTGGTAATAAAAAGCTTCGCAGGTATATAAACTAGGGCTAATTATTTCACAAATTCAGTCTTAAAAGAGCAGAAAAGCAGTGGGTTTTCTTTTAGTCTTTAGTGTTTTGTTCATTTGTATTTCACGAGTTGGTGTGAAGATCAAAAATAAGCTAAACTATGACTTCTCTCTCACTGTGTTGCTTTTGGCATCACGCCCTGGTTTAAGCTCATTTTCAAACATTTAATTAATGGCTTTAGCCAAGTACCCAAATATGAAATCTTAAAATACTGTCTACTGAGTCAACAATCATGGAGCTCCAGTTTATTGCACAAGTGCAAAACTGTTACATTAACATCTGGATTTAATAACAGTAATCCAAACACTTTAATAAATTCTGTAATGTGCATTTGCTTTGGAGTTTCAGGATATGGAAGATTTTTGTGGCTGTGGCTTCCACAGAGCCTCAACAACCACGAAGAGTGGTTTTACAGCAGCCATCAATCTCTACCACAGAAGGAAAGTTTGAAAATGCTGTATTCCATAACTAATACTGCGTGATTTTGGCTCTTGAGCTTCAGGTGTTAAAAAGGCTTAAACAATGCAGGAATACTGGTTCCCTGTCTGCAGAGCAGCACAGCATAATTTCATTTAAAGAAGCAAACATGAAACATTCATGGTTGTCAAGTGCAGATAGGCTTCATTTCAGTTGCTGATCTCCTTTTTTTGGGCAGGCTGCTAAAGGAGTAGCAGGTATATTCACAGGAAGGAATAAAGGTTGTAGATTTACTAAACCAGCACACAAAGTGAACTGGTTTGCCAAGTCTAATCAAACCTGCTCTTCATGTAGCCTGAACACAACCCTAAACACACCTTGCCTTCAGGTTAAGGGGAGCTCCCCTCTCTGTGTTTCCAGTTGCTCTGTTTTTGCCTAAACTACAGTTCTGGGGTTTGCTGGAATACATCAGTGCTCCAGACACAAACCACCTCCTGTGTATATCCAGTTTTGTATGTCTTGCTGTTCTTCCAGTCTCTGAAACAGTTCTTAGCCATGCAAGTCATGTGTCTGGCTTTTTCTGTAGAGGCGGAACCAATGCTCAGTCCATCTAAGGGGGCCTCAGTAGAAGTTACCAAGGAGACTTTAAGCTCAGTGCTCTGTCTCATACTCTGAAAATCAGGCAACCCCTCTCGCCCCCCAACAAAGCCCTTTTTCCCATACAAGAGATGGGGAGGGAGGAGCAGGATCAGAATTGCCACCATTTTGGGACCAGCTGAACACCAGAGGCACACAGTTCCAAAACTGGGAATGTTTTAGTTGAAATAACCTAAATTCCTTGTTTTACTAAGCTGCTTGAGTTCCCTTCCTAACACCTCCTGGAACAGCACTATCAGTAGCCATTAAACACCCTTGGTCACTCCCTTTGAGACAGAAGTTTCCTAATCTCTAACAGGATCGATTTAACCAAACCACACTGGGTCTGGTGGCCCTTTGGAAGTGCTCTGCTGGTACTAGCCTGAGATGCTGCAGAAAAACTGTTAAAAAACCCAAAATGCTATACAGGCCAAAGTTTTCCCTACCAATATCAAAACTATTCACATTTGGAAAAAGTCTAACATTAAAAACCACTCAGATCAAATGCCAGTGCATAAAATCACAGTAACTTGCTCTCATGCTCTTAGTTTATGTAATACAGGTACTATATACCCCCACATTTCTGTTTGTATAGGAACATATCTCTTGGAAAACCCATTTTAACAGGATTATAAAACCAGGACAATTTAAAGGGATAAACTGCTCACTAAATAAATTTTTAAAATAAAGTTGGTTATTTAGAAAGTTTTAATTACTTTATGATACAGCACTTACCTTGTATCTCTAGCCCCACTCTATAGTGTCTGTTTCAGCACATTTCTGGGCAGTTGGAAAGCAAAGAAGAAAAACAGAAGTCACAAAATTGTCACAGGGATTCTTTATAAGTTATATATTCTAGTCCATCTAAGAAATTAAAGCCCTAAGAATACTAGTTCATCTTTCTCAGTTTTTGCAGTTTTGTGATGTCAAAGTATGCTGTTAGGTTAAACTGTGAGAGTAAAGTGATTCCAATATGCTCTAAGCACATCTTTTAGCACTTTGTGTGTTACTACTCAAATTCTAAGACATTATTTGTCTTTTCAGTTACCTCTGGCAAGAACAGCAGTGCTAGAGGTGCACCACCCTCTCCTTTTAACTCAACTACAATATACAAGACCAGCTCCAGCTCCTTCAAGTCTATTTTGCATAAATTCTTAGAGCTCAAATATCTTCACGCTTGGGCATTTAAGTACCAATTGTATTTATGCACTGTAACTTCATTTACTAACAGAAATATATTTTATTTTTCTACAGATTCCAATACAATGGAACCTTTATAAAGAAAAAGAAAAGGAAACTGCTCACAATGACATTTTGTATTTTTGCTATGTCAACTCAAATGTGTTTGTTCTGTCAACATTTCATTTACTAGTATATTTTAGAGTATGTGTATACAAATATACATACACAGACACATAGGATTATGTCAATAGAAACCTACTGCATACTAATTTTAGAAAACTTTAAAAAATCAGTTATTTTTAAGGTTGGTTTTTATCAAATGAGGTTGTCCAGTTCCGGCTTTGAACCCACAGGTATCAGCCTTAAAGCATCCCATACATTGCCCAGCCACATAATTTTCCCTTTGTTCCCAGGGACAAATCCTGCAGATTGGGTTTTTCTTCATTTAAAGGCTTTCATGCCCAAAGGCCAAAGCTGATGTTGTGGTTTCCCTACATATCAGTGACAGAAGCTAAAAGTTAAACACGTAAAAAACCAAACCAAAACACACAAGAGGAAGAGGTTACAGGATGGAAATGTCAAAAAGGCCTAAAAAAAAGAAATGGCCTATGAAAAAATATATTCCCTCTTCCTTCCAGTATTTATTTCATCAGTAATCGTAACACTGTTTAAATAACCCTAAACCACAACTAAGCATATTCCCTATCCAATAGTATATTAATCCATCATTTCACCAATTATCTAATTTGATTGCTTGTCTAGCAAGGAAAGCCTCCAATTTATTAAACATTTTATGCATATAAACACTAAATTTGTCTGAATATCTGTGTATTAGCTCCCACTTTTACAGCTTTTGTATACTGACTCATTCAACAGAATCCCACAAATAAAAAAGGTAAATATTAAGGTGGTTTTCATATTATTGGATGACTGCTTCTAAAAATTCCTCTGCATGTTAAATTCAGTTTTCTACACTTCTCCAAATATTGCCAAATCCTGAAAGCTGTTCTGCACTTCCAGTAACATACCAGGGATCTTCAGCTTCCAGATGTGTTTATTTTCTTAGTAATCAGTGTCATTACCAGACAGCACTCTGTCAAGTTTTAAATGCAAGTTATACCACAAAAATCACAATCTGCTCTAATTACACAGGAAAGAAAACTTCAGGAAGGAACAAGATAAAACGTCAAAGATTAAGAGAATAATTTTATAAAATGCCAACTGTGTCTTTGTTGAGAGTTTTAAAACCTCAGTTAATTCAAGACCTGGGCATTTCTCCATCATGAAGGAAAAGATGTTGCATCAGGAAGAAGTGTGATCACCTTCCCATAAACAAGAACTCTGGGACATGCCACACACAGGACAGTGCAAGCTTGGATTTTTTTCTTAAAATGTGAGTGATATTTAAGTATTTTATTCATACTGACATTTGAGATTTCATGGCACTGTTTGTGAAACAGGCATGAAAAGATAATTTCCTGATATTTACTTTGTGACTAAATAAATTGTTCACTTTAAATCCTGGAGTTTTTATTTCAGCTAATTGCCTGCTGCAGCCTGAAATCCTGGTATTCTCTCTCCACTGCACTAAGACAGACTAACAGCAGTTTTGTGCACTGCGCGCTTGGACACCAATTCAAAACCTACATAAATGCAACACATGCAAAGGCATTTGGCGGCAGGAAGGACGGCACTGCAGCACAGCTCTGCACCTCGCTGCCTGCAGCCCGAAAATGTCACTGCCACCCGAGTGGAGTGCTCCTGGGAGGGGATCTGTGCGTGGAGCTGCTGCGGAGACACGTGTTAGCAAACCTGACCACCGGGTCGCAGAACCAGCAGGGCTGGACAGACCCCCGAGCTCACCCAGTGTCACCGTCAGCCCCCGAGCCCCAGCCCCGCTCACCCAGCGCCACACCCGGACACCGCCCCGGGAAACCTGTTCCCATGCCCGGCCCCTCTGAAGCGGCCCCCCAAGTGCCGCACAGACCCGCGTGTCCCGGTACCAAGCCGAGCCCCCGGCTCAGCGCCGCTCCCCGGGCCACGGAGGGCAGGCAGGTTTGCCCTGCGGACCCGGCGCTGCCTCCCGGGGCTCGGCCGGGCCCGCAGTGCCGCCCTGCTGCCCGGGGCCTGGGCAGCTGCCCCGGCAGGGCCCGTGTGCTCCTCACCGACCAACGATAACAAAACACCGGGGCACATCCTCGGCCGCCGGCCCGGGGCGCCGCGTCCCGGGGCGCGCTGCGGGCACCGCCAGGGCCAGCGGCAGGGCCAGCGGCGCGGGGCCCAGAGCCGGGGGCCGCCCCATCCCCACCACCCCCGTCCCCACCGCCCCCACCGCGCCCTCAGGGCCCCCGCCCGCCCCCGGCGCTCCCTCACAGGCTCGGCGGGCGGGGCGGGGCGGCTCGAAGCCCACCCCGGGGCCGGGC
>JAWWTY010000032.1:6669172-6698527 GCA_035222235.1 Margarornis squamiger
GGGACCCTCAGGAACCCTCAGCGCCCCTCAGAAACCCTCAGGAACCCTCAGCGCCCCTCAGGGACCCTCAGGAACCCTCAGCGCCCCTCAGAAACCCTCAGGAACCCTCAGCGCCCCTCAGGGACCCTCAGGAACCCTCAGCGCCCCTCAGAAACCCTCAGGAACCCTCAGCGCCCCTCAGGGACCCTCAGGAACCCACAGCGCCCCTCAGGGCCTCTCAGTGCCCCTCAGGGACCCTCAGTGCCCATCAGAAACCCTCAGTGCCCCTCAGGAACCCTCAGGGGCCCGCGCCCGAACAGACCCGCGGAGTAATTGGGTTGGGATCGCTCTGGGAGCACCGAGCCCAGCCCGGGACACAACTCCACCCTGTCGGTGAGACCGTGGCACCAAGGGCCACATGCAGTCTTCCCTTAAACGCCTCCGGGGACGGTGACTCCAGCACCAACCTGGGCAGCCCCTTCCAATGTTTAATTGTCCTTTCTGTGAAGAAATTCTTCCTAATGTCCAACCTAAACCACCCCTGGTGCAGCTTGAGACTGTGTCCACTTGTCCTGTCACTGGAGCAGAGCTCGACACCCACCTGGCTCCAACCTCCTGTCAGGTAATTGTAGAGAGCAACAAGGTCCCCCTGAGCCCCCTCCAGGCCAAACCCCCCCAGCTCCCTCAGCTGCTCCGCACAGGACTTGTGCTCCAGACCCTTCCCCAGCCCCATTCCCTTTTCTGGACACACTCCAGCCTCTCAGTGTCCTTCCTGAACTGAGGGGCCCAGAAGTGAACACAGCACTCGAGGTGTGGCCTCACCAGTGCCCAGCGCAGGGACACAATCCCTGCCCTGGTCCTGCTGGCCACGCTAGTCCTGATATAGATATTTCTGGATGTTCTGGCCTGGGCAAACCACCCTGTCCCTCAGAGCTGCCCCTCAGACGAGGTGGTGGTGCCGGCAGGGCTGGCCTGCCCCGTGTCCAGGGCTGGTGCCAGGGATCAGGGCCTGCCGAGGGCCTGGAGCGGGCAGAGGCCGAGGTGACGTGGGGTGAGGACCCCTCAGTGCTCCCCTCCAGGTGCTGCAGCCCCACAAATTTGAAATTCGAAGCAAAACTCAGGGCACGGCTTCAAATGTCGGCTGTGCAAACACTCATAAACAAGATGAGACTCATACCTCGTGTGTTTTACCTCAGGCTTAGCTGTCAGTGTCTGAGGTGACTGAACTTGGTTTAACATCAAGCCAATCACGAGGGGGAAAAAAAATTCTTCAAAGAGGTTTTGGAAACCTGATGATTTACTCTTGAGAACATGCAATAGAGAACAGCGGCATTCATTCTGCAAGCGGAATGTGATCGTGCACGCACACAATGATTTATTGCACGTATTGTGCAACACTGTGCTCACAGCAGTGAATAACTTACAAATTGGCTTTTACTAGTACTGAGCCAGTCCTCTTCTGTAAGTACACTGCATCAGGCCTGTAATTATGCAACCCTGCTGCTTTTGGTTGTATTTTTTTAGCTCAGAGATTAAGGACTGAGCTGCCACTTGGTGCAATGGTCTAATACAGCTTTTTCATTATTTGCAATTTGCTAAGGCCCAGGAGCTTGCTGGGAGACTGCATCCTGCTTACACTACGTGCTGACCAAGCAAAACATGGTTCCCTGCTCCAAAGGGCTTTTCAGAGCATTTGTTCAGCAGTGATACCACAGGCACAAAAAAAGGGTAATGTTTTAATTTCTTATGGTTTTAAGACAACATTGCAATATGCTTCATTATAAACCAATGCTTTGACATTTTAAGAATTACTTGTTCAAATTATTTTAGATGGATTGAAAGGGTTATTATTTGTTTGGCTTTTTAAAACAGGGTACGTATCCCTTACATTTCTCTAGATTACAGTTAGTTAATCAGATTTTATCCAATTTCAGAAACAAACTAAAAACAATGATGACCTGGAAACTCAGCAATGAACTACATAAAGATCTCAGTAAAACCAGTAATTTGCTCCAGATTTACTTCTGTCCCTCTTCAAAAGAAATAGTTCAGATGCGAATTTGCTTTTAAAACCTGAATGGGAGCAACAACAAATAAATAGTTTACTGTCTAGCATCCAATCAATCAAATTAGGGCTACAAATCAGTTAAGGTGTCCTGCTTGTGCTATAACCTAATTTGGAGAAGGTTCTAAAATGTTGGAAATTAAGGTGGAGAAATGGATACAATATCAATGGATGTCTGTTATGTCCAAACATGATTTTCTCAAACTGGCAGAAACAATACTTTAAATTCAGGACAGATTATTACATAACACCAAGCAGCTATTGCTGCTAACAAAAACAGCAGGAAAAAGTAATAGAGGTGTATGAAAGTAGGTGAGACTCATATAGTGAAACAGACCTGTGAAGGGGAACAACCATTGGAATGCCTTTAGTTCAATTCCCTTTGGCATGGACAAGTGCACTTAACATGGTCAGAATTTCTGGAGAGTAAAGATGTCTATAAACAAATTCTTATTCAGCAATATTTATGTTTTAACACAAACCAGGGTTTCAGCTGAACATCCTACATCTCTGCTTTTCACATTTAGTCTCGATGGACAAGTCAAGGAGGTTTCATCAGGTCACCCCAATGGCCATGGCTGGAACATGTATTATCCTTCAAAATTACTCAGTAGTTGGTGTTGCCCTTTTCTATGAAATCTTCTAATTTTTTTAATGTTTTGGGAGTAAAATGTTGGTCTAGAGACTTCTAGGAAAACTAATAATTGAACAGCAGCAACAACAAAATCCTTACCCAAAAATTCAATAGTGCACAAAAACTCAAAAGTAATTAGGGAAAAACAGATTTATTATGTAAATACTAGCAAAGAATTTTGGGTGTGACTGATCCTGAGGATGAGATGTCAAATAATTATGCTAAAGAAATTGTGTTAGGATTTCCCCCTTTTTTTCAAATGCACTGAACAACAGGAATATTTGTTGTATCAATCTCTTTGGAATGGTTTCTATTCACAAAAAAAAATCTTTATTTCTGTTTTCCTAAAAGGACGAGACATCTCTTCACTACAGTTAGATCATGCTGTCAAAGTTCAGTCTGTCTCTTCACCTTTTTTTCTTTTAAGTTAGCCAACACATTTGAAATCAGAAACCTAAAAAGATTGTCTGTGATTTCAGGTGATGGCAACATATAGATCATATTTCTATCCTTATTCTATCCTTACGTAAGAACTGAAATTCCATGGTTATTCCAGCCATGCAGATTGCCTGTTTACAGAGGGTACAGAATCCGAGGGAACAAGCACGTACAGGAGCATTGTGTAAGAGGTGTAAATCTCCTCAGTGTTACAGTGCGGCCTAGATCATTCCACTTATTTCAACATCTGCACAGATTAAAGCATTGCCCATGAACTGATTAGAGGGGGATAGATGTATTCCATGATGAGGATACTAAAAGCCTAAAAGATGTCTGAGACAAAGGTGTGTTAAAGGGTTGACATTACACACAGTTGGTGCTCATTTCTTGAGTGCATTTTTGCTTTTTGAAACAACATGGTGATATAAGCCGGTGAAACAGAAGACACACGTAAAGCAGCAAATAACTACTTAAAAACAATTTCTTCCATAAAATCCCCCTGTGGAAATTTTCCAGCTCCACACAATAGTTCTTGTCTTTTGAACACCACCTTTCCTGTCTTGGGCATGGACATGTACAACACTTCCTCATTACAGAACAGTTCAATGAGAGCCCTCAGCATTTGCCTCCAAGAATAACAATGAACTCTATATTCCTTTCTTACAACAGAATAAGGATAAGGAACAGCAGTGCAGTGGTTTGAGCTGCCAGAGCAATGCTGCTGTGTGATAAGAGGCACCCAACTCTCCCTCTCTTGCTTTCCAGCTAGTGTCCTGCTGTTAGAAACAGGTGAACATGAAAAGCACACAAATAACACAGTGCCAGCATTTTAATATCCAAACTAATGCACAAGTAAAAATATTTGTTGTGATTTACAACAGATACGTATTTCATCTGCAGTTGTAAGCTGCATACTTTAGGAAAGAATTGTTTATTTAGTGAAACAATACGAAGTTTTCTTAGGAATTATTCAGAAGTTAAAAATGCTTCTCAGTTCTAGTGCGGGCTTTATAAAAAGAATTTGATTGTTCTTGACATGTATACACTTCAGATTTGTTAATAAAGACAATTCGTTATTTAAAACATACAATAAAACTACCCTGTCAATAATTTTAAATAAGCACAGGAGCTATCAAATTCACCCATATGGTTTTGTGTTATTTTACGTGTCAAATTCATATCAAATACAAGCAGCAGTAGTAAAATCATCAGTGTACATGTCTGAGATGTGTCTGTAATGATCTTACATATGGCACCTCAAAGACACTTGCAATTTTTTTCCAAGAGTATCCCATCAGTTCTTTTCTTGAGGACATTAGAAAAGAGAGGGCTTATTGTATTTCTTCTAAACCAACAAGTCCGTGTGTGTGGTGATAAAAAGAAGACACTGTTGCCCAGTTGTATTAAGAGTACCTTGCTGTCACTCCAGCCTGGATATATAGCTTCCTATGGACTTGGAATTGCACTATTGTCAGTGCAATAACCACTGCATTTGATTGACAGATTATTAACAACAATTTGCTACTGCTGCTTATAAAAAGATTGCCTACGGTGCCTGTATTCTGCAGGTCTTTCAGTATATTTTTCTTTTTCTGATACGTAAATATTTGGAAAATATATACAAGAATCACACCAGCTTTCTGGGAAGGAAATCCAATGTCACTCAATAAAATCACATTCTGTGTAAACTCTAGTGCAGATTTTTCAAAAACATTAGCGCACATTTTCAAGTAGTGTTTTTTCATTATCCTAATCTTGAGACACTGTGATTTGTAACATCCTTCCTAAGAAAGCACTTGAAGCCTGTGTCTGCTAACACAAATAACTGGAGTACTTAGTTTAAAGCAGAGCCAAATTTATGCTATTTCAGAGACAAGCTTAGCACCTACTCAGATGAAGCGTATCATAGTTCCACCTCTCTACAGACAGAAATGCCATGTAAATGAATTATATTAAACATCAGAAGCTCTGGTTCTTGTTATTTATAGGCGTAAGACTGTTCTGAAGCTGTTAATTTTTTATTTTTTGTATTCTGCTTTAGAGCATGTTGGAAACATACCTTCGTTGAAGCACTGAAAATTCACAGAAACCAATTTCTGCATGAGATTAAAAATTTCACAGAATTTTTGTAAATCTGCCTCTACACCAGAGCATCAGTGAACTACTTGGGTTTTTACTGTTCATGTTGCAATTGGGACATAGTGTGTGAGGCTTTTTGCTCAGTGGGATTATTTATTGAATAATTAACCTCTAAGAGGTTTAATTAGACATTAGAAGGATTCAGATGCTGAGAAAAACATTTTGTAATCCTTGTTCACTGTTCTAGGTATTTTTGTCAGAAAGTACTTCCAGTTTTTCCAGCACATCTACGGAGTGTCCACAGTCCACAAAGGAACAATTAGCATAGAAGCTGAAAAGAAATTCCAGTATAGGATATGACTGCAGAAATTGATGCTTCTTAGGATATTTTGATCAGGTCTGAGCTAGAGGGAAAAGGAACATACAGAGGAAACGTTCTAGTAACAATGCAGATGTGCTTATTGCACTTGCATTTTCTAGAGAGTTAAATCCCTGTTTCTGTTGGATGAGGAAACTGAATGATGAAAAGACAGTGTTTATCAGCATAATAGTGAAGAACAAAAGCAAAACATATGAAAAACTCCCACCATCTTACTGGCTAAATTTGTAGGTTAAATAAGTAATATAAACCATTATTAATTTGAAACAGTCATGTTACAGAAACAGTAGGCTGACCCATAAGTTTTTGTATTCCCTAGATAAACTTACAGTGATTTGAACCCAGTGCTTATCCAGAAGGGACTCAGTGTCTGGAAGCAACTTTCAGCTTTAGTCTCCCTTTCCTGCTCTGGTCATGCTGACCTTACTGAATGGAGCTCACTGCAGGTCATCAGTGGCTTCTCCTAAAAGAAAACAGTGTTACACTTAGGGTTACATCTCAGGAAGTATGTATAACTCAGGAACCTTGGCTGCTGCTACATTGGGTTGTAGCACTACCCAACAGCAGTTGTTTGTATTAATTATAAATTCAGTCTTGTCTTGAAGCTTTAATAGTCTGTCACAAGACATGGATATCTATTGATGGCTTTTAAGTTATATTGTTTCATTTTTGTTTGACCCTTCCAGTAGTTTCTTTTCTCTCGTCCTCCTAATGGCTTCCCTTTTTGGGCTCTTTTCTCCAGGAGGGCCTGTATCCCCTCTATCAGCCCATGTTTCCTGCATTAGACTTTTCTGCCTGTTTTTCCTCTGGTGTAGATGCAGCCCCACCTTTGAACACGTGTGTATTCCATACCTACAGCCTCCTCATACCTCTTTTCTCCTCATCTGCCTGTTCCCTTAAGCAACAGGACACATGCCAGGGACTGCTGTTCTTTCATGTCTCCGCCTTAGTCCTGCAGTTTTGCAGAAACTGGAGGCTTGCAGGGATGAGATTGAGTTGGCAAGAGGAGTCTGCCCACCTACCCGTAGGCTGCAGGTTTGGTTACCTGCTTCCTGTCCTTTTACTCACCAGCTGGCGGAGAAAAAGAAAACCTTCTGTGTTTTCTGCAGAAATGTAGGAAAAGACCTGCTGTAATGTTGAATATTTTCTCTCTTTGGAAGGTATCTTCTGCTCCAGGCCACACACACCACAGGATTGCCTGTGTTATTCTACTTTATGATTTGTTCATTTCATGAATATCAAAAGATGGAGCTGATGGTCAGTTTACACTTTAAAATGATTGCTCATTTTGTTTAACTGAATCACCAGTGTAGTGTGGTTAAACTGCAGACATGTGGGCTCTTAAGTGTGAGTAATTAATAGCCTACAGTTTGTGAAAGATCCTGAACTCTTTGTTGCTTGCTTCTCTTGGTCTTCAAGAATGAGGATTTCTGAAATTTCTGATAGTGCTACAAAGCATTTGTGGAGAGGGTGTTTGCAGTGAGGATTCTTGGTATGAGTTTTGGAACATTGGCAGCCAGCCTTTTACTTCTAATTAAATGAGGGAGAGAATTTCTAACAGAGAGAGCTAGTTAATTTTTGTCAGAGTGCCCAGAGCATCGAATGGGAGTCTGCTCATTGAAACACCTTTAGCACAGATCGAAATAATTAATACAATTAATTCACTACCACCACAGGAAGAATTCTGAGATTTTGTTTATGTAGTTTGAAATTGATAATGAATATACAAAACCAAATGTATGATACTTGCCTTTTCCATGGTGCAAGTTTAATTTCTCACATAAAGCTCAGGGCTGAGAGGCAGAAAGCACTTCCTGGGAGATGGAGGCTCTTGTAATTCCTTTTTGGAGACTGGAGAGTCCATGGGCCACTTGTCCCAGGTAGTAACTGAAACCTTTCCCTAAGGGATGCAGCTACCTTATTGCTCATCTTATTTTATTCTAGAGCATTTTAAATATAGTTATAATGAAAGCTTGGCAAAAGAACAGTTTAAAATGTAAAAATAGCAAAATGTGTGGAGGCTGCTGTTCATTTTGTAAGGCAAGGCTTGTGACTTAAGAATGCTGCTTAGCAACAGATGGGGGAAATCTGAAGGTGATCACATCATTTTGCAGTCCCTGAGAATTAATTATTCATGTTCATTCTGCCTTTTAAGTCCCATCCTTTCCATACCCTGTTCTGTGGTTCACTGGGATGAGGCTGTGAGCTGGCTCAGCCATGTAAGCCGGTTGTGGTGTCAGCCATCCTCACACTGATTCAGCAGTGTTTCAGCTGCAGGGCTCTGGCTCAGGCTTCCCCAGCTCCCTGCCCCACTGTGGTGTACATAACGTGTGCTGATCCATGTGGGATAGGGCCCAAAGGTGTCCTGGGAAGGAAAGAAGGACACTCAGGCTGTGCAGTTCCTATAGAGGCTGTTTCATTAAGCACATGCTCCTGTCTCTACCAGCTCCAGTCACCCTCAGCCCGTGGTGTAACTCCTCCTCTCAACTCCTTCTCACACCTCCCTCACCAAGAGCTTGACTTCATATTTCTTTTTCATGCTTTATAATTGCACAGGTTGGCTTTTCTTTCTAAGTTTGATTTTCTTAGAAAATTACTCAGATTCCAGATTGAAAAATTAATTGATGGTATCGCTAATGAAATATTGGCAGACTGTGGCGTTTGGGAATCTGTAAAGTTCCCATTTGATTCACATGCCACTGCCATCATTCAGCATGCACAGGATAGAAGCAAAAATGTAATATTATAAATTGGCAACTAGTGTTTGATTTATTTATCTGCAGATGCTTTCCCTGTGAACCAAGACCTATGTCAACCAAGTCGTTAATCAACTTAGTAGGCTTAAAGTGTAAACATTTCATACCCAACTGAAAAGTTAATTTGCATAAATACTTAAGGAAGCAGTGATTTGCATTCATATTTAACTAGTATATGCCACCAGGGATGTTTGTACTGTTCTCTGGCTGAATTTCAACTTTAAAAATGTAGTTTTGACACAACATAGCATGTGAATTATTTGGAACAGTTACATTTTTCTTTGTTTCTTGTTAGCCCTAAAGCAAGGCACTCTCAAGGAAGGATACTGGTTTTTCTCTACATGGAACAGTGAGAAAACTTCAGGGTGAATTATTCAAGATATTGATCAGGACCAGCAGATTATAAAAAGTTTTTTTGTAAAGCCTGTCACCATGTATTGACTATGCTCATTACTTCATAAAAACATATTTGTAGACTTGAGTTTTCAAAGCCTTGAAGCTACTTCCTCTCTTATTGTATACCTCAGGGGCACATAAACCCATTTAAACAAACAGAAAAAACAATCCTTTTTATAAAGAAAGTAGAACTATTTATCAACATATAAACAGGCACTAATAAAAGTAAAGAGTATGTAATTTTAAACCTTCTGACTATATCTGCTATATGATTCTATTTTAAGAGATTCAGGATGAAAAGTAGCATAATGAAAGTGCTGATTATGACTTTACAGTAAATGCACACCTGTGTGGCCATGCTGCAGGAGACCAGAGATCTGATTTACCTGACCCTGCTTCTCTGGGACTGGGCAGAAAAGTGGATGCATAGGAAAACTTAGAGGATGTGTTCCCAGGTTCCACCACTTGGTACCATATGGACTTTCTGAACCAGATGTGGTGTGAGACACAGACATGTAGTGCAGAGTGGTGTGAGCTTTTTGAGATCAAATATTGGTTCCAGTGAGGAATCTCCCTTAGAGATTGTGCAGGAGTGTGTTAAAGTTTTGAGGCCTCTCTGGCATAGCACTAATTGGGACCCAAGGTGGATTTGTAGTTAGACAAACTGGGATAGCGTCAATGAGCAAGCAGTTTGATATATGAATACATTGCAGTGATACTGCTTGTTACCATGAGTCCCAGCTATGTGTACTATATTTGGAAACTATTTAGATATCTGAATGCTATTTTAATATAAATTATTTAAATTTGGGTATCTGTGGGAAACCCTTCAGTGTTAGCAAATATTTTTTGCTCTCCCCATGTTAACAGGTAGCTTGAAAGGCAGGGCAGATGTTAATAAGCACAGTTACAGGAGTAAGTTTAACCACTGGGCCTGCTAAACCCTGAGCAGAGACAGCTCACAGGGAACCCCATCACTGTCTGTGGGATCGGCAGGGAGTGTTCAGGGAGGGACCGGGCTCTGCTCGGGGGGCCCAGCCATGGGACAAGAGCCCTGGGCAGGAGCTGATGCTCAGGAAGTTCCACCTGGACATGAGGAAGAACTTCTTCCCTGAGCACTGACCGAGCATGGAACAGAGCCCAGAGAGGGTGTGGAGTCTCCTCACTGCAGATATTCCAGAACCATCTGGACACAGGTGCCATTTGCTCTGGGATGGCCCTGCCGGAGCAGGGAGGTGGCACCAGATGAGCCCCTGTAGTCCCTTCCAACCTTACACAGTCTGTGATTCTGTTACAAGCAATGAGAAAGGCCTGGGAAATACTAATTTTTCTCACGTCAATTATTCTTATAGTGTGCTCTCATTAAATGAAACAGAGCCCAAATCTAAGCTGCTGATTTGCACATAATTGAATATCTAATTTAATGTTTATTTTATTTGCTAACAATCTTGTTTACTGGTATTTGAATTAAGTTTCTTGCTTTTTTTTTTTTTACAGTTAGAGTGAAATAGACTGGTGTACGGATTATTTGCCTGCATTGAAAAAAGACTTGACTCCCAAAAGGTACATTATAAAGCTACTAAATAGTTAAATAAGAGATAGCTGGTACAGAATGCATAGGTTTTTACATATTTTCAAAGGCAGAGAGGCAAAGCAAAAATGTTGCTGTGAGAGTAGGAGGTAGGACTCAGGTCTCCTCTGCAGAAAAGACTTGCTCCTCTCTCCCACTCTTTCCCAGGTTGCTTAGCCATTGCTCCTCACAGTTTTCCCACTTCCTTGGCTGAAGCTGATAAAGAGTTCTAATTTCTATTTCAATCTATTTTATGCAGTACTTGTAAGATGCCTAGATCCTCCAGTTGGCATCTACACTCAACTGGGAAAAAAGCACCATCATATAGCTGCTAATTTGAGCTTCCAAATTGAAGGTTTCGATGTTCAGTTAAGATGCAATTAGTTGAAAATGAGGCATTATGTACCAAAATCCCCATGTCAGCTTTGAAATTTAAGCTTATGATGAAGTAAGACATTTCAAAAGTTATGGCTGCATTTTCTCTTCCTCTCCAGGCCAAACATGTGTTCATAATCCTTTCTACTTACTCATTATTTCTTAACACACAATAGCAAATTAGGTCCACATGAGCCTTTTAGATAAATAAAACCAGATCATAACTGATTTGACCTGGAGCCCACTTTGCAATCTGCTGGCTTAGGCAGTGTGACCCTGAAAATAAGGATCAAGCTAATTACAGCTGCTCAGAAATCCAGGTTTTCTAGGTCTGAAAAGGGTCCTGCCTGCCAGCCTGAATTTCTCTGTAGTGTTTAAAACTCACTCTCTGAATGAGGACTGAAACTGAGAAAGTCTAGCAGCAAAACTTCTTCGTTCTTGACTCCATGCTACCACTGAATCCCCACCTCCCCTCCCTCACAGGGTAGTTAGAGATGACCACAAGGTAAAGTTAAACTGGCATCTAGGCAGGTTTTTTGGTGAGTTTGTGGCACAGGACAGGTGTCATATTGGGTCCCAAAGCTATCCTGGAGGTGGCACAGGATGTCTGTGTGTGACCTGGGCTGGATCCTTGCATCAGTCCTAGGAATCAAGGGAAACTTCAGTGTATGTTATTCAGAGTATCAATAGACACTTACTGAAATGAAGACTTCTGCCTTAATCTGGTAATAAGTAAGAGCATATCAGATCTGAAAAGGCATATGGTAGGATATGAAAGGTAAGACTTATAAGGTGTAAACTGATCTCTGAGTCTGTGGTGAGTTGCAGTTTCGCACTTTATCACTTGCTTTGTCAGCTTGGGCATATCCCTTTGACTTTAGTTTTTCTGGCTCCCTATATGTGAGATAAAATAAATACATCACCAAGTGCATAAGAGAATGAAGCTCTTAATTTTATAACCTAGCAAAGAGGCACAGTACTCTTCTCACAGAGTCTGGTTGGCATTTGACTGGTCAATTACTGTATTCATGTAAAAATCACCAGAAGTCCATGAGCAAGCTCTGCTGCTGAACAGTCCTTTAGTTCACTCTGAGCTCTGTCTGTTGCTTTGTATCTCATCTATTTGAAACTTTATCTCCAATCTGGTTAGAATCCTTGATCCAGTGTTAGAATTTGAACTTTTAACTACTTTTATATTCAGTAAACAAACACTCCAAAACCTCACTTATGTGCAGAATCCTTCATTCTTGAAATATTGTGCTGTTCCTAAAATTGCATTTGCATAAAGCTGTTCACCTTCAGACAATGATATGACTAAAAAACCCAAACAAAGCAGAGGAGAAAGTTCTGACTTGCAGAAACAATCTTTGCTGGCTGTTCTGGGAATGATCTTCAGAATTAGCTCATTATTTATTCTTGGTGCACTCCACCAATTAAACAAACAGTTTTATATATAGAAACAGGGATGGGCTTAGCTTACTTTTCCCGGGTCATTTCCAGAGACTTGGACACTGAGGATGTGCAGGCTCATGTTACCCAACCCAACAGGTTCTGTGTGACTCTGTGGGGATGTGCCAGTGCCCATGGGTGACATTACACCGAAAAGCTGTTAATGAAAGGAAGGTCAGAGATCTGTGGTAGATATGAGCTGAATTTCTCTCTTTGGGTAATAATGCATGAGCTACTCAAGCCACTAGAAATATGTCAGGGATGCCTAAGGAACTGATGGGGCTAACAAAAAACCCAAACCACTACATTTTAATATCAATAGCACGCTGTGGAAAAAAACTCAGATCACTTAGGATGTGATTGTTCAAACCTTCTGTCAAGTAAACACTGACGTGAAAAAACTAGGTTATAACTTGTGTCAGCTAGTCCTGTGCAGTATAATGCCAATATTGAAAACCCTAATTTATTGTAATAGTTATATGAACTGCAGTACAGAAGATTTATTGCTGTCAGTGTTGTTAAGGACATTGTGTGAGCTGTAGAGAGAGTGCATTAATACACTTCCAAATGCATCTGTAATCAGCAAGAGGATTACAGTGACTTTAGCAGTTAGAATCATAATAGTTTAACACAAATGTATACTGATTTTAAAGGCCATAGTTCTTCTCAACACTTCACATTCAGAGTTTTAAGATGAAGCAGGAACAAAGTCCTGATATAAATGATTGAGTGTAGAATAAGGGGTTTTGCAGGATCTGAGAACTTGCCAGTCATATTACTGCAATATGTAAAAAGGTTTGTGAGATATAAGGACCACAAAGAAGTTTGCAACTTCTCCTATCCATGTGTAAGATTCCAAGAATTTTGTGACACATAAAAAATGCTTTGAAAGTTTTCCAGGGTGGGAACCATTTATAAAATCAACTGATTATGATTTTATTGTGTCTGTATTTGGACTGTTTTTAATCTGTGTAAAAGGAAATCCAAGACAAAACAGAATTACATGCTGCAAGAACTGCCAACCTGCTGCTCTCTTTTCCCTGTGTGTCAGCTTTCCAACCGTGATGTGCCTCAAGTCTGGGACCAAAATGAAAATGAAGTACAATCCATTTTTTATATAAACCCCTGAATATTAACAACTGGACAAGGCTCCAGTGCAGCCAGTCTTGCAGAGAACTCACTGTTAAATGTGCTCAACAGACATCACAAATTGCCACAATATTAAGGTAGCATTCTTGAAGACAAACCAATGTAGGAAGACTGCTGTATAGCAGTTGTGGATCAAGGTAATTTTGCCATGCTCTAAAAGAAAAAATCACACTAAAATTAGCCCATGTTTATTCTGATGCCACGTGAAACAATTTATAATTACAAAGGGTTAAAAAATACTGGAGCAATGGTTTCTGAACTTTTTATGACTCTACTTGCATTTCTTAAAATTGTGTAGTTTAGAAAACAGATCAACTGAATATTAATTTAATTCAATTCAATTCAGAATTATCTTGGAGTAAGAGTTAAGGAGATCTTTATCCTAAAATGGTCCTTTTTAAAAGGTTGCAGACCTCGCTAGCACCCAGCCTGAACTACAGAGTGTCAATGCTAAGCCCACACAGGACAAGTTTCTTTAACAGCCCTCAGTTACATTTTTTATGCTGTTTGGATCCATTTAATAACAGTTTTTTTGGCAGATGTTTGCTTTTGGATTCTATTCCACAGCAACAGAATTGGAATTCTGGGTGACTAAGGAAAGCTTTAGAGACAAGTGGTTTTATTTTTAAAAATTATTTGTGGTTATACTATCACTCTGCAAATGAGAAAGCCTCACAATCACAAGAATCCTCACATTTAAACTTCTCTACTTTCTAAAAGAGTCAGTGTTTTTTACTGTATAGCTGCATATTTCATAAGCAGTGTGGATTTCTGGTCAACTGGTTTACATTTAAGCTTTGAAAGCAACCAATCCAGCTGGTACTAGAAAAGCCCTACTTTACATGTTCATGCAGAAAAAGTAATTTTGAAGGTAGAGTTAGTTTGGGTTTGGGACTGGCCAGCAAAAGGGCTCCTTGGCAGTTGCACATAGAAACTTAATTCCCCATAGCATGTGAACCCCACAGGTTTCACCACTGAGTCTTGTTTTGGGGATAAGAAAGAATCTCAGACACTCACAAACTGAAGACAGCAGGGTTTGGTTTGCTTTTTTAATAAAAAAAGCACAAACTTAAAACATCAAGCAGTGACAAGACATACAATATTCCATGACTGTTGAAAATGAGCTAAAGAACACCCCAAGGCCAGGATTTTCATCATTCACCCAACATACTGTGACTCCATCCAGGCAGAGCCTTGGCTCGGTTATTTCAAACCTAATACAGTGAACTGCCAAAGCACAGAGGAGCAGTAATAACATTCAACGATGTTACTTGTGTTTTTTAAAAGAGAAGGACAAATCCTGCATAGAGAAATAAAAAAGCTTTACAAAAATTCCACATATAAGAGCAAAAGGCAATTTCATCAAAATATTTAGCAAATAATTAATTGCATTATATAACTTTATCTGGCATACAAAGCTACAACTTTATCACCTCTTCGTACACCCTTCATTCTCACCCCATACCAGTCTACACAAAAAGCCCCAAACCTCACTGACAGAGCCAAGGCAGTACCTGTGAAAAAACCCAAACCCACCATTCCCGGAGCATCCAATGTCTGCCCCAAAGGTTGCTCAGTTCCCCTTTCTGGACCAGCTCTACAGGCCACGCACTCAGGACAGTGCTGAACTCACCCTGGTTTTCTGTTCTCTTGGCACCACTTTACAGGTATTCCCAACCCTGATCACTTCTGGCAATACTTGTTTGGATAAGCAAAGATCTCATGGAAAGACTTCTTTTTGTGTTAAATACATTAGAATATAGGGCAATAGAAATCCTGGGTTATAAATCACACATTAAAATAAAAGTGTTCTGATCTCAATACAGCCAAATGAGAAACAAGATAACTAACAAATTTTAATCTTATTGTGGATGTATTTAATACTGACATTTGCATCTGCAGAATTCCCTTTGAAAATTTGTCACGGCTCAGCCCTAGAATATAAGTTAACAATTCATAGTTCACACTTAAAAGGCACAGTAAACATTAAACCTGAAAGTGCACAGCACAGTTTCACTGGACCTGAACACAAAAAATATTTTCTCCTTCCATGAAGGAGATACTTTTGATCTGTTGTTCCCATTAGAATGGTATAAATACATGTGCAAGTCATAGATAAAGGTTTGTAAATAGCAAATGTAAATACATTAGAAGGAATGATGCTGCACCAACGCTTTTGGCAATGGCAGTTTGTTACACAGTTGTATCAAAGTTCAGTGCAGAATGTATAACTTAATAATGAACACATTCACAAACTATCAAAAGAAAAATAACTTTTCCCTCTTTTATGCTACACAGAATGCTGCAAGTTTTATCATCTAGGTGACTATGGACAATTTGAGACATTAAAATGCAAGTGCAAGTGGACACAGAAAGAAGCCACTATTGAAAGAACTGTCAACAGTTTTGGAAAACCTTGCTTAGAAAACTATAGCATTTTACAAGAGGAAATATGCTCTGGTATAAAAGAACAGTGCCAATGGTATCCCCAGATTTTTCACTTGCCAGTGATGTGAAAAAGCTATCAAAACTGATTAAAAATACCAAGCAGTTTAAGTAAGGCACACTGAGAATTCAGAATCTCTATCCAGTCGAGAACAAAGGTATGCACTTTGCAAAATCAGGCAAGACAAACTTGTACTGACTTTGGGATGTCAAAAAATATAACTTGCAGTAAAGTAAGTAAGTAGAATGTAGAGCATAGCAAACTGTATCTTACTGTGACAAAGGCTTATGATGATAATTCTAAAATTCAGGATTCAGTCCAAGTATATTCTCCTAAAAAAACTCCTGAGCAAAGACCACAGTGTGTTTCAAATAGCTCCATCACTGTCAATCAAAAACTGGCAGTTTCCAGAGAGTGAGATATTGAAAATGGCAGAAGCAAGGTGATAGATATATCATCCATCAAAACATGGTACATTTTTAGCTTTAACAAGACATCATAACTTTCATAAGAAAACACCTTTATCAATTAGCCTTAGCACTTAATTCTTATGGACTTGGCGAAAAACTTAATTTAGTTAATTCAGTGGTATTAGAGAATTAATTAAAAGTGCTTTAGAGAGAATAAAAATCATTCACATTTCTCTATTAAATATATTTATTCCTTTTGAAACTTGCCTTCAGTAATAATTAACTCACATTTAAAACTGACGGAACAGCATTGGCAAGAAAGAGCTGGTTATCTTAGAGGGGGCATTTATTAAAATATTTCATGTGTTTGCCCAAGTCCTGTGCCAGAAGAGCTTATCTGTGCTCTGTGTTGAACAATGGCCTTAGTCACCTTTTGCTTTTCCCTTTGGCCAGTGCCTCCCCGTAGGTGAGGTGAATGAAGTCGAAGAGTTGCGAGGCATTGGCAGCATTGCCCAGAATCTTGGCGAGCTCGTCCTTGGGCAGCGTGACCAGCTCTGCGATGCTTCTCACGTGGGTCATCAGGGCGCGGCAGTTCTTCGCATTGACACCGGGCATTTTCAGCAGGAAGTCCTGAGGCCCAGGGTTGTACCTGTCGGACTCGGGCAGGGTCTCCGAGTCGGCGGTGACGGCCATTGCCGTCTCTGCGTCGGGCTGGGGGTGGTTTTGTTTCAGCTCCTCGAACAGCTCAGCAGTCGCGTGCGGAGAGGGGCACCACAGGATTCGCAGCTTTGGGAAATGCAGCGTAAGAAGGGTTAGTTTAGAAGTAACATCATTACTGGAAATTTCCTGATGTAGAGAGCCCTGTGGCATCAAGGAGAATGATTTGTTAGGATCAAACTCAATCAGGAGAACTGGTCGCTTATAGTACCGGCACATGGAAATGCACTGGGAATACAGCCTGCCGTTGCTTAAGGAACCAATCAGGTCACTGATGCTTTTCCGCTCTACACAGATATCAGGAGTCAAAATATAATCTCCAACTTCCAGAGTAACAGGCTCAATGTCAATGCCACGACGATGGATCAGTGATGGAAGCTCGCTACGGAATTCCCGCATATCCACGATTATAGTTTGCTGAACATCCTTCTGTTCCTGTCCACCTACAGAGCAAAATACATAATACAGTTATCCCCATACCTCACCTCCAGCTCAAGCTGTATAGTTTCCCTGTGTGCTGCCAGTGCTTCTGTAATCGATGGACTTCACATCTCAAATTACACCTCAAATTCAGCAGTATAATAAATCCACATTTCATTTAATTTTCGGTTGCCTAATTATGCATTGTAGTTTTTGGAGCATGCTCGGCAGTTTAATAGAACTACCATGCTACCTGCTGTAAGCTTTGTGCATGTGACAATGAAATACATTAAACTGCAGTTGAAAGTTATTTAAATGAATCAGGAAAATCTGTAAAAAGTTGCCTGCCAAACAAGATAATGAAGCTGATGCTCTTTATTTCCAGCCACTTCCCACAGAAATATGACATTTTATTCTAGGAGTTATGTGTTGGCCTCTATAGATAATCTGCAAAAGGACACATAAAGAGACTGCAGCACCAAGGCCACAAAAGACATAAAAGCAAAGATTAGAGAGCATATGATAAAGGAGAGCAGGATTATAAAAATGACAACAAAGAAAAATGGGCAGAGTTGTAAAGATAAAGACACAATGTAGATGTCAGAGGAAAAGACCAAAAACGTGGTTAGAATCGTAACAAAACAAAAAGGATGTTTTATTGCAAAGAAAGTGATGAAAAACACAATCTGCAGTTGTTTACCCAGGCAATCTGTTTTGCCAAGATGAAAAGAAGTCCCCAACATTTACTAGCTCAAGGACAACACTGCCTTTGACTGTGTGGAGACTTCAGTTTCTGTGCTGTAATTTCTCTCCCTACAAGCTGCACTAGAGAGTCTCATACCCAACGAGCTGCCTAGAAACAATCCAAATGGTATCTGTCCTAATGGTAAAATCCTTCATTAGTCTGTATTGTCAAAGAAACCCACAATTCACTGTCACTGGGAAATACTGTCTCTCTACCATGAAGCCTGCAGAGCCAGTGTATGTGTCTCTGGCCCAGGTGCTCTGGGTGGCATTCAAAGTGCAGTAGTGATGAGCCTTGCCAAGGCTCTGAGCTGAGCCCTGAGCCCAGGCCCTGCTCACCTGCTTTGCGGGTGTCGGCAGCAACACCTGCGGGTCTGGCGTCTCTCATGAGGTCCAAGTTTGTTTCATCTCTTCCTTCTCTTTCCTCAGGAACAACCATGCTGGCCTTCTCTCTAAGGAACCACAAACAAACACACTAAAAACTGCAAATGTATGAGAAAAGGAGATCAAAATAGTTTCATACCCTTCATCCAGCTGTAAAATTATATAGAGTCTAATACTAATTGCAGACCTGATCAGAAAGGCAGTTTATTAGGCTTTCCTGATTGTTGGGCTAGATGCTGTATTTCTATTTCAATTATCAGCACTTTTTAGCAGCTGATTGGTTTTTTTGGAACTTCTCAGAGCATAATAAACAAGGGAACTAATGACTAGGAGTAGCACTATAACCTGGTGAGAAGACACTGTCAGTGGAAATACTCTCTTATAGAGTCTAAGGAAATAATTATTTTGTTTCCCCAACTGACTTAGGTAATAAAAGCCTTAGGAATTATCTTACAAAGAATGTTACCTGCAGACAAAAACACAATTACAAAAATGAAATTCACAATTAGGGAAAAATCCAAGTGGTGCTGTTTAGCCTTTGAAGTTTAATATTAAACCTCCCTAAAATGAATAAATAAAATAGGTTTTCAGTTTTTTGCTGATTCTCAATGGGAAAGTTCTCTTAACATCTGAAAAACAATTGAAATAAAAGTTTATTTAACGCCTTCACACAGGTAAGAACTTCACTCTATTTATAAACACGTAAGCATATAAAGGAATTACATGAAACATTAATAAATAAAGGTAGTTGAATTAATTGTGCTACCGAATGAGTTTTTCAAAGGCCTCCTTCTCATTCCTCAGAGCTGTGAGATAGCGCTGCTCTTCTGTGGAGCCCCCGTATATGAGGAAATAAACTCTGCAGGTATAAAAGAGAAAAAAAAAACCCTCACAAATCTTCATATTAAGTTAAAAACACTCACAACCAATACTTAAGATTAGTAGCCTGGCAAGTTAGTCAATAGTATATTAAGTGTGAAGCTTTCTATATTTTTAATTAGTCTGTGAAATGTAGTCATAAAAGTGAGTTTTGCAATTTACAGGTGTATCAAATACCTACACACAGTGTGGTGATGTTTCTGTCAGATAATGCTAGAATCAAGCATAACTGCAAATACTTCTCATTTTCTTTACTGTGTTTTCCTTGTTTTTCTGTTACAGTTTCTGAATTACTGGTCTTCAGCGTGACCAACATCAGGAAACGTGAAAATGAATTAAATCCAAAATCCATCCTATTGTGTAGAAATCATACCTACAGAAATACTTTCAAATGAGACTACACCACCTCAAAGTGATCTGCTGCCCCTAAGATCATGAAGCAGAGGTCTTGAAGAAGATGGAATGAACTTTGTTTTAACAGGTAGGTTTCTGGAAAGTAAAAATTCTCCTTTGATTACACCAGATATTTTGGCTTTTTTTTAAAGTTAGGAAGAAGGCAAAACAGGAATGAAAGGGTAGCTCGAGAAAATGAACAGCTGCATGTTCTGCCTTGGCTGCTGACAGAGCACTTTTCATCTTTTAAGACTAGAATGACCAAGTGAACTTGCCTCAAAGGCTTCCCAGGCCTGCTTGCCTTGTAGATCTCCAGCTGCCGGACAAAAGTTAGTTCTGCATCATATAACACAACATATCTTGGCTCCACCTCGTGCAGGACCCGAGTGAGCGCGTAGGGATCGCCACAGCCCTGCAGCGGGTGGATAATGGTGAGCGGGTCCTTGAAAATGCCGTAGTAACAATCTGAGGGTAAGGGCACATCAAAGTCTTCAGGGATGGCCTCTTCAGTGCTGCCTTCTTGGCTGCTGCTTAGTTCCTTGTTATCTTCCACCTCTAACTCCTCTCTCTTTTCCTCCTCAGCTTTCCCTATCATTTGGATTATAGTCCGGTCTTGTTGCTTCTTGTGTTTGTTTTGTTTCGAAGAAGCTGTGAGTTTGGCTTTTTTGGCTTGAGGTCCTGAGTCTGGTTTGCCATTTGCTTTGGACTTGACGGCTTTTCTGTCCATAATCCACATTTCTCCAGCCTTCTCACCCTTTCCAAAGGTTTTGTTATACAGCCTGGTTAAAAAAGCTTCTGCTCCAGCAATAATATACTCCCTGAGCTGTGCACAGGCTCGGTCATCACTGGCACAAATAAGCACTTGCCCTGCAGTCAAGAAACAGTATCATGTTTACAGTCTGTAATTCTGTGCTTCTTATCCAGCTACAAGGCATCTCTTGAGTAAATTGGTTTTACTGATCCTGGAAGTATGCCTGCCAAAGACTTTCTATTTGGTTGCTCTGGCCTTTGAGGGAATCTAAATTGCATGGGCATTTTGTACCAAGTAAGATTAGAGAAGATTAATGGCAGTTCAGCATTCCTTATTCTTAAAGCATCTGAATTTGGGAGGTTTTCCTTCTGACCATCAGAAACAGTGTGTGTATTGAAACACGCTCACAACTACTTAAGACATGAAATAAGAGAGAACTTAATTTAGACCATTCTAATTTTCAGCCTTTGTCAGCTGTGTTAGAAAGTCTAAAAAATACATATTTCACACAGTATTATTGACATTTGTGGTCTTGAATAACAATTCTCCACCAGCTGACTCAGATAAACTCCTACAACACTAGGTGAGAGAGCCAGTTCTCATCCAGTCAGAACACTGTGGGTGGGGAGAAAAAGACACTTTTTTACCCTTACTATTTCCTAAAATAACACTTGCTGAAATTTAAGGGGATGAACAGTCCTAAAATAGGAAAGGCAGCACAGCAGTTAGACTCTCTACCCTGCCTGCTAATGTCTACCCCATTTATATGCATCTCCTGGAGAAGCAAATTTCCAGGTGCAGGAGAAGAATGCATGGGTTAGAAAGGACGTAAGACAGAACCCCCCCCTTTTAATTAACTTGAATTTAAGGAATGAGTGAATGGTACTTTGATTATTATAAATTCCCTCATCAGTTTTATCGGGCTTGGAACTAATGCATCAGTATTATATTGAAAACTAAGTTAAAATATTTTTTCAGAGTAAGACAGGTTCTTTCCTAAACAGTATTGCACAGTAGACAACAACACTAACCAGCTGTACTGTGAAAACTTGCATCATTTATATTCTCTCACCTGGACCACCAAGGTTGTCACTGTTCTTATTCTCATTTTCAATCTCTTTCAGTACTTCTCTCAAAGCTTCCCATTTTGGGTTACTTTCTAGAACCAGTTCCCGTTTCAGTTCTGAAACAAAGTAAGATCGAACATAGCAGCTCTTACAGCCAAAATATCCTTCAGACTGTAAATTAGTGGTTAGATGTCAATAGCTGATGGCTGTTGGCAAATATGATATTCAACAGCCTACATATGCAACGTGTTATGTGACTGGGTTGGAGAACACTCTTAAATTTAAAAATGGGGATAAGTGCTTTAGTGAAGGAAAAGGTTGAAATATTCACTCATTCTTCACTTTTGAAACTCATGGGTATATTTTTTTAATAAAAGCAGCTGCAGCCTCTATGTGTTCATATAAAATAATAAGAATCAAGCTAAACACCAATGTAATGCAAGAACAATTCCAAAAAAGGTCTCCCAGTGATCAGCTGAGCAAGCTTAGGAGAATCCCTTATTTCTTCTTGACTCTTTTACATTGTTCATTACATGCTTTTTGAACTAAGATTATGTCTTAGCTTATCCCAGCTAACAGATTCAGATCCTGAGCTGGGATGCCATGCAGGGAACCATAGCACCAGTAATAATATGCAAAAATCGTGTGACACTCTCAAACTTAAAATTAGGAATGATCAGTACCAGTTTCCTTCTTTACATCACGTTTCTCAGAGACTCTGCCTTTCTGATTCAGTCTCTCCTCTGCAATGCGATAAACTCGAGCCCGAGCATTCACAAACATCGAAGTACTGGCGTCAAGGAAGAGCCAGCCTGGGGAGGGAAGGAGAGGGAAGCAGGAGCACTTTGACATCTGCAGTGTGCATGTGTTCCAGCCCTTTGCAGCACAAGCCCCAAATCTCTCATCAGGAATACCTGTGCTACCTGCTTGCTGTGTCATTACCAGCTTAACAAGAGACAAATGTGATGCAAATCTCACACTGTTAAGTAACAGCAGTTAAGTGGGAAGATGAAAGCATTATCTGTCAATAAAAACCTACATCCTTATGGCTGGTTATGTAAAATCTAATTAGACCTTCATATGTTTGGGAATGCTAATTAAAAATATCAACATTTCACTGTTTCATGCATTAACTTGTATAGTTCTCCAGTGTTTACCTGAGTTCTCACCAAAAGCTTTTTCACTGGCTTTCAGTGACTCCAGAAGATTCAGGAAAGTGACACAGTCGTACTGTGTTAGATACAGGAGTAAAGTACGGAGTATCTTCAAATCCTGGACCAAAGATTTTGTCTTGGCTCCAAGCTGATGCCACAGAGGATCTAAATAGTGACGTATTGTCTAGAAACACAAATTGGAAAGTTCAGGATGGCAAATATATAGTACACTAACCATGCTAAGAATGCACTTTTTTTTTTCCTTTATAGGGGATGCCACTGGTTTCCTGAAGTTTTTAAAGATACCAAAGATCTGATGGTAAGGTATTTGCTTTGATATGTTACCATTTTTTAGCAAAGTTAACATAATATAGATGTCTTTATATAAAATATTTCAGCAATTAGCAGATGTGTATCTATTAATGCTTTCAGTATATTTTTTCCTTTCCATCTAATAACAAAATACTGGTAAAACACCCTCCCTCCCCCCCTTATTTTACTGACACTGGCCTGTTGTATTTAGTATATCTTTTACTTAGGTAAAGCAAAAACCATTATAATGTAATTTAATTTCCAGAATAAGATTGGATATCATGTGTGCAACCTACAGAGCTTAAGGAAAAAACCTCCAAATATTTAAAGTACAGAAGGCCTTATATCAAGGTTAAATCACACTAAAAAAACCTGTGTTTCACCATGATGGTTGAAGCTCATGGTTTCACCCTAAGGAAAGCATATGTATGCCAAACATTGCACTGCTGCAACAACTATTGACATATATAATGATTAAAGATACAGCAGATGCATGTATGTGCATATTATCTATTATATACAGTGCTTCTCCTACTAGAGAAAATAGAGAACACAAGTCAGACAGAAAACCACAAGTTGGGATGTTCTCACTGTAGTGATTTGGGAAATGCAGGAAGAACAATAATACCAGTACACCAAAAACACTACTGGCAACTGTCACATCACTATTACATCACCTTGTACCAGTAATAAACACGTCATGGGAGAACACTCAGCTGCTGAAGGTTATTTATTTTACAAATAATATTTCTGTTTGCATGGCAGTTGGAAGATCTACATTCTGTTAGTTAGACACTGCAAAACAATCAAAGTGGTTACCTTGTCGAAAGGCTTTCCAATAGCATTTTCTAAAGAGAGATCTTCTACTTCAAGAACTGGATTGTAACGTTTGAGTTCTTTCAGACATGCATTCAAAATGTCCAGGATTGAAGTCTGGATAGCAAGCATAGCAGGGGTCATGGCCACATGTATTTCCACCACTTCAGGTTTATGCTTCTCTAAAAATGAGTTCACTGCTATATGAAATCTAAAAGGAAAAAGATGGAAAGTTTTCTTGACCCACAATTACTCAAAATTTTGTATAAACTACAATTACAATTGTTTTAAATGTAAATAAATGAGCTGATTCCAAAACAAATCAGATTCTACTGATGTGAAGACTGCAATCTTACAAACAGCCTCAGAAAACCATCTGTTCCACAATGAGGACTGTAGTCATTGCAGTCATGTGAGCCCATGGTGCTGGTGAATGATCCATAGAAACTTACTGCACTAGACTCTGCCTCATCATTACACATAGCAAACATTAAAGTAAACCCAAAAAATCTCCTAAGGGGGAAACTGGAACAGGTCCATAAATCCTGTGAGATCACAGGGCTGCACCAGCAGATCCTGTGACATTCCCAGTTTGCAGTGCTGACCAGCAGGTCCTTGTTGCACCACTCGGGCTGCAGAAGCACAGACATGTCCACTGCCCTTCACCAAGGGTAGGAGGCTCAGAGAGCCTGCTGAGTTCCTGCTGCCCCCTGGAACTCCATGGGCATCTCCCTTCCTGGACTTGGCACCCCCACGCTTTGCCATGGTTTGGAAGCCAAGGAAGAAAATTCAGAGCTTTTATTCAACCTTTCCTCCCCTAGTTATGTCCACTTCTACTTCCCTGGGATATTGGAAGAAGGACTGTTAAAAAGGAGTTTACAACACAGAGTGACAGTTCTTTAAGATGGAGTGAAACACATTCTAGCCTGGAACAAATGGGCAGAGCTCCTGCCCAAGAGCACTGAATGGGTCAGCAGATAAAGGGTCCAGTTCCATTTGTGGCTCTGCTCCTGAAAGACTTAACATGTGCCACAAACTGGGCAATTTGGTTTTTATCAGTCATCAAGAAACATTCTTCATACACAACATAGACATAAAAGATGATTAAAAAAATCTGACATGTAGGAAGAGATCCATGGAGTTTCTGCACAGCTGGAAACAAATACCTGCAGGAATGGCAGAACTGAGAGGCCGCATTCCTGTTACTTCATGGCTTAAATATTCTGTTTAGTAAGGGAAATTTTCCTTCAGCCATTAAGAATGTCACTTTTTGCTGTGATTTCTGTTGTCTAAAAGGACAGCTCTACCACAAAGTTCAGCGCCTTAGAGTTAATTTGAGTCCATTTTCGAAAGTACAGAAACTCAGCATCTTCAATACCACTTCTGGCAAAAACTGAGTGAAATTTGTTTGGGAATATGAGGGAACAGAGATTAGCAGTGTGACTGCATGCACCTCATTTTCTGAGCAACCCACTGTAATAGCCATCATCTTCCTTTTAAGTTTAACTCTCCAGTGAAGTAAAGCAGTGCCTCACCTTGGCCACAGATAAAGCTTACTGACAAAGAGGTTTTTCATCACTCTTTCCACGTGGCAAAAGCCAGTGTTAAATGCAACTGCATTATCTGTAAAAGCTTTAATGAAGCCTTGCTTGTTCTTCTGGCGATACAGCCGCAGGATAAAGGCTTCCTGGCAGGACTCAATGATTCTGTGTGCCTTGTACACCAAAATACCTGGCAAAATAAAACATTGTCAAGTTGCAAAAAAGTTCAGAAAGGTCCAACTTTGTTTAGATTTTTTTCTCATAACTGTCTTATTCTTCTGTTATTTTAATTATAGGCATTTTAATCCTCTAAAATGGACACACTTTCTGAGGTTCAAACAAGTGATTCCTCAGTTTCAGTACCATGGAATTGCCAAACAACAGAACTGGGTTAATGATCCATCTTTAACAAAAAAAAAACAACTTGTGCTTGAGTGGCAGGACTTACTAGCTTAGAAAATTCTTTACTTCTGAGGCATAACTTTTAAAAGGAGGAAAAGCATGACATAACACACTGTTACAACAAAGCAAGTTTGATGTTTTTAAGTCTGTGATATTTACATTCTTTTGTTAGAGAAATTCTGGAATTCATCTTGTCAAGTCTGTTTCACTGGTAACAGTTCAAGTGTTTACATAATCAAAGAACTTCTGAAAACATTTATTTTGCTTTTCTCCCCCTTATGAAAAGTCATGTTCGCACTTAAGGACAGCAAGTACTATCAACTGTATGAGTACACCACCACTTTTCTTCAGGGCTATGGGTATATTAGGAATAAAAGATTTATCAAGAACATTTTAGTAAAGAGAAATCAAACAACAATTTAATTCAATTAGGCATTTGAGGCAAATACTTCTGGGATTCACAGTTCACTCAGCCAAGAACTGTTAAACCAGGGCTTATTTTTCCTCACACTTAATCGTGTTAAATAGCACATTGCATTTTTCCCTCTCCCCTGCCTGAAGTGAGGCCTGTGTGGTAACTCTTCTCTGTTCACAACTTCCAGTGGAATCATAAATGCCTTTCTATAATGGAAGCAAAGGACATCAAACAACACAAGTTTTACCTTGTACCCACATAAGCCGACAAACTTACAGTGCATTTAATTCTGTAACAAGTTTCTTCAACTCAGCACGTCCATATAACTGCTAGCTATTCATGATTAAGTCATGGAATAACCCACTACAAGCTGTTTTTGCTATCTAGACATTGCTAGATCTGTCCCATGAAGCCAATTTTTCAGGACATAATAATGACTGTACTAATTTCTGAGCAACTTCCAGGCTGTCAAAATGTGACTCTGAATGGACATGACAGGAGACAGCAAATTTGTAACAGACCAGTAAGACTGTGTGTTTATCATAATACCTTCCTTATTTTAGTCAATAAATATCTGCTTATGGAGCCAGTTCACACCTGCTCTGTAAGCCCTTTTATTAGCACTTTTTATTAAACCAACTTTCATCAGTTTTACTGTGCTGTCAAGTAGATGATTTCTACCTCGCTAAACCCATCAGAAATAATAATTCTTTACTGCAGTGATAATTTCTTATCTTCATTTATTTGGATTTATGAGTTCATCAGATGTTAATTCACATGTGATTCTACACTGATTTCATCAACACTTATAACACTCAGAAATATTTTTGCTGTGTTACCTCCTCAAGAAACACTCTTGCAGGTTTTTGTTTTGTTTTTGTACAGTCTCAAACACAGATAAGGTACAGAACCAGGTGTGGGGGAAGTTGGAAATGAAGCAGCTGGTTCTCTCACACCTGCTCTGGCACTGACCTCTGGTGGCAATGCAAACCCTGTTACAGCTCTGTGTATAGGACAGGACTATTTTAAAATCTTTAGGGTATTTCTTTTCATCTTTTTCTTTTCTGGTGGGGTAGAAAGGTAGAGATGAAGGAGTCAATGGGAAGAAGACAAATTAACATAGGTTGCCCAGAAAATGTGTTCACTCCTTTTCAACCTATAAATATCAGAATTCGCAAATCTGGTGTCCTTTGACTCCAGCATGACACTGTTCAAAATGTTTTACAGAGTGGAGCTTGTTACATATTAATTAAAAGGAAGAGGATACAGCTTCTGAAGCAGAAATTTACATTCTTCCAAACATTCGATATCCAGCTAAGTTTAATCATTAAGATGTTAACCTTAGATAACTGTAAAGTACTTTTGTATCTCTGGCTCTTAGATTTATCAGCTCTCCAGGCTGTAACAGGGTTTCCAGCTTAGACAGGAACATAAAAACAACAGTGGTTGGGGGAGAAGGGGAACAGAACATGAGAGGAAAAAGGTAGCTCTAACATCTGCCATGTATAACTTCTATATAACAACAAAAAAGGTCACAACCTATTCCTGAAGTCTTCACAATGACAGTAACAGCATTACTTAATAATATTGCTATTTAGATAGTGTCCAAGGTGTGTCAAGAGAGACATTAGTAAGGTATTGTTATTTTTTGATGAGGAAAGTCATCAGGAGTAATTTGTTAATGCAAAAAATAGCTAGTGTGCGTGGCTGATAAAACATGACACCTAAAATCAGTTTTAATCACAGACCATTTGATCACAGGCCAGTGTCCAACAGACCACTGTTTCACCAAGTGCAATCAATTATGGTTCTTTGAAAGCAAGTCTGAATTTTATGTTTCTTACACCAATGACATCATATAACTGACGATTTATTTTCCTGCCACAAAACTGCATGTCAGTATGTAAAAATAATGTGAATGTTTTCAAATGGTATGATTAAACAAGGTATAATTAAATAAGTTTGGAGCAAAGAAAACTATTAAAAATATGAAAGAACTACATATTTGTTCCTTTTACCTCAGTCTTCACAGGAAACAAAAGGAATAATTCTTTAACCTCAATACTGGTTAGTAGAACTTCTCATATAGAATGAAGCTTTATGTATTTTCAAACAGAACACTTTTAACTTCATTTCATTAAGCTCTTACCGGTAATGAGGTTTGCAGGAATTCTGTCAGTGAGGAAATCCACCACCAGGATCCGACTTGTTGCAAAGATGACTCCTCCTTGTGTGTAAAATTCATATCTAGTATTATTTGCAATTTCATTGGTAACACGCCGAGGAAGATGAACAACTCCATCTGACCTCAGCTGATCTATAAAATACTCCTAAACCAAATACAAAAAGAGCACAAGACACAACTGGGTAACTAATTAAAGGGATGCAAAACCCACTTTTATTATACATACCCTGTTAATTTTGAGGAGCAGTCCAAAACAAAACATGGTAGCATAACATACTATAGGAAGTCAGCATTATAATTTTTTCTTCTTTGATATACTTTGTTCAGTTTCAAACTCATCTGGGCAATTTAAAAATCTATGTATTGTCAGCAGTAGCTGGAAAATACTGAAATAATATGAGCAACTGACACTCAAAGGAGCTTACACTTTCTTATATTTCCATAGCTCATTTTCAGAGAATATGCAATTTTAATACTGCCTCAAGAACAACAGAGAATTGGGAAGAGCTCATCTTTTAGTGCCCTCACCTGCTACCAGACAACTACAGCAGGTAGGTGGTATACACAAAGTTTAATTTTCTAAACTACAGCTGTGCTATTATTCACCTCTGGTCACTATAAGAAGCCCCCAGGACGTCACCTCCCTGATGGCGGGAGATCCCCCTGGTTCCAGGGAAAAAAGAGGAGCTTTCTTTTGTATAAGCAGGGACAAGCCTGTCAGCAAGTTTCATGCCTTTATGCTCAGTGGTTACTTACAATTACATATCTATGCTTGTTTTAGCTCATTATTGTTATTAGGGCTTTATTGTGCTGCAGGAGTAGGAATTCAATTGATGTGACCCCAAGGGAGTCTGGTGTGACAACTTCCCCTGGGGACCTGGGGGACAATCAGCTGTCCCTGAGCCAGCAGTGCCCCTGTGGCCAAAGTGTCCTGGGGTTTATTAGGAAAAGCATTGCCAGCAGGCAGAGGGAAGTGACCCTGCCCCTCTCCTCAGCCCTGGCGAGGCACATCTGGAGCGCTGTGTCCAGGTCTGGACAGGAGGGACAGGA
>JAWWTY010000032.1:6698694-6748179 GCA_035222235.1 Margarornis squamiger
AAGAACTTCTTCCCTGGGCACTGACCGAGCATGGAACAGAGCCCAGAGAGGGTGTGGAGTCTCCTCACTGCAGATATGCCAGAACCATCTGGACACAGGTGCCATTTGCTCTGGGATGGCCCTGCCGGAGCACGGAGGTGGCACCAGATGGTTCGCTGCGGTCACTGCCAGCCTGACCCACTCTGGGACTGTGTGACAGCGCCCGGCCCGCCCCCGGCCGGCCCCCGGGCGCTGTCACACAGTCCCAGAGTGCCGCAGCCCCAGCCCCGCACAGCCCCAGCCCCGCACAGCCCGGGTCCCGCAGCCCCAGCCCCGCAGCGCTCACCTCCTCGGCGGGGCCGGTGTTGAGCACGAGCACGAGGCTGGCGGGCTCGCAGTAGAGGCGCAGGAAGCGCAGCAGCAGGCGGTCGATGCCGAGCCCGCGGGCGCACACGGCCAGCCCATCGCGGTGGAACAGGTCCAGGAACAACTGGCTCTCGTGCTCCAGCAGCGCCGCCATCGCCGCCCCGCCCCGCCCGGCACGGCACGGACCGGCACAGACCGGCACAGCGCCCCCTGCCGGGGCACCGCGCGGTCCGCCTGGGGGGGGACGCTGGGGACATCGGGGATAGCGGGGACAGCGAGGAGAGCAGGGACAGCGGGGATAGAGGGGACAGCAGGGACAGCGGGGACAGCGAGGAGAACAGGGGCAGCGGGGAGAGCAGGGGCATGGGGGAGAGCAGGGATAGCAGAGGTAGCAGGGATAGCAGGGACAGAAGGATGCCGAGCCCCCGGGCTGGGAAGCGAGACGGGGACGGGCCCCGCCTGCCCGCGAAGCTCCCACAGGAGCTGCCCCGCCGTGCCCTCCTCGCGTGGGGTGTCACTGTGAGGTAGCCAGGCTTGTCCTGTTCGAGAGTGTGCTTGTCGTGACCCGAGCGAATGGCCTGGAGCTGTGGCAGGGCAGGGTCAGCCTGGACAGTAGGAAAAGGTTCTCCCCCCAGAGGGTGGTCGGCACTGAACAGCCCCCTGGGCAGTGGGCATGGCCACAAGGCTGCCAGAGCTGTGTTTGGACAACGCTCTCAGGGACGGGGGGGCATTTTGGGGTGTCTGTGCAGGGCCAGGAGCTGGGCTTTGGTGACCCTTGTGGGTCCCTTCCAGCTCAGGATATTCCGTGATTCTGTTCGTTCTTACCAGAAACTCGCATTTCTTAAGCAACAGACCCACACTGGGCTGACCTGGCCCCACGTTCCTCACCCAGTCCATCCCTGTCCCCTCGGTCCCCATCGCAGCCCTGCCGGCGGTGACTCTTCGGCCCGGCTGGGGACGATGGCCCCGCTCAGAGAGACCCTGTGCGGTTCAGCTTAGCACCACTGTGCCCGAAACCACAGCAAGGCTCTCGGGCTGGAAGCACCTCTGTTCACACTGGGGATCGGCTCCGTCTGCTTCCCTCAGTACTATCTTGTGTTGGCAAGACGCCGCTACCAGGGCATTGAGTCAACAGTCAGATAAACAAACTCAAATAAACAGTTTCGGTTCTTGGTTTCGCACTGTCACCTGCTGCCAGCTGCAGTGGGGGTTCTTTGGGGGTTTGGTGTTTTTCGGAGTGAGGGAAAATGAAGTGGACAGGTGCGCACGTGTTCTTTTACAGTGCACTTGTGGGAGCTGACTGTTCAGGAAGATGCACTTCACAATGCATTCTTTGTAAATTTCCCACATGGTCAGAATTATGCTATAGAGTATTTTAGATCAATATAGGAAAAATTCAAATTACTTACTATATATAGATATTTGTATTTTAAAAGGCAGTGCAGAGTCTCAGGGCAAAGTAGAAAACAAGCCTTTAAAAACTGACAAAAAAATAATAAAATATAGGGGCTATTCTTAATTTTCCTCATACATGTTCCATATTTCTGAATTTTATGCTGATACCTGAACAATTTTTTCTTTGCAGACTGGATCATATTGACAACTGTTGTACCAAATACTGTGCTTTGGTTGTCATTTTCATCTGGCTCTAAACTCTGTGATGTTTGCATTTAAAACTTATTTTAGACCTTAAAAATGCGGACAATATTTCATTTTTGTGGACTGCAGGTCATTTTACTGACCAAAACAAAGCCTTACACCATTACACGATGATTGCCATTTATTACTATTTTTGAATACTGTATGGAAATCTGTAGCCCAATAAGGTTACTTCTTTGAGGAATTCCAATATTCTATAGGATTGTCCATATAGTTTAGGAACCAGCCATTTCCTTGACCTACTGTTTCCTACATGAATTAGAAAAAATATGTTTTCTAATGGACCAGCTAAAATACTTCAGGCATCCCTATAGTAAAATTTTATTTCATACTATATATATTTTCACTTTGGCTCAATGTAGTATTAATGTAAAGCTGTTGTGAAATGTACTTCTGGCGGGTACACATCTATTAACCAGCAGAGGGCTGTCATTTGTTACCTTAGAACACTAGAATTTAGTCCTAAATCTTGCAATCCATTTTTGTGCAATCTTTCTTTGCAAACATTAGAGCAGTATTTTAAAAGTATTCATAAACGCACAAGAAATAACTTATCGGGGAACAGGATAAATAAAATTTGGCCAAGACTTAGGTAAGACACATAATTTTTAAGCTGGGAGTAACAGGCTAGGAGAATGATATTCAGGGGACTGAACGAATACATTTTTGTATTCAAGAATCAGGGTTTGCTTTTAATTTTAAACATATTAGAACTTGTGTTATGTAAACATTTGGAGTCACTTTAGGAGTTTCATTCCATATAAAATTATAAACACACACAAATTATAGGCTACTTTCAAGCTGATGGATAATATGAGATGGTCAGTGCAGCCCATTATCAACCTCCCAAGAAAGACATTTACTTGTGTGCTTTAAAAAGGCATTAACAGACCTATTTATTTCATCATATTACACTAAATGAAAGTCTGGTTAATTGTCTGGTAGTGCAATAGAACAAACCCCTGGAGGTGGGGATTATTATTTGGCACAGTCATTATTGAGATCACCAATATTAACATTAATCTTTAGAATATGCTTTTGACAACAAATTTTCTTTTCATTTTAATTTTGTCAAGTCCTTACTGTGAAAGAGAAAAATGCAAAAATCATGACTAAGCCATTAATCTGCCCATTTGTGTAATGAGAACAGTCTTGTCTGAAAACTAGTAAGAGTTCTTTTAGGGCACATTAATCAATTTTGTTACTGGTCACGTAAAGATCTGAGGACTCTCTGTGAGAGAGAAAACAATATCTGGATAAGTTATGTAAAACTTATTTTGTGTTTAAGTAAAATTCCATATTTTCAGCTGTGAAAATGTGGTGACATTTTCTACTCTGGATTTTTTTAGTGTCTTAGATTTTGTTTGTTGTTTGGATTTAGAAATGTTGATATTTGTATATATAAATATGCATAAGAAATTGAAAAATGTGTTCCATAGTATAGAAATTTTTTTATAATCCATGTTTTAGCCATATCTCTTCATGTTCTTAGAATATGTAGTTCTGAGAGGGGCACTTGCTGTAATTTGTAATTGGCTGAAAAAGATTTTTCTCCAGCAGTCGCCACACAGGACATTCTTTAGACGTTAAAAAATGTTACCCCTATAAAAGAAAACCTAATTATTCTTTTTCAATGAAGCTATTGTAAAAATTGAATATGACATGTTTTTGCTGGGTTAAAAATGGACTCCAGTGAGAGAACTGATGTGGGCTCTGCTCTGATGGATAGGGACCATTAGGAAGGGAAAGGTAAGTTCTCACCCCACGCTGGCTCTGCACACCCAGGAGACCCTGAATTACTGACTCCTTCCTATTTCTTTCCCCCTTAGGTGTAATTGCCATACAAGTCACAGCTAGTGCATTTGTTCAGTGTACTTTGTCTTAGGTAAATTCAGAATTAATCTTTGCAGCTGTTAATGATTTCCACAGGGTTGGGTTTTTTCCTTCACAATTACAAAGCTGGGTTTAAAGCTTTGAAGATACAACAGTTTGTACTTCAGTACCCTTAACAACCATAATGTTGACTTTTTTACCCTCTATTTGTGCATCCTATATAAATACTATACAGGGTGACCATGTAGAATATCCCACTTTAATAGTTTCTAGATGAAAAAGTCATGAAATACAGTGAGGTTTCTTTATTGTAGCAATATATAAACATGACAGATAGATGAAGTGTTTTAATATGGTACTTAAGTTCAAGTCTATCATACATCTCTAAGGGACATGGCTGTATTCACTCAGCTGTGTTTAGCTGCTTATTTAATAGAAGTAATTTTACAAATCACCCACTTTGTTATGACCAAAAGAAGAAGCAGCTGATGATGCAATGGGGAATATTTCAGCGTGTAAACATTTGCACCTTTGTGACCAGTGTAGGTTTGTTGTACAGTAGTGGCAATGCAGATCTGGTTTTGCAATTTTAGTTGAAGATATCATGTTTCCTGACCCGAAGTGAAAAAATACTGATGAAAACCAGAATGTTCTGGGTGCCATTAGAAGTCGGGGGTTTTTTAAACCCTTTTTTTCTATATTAGTTTGGTAACTTTGATAATACCACAGTGAAGGATTTCAGAGAAGCAAAATCAATATCCTTGCCATGTGGTGCTAATTTGTTTTTCAGTTTTATAAACAAATGTATTTTTTTCTGAAATAATTTTTAGAAGCAGACATTATTTTGGCATGTACACAAGTGTGTGTAATTGTGTGTGTAACTTGCTGTCTATTTTGGTCAGTTGGGCAGCAAGATGAACTGAGCTTTATGACTGACAACAGCTATCAAAAGAAGGCTGAAATCACATGACAGAATTATCTGGAGAATTCCCATCCTGCCCATCCACATTCAGGAAAAAAATCTTGGTGAATTAATGCAAATGGCATTATGTGAGAATTGTTATTGTTTGCCTTCTGGTTATAAGAATAATGCTGGAACAAAATTTGCATCCTTTGCTTTGCTTGACAAAATGTGGTTATTTGCACCCATCTGACTGATTGTAACATGGAAAACAGGGCTTTCCTAGAGTTTGATAAATCAAATGGTCATGGAATTTTGCTTTTTGTGGTTGTAATGGGATGGGATGTACTTAAAAAAAGCAAAGTGAGTGTTTAGTGTTTGAAATGCAATGCACTTCTGAAATAATACTTGAACTGCTTTCTCTCTTGGAATTCTGTACCTAGAGAGGCTCAAGGCCAATGCATCAGCAGTAATGACTTCTGGACATAATTTGGACTAGTAGATGTATGTACATTGCATTACTAATCTTATTCAGCAAATAAATTTGACAATTGATATGATGAGACTCAGCAATAGGTGTTGGGGTTGGTTAGGAACAGTAGTGAGGTAAGCTCTGGTGTATCAATAGGCAAACTGCTGTAGGGAAATGACATGAAATATTGAAAATACCCTGAACTACCCATTAACATGTTCATGTAGTACAAATACAGCAAAATAAATTGAGAATATTTCATATAAAAGAAATGAAAGCAAGGCATATAATATTCTAAAATAATTGGATCTTTTTAGTCTAAAAATAGTAGCTTCTTATTTTACCCACCTTAATTTACATTAAAGCTAATTGTGGTCATCGATGATCTCTGAATCCTATATCCCTCTTTGACCCTATTATCAGTCTTTTGGGGGCTTGAAAATAAATAGCATGGCTTGAATGGAGTTATATGTTTTCAGGCTTCCCAAAATTTCTGACAGTAGAATTTGTCTTATTTGTAGGCTAAAGAAACACTTTCCTCTTTCTGTAACAACTGTAGTGATTCTGCCAGCCCTTGGTGCTACTTCAGCAGCAATTTGGGAAGGCCAGGCAGACAGTACCAAAATGCTCATGCCCAGGAATGTGCTCCAAAATGAACGGGGAAGATGGGAGAACACGAGGCTTTTCCTACGCAGTGGTTTAATTCTCTATTCAATTTTGAACTTCGAAGTCTTAGGCAGTATTACACTTTGTTTTGCTGTCATTTGATTATGATTTGCCTCTGATGCTCTGAAGCAAGACTATTACTAGAGACGGTTTCCATAGCAATTACAACCGTCTGAATATGCATGGCACTGCTTTCTCATTGTTTCCATTTTCCAAGGGTTCTTATTTACCACATGAATGGTGGAGGTTAACTTTTTTAAGAAGCTGCGAGGGGGGGTTGTTGACATTTTTGGGGAAGGGAGCAGCTGTCTTACCCATGGCTTTACTGTGTTTGTCAAAACCATAGTGAATAATTTGGCAATTTAAAAACATACCATTATTATTTCCCCACATTTGTAGCTGAATGGAATATGTAAGTGTGCCAGAGCCTTTTAGGTTCACAGGGCTTTGTCTTCATGCAGATAGACCAGTCTTGGCTGCCAGGGGTTGGGATGTGTGGACATGCTTCATTGTGCTGGTTGGTCTTCAGTGGAGTCAGATGGAGTAGGTGGTGTCACAGCTTGTAGAATCCTTTGTGTTTGAGCATTAACAAAAGAGGATCATGTGCTATTTGTGGTCTCTGAACTCCACTGTGATATCAAAAGCCAGCCCTGACAAGTAGATTTGGTCCAGTTCTGTGCTGCCTTTTGCCTTTGAATGAATGACAGGATTTGTAAGTTATGACAAAATTCTCCACTATTTCTACTATATATTCATAATTTTCTGAATTATACTCTAGTGATAGAGCAACAATGGATTGTTCCACACAGTAACTTTTACAAGTCAGAAAAGCACATTTATTTTGTAAGTTAAATTCCTTCAGCACTGGGAAGTTATGAAAAGAAGAACAGAAGAGCATGCGTCATACATGGAAACTATCAGAGTTCTTTATCAGAAATAAATGTCTGTCTTGACTCTTCTCATGCTCTGTCAAATTTCATGCAGAGGATGAGATGTTGTATTACTTGCTATTTCCTGGCAGATCTTCTACTGGGGAATCTCTCTTAATTCCCTTAGTTCTCATCTTCTGTGTCTCTCCCCTTGCCCAGCCTCTACTGACACTTGATTTGTGGTTTCTCCTTACCAAAGTAGGGCTCTAACTTTCTTCTCAGGAGCTCCAACTCGCATCTGATTATTTGCAGTTTGTTTTGTGTCAAGTTCTTTTGTACTCACGCAGCCAGAAAATAGCGAGCTCCGCAGATTTGTTATGAGCCAAAGTGTCTGACTCTCGAGTTGCACAGATGGAACGGTGCTAGTTTCACAGGGGATGTACTACTCAAATCTAAAAGGAACAGCATGAAAAACATCTCATCTGTAAGCTCAGATTCTCATTGAAGTGTCTGTTTTTGGTGTACAAAAATGGTGACTGAGTGCATAAGGTGTTTGTTAAGAAATTATCTCAAGCTGTTCAACTCTTTTTTTAAACTTTACTGTGACGGATACACTACATTTCCTTGGAATTTTTTTAGAAAGTTTTTCTCTTGTAAGAAATTTAAAAACCTTTATTGTATTAGTTCTCTGTAGAATTTCTGCTGAAGTTTGTCAGCACTTTTCAAAGTAAGCACTTGCTTTACACAAGTGTTTTAGACAAGAACTTAGAGCTGAATTCCAGATTCTGCCATGAGACGTGGATATGCTTCTGCTGTGGATCCTAAGGAATCAAAGTTAATTGCAGTAATTTACTGTGGAGCTATGTGGTGCATATAATCAAAATATACAGACTGACATGAAAATCTACAGTCAAGCATATTCATTTTAACAAATGAATGGTAAAATGGTACAATTTCAGTACCATTAAAAACTCACTATGAGTAAGTATTATTTTTTCTGCTATGGCTTCTTTGACATGTTCTTCAGGTACCAAAGCTGCTTTCCCATCTTTCTTTGTGCTCTTTTCAACCACTGTCTTTTCTCAGAAGACCTTTCACAGAACTTCTCCCTCTGCTCCACCCTGTACAAGTGTAGATATACAATAGATAAATATATAAATACATATCCAATATACCTGAACACTGAATACATTTACCCGTGCAAAGTATCGAGTGACCCACTAGACACAAATATAGAAAACTGAAATTGTAACTCTAAGATACTTTTATAAATCTCTGAAGCCCCTGGTGATTCAGCTTTGATTTTTTTTTTTGGTTCCCCTACTGAACATAAAAATCCTTAGAAGGGATAGTTACAAAACTGCCATAGAGATGCTTAACCATAGTCAGTGTATTTATTAATCCTTGCACACTGTTGCTTAGTAAATTAAGTTAAATTAATCAGCTCAGTCTTTAGTATATGGAGCTTTAATTTTGTAGCTTTATTTTAATTTTAGTTAACTGAAACTCTTACTACTTACTTTTGGATAAAATGATGCAGATCTAATCATCATCACAGGAAAACAGGAAGGAGAACAGTAATATATCTCTATTTAAAATAAGATGTTGCGAAAATTCAAAGAGAATGCTCACACTTTGAATGTGGCAATGTATATTGGACAGCACTTCTGATTTTGAAATATTTTGAAGAGTTTTAGAAGATATATCTTGATCTAACTTTTTAGCCTTTGAAGCCTTACTATGTGACCTCATTTGCAAATATTCATAATCCTGCAAAAGAGATATATAATGAGGTTCTTAAAAACCCTTGAACATTGATTAAGGTACTTTAGAATCCAAAGAATCATACTCCATGCATAATAAAACAAGAGCCTTTATATTAAAACTGCTTACCTGCAAAGTCTTTGAGGCATTTTACTTTTTATTTCTCTCCTCCCCAAAGCTGAGGTTTGGTTTCTCCTGCAGCCAAATCTCCCATTTACATTGGGACATTAGGATTACACTTTTAATACTTTATTCAAAATACACATGGATTGGAAAAGGAATAGATAAATAACCAACTGGGAAAGAAACAGATTCAGGTGTTTGTACCATATCTTGCTCTGTTTTTAACTAGAATGACCTTCCTCATAGTTAGCATTTAATCAGCTATTTTTTTTTTCAGTCTGAAACAGGAAATACTAAATTATTTCTAATGCCATGTTTTGATAACATTTCAGTTTTAATGGTATGCGCCAAAGTAATGAAAATACATAGGTTAAGGATGATTAAATGTGTGTAATTGTTAAGGATGATTAAGTGTATGTAATTGTGTAGCTTCTAAGCACCATATGGAACACAGAGTATCATTATAAAGTATTATTTGTAGCAGTTGCAATAGTCAGCAACTCTTTTGTTGCTTGGTTTGTCTTGTAATAATGCTTTAATACTTTCTTAATATTTATCCCAATTAACATAATTTTAATCCCCTGCTTTTGGGAATGAAATAATTGTAGCTCTATTGGACAAATTACTTTGTGTTTCTAGCAGTCTCTTGGCACCTTCTTGAAAAGCCCAAGAGAACTGACGGCTTCAAACTGCACAATGGAGGTTTTTTATGTTGGAGGAATGTTTTCAGTGTCTCTATGGCTAATCTTGGTAGGAACTGAAGGTTACAAAGCCATACAAAGTGTCTTTAGATAGAGATGCAAAGTAGCTTGATAGTATCAGCCCACTACCTCTTGAAGAGGTGCCCATATCACAGAAAAACCTGCCATGACTGGCACTAATTGCCAACCCTCTTGGCAGGTTCTGAAATACAGTCCAAGGGCTGATTGGATGAACTTTTGCATCCACCCACATTCAGAGAGAGCTGCTCCATGTCAGGACTGACAGCTCTTGGTGGGCTGGGGTAGGAACCTTGAAGGGCCTTTCCCTTGGGTTCTTTCCCTTCATCCTTTCTGTGGATTTTGGGTTTCAGTGTTTCAGAGCAATACTAATGCTTCTCAGAGAAACAAAAATCACTTCAAGACTTAATAAAAGAAATCAAGTCAACACTGTTCCTGAAAATTTCATACAATAAAAAAGCATTAGCGGAAGAGATGAGGTATTTTTCTTGTCAATCGTATCTAGAGAGTTGCTATTTTGACTTCTACCAGGAGGGAGAAATGCCATAATGTTTCTCAGTATGGAAGATGAATTCAGGGGAGTGAAGTGGTGAATCATCTCAGGAGGGGCATGGAATATCCTTTGCAGGGAAACAATCAAGATGCTACTCTGTGTTTTTTTTCCCCATTAAGTCCCAGCACGTTAGTTAAAAACACAAGGTTTGGATTATTTTAGGGAGATTTTTCTCTACTTCCCTTTTTTTTTTTTTTCCTATATGTGTTATTTCAGAGTGTCTCTGACTGTTGCAGCCCAAAACAGTATTTTAATAAGCAGCTGGTTTTGGTTATCATGTTGACATTCATCATGCAGATCTGGTAGAAGCTTCTATGAGCAATTCCTTACTTTTTCTCAAAGGACTTTTGGCTCTTGCACTGAAAATTAATTTAAAACCAATTAAAAAGATGAAAATACTTAGGATCATATATCCTTTTAATTAAATTAGAAGACTTGAGGGAATGTTTGTGGTCATTTTCAACCCCTCACACATTTAAATTGTAAATTAATGGGGAATAAGTTCCCAGAATCACCTGTGAGGAGTCCCATGAGTCACGTTACGTGCTGCTTTTTCAGAAAACTTCAGCAAATGTGGGCTGGATAATCTGAGAGAGCAGTGTTACATTAGAGCACAACCTCTGAGGAACACCTTCTTCTCCAAACACAGAAGATGGTTGGAGACACCCAAATATGTTGGGAAGCCTTTCTAATGAGTTACAAACAAACACCCAGGAACTGTTATCCTGGGGGATTTCACTTTGTTGACCTCTGGTGATAAACATGTTTTAATACGCTCTACTGAAATTGAATGTATAGTCAAAAATATAAAAATCAAAGTTTTCTTGATATCATGGCATGGGTGTGGTTTGTGTGGAGTGCACATGGTCATGTGCATATTTCGGTCTGAGATCCCTCCCAAAGCTCTCAGCAGGACAAGGATTTGGTACCGAGGCAATAAGGATCAATCCCACAGTTGCCCCCAGATTGCAGGAAGCCATTTTTTGTTGTGGCAAGTTTCCTGGTTCATCTGCCATGGTTTGCTTTAGTGACATTAGATTATGGAAGCATTACAGGTTAGGGTTCTGTGTTACATGGATGAGAGAAACTCTGCTGCCCTGCAGGTTTGTGTCTTCTAAACTGGATTGCCAATGCTTCCTGCTAAGAAGCACCACTGGGCTGAAAATCAAATATTTTTAGTACTAATGTATGGTGTGTTCACTGAGGACCCTTCTGTAAAGTGTTCACCCTCTCACAGGACAAAGAAAGAGGACAGAATGAAAATCAAACAGCTGGTTCTGCACCACTTGGTACAAATATGGACCATTGAAGCATCGACCTGTTTGGGAGAATGTTGTGAGAAAATGAAATGAAACAGGAGAATATAAATAAAAACACTGAGTAGGTTGTCCCTGCTCTTGATAAAGGTGTGTAAATTACACAGGAAAGAAAATTTCTGCTGTAAGTGAAACCCTGTATGTAAAAACATCTAAGGCTAAACCATTCCCAAAGGCAGAAGGTGAGCTGAGCTGTGACATTACACAGGGAATCTCATCTTCCACAAGATGGAGCTGTGTGATTTCTGCTCCTGGAAGCAGTTCAGTCTGTCAGTAAATGATTCTTTGATTCTCTACAAGGACAGGAGAATCACAGTGATCTATCATTGCTTTCTTACTCAGATGCTGAGGAACTGCTGCAATTTAATTCTAGATGGTCGTGTGGGTGCTAAAAATATTGGATTTAACATGAAAGCCTCTGAATCTAGAAGAAAAGCTGTATTAAAAAGAAAGAAGAAAAAGAAATTCATTACCTTTCTCTGTGAAGATCACAGTGATTTGCTTACTGTGTGAGGTCCTGTCAGCTTTTCTTTATTTACTCACTTTGATGATGACTGCAATGCAGATTTCTTTGGAATAGTTTCTTATTTTTTATGCTCTGCAACATCTGAATGAGGGAGGGATATGACTGCTTAAATGATAATTCAAACAAGTATTTTCAGTAACATTGATGGACCTCCAGTTCTGGAGTGTTTATGAGGTCTGAGCAGATGTAAGTGAAGTACTTCATCAGCAGAATGGAATACTGTCTTTGGAAGCAACGACTGGAAAAGATCAAGGATTCATAGTAGTACAAAAATAACAGACCATGAGGTCCTGGTGAGATGCCTTTGCATAAAAAGGTAATGTAATCCTTTTCCTGAATAAATAGGTAAACTAAACAGGAGGAAGGACCAGGGGCAGCTTCTTTTTCCTCGTTGCGTGGCATTGGTGCAGCTGGCTGGGGAGCCCAGAAGGAAACAAAGCATATCCATAGCTTTCAGAGCCAGGGGCTGACATCAGCAGCACTGGACACAAGCAAAGAGCTGGTGTTGCTGGGAATATCTCAGTTCATGTGGGCCAAGGCTCATCCGGACCAAGGTCTGGAAAGGTACCAGCTGGGATGTGCCCCCCGCAAGCCCAGAGCCAGCTGAGCAGTTCGTGCCAGGGCTAGTGCAGGCCCTCCCAGAGGAGGGGACAGTGCCTTTGGGCCCTGCAGCCAGTGGTGTCTGTAGGAGCACACGGGGGCTCCCTGCAGTGCTGAGCTGCCGCAGTGCAACCTGCAGAGTGCAACAGCAACCTGTGTGCAGCGCTGTTCCCTCACAGCCAGCAGGGCTGCTCCTGTTCGTGCTTATTGGTTTGGATTCCAGCGGGTTAAGGGTTATGAACGCTCTGCAAACTTTGACGAGTTCATCAGATTACAGGGGATATGCTGAAGCTTCGTTCCAAATGAGATTATGCCCCATCAAACTGCAGCTTCCTTCTTCATTCACTTTGTATTGCTAAATCCTAACTTCACTGATTCCAAAATACACTGCCAACCACTCCTCTTTTCCCCAGTTTGAGGCTGGCAGGGAAACTGAAGACCTGTGATTGCTTCCAAATTACACAAGTGGATTGTGTGGCTGATACACACACAAAGAGCGGCTGGTGGGGATGTCAGGCATAATAGATAATTGCTGAGCTTACACAGCAATATTTGCCTCCCTGGGAAGACTCATGTCAGTCTTTATCTCCTACTCAACTGTCAGTTCTCATGGAAACTTGTTGGAACTTCATAGTTTTGAGTCCAGGTCCTTTTGTCAAATTTGATCAAAATTAGCCAATTCATTCAAAAGTTATGAGGGAGGGGATGAGAACTGACAGGCTGGCAGTGCATCTGTGTAATTTATTTCCTTGCAAAACTGGCACGGGAAGCAAAGTTTTCTAATTTTCAAAACAGGCAGTCAGAATTCAGTAACCTGCATTTAACTAAGCTGATGTTGTAAGTCACAATGTTGAGAATCCTCATCATTTTGGATTTGTGTGCTTATGGATATATATATAAACTGAAATCTAAACCACATTCACTACAGGAGCACCTGAGGATAAGAACTAGATCATCTGGCACTCTTTCAGTTTGTTTGCCTAACACAAGCCAATTTTGAAAAAAAACCAAACCAAAACCAAACCAAACCCAAACCTATCCCTTGTTCCAGCACTGTCATTTTCCACCTTCCCCCCCACCCCCTTTTTCTTCCTGTGGCAAACAGTTTACCAAAAGAGGAAAGCTGCAGGAAATAGCTGGTAACAGAAGATAACCATGTTTTCACATAATCTTAAGATCTAATGTGCTCTCTGTTACAGTGAGCAGACCTATCTAATTTTAAAAATAGGACTAAAGAAAAATATTGCTTCTCTGAACATTACATGAACAAGGGGAATCGTCTAATTACTGAGTTAGCAGTCTGTGCATAAAAACTGATGCAGAGTTATCCAACTTACAAGAGTTGTCTCTTCTCTAATTATACATTTCTGAAAGCAGGTCAAGTGAATGAGTTTTTAAGGAAATTGAAATATTGCAGGCACAATATAAGTAAAAATCATTAGTTTGTAAAAGCAACCTTATACTTGAAGAAGTCATAAGAAATGATCCTGTGGTAGAAAACCAGATTTTGGTCTGGCACAGATTTTACCTTCAACAGTATCTGTTGAGAAAGATGATTATGTATATTCTGTCATTAAATCATATAGGTGAAAGGATGGAAACTCTGTAATATGATTCCTCCATTCTTTCCAAGGGTAGAAAACATAGAAACCTTCTTGGTTCAGACCTACTTGAGAGATTTTCAGAAATGAAAGAATTCACATCAATAATGTGAGTTGAATTGCATCCCATGAGGGAAAGCATGAAAAGAAAAGCTTTACTTTTGTGCCACCAATAAACAAGACTTTAAATGAAACACAAAAGCAGTGAAGTGTGTGAAATTCATCATTTGAAAAGAAGGCATGTAATAACAGGGAGAGCTTCTGAAGTAACTTAAGAACCAAATGAAGGTGCTTTATTTGCAGGTAAGTATAGTGCAACCTACACACTTCAATCAAGCCAACAGTAGGCTGTAGTAGGAGACAATAAAGTGTGCGAGGTGGCTCAGTGAGGAAAATGCAGAGGTGCCTATACTTACTGCTTGTATTTATGGATCCAGTAAACACAACCAAACAGACACACTGTGGTGCCTTGCACTGCGGCACCCAAACAGGTTGTTGTCATGGGCTCAGCTGAAGCTCAATTTGCATTTTGGATATGGTGAACTCAAAGTTCATGGGTAGGAAATGCCAACTATGATCATCTGGCTAAGAAAAAGATACATGTAGGTGCTTTGCAGGTATCTTGGCAGTTGTCAGGCTGTAGAAGTAAAGGAAGGCCAAGTGCTTGAAATTGGTGTATTGGAATGTAATAGTTTATCTAACCAGAATGATGTTGCTTGTTTATTCACTTGGGAATGAAAGTTAATGTGGGGACTCTGATGTAGAATTCCACTTGTTCACATGCAGATTGTTCCTGAAATTCTCTAGGAACAAACAGAGACAAGGAGCTCCTAGTCTGAATGTAGATAAAAAGAGTCAGAGGTTTTCTAAGTAATTTCTTCCAGGACTTTTAAGGAGCTCTTGCCTGAAGTTTGTTTGTTTGCTTTGAGAAGGAATACACTTGATTTGCAACATTCTGCCCAGTGGGCATTGGGGTTGGATAACTATTCTTAACATTAGTTGTAATGACAATGTCTGGATTGGGGTAAATATTAGATGGAGATATAAAACACTAAGAAAGAATAAAATGGCACTTTTTAAATTATTACCTGTATTCTAGAGAATGTAATTTTTCTATTGTCCTTCAGCGGGAGGAATTTTTTCTCAGGACTAATTTTTAACTGATATTGACCCCACAGGAATGGTGGAATTTGCAGACTAATGGATGAAATAACTTCTTAGGATGTCTCTATTTTCTCTTGTGTGTTTATCACTGTGAGCTCTGAACGCTGTGAGTTCCTTTTCTGCTGGCTGAGCATGGCTCTGTGCCACAACATGTTCCTCTGTTCTAGAATTTACTCTTTCACACTTTGTAGGAACTCTTTAGAACCCATGTAGTGTATGAAATCTGCCACCTCGCCCAAAGCCCAGGGGCACAATGTGTATTGCTGTCCAGCAGGTATTTGATCAGCTTTGTGGCTGAGCCCTTGGTGTGTCCCAAAAGGATGTGTAGACACAACGCAGCCGTAATGGGATGTGTCAGCCTGGAATGGAATATCCCAGCTGAGGACCAGGGCTCTGTCTCTGGGAATCACTGCGCTGCTCTGTTAATATTGCAGGCTCATGAATGTTTTAGTCTGAGTAAATGCAAAAATCCTTCAAACTCCCCCTTTATAGATTTGGTTGGCAGAAGAATCTGCTGCAGGGTTAGTGAGCTTTGTGCTGTGATTCATAGATGTGCTTTCTCATCTGTATTATTCTCTCACACAGTGAATGTTGCTGTGTTCTCCTTTCTTTGAAATGAAATGCCTGTTGTTTAGAACTCAGATATTTTGAAAAGTATAATTAATTGTCATCAAAAGAATACGTGACTGTTTGTGAGGGGTGATCCCTGCTCAGCAGTACCTGTTTGCCTGTTCACTCACCATGAATTGCAGCTTTATCTTCTTTCCTTCCTTTCTGTATTTTATCCTCCTCTTTGTAGAAAGGCAAAAGCTCGGCCTCAGAGATCCAGCTGAAAAATCTCCTCACATATAGACAAATGATGGCCACGAGGTAAAGAACAGGAGGGAGAATATGAGGGAAAAGAAAGATAACAAATTCTTTACTTAGATAATATGTTTACCAAACAAGAGATAAAGCTCTAGAAAACTAAAGGGAAAAAAAAAAAAGACATGCACAGGGTGTCTCCTGCAGACATTTCAGCTGCTTATGTTGATAAACTCTTTTCTGGCTTTTTAGGTGTGCCTTCATTTTGGAACAATGGCAATGGCACAGGAAGCACTTGACAAGATATTTCTGACAGGAGACATTATTTCAATCCAGAAACAGGAAATAGCACATGCACAACATGCTGGTACTTCCAGGTATATCTTGATAACAACTTGTATGGAGGTCAATATTTTAAATAACAAGTACTTTAAAACACTCCTGACAGACTCTTTGTAGGGTTAGTTAGTTAAAGAGGAAAGAATGACATTTAGTCATTAGTATTGAGCACTCAGCTAGTAAGGAGAGAAAATGAAGTAAATAATAGTAATAATATATATTTCTGTGTCCTTACTACATGAAAGAATTTCCTTGTTCTGAGTGTTGCACATGACCTTTTCCTCTTCTGACATCAGTGTGATGAGTTTATGTGCAGTTTGCTTTGGACACTGTGTGGTTCACGTGTGTGAAGGAAGGATAAGTGTCTGTAAAAATAGTGGAAACCAAGGGAACTATTAAAAAACTGGCTAAAAAGGAGGTGCTTTGGCAGCTGAATGTATTTTTATATGTTTTTGACTTCTGTAAGGAGAAAGGTGCCATCCATATTTATGCTTCATTAAATAAGCATAAGGAGGCCTGAAAAATAAAAAGGAAAACTGAAACTTTCTTCCTTGGCAGCATGAAGGGACTTGTCAGTGAGGGATGCACTGTTTAAATTGTGCCACCCTAAAATGGGGATCAGGAACAAAGCAGATGAACAGAGCCTGTTTCACAGATTCCAAAAGAAAAAAAAATCTCAATTATTCTAAGTCAACAAACACCAAATGGTTTCCTATATGGCTCTAAATTCTGACAAGAAGAACTAAAACCATGAGCTACTAGATTGGTTTGATATCTCCAGTATTTCAGAAAATGGAATAATTGATTGTTTATTCATTTCTGCAGCTGGGAGCTTTTTTAAAAATGCTGACTGTAGAAGCTCTGTTTTTGTCTTTATAAATACTATTGTTCAAAATGTTTGCCATTACACCTAAGCATGGGCAATGCTCCTCATCACAAATAATATTCTATTCTTATTTCTGATTTTATCACACACATATTCCTGTGAATTTCTATTCTTTAAATATGATTAAATTTCATAAAGGAGATGCTTGAATTTTATTATTTTATAGGCTAAAAATATTATTACTCTCCATTATCTTCCATCACTGGAAACTTTGTAGTTTTAGCACCTAACTGTGCCCTAATGGGAGCACCTCTTCATTTACTGTCAGCTCTGTCTCCTCACAGCAGTCTGTTAAAGGCACAATTCTCACAAGGCCTATCAGCCCTGACTCACCTGCTCTGCCTGCCTTTGTTGTTCTACTGCTTTGCAACACATTTCCTGCATATTGGGATGCTCCTGGACCTCAATAATGTCTGTATATGTAACATGAATATAGGCTTGAAGTGAAAAGTAGCCTTGAGATGTGTTTGACTGGCATTTATGTTAGTGGAACTCCCTTGCTATGTTATGCATGGTGCATAAAACATTAATTTCCCAGACACTGGTGTCAACTTAATTTCCCAGCTTCTTTCAAATGAACTTTTTGTGGCATTCAGATTATTCTTCTCAGGGAAAGATACCAGCTCTTTTTAGAAATGAGGAAATCCTTCAGGGAGCCACCTTCTCTCTGTGCAGTTTCCTTTGCCGAAACGATGATCACATGAAAAACAAAAGTTGGAGTTGCTATAACACCTGAACTGCAGATAGCCATAACATTGTTTATTAAGTATTGTGTATTAGATCTAAATTGCTCAGATTACATTATTCTTTCAGTCATGATAATACTTTTTGGTTTTGTTAAAAAATAAACACTATTTCATAAAAAAGAAAGACAAGAGGATAGTTATAGCTTATATGCATTACCGTGTGTGATTGAATGTTGTACATTATCTTAGCAGCTTGTATTAGGAAATTAGAATTCAGTAGTAAAGTGGCTCAGTAATGAGGAAACCTTGCATTAGCAGATTATATCAGCTCCTTAGATTTCTATTTCCCTGCTAACACCATTTGAAGGGACAAAATCCTTGTACTGTCTGGTGTGATAAAGGGCAGTACTTTGTGCCATGTCAAAAAATTAAGAAGTGGATTGAAAGCTGCCTTTTCCTTCTCTCATTAGCAGGGCCAGCTCCAGGAATATAGATTGAAGCATTTTAAACAGAACTTAAGATAGTTTGGAAGTCCTGTGAATGTGACCTCTCTCCTCTCTTCCTTTGCCAATGCCCCATACCTTACTGTATCCCGAGCTATTCCAGGAAACTACAGCAGGGAAAAACATGCATGTGGTGCACCATATTGGGAGACAAATTCACTTGCCAGCTTGGAGTAGGAGGGATGCATATTCAAGAAGGCAGACTCAGCGAGCTCCTGCTCTTTACAGCTTTCTCTAACTCTGTCTGTCATTCTCGTACCCTTTGGTGAGCAGCTTCACAGAAAGCTCAGTCCTGTCATTGGGTTTGACCAGGGACTGCAGGGATGTTCACCTTTTGTTGTTGTTTTTGTTTAATACAAAGTCCACTATTGCCTGTATGTGATGATTTTTGTATGTGAGACAGTTTCTCAGATATGTGATAACTTTCCAACGTTGGAATTTATTTATTTGGACAGTATTTCCCTTCTTGATGGATGCCACACTTTGTTTCAACATCTGGTAAGAAGAGAACCAGATGCTGTCAAAACCTGTCCTTGTACCTAGTGAGCCCTTGCCTGTTTTCACCATTTTAGCTTCACGATCCCAGGTGTCTCTTGAGATGTGTTTTTTTTTCAGTTGTTGCTTTTGACAGTTCATTAGAAAATAATAAACAAAGCTCATATAAGTCTGATTTTTTTATAAAGCATATTTTATTCCTTCACTCAGCATCCTTCCTATGTAAGACTAAAATTTCCATCTTTTCACACAGTAAAACTGACAGAGCAAAAAGGGACTTGGATAACTTGTAACTTTTGAATTAAGGAGTATGTAAATGCCATAAGATGAAAGATTATTCTGTGGTACATATTGTGTATGTGCAGGCAATAAGAAAGGATTATCTCACCAGCTCTTGCAACAGAGTAAGTTAAATATATTGCTTACCCTCAGATTGCTTTTTGATGGCCGGGCAGCGACACATTTTTGCCTTTGCATCAACGCTTGATACCTGGTTTACTGCTGCAATTAATGTCAACCTGGAAAATATGGACTCTGGCCAGTTTGGAAGGTCTGTTGTCATGGCAGAAACGTGATTACTGCAATTGTCGAGGGCAAAACAGATGATGAGCATGAGAGGAAAGAGGTTAATGATTTATCTGAGGCCTCGGCTGGCCCCAGAAATAGAATCCAAGCATTCTGCTTCCTGGGCAGCATCTGCTTTGATGAATTGTTGCATGACTTCGAAATTTTGTTCACACAGTCTGCTGAAAAACTGCCCAACACAAGTTGTGCTATAAAATACTCTTCTGCAGAAGCTTCTCATGGTTTTAAAATCAGGTTAAACTTTTGATTAACATTCAAGAAGCTGACTGTCTGTAATTGGGACATTTTTCCATCTTTGTATATTTTTCTGCTTGGCTTGAAAACATTGAGATACATTGTGAGTCATATTCTAGGCAATTGTTTATATGTTAATTTTATAATTATTTTTAAAAATTGCCAAAATATGTTTATGAAATACTGTATTTGTGAGTCTTCATGTTTGCTCAGTTATCAATTTTAGGACACATTTGTATCTGTTTCCAAAACATACAATTTTCATATATCTAGACTGAAATTAGTGGGAGCTGCAGGCAGTGCCCCCAAAGGTCATGTTTTGGTTTGGTAGATGTATGACAGTAAGACCACAAATATAAGCAGGTGGTCAGACAAATCAGGGTCTTGACTGACAGCAACATGGGAAACACATCAACTTTTAGGGCTTATTATTAAAATATTTAATATAATTTTAAACCCTTGCCCAGAAACCTAGAGGCTTTTACGTGTCTGTGTAGCTCAGAAATAAACCCTTTTTCCAGGTTTGCAACACTAGGGCAAGGATTTGAAACAGCAGAAGAGGCAACAGAAAGGAACTACAGTGAAATATCCATTTAGAAATACAGAGAAAAGGCCCAAAAGAGCCAAGTTTCCTGTGAAATGCCCTTGAAAGCCATGCTCCCTGCTAGTTATCCTCACTTGCTGTGAGTGGATCCCCCAGTGCCGCTGATGGCTCCATCTGCTCAGCAGCCAGCAACGCTCCCTTTGCTCTCTGCTCTGCCTGGCTTGGGTTCAGAGCAGCCTCTCCTCTTCTCACTGAGCTCAGAATAAGATAAATCACAAAAGGAGCTTTTGTTAAAGCAAATGTGACTCCTGGTCTGCTGTCTTTTCCTTACCTTTCTTTAAAATAAAACCCAAAGTAAGCCCGTTTTGCTTATAATTTCTGTTACTAACTTTGGAAGATCTATATTTAGTCAGGAAAGCTTCTTCCTGATGGCACTTTATTGCTGCAAAAAAATGGGTGCACTTTAGTTCCCCATCCTTGGATAGTTGTGTGCTGTGTTTCCCTCTGCTCTACAATTCAGCTGTCCTTTAAAGAAAAGTTCCAAAGAACAGTGTGCATCAGCTGGGCCACTCTGACCTGATCCTTTTTGCCACTCTAGTCAATGCTTTCACAGCCTGAAAACATGAAACAGAGGATATTCCCACCCTTCGGAGATCCTCCCTGGTTTTCAGCCACAAAAGGCTTGCAGGAGGCAGTGGTTCATGTGGGGAATGCTTTGGGCTCTGTCTGGGTGTGAAACACTCCCTGCTGTGCTGTGGCCAACTGGCAGTGCAGGGCCCCCTGTCCTGAGCTGGATGGAGCTGCCTGTGGTGTCCCTAAATACACCCTGCCAAGGGAATGGGCATCTGCATGACAGCACAGCATGGGAGAGTGACCAGTGCCAACCAGACCATGTAGGCTTTTTTACAAGTTTCAAGCATTTTAGAGGGTTTTTGTTAATGTTGATACCTTTTTAAAATCAAAATTCCAGACATTTGCAGAGCTGAGCCACTGAGGATTTGGATTTTGGTTTGTATCCTTACTTTTGTTTTGTCCGAAAGCCGTTGTTTCCCCACAAAAAACCCTTCTTTAAACCTGTGTCTGCTAAAGACTTGGCATTATAAAATGTGTATAACTACTATGTGGGAATTTATTTGTCTTGATTTATGTCGGTGATTATCTCTTGGAGTGTGCAGTGAATCCATGTAAGGTGGTGAGTGATGAGAGGAGCAGGAGGAATGGGGGAGTGTGGGCAGTGGGAATTCCCGTGCTCCTGCCAGGGCACTGCCTCTCCTCACAGTTCCTCTGGCCTGGGGGATTCTCAGGGCCAGAGTTGAACAGTGTTTTATATCTCTTGGCCTTGTGCTGAAGTCCTTTTCTCTAATCATATACAAATAAGTGCTCTTTCAAATTGTTAATATCTTTACATGCATTTAAATTATGCTGTCAGGATTGGGGCTGGATTCTAATTCTACATTAGAATCTTTCCAGGTGTCCTTCATGTGGATTTTCCATTTTCTTCTGGCTGTGAAGAATACACATTGTAAGTTAGTCAGCTTCTTTTTTTTATCTCCATAGGCTGTTCTGAATCTGGTCTTACTCTAAAATCCTCCTGTCCTTTCAGTTGGTGGAAGCTTTCTGTTTCCACCTATCAAAGAGGAATTCTTCATAATTTGTGAATTAAATACATAAGTATCTGAGAAAAAATATGTATGACAGTAAGTATATTTTTGTAATATGTGACAACAACAACCAAAATTCAACATACATGAAGAAATAAATTAAAGGAGAAGGGTAGCTGGCTGGGGAAGGTCTCACTCCTCTTTACCCAGGAGAAGGGAGGGGTTGGTGCTCTCCACTTGTACCTGCCTTTGTAGCCATTCAACTCGCTGGGTGGTTATTTATGTAACTCCACCTCATGGGAAGTACTCGGCATTTTATTTATTGCTCAGCAGCAAAAGCAACAAAAATCCAGACCATGAGACACCTGAAGTCTCCACTCCTCTCCTTGTCTCTCTGGGAGATTCCTGTACCCCTGAGCAGCAAACACACCCCGTGGTTGCTGGCATGAGGTGGCTGTTGTCAAACTTGTGAGTGTCCCAGTCAGGATCAGTCATTCTGATTCCACACATTTCCAACTATTATAATTTTTAATTGGGGGGAAAAGTAGAAAATTGATTATTTGCCATGATATGACAACCTGTGTTAAACCTGCATTAAGCATGTTCATAGAAAAGTGCATAACAGAAAATTAGATTATTCAAACATGATACTGCCTCTTTTCCATCCTCCTCACCCTCCAATCTAGAAGAAAAGGCTACATTTTTTCCTAATGGTTTCCTCTGTTTATTCACCAGTTTTAATTTCTCTTTAACTCTGATGTAATTTTCAGAATTGATCCCACTTCTCTTTTCATCTGTACATCTGGTGACTGCAGGACTTAATTGTAGCAATTTTAATTATCAGTTCTGTCATTTTGTCTTACAATATGCAGAAAAAAATCAAGATATGGATGCCCAAAAGACTTTTTGTTATTTCCTTTTCCATCACTCAGTAGCAGTGAAGCAGAACATTGCAGAAGTGAAATATTAAACCACAGAGCATGTTAAAAAACTGCCTTTTTTTCCCTTTAGTTTGTAATAGCATCAAAAGTCTTCTTTCAAGATGACTTTGTAATCTTGTACCACTTGTTCTCAAGAGTTCTTTTTCTGTGGATGCTCAAAAATGCAGGGAATGCACATCCCATGCCCTGCAATGCGAGATTCTTTTCAGGTTTTTCATCCCTACTCTCTAAATACTTCCTTTGCAAAATAGTTTTAGGCATATTGATCATCTGAAGATTTTCTGTGGCAGCGCTGAGAGTGTCCCCGTGCCAGCTGAGCAGTGAGAGTGGAGCATCCCTTACAGGCTCTGCTAAAACATGATTGTAGGGGTGTCTGGGAGGACATTATTTGGTACGTGGGGCATGTCATAAATTACATGATATATCTGAAAAATCATTTTCAATAGCAAGGTCATTGAGTTCACCCATTCTTCAAATAAGCAGAGCAAAGTTGTAATTATCCTTGTCCCTTGTTGACAGATGTAGACTTGTTTTGCAGTTGGGTTTTTGGTCTGGAAAAGCAAACATCACTCCTGGAGACTGAGTGCCTGTATATCAACCAAAACATTGTATAGCAACAAATGCTTACTCGAGTACTGAAGATTTTATGAGTATCAGGACCCTTTTAGACATAACTAGTTGGCCACTGAGATTCACTGATTGTTTCTGGACAGCTTTACTAGAAGGATCTAATTGATGCTTTATTGAAGTTTTCATTTATCAACGTATCAAAGGAACCTGTACCTGGAGAAAGCACCATGAAAATGTCAATCTTCCTTATGCTTCTTCCTTATCCTGCTTCTTTCTTTTTAGAAACCCTTGTTTAGAAACGAATGCTCTTGTTTCTAAATCTAATTCTCCAATCATTTGGAATGTCTGTTTCTTGTTCCAGCATTATTGGTATCCAGCTGAGTCTGCAGCAACTTCAATACTGTCTCTGAACTCTCTGTAGCCTTGTTTGTCTTTTAGTTCCAGTCATTCCCCTTCATCTGTCTCAGTTCAACTTAACTGGAGGAAAAACCTTGTCATCTTTGCAATCTGGTAATATGAAATTTTTTTGAAAGTTGGTTTAAGGTTGTCCTTTCTCCGTTTTATTGTTTTTATTGTTTGCCTGACAAATTTTTATGTTACTGGTGACATTTGCTGCTGCCTCTATCTTATACTGGTGACCTGAATCCTGAATTCACAGAACTTCATCTGGTTTGGTTTTATGCCCTCTAAATGTTGTCATTTGATTGTCTCTGCTCCATGTGCATGATGTTTCCAAATCAAAGGGGGTTACAAAAGTTACTGTACTTGCACTTTATCTTGACTTTGGATTGGTGACTGATCACATAAAGGTGTTGGGGGTGACTTTATTAAAAATATATTTTTTAATATGAAAGCATCATCTTCTGATTGCTGAAACGATGTTTTCTGCTCTCATGAGGGCCATGTCCAGCATCCTGGTTAGCCTTCAGTAAAAGCTGAAATGTGAACTGGCTTAATTACTGTGCAATCATTCCCTAGAGAATTTATTAGTCACCTCACTTCTCCATCACCCCTGAGGGTTTGTCCATCACCCCAAGATCTGTAATAGGACATACATTTGCTGAAGAATAGAATACTTCTATTCTGTTGCATTCTGAAAGCACTTGGGTTGCTGAAATTAGAATTTCTGATATTTTAATACACCTTAAAGAATATGGCAATAGCTGACTATTAGGTCACTTTAGGTAATTAGTGTCAGTAGGAGTAGCTGATTTACATTTTTTAACATTTCTTTTACAACAAAACTCAGTTAAAACACCATTAACCACCAGATACCTATTAAATTCCTGTATGTAGACTACCCTCCTGTATAGAGGTCTCGGTAATGTGAATAAGAAGATACAGATTAATCAGTTTTAAATGAAAAGTGCCAGTTCTGAACCTTGTGCTGCCCGCATTCTTTGCTTTCTTTTCTGATTCTCCTGAAAGTAGAACATTGCAAGTGCATTAAAAGTGAGATACTGCAAACACTGAAGTTTTGGCAACTTGAAAGTATTTCCTTAAAGCAGGGAATTATTTCAACTATTTTTTCTTCACAAATTTTGGCTCTTTTTTACGGTTCATCAATTGTTTTGACTAGATGACATAATTCTTCCTTTTTTTTTTTCAAACTGTTTAATCAGAGTTCTCTTCCTGAGCCCATCCTGAGACAACTGATCAGTCAGTTCAGGGAGAATGAGAATATTGCACTCTTTTTGTCACCTGGTTCACGCTGTGTATTTGGAGATAATACTTTTTCCCCTCTTGTCCTTTACCCCACCCACTGGCGTGTGATGTGTTTTACAGAAGATCTGGGTCTTGCTATGTGCCTGTAATCTTGTAAGCTGTTGGTTTGTGCTACTGATTCTGCAAAAGATAAATTGTTTGCAATTGGTGGTTTGCCAGTGAAGGTATAGGCTGTTATCTCTGCTGCTTGAGTGAAGGAAAGCCAGCTAACACAGCATGAGAATAAGTTGAATTAATTGAATTAGATTCACCTTTCTCATTCAGATAAACTTAAATGGATATTCACAGCAGAGTTTAGAGCACTCAGAGTTTCAGAAACAGAACATTCATCGGCCAGAAATCTGGCCAAATTTAAATTAGCTTTCATATTGTAAAATTTATTTATGGCAGTTTATTTTCCACTAGGGATTCAGCTATTGTAGAATTTTTTCCCTGTTAGTTTTGCCAAAAACTGGAAGCATAAAAGGGAGGGATTCTGTTCTGCCTTTCATGATAGCAATGAAACTATTAGCAAGGAGTTAAGCCTAGTCCTGTTCTAAGAGCCATTGTGAAGCTTGTGCACAACAAAGGTTTATTTTAGAGCTTGGGTGAGATTTAAGAAAAGATGTATAGAGACTATTTGGAGAATTTCCTGGTTTGGAGTCTTTATTTTGAATTATGAGTGAATTTAGAATGTGCATTGTTTTAGAGACACAGATCAGTGATAACTAAACTAGAAAGAGCACAGACTGACTTTCAGTTAATGAAAATGGTTCTTCCATTAAACATTCCCATTAGTCATTGATGTTGGTTTGTTATTGCTTCTCTCTCTGGCCTAATCTTCAGAATTACATGCTGCATTTTGAAAGAAAAACAACATTTCAATATTAAAGTCACTGGTAGGCATTTCGAAGAGCTGCATGTTTTCTTCCCAAAGGAACAGAATGCTTCTGATCTGCTGTCTGGTGCTATCTTAGTGTTTTAAAATTAAGGCAGTTGCTGTTGGATTCTGCTGTGAATCCATGTGATGGTGGAGCTCAGCTGGAGTGCTGCTCTGCCCTGCTCCTTGGAGGGGCTCTGCTGCCCCCACAGTGTGCCCGGCCAGGGAAGCAGCACACAGACAGAAACTATTTCTGGTAAAGGACAAATAAGGATAAATTAGTGAGTTGTAATAGCGAAGACATATGGATTTAGCCTTTCAAACCTACTGTGATTATCTATTCTAGATGTTATGGTTGAAAGAGGGCTGTCCTGGTTTTCTTGCCCTTGCTACAGTCCTGTGGTAGCTTCTCCAAGTGACTCTGGGTGATTGCTGTGAGCCTCGAGCTGGACGGGTAATACAGTCTGACTGTATTCACCAACAGGGTAGATGCTGTTCCTTGTTACCCCAGTGAACAATTCTTTGTGATTCCAGGTAAGGGTTCAGCCTGAGCCAGAAGGGGCAGGATTCAAGGACTCTCAGCAGCTGATGCCACCACTTCCATGGCTCTGCCCTGGGCACGGTTCTGGGGTAAGTGAAGGGCTACTGTGCCCACACACCAGTGGAACTGGGCTGAGTTTGTGCCCCGTGGAACCTGGAATGGCCTTGGCACAGACATGTCCCACCTGAATTTTGGCAGTGCTGAGGCTGATGGTGCTTGCATAGAGAGCAAACTGCTCATTGTCTGCCCTCCTTGTTATTCATAGTGTGGCCTCACACCTCAGAGGCCATTTGGAATTTGGGTCTTGTGCAAAAGCTTCCTGAGCACGTGCCTTGGACTAGTCTGTGGTGCACAAGGCCAAGAGATCTGACACAGAGTTGTACAGGGGTGTGGCTTTCATTACCTTTTTTCCCCCTAAGACATATGTGCTTATAGTTTCCCACACTTAAAAAGGCATTCCCTTTCAACCACTCAAATTCAGTTAAGTACATATTTTCATTTACCATGTGTTTGAGGACAGAACCATTGCAAAAAGCTTTTGCTGCTGCAGCTACTGAAGCAGCAGCAAGCAGCGGTTTCCTTCGGCCACAATGAGGTGAGGCTTGCATTTTATTGCTGATTTCCTTAGTTAGTGTTGATAGCAAAAGAGTGTTAGCTCAGGGACCATGCACTTTGCTCACAGTGTGTACCATAACAAGACTTTCCTGGCCTATTTGAAGTGTCTCTCTCCCTGACACTCTGGTCCTCATGGTGGGTCTCCTCCACTTCCTTGAACTCCGTGGGTGTTCTCCCTGTTGCTGAGCCCTGAGCACTATTGCCAAGACCAGAAGGAACCCTGCCATAAGTGAGAGCAAAAAACAAAACTCATTACAACAGTAAACATTGGCAAAGAGTCCTACAAACTTTTGCTGTCTGCAAGGTTCATCAAATTCTGGCTCTTTCCAAATGCCAATAAAAGTATAATAAAGTTTGCTGCATGCCCTGAAGGTCAACACACACTGGCTGTTTTGAAGAGTGGGTAATAAAAAATTGAGTTTTCTTCTTTTTCAGATTAAGCCTTTATAAATTCCTTTTTGTTTTCTTATTTGTTAATGTATTTGTTATATCAGATGCAGAACGTTTGGTATCTTTTCCACTGACTCATTGTTCAGTGAAAATGGCAGTGGACTAGAAAACACCCCAAAGACAAAAACATTTAAACTGCTCACTGTGTTTGATGTGTATACTTCGTGACTCCCCAGTGTTGTTTACTAAAAACCAGACTGATCTACTTATACTACAGCTTCTCAGCCTGCCTATTTTAGCAAAATATTAAATAGCAAGAGAACAGGAGTTACATGTTTTTTCCCTGTGAATTACAGTGTTAATTATTGCTGATTTCAGTAGCTGCTGACACATCTGAGAGTTCTTTAGAACAGTAGTAACTGGTGTTTTCTCCTGTATGTCCACTTCAGACATTTTAAAAATAAGCAGCATTTAGCATTAAAAGTACATTTCACACAAAGACAATCCATCTTTTTTTCAGAACTATGATTTTGTTGTGGAGGGAAATGGTACATGCTCATCAGACCTCATTTGTTCTTTTATCTATATTCATAATCTTCAAAATAATGGGCACAATTGTTATTTCTCAGTTATAGAAGAGATTTACTTGGACAAAAAATGGCTCAGTTATTGTGAAATTCTTTAAGAATATAAAATAGAAGATTCAGGATAAAGAATTTAGTGTATTACAAATAATAAATCCATATTTATTTTCCTGGTATTTGTTTTCCTGCATGTAGTGGTGTTTCCAAGGTGATGAAAATAAGGAGAGCTACTGACGCTGTGTAACTTGTGAACTACTACAACAGAATCTTCAAAGACTAAATACAATAATTTTAACTAAAGCATTGTAATGGCACAAGTGTTTTGTGATTTGACATGTATCTTGGACTTCAAGTTATACTGTTAGTTTGTTTTGCTATATTATAAAGGTGAGATAAATTAATGCTCACACCTATACAGTATTCCTTCAGAAAAGGGGATTTGGGGAAGATTTTAGAAATATTTAAGACTGTTTTGCTAGGTGGAAAGACTTGTCTTCTGCTTCAGCAGAGCTGATGTGTAATTCTAGGTGGCGTGGTCTTCTACAATTAATCTGTCCGGCTTCAGAAAGTTTCATCTCTAACTCTGGGCTCTTGCAGCCTGTTTTATAGCCTGTTTGTAGACTGCACCGAAGTCTTTGTTTGGGAGATGGTGGGAGATATAAATCTGTATTATAAACAATTTGGAAGAGCAGTTTTGCTGCCTGCCCTCACAAGGGGCACTGACAATAACACAGACACACTTCTAACCTCACGTGGGCAGTTTACAAGTCTGCAAGGAACCTTCACTGCTGCAAGTGTTTGCGGGGAGCAGAGGCACTGACAGATGCCCTAGAAATAACTAAGCACAGAGTGTGTTGCTATGGAAGCTGTTCTACTGCTTGATGTGCACTGTATCATCCAATTTAGAAGAGCTTTGCAGCCAATCAAATAGCCCTTTTTTTTTCCCCCTAAAATTTGCCTTTGGGGGCAAATGCTGAGAATTGGAGCACAGCCTAAGCAGGCTGAGAATTCCAGAAGCCAAAAAAGAAGGAAACTGGTGTTTGGTGCAGCTCCTGAGCTCCTTTGCGGGCACTAGTGCTCCTTGTGCCTGTGTGTTCTGAGTGCTGAAGTGCAGTTTTGTGGCTCACGAGTTTCTAGCTCTGGCACAGACTTACAAAGAAGTCTTGTGCTACTGAGGGCAACTTCTCTGTGTCATTTTCCCAGGTACAAATTAATAGTTTCTTTTTCCCACACATTGCCTAATCTTTTTAGACTGTAAGTGCTGCTGTGCCAAACTTCTTTTGATGTCTCTGTACATCTGGTGTGATGGTTTCCATTCCTAAGGGCACTGGAATATGACTAGTCAGAGCCACTGCCACTCCTCAGCCTCCTACCCCCTACCCCAAGACTTGTGCAAGAAGGCACTTGGGAGAGAAGGATTTTTCCTTTTCTAAAAGATGGCCTTTTTCGTATTCTACTCTGATTTTTAATGCAGCAAAACTGCCACTTTCCAGTGTACTGGGGGTGGAGAATAGAAAGAATTGATTGCTGCCTTGGAGCTAAGGGAGAAAAAACAACATCATTGGGTTGTTAAACATTTATGTTCATTTTTTTTAAAGGGTTGTGTAATTTTAACTACTATGTTCTCTTTCTCTCCATTTTTTTCCTTTGTGCTGGTTAAGAGATGAATGCTATAAATTCCCATTAGAGAGTTTACATTTTCATGATGCTGAGTACCTGCTGTTTTTCCTGAGCAGGGAATATCTGGAACTTCCCAGCAGAGGCTAGCACCAGTTTCTAATGAAACTTTAAAATAGCTGAAGCAGTTCTGTTGTAAGTATTTGGAAGGATATTTACAGTATCTAAATAATTACTTGTGCCATATAGGAGATATTGTTGTGATGTATGTGGAGCAGACCTTATAATTAGTTCCCTAGGGAACTGAATGAAAATGTGACTCCATTCTGCACTTTCAAATAAAATGTGGCCTTGCTAATTAATCAAGTTTAAGAATACCACGTTCAGTCACATAAAACTCACCATTAATGCTGGGACAAAGGTTGACAACTTTTGCTAAGAATACAAACGAAGGAGAGAACAGCAATGATTAATCATTCCCCTGCTTGAAAGTGATTTTTATTTAAACCCATCCTCCCTATTTTATATAACTGTGAGCTTGTTAATGGCTTAAAACTTCTTACTGTGTGCTGTTAAGTAGTTTGGCAGATCACAAATGTTCCTTTAAATGAGCACTTAATAACACTGAGTGACTTTTTAAGGTAGTTAGCAAAGTACAAATGCTTCCAGTGCAAAGTAACATGGTGTGAGACCATGGCATGCACAAAATGAAAGATGTATTTTCATCAGAGCAGAAATCCAAAGGCAGGGTACAGCAAAGTGTTCCCTCTCTGTCATTACTCCTGGCAAGTTCAGCTGCAAGGGGAGAACATCTGTATCTCCCTTCTTGAAAATGTGTGAAATATCATCTCAGCGTTCTCTTGCTCCCACTTAAACTACACGGATGAATTATGTGGTTTGCAGCACAGGCAGAGGGGAAGGCAATAGTCGTAACTGCAGTTCCAGTTCTTCACTGAGCTACGGCAGATTTAGTACCCTGTAGCAGTAATAACCTTGCACATTGGATACAAAGGTTGTAACTCAGTAATAAGCATCCACTCTAGTTCAGGAATGGTGTTTTGTTTTCTAACTGAAGCACTGGTGGCAGAACAAACATACTGTAAGTTCTATCCATATTCCTCACACCTTTACCACCTCAGACCAGCGTTTCAGGATACCAAACTGATGTCCCGTGTCAGCAAAAGATTTTTCTACACCCCTGGTAAACCTATACAAACTAAAAGACAACAATTATTTTAATGTTATATATTTAAAGCTATAGCAGCAGGAGAAAACAGGGTGCTTTACAATCTATATATGCAGGGGGGTCTGTGTGTGTTTACACAACGCAGACATTTTTCATTTCATTTATGAATTCTGCACAAGATGGACCATGTCAGATCAGAAAGAACTGTCAAAAAAATCTGATGACATTTGAAATTGTGCAGCTCAAATCAGTTCCTCATGATCTTCAGAGCCTCTGTGCAGGTGGCTTCATAATTCTCTGCATCTTCAGCCACTCTGATGTTCTTAGAGCTGTGAAAGCGTTTCAAAATTTGGCATCCTCCATCTGCAGCTAATTAAGAGCCAGGTAAATTGCAGCAGTAATAGTCAATGACTTGGTGCTGCCAAAGCTCAGCTGGATTGCATCACACACGTGCTGTCAGTTAGGAGGTGTCAGCCCCTAATTGCAGTCCCACCCCTGGCTGAGGCTCTGGGGCCTGTATTTAAAGTGGGGTTGAGGGGGTTAGTGCTGTGTCCTGGCACTGGGGTGTGGGAAGGTTGTAGGTGGAGGCCTCCTGGTGCTCCTTGGGAGTTGCCTGTCCTGGACCGTTTCCCTTGCTCGTCTTGATGCCTGGACTTGACTTCTTGGCTTGACCCCAGAGCTGCTGCCCGGGTAAGGCTTTGAGTGGCAGTCTCTGGGTGGTGCCCCACGTCAGCCAGGGCACTCTGCCCCTGCCTCCCTGTCCCACACAGGGCTGGGACCCTGGCCCTGCTGCTCCCTTGCACTGAGGGCCTTCTTGAGCAGTTTGTGATTGTGGGAACTCAGGGAAATCTTCTGAGGGGAGTTAACAATTAATTGTTTGGTTCTTACTGGTTCTGAGATGTTGTTAGAGATGTGGGGGTTTTTTCTGTTTCTCAGGACTGAGTTTTATAAAATGTGTTTTTTCTCCCAAAATGTTGGGAACTGGTTTGTGTGGATGACCCTCCTGTAGGAAGCACTACAAGAGTCACTCCTTCCCACCACCCTCCCTGCCCCAGTCCTTGTTATATTCCAATGGTCTGCTTTTGGACACACACAGCAGCTCTATCTCTTAGGGCAAGGTTTGGAATACAAAATGGCAGCTGTTCAAGGTGCTTGGAGAGGTAGAGGCTATAAAGAAATTACTGTGGGGTTAGTACCTGGGAATGCTGTGTAGTGTGCTCCTGTATATGCAAGTCTTTACAATATATGCACGTGGGTAGGTTGTGTCAGTCTCCCACTACGTGTGTGCCAGTGCTTGACATGAATAGGGATTTGTAATTTTTTTTTAATTTTAAGCTATGATTAGTGTGTGTGTGCATATGAACACAAACTTTTTAATAAATACACAAGGGTAGAAGTGGAGAGCTCTTTCTGAGAATCTAAGCCAAGCTTGGCTGGGCAGACTCACTGGTTTAAACTTAATTCAGTTCAGGGAGCAGATGCTGCCCAGCAAAAGGGCAGGGAATGGAAGGGAGACTCAGCAGGCAGGTAAACAAGGCTGGGGAGAGACCGTGGGAGACTGAACACACATGTCCTAACTGTGAAGGTTGAGTGCCCTTTGAGGTGGAAGGGCTTTACAGATTCTGACATGCCCTCCTGAAGCAAAAACAATGCATGTTTCTTTTGATGGCAGTGTGTCTGCTTCATCTGAGTCTTTTTCTACTTCATGAAGAACGTTAATCTCCTGTGTGGTGTGATGTGGGTCCAGTTATTTACTCAGGAGAACAGGCACTGTCTGACTCTATGAAATCACTTTATGTGAAGCAGACCTCAGGTAGTGATTGTTGCTCTGCTGTCCCTCCTTAATATATGCTTTCTTTTGTCTGAAATACATATTTACAGTAAGAAAATGTGGAGAGGAGAAAAAAGGTAGAAAGAAGGTGGCCAAGGCTTTATCCAGTTGAACAAGAATAAAGCTGTTAGGAATTTCACTGAAGGAGAGAGGGCTGTGCAGAGCATTTGCTGAACCCTTTTAAGGGTTGTAGTCTCCTGGCCATGTCCCAATAGATAGGTCTCAAGGCTGAAATTGGTGATCCAGACATTAAACTGCTTTCTAAAAGAGTGGCTTTATTAAAACTGAACTCCTGATTTCAGATCTTTTTGTTTGTTGTTGAATTACTGACTCAAAAAGCTGTTTTTTAAATTTATTTATTTTTACTCTTCTTGGCACAGACAAGTGATACAGCTGCAAAGACCTAACCAGAGTTTTTTGTCTACTGGTGCCAGGATCTTCCTCCTGAGTTTGAATAGAGGACAATGTACTAGTTTTCTATTGCACCTCTGAACTGCATGGAAAGTACCTGCACAGGAGCCCATGAGGAGCAATAGTGAGAAAACTGTCATTTTATGTGTTTTTAATGGAAGTGAATTTGCAGAAGTGCCTTGCTGAGACTCACCCCCTGTCACCAACAGCAAAGGTCTATGAGAGAAGTCAGTGTAGCTGTTGAAGCCAATGTGAGTTGGCAGGTGTCTGTAAAATAAGACAAAACACAGCTAACTTTGAGATCACCATTGTGGAGAGTGTTTGAATCAAAGATGTTTTGAATCTATTTTCAGATACAATGTTCATGTGAGGCTTGTATGGGATCTGATTCAGTCTTACTGTCAAGTACCTGAAGAGAACAGCCAAATTATTTACAAGATGAGCTGCTTCCCTGACTACCTTGATGTCAAATGTGCAATAAATTCTGGGAAATACAAAGAATACAAGCTTGAGATAACTTGATATGTTAAAGGATGGTGCTTTGTCTAATCTTTGTCAGAGGTTCTTCACCTTTATATTAAATTCAGTTTGCCTTAGCTACCAGATGAGGGGGGTGTGTGATGAGGTAGCAGGTTTATCCCAGAACAGGTGTTTTAGTGCTTCTTCTCTATTCCAAATCCCTGACTTGCAGCCTCTTGGCTGTGCTCAGAGTTTTGCTGATGTGGTTGCAGTTAGGGGTTACCCCCAGGAGCCAGGCCACTGCTTTGGGCCATCCCAGATTCCCTGCGATGTTAAATTTGTTTAAATGCCTCACAACATTTACCAGGCTAACTCAGCAACTTGCTCTTGAGTTCATCCTTTTTTGCTGTTGTTGCCGTATAAGGGGGTTTGTTTTTTTGTTTTTAAAAAAAAATCTATTTAAGGTGGCTCTCTTTGTAACCATGATTACTACCATTGAGAAATAACTGCATACCACAAGAGAGTGTTTTTTTTAAAAAATAAGTATGTGTTGGGTAATTCATAGACTATTTTAGTCTTTTGTGTAACCGAGGGTATAATTAGGGCCTGTTTGTGGCACTGTATTGGATAGTCAGGGAAATCATTATGTGTGCTGTAAAATTTTAACATCTCCATAACAAGGAGAGGTGGCTTGCCTGGGATTTTTGTTTTCTGAATTGAAATGAAGTTACATCAACCAAGTAGCTTTTAAAGCATGGAGAGTATGTAGGGTGCTGGTAAGATTAGCAGTGAAAACTTATGTGTCCCAAGTTAGCGATCTTCTGTCTTCCCTTTCCCTCCATTAAGACAAGCTGAATGGCTTTTTCAGAGCCTCTAAAGATAAATGTGGTTTTTCAAGCCAGGTTTCAGCCCCTGAAAAACTTTTTATTTAGTAATAAATCCACTGGAAAAGAGGTTTACAAGGAAAGTGCTGACACAACCTTAACCATGATGGCACAATTAGTTTAGCTGTAGGTTTTTTGTAATCCCAAAACAATAACAGAAAATTGTCATGTCAAACCAATTCCATCTTTCCTTTGTATCATGCAGTCCCTGGATTAGGACTCTTTATGTCTGATTATGTGCTCTTCAGCCAAGCTGAGGAGTATCCAGCTCTCTAAATACTTCAGTACAGATGCTCTGAGTACAGAGTTAGGCCAAGACAATGCACAGAATAAAGACTTTGTAAAGGAGATACCACATTGATGTATTTACTGCTCTGAGATATGTAGAATCTGTGTTTATCTTTCTTTTTTTTTTTAACTCCTGTCAGGGTTGAGGAAACAGTTCTGTATTTAAGATAAATGTTGACCAGACTCAGTCATTTTATATCCTTATTCCAATAACAACATGTAATAAGTGGGCAACAGTAACTCTTCTGTCTTTCTGACCTGTACTAAGAACAGATAGAAAAATTGCATTTAATTCTGGTGTAATTGTTTGAGCTATTCATCACCACCAAGACCAGAAACCAAAAGGGGCCATAAAATCTTTTTGCTGGAGAAGTGGGGAGATGACTGAAAATCTGCTAAATGTATATATGATTCCTGTACTTCATCAGTCTCAGATATTACCATTTAATGTGTCTTGATATACTGGGACTCATATTTCTGAAAGACTTGTAGAGGGAATATTTTTGTGACAGAGCAACAGGCTGAGATTGAATTGAACTGGAAGGGGTACTTTTTTTACTCTGGTTTTATATAGGCAGCATAAAAAACTGATTTAAAAAAAGGCAAAAAATATTATTGTAGGAAATGAAACCCTGTACTGTGAAAAGAAATGGGATCCTTCTGCCTGCAGAATTTCTTGGCTTACCATTCCCGTAGGTATAAAACAGGAAAAGTTTCTTTTGTTGTGAGAAGAGATAAACAAATTGATGCTTGGAGCATTTGGTTAAATGTCTTAGAGCTCAGGTCTTATGCAAATGCTATAAACTGTAAGCAAGCTAAACAGGTGAGTTGAGAAATTTGCTTTTGCATTGCCCCATTTGGCGCTGAGGATCAGTGAGTTGTGCTGGGGGTCTGTGCCTGGGACAGTGCTGGGATCGTTTCTTGCCATGGAGACCAGCACTGTTTCTGTCCCTGCTGGAGTGTCTCTTACAGAAACCTTGACGATGATATTGCCCCCTTCCCCAGCTATCATTCTGTTTTATTTACATTGGTCTAAGAGTGTGGACAATTCTGACTGTATCCTCTTTATATTTATGTAAATGTGTGAAATGAGGCCAGGATTCAATTTGCTGTGTTTTCTTCTGTGAATCAGAGTTACTATGATTTGTACCAAGGTACTTACAGGATACGAGTGACACAGCTACATTACGAAGGCACGGTTTTCAGAGCCATCATGAATAAACATAATGTGAGTTCTCACAGCTAACATAAGGAATAGATGAGTTTAGAGTAAAAAATAAAAATGGTTTGCTGAAGGGGTTATATGATAACTTTCTCCAGTCTTTAAATTGAGAAGATGAATTAACAGCTGTCCCCAAGAGTTTCTTCAGTGGATACTGAGAGGCAGTTGAAGGTGGTAAAAGTAGAAGCACCTGTTGAATCTTTAATTTTTCTCTTGCAACTAAAGTTGTTTTACTCTACAACTGGAAAAATGTCAGTGGTTTATCCAGAGTAAAATAAGGGGGCCAATTGTGGTACCTATTGCAGACTAGAGGGAGTTTGTGTAGCCATCACAGGGGCACCAGTAACTGGGAATGCCTGACTTTGCCTTGCTGTGTGAACTGTATGGTGTGTATGTTATTTTCTTCCTGCTGAGCTCGTGTGGTAATCACACAAAGCACCACTACCCCTGTGCAAAGATTCAGGATGTCACCCACCAGCTCTGCTCTAAGCCACTTGCTTCTCAACTAATCAGTAGCCTGCAAGGCAGCAGCACATAAATTGCTCTGAGGCATCGTTTGTCTGTATTAGCTGCCTCTCCTTATCTGGGGAGCACAATTCATCAGCCCTTTTCTCCAGGAGCTGCTGCCAGGCTTGGCTTGCCCACCATCACTCATTCACGTTGCTGGTAAATTTGTTTACAGGCTGAGGGCACTTGACTGAAGGCTGGGAAGCCAACCCCGAGTGCTGCTGCTGCCACAGGTGCCTCTCCTGCAGCAGAGCTGGAGCTCTTCCATAACTGAGGGTGTCGAGGCTGTCGAGGGCTTTGGATGTGAACAGTTTGAAATCAATTGTTCTGTTTTGCTGAGTAAAGCAGCAGGGTTGAGCTCAAGGTTTAGGGATGATAGTTTAGAGGGAAAAATAAAAAGGATTAAGGGCAGACAAGTATCTTCAGCTCAAGTGGGAGTTACACACTGAATTCCTTGTGGGGGCTTGAGAACCTCAATTCCTTCCTTCAATCTTTAAAAAACCACCTCATAGCAAAACCAGAGATTTAAAAGCTCTTCAAACTTAGAATTATTATTTCTCAGTTCTGTTTGCCTGGAATGCTATGGGAAAGCCTGTAACTCCATTTTTTTTCTCCCCCTATTTTTAAAAGTGAGGCATAGAAATTAGAATTCATGAATGCCATCAGGAATCACTAAAAAAAAAATAATCTCATAGGCTGTAGATGTCTATAAGAAACACCAAAAAACCTTGCTGGCTTTGTGTAAGCTCCACAGAGGGCCAGAAGCTGAGGAGTGTCTAAGAAAACAGTTGTGGGGAAAAGCATGTAGTGCAGTGGATTGGGCAGGTACAGCAGTGTACCTGATGGAAGGGGTGGCATAAGTGCCTGGGGCAAGGTCTGTGGGCATTGGCTAAGTGCAGGGACAGGCAGGGGCAGAGCATCCTTGAGGAAAGAGCATTCCCTCCTGGACAGCAATGACAATTCCAGAAGGTGTGTACAATTTTACTACTTAAATGACTATTCACTTTTGTGACTAGCTCGTAGTAAAAGCTCTTCCATATGTGGGTTAGGTAATAACAGTGGTGGAATACCAGCTTTTCAAGAATTTCTCCAACACCTAGGGAGAGCAGATCAGTTCTGGGGGGCTCCTACCAGCTTATATTTGAAAGAAATGAGACCAAACCCTCTGTTCTAGGTGCACAGGAGCCCTGCTTTGACACTTGGTGAAGATGTAAGAGTCCAAACCAAGGGCTCACTGTTTGAACAGCTTTGAATTGTGCTGGGATGTGCTGTGATGGGAACATCCAGTCCAGGGGATGAGACTAAGCAGACTTTGAAGTAAAACCCTTGAACATCATATAATGTAGATCAATACATGGACCTCTTCACTAGCTACTTTGATCTGATTAGGTCCTATTTTATCAAACTACTTGCTAAAGTACCCTTAGTTGCACTGAACTAACATTTTCTTGGAAGCAATGGAAGCATCTTGAGCTAATTTGGTTGTGTAAGGGAAGTGGTGATAATTTTTTAATATGTTTATGTATTTATCAAGATCTGAGACTACAGTGTGTAAGAACAAAACACTGTCTTCCTGAGAATTTTGAAAAGTCATTTTTGTTTTCTTGATGCTTTTACCTTTTGCATTTATATATTTATGTAATGAGTTAAATTGCTGAAGTGTTAGAATTTAAATCTAGAGACTTGAAACACTTGCCTTTGCCAGTAAGGAGTAGGGACTGCACCAGAACTGTCAAACTTTACTCATTGGTTTGTCTAAAGCTGCCATAAACAATCATCCAGTGAACTTCAACATCTTGTCCATCAGTAAACATCATACCTACAGCAGTCATCTGTAATTCAGATTCTTTTCATGTGAGCATGTGTTTTTTGCTAGTGTGACTTTTCCAATAGTTTAGTGTTTTAGAAACACAAACTAAGGTGTGATGATGTTGGGTGGTCTTAGATGTTATTGTGGGCGGAATGCATGACCCAGCAGGCATTTTCTTTCCTCTTGTGGGAATGGGTGGCTGTGAGGGCATGTGGATATTTGGCAATAGGAGGTGCAGAATGTGAACAGTACATTGCCTGGAGAATTGGGAATAAGGGGAACTCAAGCCAGTTCCATATAATACTTATTTTAAACTGCCAGTGATTTCACAGGAGAATATGCTCCTCTCCATTGATCCTGGAGCAGCTTCCTTTGCTGTAATTTGACTGGGAGATTTTACGCTTGTGGCTCTACTGTGTTTGACTCTGGATCAGTGTGGCAGATCGCCCTTGTCCTGCTGCACTTGTTTCACTGTAGATTTCATTTCTTTGGGCAACTTCAATAGAAGGTGTTTCTTAGATTGCAGGCAAATATTTTAATTACTTACTGTGCATCTCAGTAAAGTAAGCAGCAATGTTGAGGCAACTTATAAAATTTTATTATGGCTGGAGAAGATGCAGGTTTGAAAAACTGTGTTTTTCCTGAGGGATGAAGGACTAGAGGTACAGGACATGCATACAAGTGTTTCTCCAGGTCTTTTGGTAGCCGGAAGGACTCTTTAGTGCTTAGGGCAATTGCTGTAGTGTTCTTTGACTCATCACTTATTTTAAGCTTTTCTGTATCCCTTGTTTCCTCTCAGACCTTTCATTAGTACTTGTCTATATTCAGTAGGATCTGAGCTGGAATAACTGGTGCCCTGTTTCCCGTCTGAGTAATCCTACCTCTCTTGTTAGCAATGCATAAATGAACCTTCAGGCTGGCCATACATTCCAAAGTAGCTTTCATAGAAAAGAAACTAAAAATGTTCTTGGTTTAATTAATTCCCTTCAAACAGCAGGTTTTTTGCTTTTATGTTGTTTCATGAATGTGCCAATTTGGGATTAAACTAGTGTTTTGTCTTAATCTCATACAATGGAACTGTTGCAAAGACTTGGTTTGTTTGTTTTTTCTTGTTAAATATATATATGCAAACTTGCAAATGCTCATAACTTTCAGAAACACTCTGAAGACTCAGATGTGTGGCTGCTTTCAGCTTTACTTTGTGGTCATTTTGGGCCAGATTCTCTAGTGATCCTGAATCAGACCATGAAGTTGAGTCCAGTGAATCTCCTTTGGTTTGTAACAGCTGAAGATGGTCTGGTTTTGTACTAATAGTGATGCCAGTAAAAACTGGGCTCCCTTCTAATGTTTGTTTTCTGCAAGTCTTTAAGGAACAAACTAAGCAGCCAAAGAACTGATTTATGGATTCACATACAAGTTTTTCTTGACTAATGATCCTCTGTTCTCAGAGGAAAATTCCATTGCTAACTTTGACTTCTTTTGGGGGGATGTGGGGAAGGATATCTTGTCTAGGCACAGAAGAAATGTCTAGATGGATAAGGTCTGATGATATTTCTTTTTAAAAATGGATGCAATTGTATGGTCTGAGAAAAATGTGGGACGCTTCAGGTTTACTAAGAAATAAATTTATCTGTGAACTTTCTTGTGTCTTCCAGAGAAATGCCAGGTTTGCAAACCAGCAGAGCCAGCAGAATTTTGTGCTCGTTTGCTCTCATCCCTCATTTTTCTCAGAGAAGTGTAATTTTCCAAGTGGAGAGTGTCCTTTAAGATGAGTGGTGTAAGAATGTGAACGTGTCAATTGTGAAACTTTAGCTATTAAAGCATTGTTTCACTTTGTTCCCACGTGGAGCTGTTGGTGCCCTGATGCAGACTCACCTCCCCAGCCATGGCAGCTCATTTGAACGTGTTACTGAGGGTGTGTATCTGTGTAATTGGGAAATGATCCACATGAAAATGCACCTGTAGCTGGCTGACATGGAAGTTAGTCTCTGAAAGTGCCACTGCTTCACCCAGGATGCTGTAGGGGATGCTGGGTGAGCTTGTTTTCAGTAATGATTAATGTGGTTTGATATTCAAGCATGCTGCCTTCCTGCTGGGCTGTGGAAAAAAAATCTGTCTGCAAAGAAAGGCTTCCAAGTACCTCTGTGAAAACAGGTGTGACACATTTGCATCCCAACCTTAAATCTTGTTTATTTAGGGCTGGCCGGAAACAGTGAGGCATTCTGAACTGACAGCTCACTTCCATTTTCACTTCCTCTCCCCTGCACACAATTACCAACTACAAAATCACAGCTTTGACCTTCTTGAAACTATATGAACTATTTTAAAGCAGTAGCAGTGAGCTCCTTAGCAGCACTGCAGACCATATAGTGGATCAGAATGAAATCCAGCTGCTTGCAGGCATTTGTACTCACTTGATAAGGATGGGAAGGAGGGGGAGAGCTGTTTGCAAACACCTGAACTTATTGCCCCAGGGCTGTAATGGCAACTGTGATTTGCCTGCTAGACTTCTGTTCCTTTAAAGGAAGAGCAGAAAATGTGTGTGACTTGTATTTAGCATACCCCCCCTTTTTTTCACCTTTACTCCTGTCAACTGCATTATTTTATAGGGGTTTTTTTGTGACTTTCATAGTTTTTTTTATAGAATTTGTTTCATTGCTAGTGTATTTGAAAACAATATGCTGCAAGGAGTATGTTATCTTGTGTTATTTGGCTGTAATCTTATAAAAAATTAAGCAGGCCATGTTCACAAGAACAGAAATAGCTAAATTGTACCAAGTTGCTGATTTTATGGGATATGTCCTTTAGAATTATCAACAAGCCATGTCTTAGTGCAGTGCAAGTGTAAGGAAAGTCTTGGTCCTTCAAGTGTGTGGGAAGTGAAAAGAAACCCCTACAGAAAGCACATGCTTTTCTGCAGTAATGCAATTTTAGAGGCCAATGTCTTGCCCAAACCTCCAGAAGCATCTTGTCTACTTAGACAATTTTCAAAATTAAGGAAGTTGAAAATTGCTTTGTTCTGGTTTTGCTTCTGGAGCAAAATTGTGTCCCATTGTAGGCTGTGCTTCATTAAACTGCTGCTCTGCTTTACCCTGGAAATAGTTTTGTGTCTGTGCTGTGTGAAATGATCCCTGGTTATTATAGAGCAATTTAACAAAGATTTGTAACTGCTACCTCTAGTTTACTGTTAGAGAAACTAATGTGCACAGCTTTATTTGCCCAATTGCAGTGTTTACTGAGGGCTCTTATTCCCCTTTACAACTTTCTTTTCCCTGCTTCCTGCAGATAAAAGACACGGAATTTGAAAACTGAAAAAAAATATCTCTGGAAAGAGCTGGAGGAGCTCATCTCTTATTTCAAATTACATGTGCCAGCTATACAGTTCTCAAGTTCATGGCAAGATAGTGGCCATTGATGCTGAGGAAGATTTATTTAATGCAATATTGTTGGCATTTTCTGCAGCTTTGTAAATCTGTCATCCCTAAAGTATTTTGTAGTGTCTACCTGAAGTTTTATAGGAAATTATGTGGAGATTCCTTTTGCTGTAGCCATATTTTAAAGAAGAATCTGTCTCTTGCCCTGTATTCAAGTATTCAGTTATAAAAAATATGGATGATGACTTTTATAGTTAGAGAGGTAATGATTTAAAGGAGGGCCAAAGTCAAGATAGCCGTGAGATTAATTAGAAAGTGAAAGCAGTGATTCTACTATGCCTGTATGTTCTCCTTCTGGTGCATATATAGTAGGTGGCAAGTTTATATCCTTTTTCATTCTTACAGAGAAGTTGCAGATAATAATTATCCTGCCCAAATTTGAGTGCTTTTAGCAACAGCTATGTCCCATACACTGAAATGACAGGTTGATGAAGAAAAATCTGTAATTTCTAATCACTTATTTTAAAATAGCTGAGTGCTTTTCATGTGGAGACTTGAAGATCTTTAGTGTTTTAAGAGTTTATTCATGTTTTTCTTGACTTCTGGCTTCCTTGCCCCAGAAATGGAGCACTGACCTGTTAAAGATAATGGTCTAAAATTGCACAATTTTCATGTTTTAAAAAAATAATTCTATACATACCGTGTGTATTTTTTGTGCTTTTCCCAAGTGACAATAGAATGTTATGACTGTAGGGAAAATAAAAAAAACAGTGATTCTTCTTCAGTAGTGCAGGTGAAGGTCACCCAGAGTTCTCCCCTGCGTTTTGAGTAACCACACAATTCACAGAATAACTCAGAGTGGAAGGAACCTCAGGGTTTAAAATAATTTTGATCTTGGATAAGAAAAAGATGTCTCAGAACTGATTCAAGGGGCTGCTGCTGTTTTTAGTTATTTCCTTCTTCCCCTCTTTACCAAGCCCTTCCCTCCAGTCTATGGGTTTTAGCATGCAGCCCTTTAAACCCAAGCTTACATTTTAACTGCCAAGAAGCAGGTGGGCAGGCAGGTGTTTCCCTGCTCGACATCTTGCTGCTGCCGGCTGAGTCACTCGTGCTTCTCTCCCTGCCACTTCTGGGTGCTGTCTGTAATTCCAGCCTGCCATGGGGCCACCTGCCTCGGAGCTGCCATGTCCTGTAAAAACATCCACCTCTGGCAGCAAAACTCACTTGTTCTAGGGCTTACTACTTAAAACCAGAGTTGCCCAGGGGTTAGGATATATGTAAGTTTATAAATGAATCTGTTATTAGTGCCACACGTACAATGACCTAAATTCAGACCAGAATGTGACCCTGTGCTGTATAGTATCTCAGACTTTCATTAGGTTTAATAGGAAAAGTGTAAGACAGTATGATAGACATGGTAGAATTCCTGCTTATAATTAAGTGATATGCTACTTGAAAGTGTATTTTCTACATCAGAAAAAATGTAATCAAAGCTGCAGTTTGAATGGGTGTGCTATCAAAGGGCATTTGCAAGCAGTGAGAGCTAAGGAGCCACTTTTCTTCCCTCATCCTTCTGCAGTGGGAAAGACAGAAGATCAGTTGATACTACTTTCTTTCTAAAGGTGTTCTGAAGTCTAAATCTGATATTTGAAAAACACTTTTTGGTTTGCTGTTGAAAGAATTAAACTGTTCTGCATGGTGAGAGTGAAGTTTGAAAAGCTCCTTGTGGTTCTGACAGTCTCCCTCCTGCTGAGGACTCAGCCCAGCCTAGTGCAGAGCACTTCTTAAATTGTTGAAACTCCTTCTTGCTCTTAGTGAATCACAATTTTGCTTTATGTTTCTTTTTGCAGGGGCACTGGCATAATTTGAAGCAACAACTACTTTAATGGGATGTAATGAGCAATTAATGAGCAAAATAATATCTGTGGTGTACATGGCAACAGCATGTCACTGCTCCTTTGTTCCCGTTCTCATCTTCTTTGGCATCTGACCTATAATCAAGGGGTTTTCGTGCTTATCCACAGTACTATTATTTTAGGCAAAGCCTCATTGTCTGTCTCAGCACAGAGAAAATTGATTGCATGAAGAGTCACTTGAGAAGAGAATAATATGCTTTCTTGACAGTTTCCCTTGCTCTGTACCTGTGTTGACAGCAGTGACGTCCTTAACCAATTCTTTCAGTCTTGTTTGCCTCAGAGTAGTGTTGTTTATAAATTGAATATTTCCTTTCAAGCTGGAATGTGTCCTGAATTCAGGAAAAGCTTTGCAAATGTGTGGTCCTGAACCTTTTTGAAGTCTTGTTGACTTTTAGAGTATTCCACAGGGCCCTGTGTTCCACCACATGTTTGAGTTTCCCTTTCCTAGAGAGCTCCCAGCTCGTGTGGCTCTGTCACCTCACAGGAGGGGGTGACACCGATCCACCTGCGCTCCTTGGCTTTGTGTGGCACCTGCTGGCTCTGTGCTGAGCTGGGCCAGGGAAAAGGCATCAGCCTGCTTTGATGTGGAGTAAGGGTCAGAATAGTCTTCTCCATCACCAGAAGACTCTGGAGAAGAAAAACAGAAGCTGGGATGAAATGTTTCAGATGTAACTTAGTTTCAATAATTCAAGATTCTCAGAGCTATTTATTCTCATTCCCCAAATGATGTTTGCCTTGAGAACTCAGGGGAATCAGCCAACTTCACTGTAGCCTCAGGGTGTATTAAGGGTGGTATTCAAGAGCAGTAACTGCACTGGAAATCAGGAAGCAATAAAGCACAGCTTATTCTAGAATATTTTTTTAAATTCGTATTTCTCCAACATCACAAGTTTGTTTTTAACACGAATGAAACTGTATTCAGTCATGAACTTTAACATTCCTGAGAATACCACTTTAGTAAGTTAGTTCATTATAAGTACATATTTCTGTACCCCAGGACAATAATGTGAGACCTGTTTCATGGATGATTGATGCTACAGTGCTCAGGTACAGATAACACCAGCAGGATACTAATGAAGTTGTAACTTACCTATGACACAGAGGGAAAAAATCTTTAAAAATAAGCCCAGGCAGATGAACTGTTGTTTTTGTCAGCATGCAGCACAGATGTGAGGAGCAGCAGGGTCACCAATGCCTGCAGAATAATAGGGGTGTCCCTTCAGAGGGCATCTTTGTGGGGTGGCTGATGTGTGGAAGTGCGCAGGGTCAGGAGGTTTAGGCCAGAACAAGGGGGAGGTGAAGGTGGAGTCAAACCTGGAGCCAGGTGCATTTAACAGACCAGGCTGCAGTTCTTGAAGCTTGAGGAGCTTTCAGGCTGTGCACTGAACACAGAGGGGTGCAGGTGGGAGGGCTGTCAGTCCTTGATCCACAGGAAGCTTTGCTGCTGTTTGTATGTTTGTGTTATTTTATTCTCACTGTGGCTTTGCTTATTGTAGTTTAGTTGAGTGCGTGTCAGGAGGGTTGAAACTTGTGAGTCTGAAGATCCTTTGGGAAAGGACTTGGCCAGTCTTGCGTTTGCTTTTCAGCATGATGGGACAACATTGAAAAGATGGGTGAGAATGAAGCAACAGGCCGTGCTGGGTTGCAAAAACTGATTTTAAACTAGAGGAGCCTGTTTGTATTAAGTGTTGTTCTCACAGAACACACAGGGAATGGGAACTAAAGATAAACCTAAATCTTGATGTCCTGGTACCCACAAGTTCTGAGTCTTGGAAGCATTTCCTCATATCTTTTCAGAACTGGAGTTTAGTTTACTTGTTTGTTTCAAGCTTTTTGTGCTTACCATATGCTTTAGTCAATCCCCTCCTGATATAGTTATAGAAAGCAATGCTATTTTGCCTTCCATATCTGGAAGGCGAGGCAGTGAAAGAAGCCTGTGTGCAGCCAGGGTTTATGTCACCTAATCCACACCAGCCAGCCATCTTCCCTTACATTAAGAGATTGCAGGAGGAGATTTGTGGCAGTTCAAGCCTTTCTTCCTCCTCTACTTTGCCTGCTCCCATTGCTCATTTCGGGGTGCCATGAAAACCTCTGGTGTTTTTCCTCACAGAAACAGCCATATCTTATTTCGAGCCAATCTGTTCTCAGTCAAGTCCTCTTTCCGATCTGATAAAATTTTCCCACTGTGTTGATCTATGGAGCTGAATTGCTGATTTGATAAACTGTGATGAAAAAGTAATTTGTCTCTCTGAAGTAAAGGTTAACTGTCTGCCAGATTTCACTGTTCAAAACAACTGTTCTTTGCCTAGAGAAAAATGAGTTAGAGGAAAATTGAAACCTGTTAAAAGCATCTTCTCCTCCCGTTAATCATAAGGCTTAAGAGGCTTTGCTAAATGTGAGGTGTTTCTTTGCCAGGTGAGGTGAAATGTGAGTGCATGGATTCAAACCAAGAGTGATCTCCCCTCAGTAACAACAAGAGTGCAGGGCTGGCGTTTCCTCCTGCACTGAGTGTGTTGGCTGAGTGTGCATCCATACTGTCCTTTGAAACTAATAACACTTAGAAGGCAACACTTGAGGCATTGCTTGATTTCAAGCAGAGAAAATCATCTTACAATTTAGTTAAGGAAATAGTTTTGAAAGATAGTTTGTTTTTCTGATAAATGCAGGTAAAGAACTATTTATAAAAGAAGGTTCCCTCGCAAAGGGAATATGCAAGGGTGTGCTGATAGGGAAACTTGTTATGAAGTTTTGGAAGTTTGTATATAGAATATTAAATAGTATTCCTACTGCAATCAGTTATTTTTTTAGCTTCCGTTGTAGGTTGAATAATGTCTAGTAGTGGTCATATATTTGTCATTTTATAGTAATGGCCTGCATGTCCTGGGTATTAGTGTGTGTTTCATTTAAAGACAAATAGCTTGTAAAATATTTTGAACACTTTTAGCAGAAATTGACATTTAAAAAACCCATTTCAACACAGATCAGAGACAGACAAGGTAAAGGTCATATTGGTCAACATGGACAACTTTTGATTCATTAGGAACTTGAAGGTGGAATAACAACCGCTAGTATTTGTCAAGTAATCAATTAATTTCTCTGATAAACATGAAGGAAAATCTTTATGCCACAAGCAGTTTTGTCAAGTAGCTTGCAAAAGCTGTGTTTGATAGAGCCTAAAGGAATCAATTGTTGGCCTGACTATAACTTAGCAGGAGCTCGTCATTAAGCAACTCAACTCCTCATTAATTCTCAACTGTCCATCTGCCTTTGCTTCATGTTCACGTGGCACCTCCTCTTCACTCTAGTCACCTACAGAAATGTGAACTGGGTATTGAATATCCAAAATACTTGTCCCTGTAGATAACAGATTTAGGCTTTGTTCCAGAAATGCGTATTGGACAGCCAGAAGCAAAGAGATTTTAGACTGGGAAGGGAAAAGGATTGTTTACACTTGAACAAAGACTGACAGCACAGTTCCTTTGGGAGAGAAGGATTGTACCTCAGGATGAGATGGTGCCAGACTTACCTGGCACCGGTACCAGATTAATTTTTCATGTCATTTGGGAGAGAAAGCTTGGAGTAAATTTCTGATACTACCTTGTTATTTTGAGAATCATAACTTTGAAAACTGTCACAGATAACTTGTAGATTTTTGTTTAAATGGCCACAGCTAGAGGATTTCATGGAGAATGTTTGTCTTGTGCCTTATTCTTTGTCCATAATGCTAGAAATGCCTGGAGAGGCAGGAGATGTACCTGAGGAGGGCAATATGAAGAAAAATAGGAACAAAATCTTCAAGCTGCTGTTTCTTGGTGAGCCGTTTCACTGAGATCTGTGAGAGATGATTATTTATCCACTATTAGCAATAAACAGCATAAGCAGTGGAACCCCAGCTAAGATCACCAGATGCTCCTGCTGTGCTTTAGTGTAAATCAAAACTGAAGACAGTCTGAGTTGTGCTCTGACAAGGAGATATTATCTTAGCTGGACACATCCCTTCCACACTGACAGCTCACCAGCACAGCTACTCTTGTCCCATTTATTTGCCAGGAATTCTTTCACTCCCTGAATTTGTCAGGATTATTCTCACACAGAGTTGCTCCTTTTGCATTCTTTTGTGTTAAACACAGCAGGAACTCTACAGCAATAATCACACTCTTCCTCTTTCTAGCCTTTATGTTGTTTTTAAGAGGAATGTACAACAAAAATCAACAGTTTTATTTGGAATAAAAACTAAAGTATCTCACTGTTTCAATGAGGGATCCACATAGGAGGACTTATTTTATCTATCCTGATGTGCATCTGCTGTATTGATGTTCAAAACTCTATGTTCAGAAATTACATCACAAAGTAGTTAGATAGAAGCTAAAGAAGGACAAAAGTGATGATGTGTCACCTCTTTATTACCTGGATCCTGAATCTGGATGTAATAAGGAGCAGTTTTGTTTCTGGCTGTAAACTGGCTGGGCTGGCCATCTCCAGAAATGTAGTATAATGTTTTTAGCTGGCCCTACTTTTGGATTCCTGGTTTTTTTCCCTAGATGTTTCCTTTATTTTACTGTTTCTGCTGGCCACAGATTTTACAGCAGTATTTGTAACTTCAGTAGGCTTTGTAACAAGTCACCCCTCAAGGAGAGACTTTCTAAATATTATCTCATCTGTGTGGCTGCACTGTTAAAATTATAGCTCGTAAAACATATGTTATGGCCAAAAAGAGTCCAGTAAGCATTCTGAAAGGTGCTTTTTCAGTTGCAATTACATGTTGTGTAAATTGGACACAAACTTTGGAGAGACAGTGTGTAGTCGCATAGTGCAGCACACTGGAGAGGAGTGTATTGAAGTCAAGTCCTCAGCTGGCCTTCCTCGGTGTCAATTTTGTGGAAGGAAAGAAATGAAAACACCTTCTGGGCTCAAGTGAGGAGTGACCTACATTGCCACTCTTAGCTAAGTGCTCACTGAAGAAAAAACTGTGGAATGGTTGTTCAGCACCTGAAGCACCTGAAAGACCTCAGTAAAGAACTCAGACATTTTACATAGGTCCCAAACGCACAGGGATGCTGATGAGAGTGCTAGGGCTGGTATTATGTGTGGGAAATGGAGGCCAAGTTGAACAAAAGTGTCCTGTGTTGGGAGCTGAAATAAGAGAAATGGCAAACCACGTGTATGTTTACCTAGACTGGAAGCCATAATACACAGATATAATAATAGATTAATACTTAGCAAGAGGTTCCCAGATTGCCTGTACCTTGGTGGGAGTGATTTGTGGAGCCCTGGCAGTGGGAACAGCAGCTGCAGAACAGCTGTGACCAACCCCTGCTTCCTGCTAAGCCCTGCAGGGCTCAGGGGGTGCTCTGCTTTGCTGGTGTTAAGGAGGAGTGAGGAAGCTGGGCTGGGGTCACCCACTGGTTACTTACCCCTTCTTATGGCAGGGATTCCATGGTTGTAAACACCCTGTGTTTTTTGGCTGTCACCTTATTTTTAACAGCTAAATAAGAGAACAGAAATGATGGAAGTGTCTTCCATAGAGAGGAAGGGTGGCGCTAAGGAGCGCTTAAGCTGCTGACCCTGCTTATCTCTCAAATAGCCTCCAGTATTTTGCAGATGGTCTGCCCATGTTCCCCTTACTGACCACTCAGGCATTCTTGGACCTTTCCAACCTATTCCTGAGCCTTGGGCACATCATCTTCCAGTCCCAACAGCACATCCCAAACAACAGAGCTAACCTCTCAGTGCCCCCTCCCCATCCTCATTTCTAGGCCCCCAGCTTCCCTTCTCTTTTAGTCCTCCCTAGCACCATGAAGCTCCTGTCAAACCTTTAACTCCTTTAATTTACTGCCTCCACATCCTTAGGTTCTTCCCCCAGTTCTACAAACTTGCCACTACTTCTGCAAACTCACCTGTTTCATTTCCACTCTTCAGTCACAACTTGCATTTCTCAGGTCTGGCGGGGGGGGGGGGGGGGGGGGG
>JAWWTY010000032.1:6764133-6877460 GCA_035222235.1 Margarornis squamiger
GGTGTGCATGCCATGTAATCTGTGGAGGTGTGCATGCCATGTAATCTGTGGAGGTGTGCATGCCATGTAATCTGTGGAGGTGTGCATGCCATGTAATCTGTGGGAGCTTCTCCTCAATGCTGTAAAAATGTCTTTCCAAAAACTTGAGATCTTTCTGAAAAATTATATTGCCAAAAAAGGTATTTTTTTTTTTTAAACTAGCTGTGTGTCACATTTGTGCAGGCAAACACCTTAGACTGTATTTTTCAGAAAGAGGAAGAGCAGAAAAACACCACAGCAGGTTAACTACAGGGGCTGAAGAATTTCCTTTGTTGCTTGGTAGGAATAGGTTTGATAAATTTCTGTCGTGGATTACATTAGTGTTCTTCAGTCATTAATGGAAAAGATATATTAGTCTTTTGCCACCTGTTCCAAACCTCTCTTTCACTGATGCTATGAAAGATACAGAAAACTCTACTTCCCCCCCACCCAGCATCTTTGAAATCACTGGACTTTTTTGGGTTTTGTTGGTCATCTTTAATGATTTCTTCTCTGATCACATCTCTTTGTCTCAAGAAAATAAATGCAACAAATGGTTAAAAGGTGAAAGTACTAAGCAGTAAAGAGGTAAAAAGATTAGAGACAGGAAGGAGAAATAATTGTGTAATTACAGTATTGTGTGTGCAGAATCCAAAGGGAATGCTCTTGCTGTGACGGAGTGAACTGCTGCAGGAAGAAGTAGGTGTAACAGAGAGGAAAGCAGTGAATAAAGCAGGATAACAGAGCAGGTAAGGGGAAATTCAGAAAGCTTGTGGGAGTTGAAAGAAGGATGAAAACAGCCAAGGGAACTAAGAGAACAGCTGACAAATGGGGGGAGAGGCTGAAAGGGGACGGGAGTGGAGCAGATGGTGGGTGGGTAAAGCAAGAAAGAGAAATAGCTGAAAAACTCGTTCAACTAGTTCCGAGTAGTGGAAATGGAAAACAGCAACATCCAGGGAGAGGCAGTGCAAGGGCTGCAGTTGGGGGAGTGGTGGAAAAGTGCTGAAGGAAGCGGAGAGGGAACGAAGTGATCGAAGACAACAGGGAACTAATGTTTGAGAAGAGCAATATGATGAAATCTTTCAATCCTCCATTTAGGGTTAATGCTGCTGCTCTGTGCATCAGTTAAAGAAAAAGATATGAACAAAAAAATTAACATAATAATCCAGGTTGGGATCTAGAATGGAAGTCACTTATTGCACTAACAGTTTCTAATGTGTCTAAACAGTGTTGTTGAAACACTTCACGTTTGGCAGAGAAAGCCCTCAAAAACTGGCGCAATGGTGTAATTATTGATGCATACAAACTAGTTATCTGTATAGAGTTGTCTTCCAAGGACACTGCTGAAGTGGTTGCTGCCAAAATGTTTGTTCAAATCAGTATTGATGCAGCTCTGCTAAAGCATTTTCATTCTCATGCTGTCCCCTGCACACACACCCTGCCCAAAGCACACCAGTGTGCACATCTAAAAGCCTGTGAGAAAATCTGATCTGTGCCCTCTCACTGAGGGTTTAGCTGAGGTTTTCCAAGGAATCCACTGAAATCAGCGCTCAGGGTTTGTGTCTGAGGGGTAGCACAGCATTCCTTTGTCATTTTATCTGAGGAAAGTTTTTGGGTTTCTTTAACTCAGATCTTCCTTAGGATTTATCCTGGAACTGTTCTGAGCCTGGAACTTGGTCGGCACAGCTGAAAGCAGCACTACAATGTGAGAAAGAGAAATAGAATTAACCAAATTGCAGGTGTATTGGGTAATAAGATCTACCGAGTTCATATTATCTAAACAAGGCCATCTAATTTTCCAATTGCAAACCAGATTTTGAAGCAGGTAATTTTAAATTGGGATAAAAAGTTCTTATTTCAGATTAAAAGCACCCATGTGGTAAAGGGACAGATATGAAAGAGCAAGTTGATTGAATTTCCAGCTGTTGCTCTTTAAAATAAGAAGCTTTTCACAGAACTGTAGGCTGCAGGTTCAAAGCAGAACATTTTACTTTCCAATTCTGTTTGCTAGAACTGGGATGTTTCCCTTTGATTTCATGTCTCAAAACTAAAAAATTCAATATATTTCTAGTGCCCCCTTTGTGACTGTGAGGTGAGGAGTCAGGCTGGCCTCTGGGTGGCATTGCTGTCTCCAGGCTGTGGTGCAGCTGTAGCTGCTTTCCTTGCCCACCCTGTTTCTGCCACTGTTAACACAGTAAGCCCAGAGTCCTCAATGAGACTTGACTCTTGTGCTGCCTTTTGCCGAGTTTGAGCTTGAACAAGAGTTCCCTGTGAAACCAAGCAGCTCTGTGCTCCCGTTTGGTTCAGCAGTGCCCCCTCTCCAAGCAGCAGACTGAGTAGAAGGGCAGTGCTCGCTCAGGGAGGGTGCCTGGCAGGCTGCTCACCCTTGGCCAGCCCCCTTGCCCTCCTCTCCTGTTTCCCCTGTGCCTCCTCAGTTTTACAGCCAGAGGTTCATCTCCGTGGCTTCCAGCCCACTCCTTCTTGCTGTGGAGGTTGGACAGGCTCAAACAGGGGCTACCCGAATTCCAGTGAAGCTGTGACTTTGGGGCCGAAGGGTCCCTTGGCCCCCTGAGCTGGCCCAGCTGCTGTCAGGGCAGTGATGGCAGCAGGAGTGGCCTGGCTGGGCAGTGCTTGATGGAACACCAGTGTCACACTTCTCCCTCCTCTGGCCACTAAACTGCTCACTTGGCAGGAGTGCAGCAGCTCTTCATTTTTAGTGTTATGTGGTGCTAATAAGTGTATCAAAGTGTGTTGCTTAATCTAAGAACTGGGGAGTAGCATTTAATTTAATGTGCAATCACTATGTGGTGGTTAATGACATTTACATATCAAAAAGTGACTTTTGCCTGTAGCAAATAGAACTAATCTTAATAATTTTTGGGATGCACTTGTAATGCAGTGACCTAGCTTTGTTGTAGTGAGAGTGCCATTAACAACCAGATCTGGGTTCTGGAAGTTGGTAAGATCTGTAAAATGTCATCACTTTCAGTTTTATATTAGTAGAAAATCCTATTGTTTTTGGTGTGGTCCTGTGGAGGGTGCTCGGAGCATCTCTTACAGGGTACACTTTGCTGTTCCCAAGAGCTGCAGTACCAGTGATTGTGGCACACTCCCCATGTCCTCTTGTATTCAACTCCTGCCACATCAAGCTCCCCAAAAAGCTCACATACAGCAAGGGATGAATGCCTGTGATGAGTTTAGGAGCACAGGAAGGGGCTTGCTGACATGGCTGGCTCAGCTGTGGCTGTTTGTTTCTTTCTGGAGCTAATGCCAGTGGTTTACAAAGAAATCAGGAGTGTTTGGCCAGGAATATCTCACATTTTGCACTGTCTGTGCTTATCAGTGGGCACAGATCCTGATCTCAGTGGCTAATTTCTTGTGGATTTGTGTCCTTTGGTCAAAAGCAATCCTGTTTGCCTAATCCAAATGCCACTTAATTCCCTCCCCCCCAAGGCCTATCAATTGTTATAAGCCCGAAGTATTCATTCCAACACTGATAATTAACTGCCTGAAACTTGACATACCCTTGAATTTTAAAACAGGTTTTCTAACATTTGTAAACAACAGTTAGCAGGGAAAAAGGTAAAATTGTATGTGTCATTCTGTTTTCCACTGTATACAATTTGCAGTTCAAAGTGAATATATTGAAATTAACTCCCCTGCAGCTACTGTTTATAGTAGCCTTCAAAGAATGCTGAAAGCTTTTAAATAATGTAGACTATTACATTATTTTTTGGAAGACATGCACTGAATGTTGCGGAGTGAAATGTCTGTTTCAGATTAGATGGATTGCAGACAGCTGTTGTGTTTACTGAATGCCACAGATGGAATGGAAAATAAATGTAGGGAGAAGACTAAAAAAATGAAGGATTCTTAGGAGTGCCTTATGTCTGAACAGCAGCAACTTAAAGATGGATCAGATTATCTCAGACATCACCTTGATAACTAAGGAAGTCTCACCCTCTTTCTCTTAAAAAAGAAAAAAGCCAAACCCAAACATGGGATTTCTGCTGTTTTATGGGTTTTTGCTGTTTTCAGGGAGAGGGATGTGCTGCTGCTGTTTGTATTCCCTTCCCCAACTTCTGCTTGAGTTGTTTCCGATGACTGCATTTCTTGTCTATACTCCTTTACCAAATTTACCAAAGGAAATCCTTTGATATTCATGTCATGAAGTTATTACAGAGTTTAGGATGCAGATAGACATTTCTCCACTAGATTGTATATTTGAGTCTTTTCAGCCTCCAAAGGAGGAATTCTCTCGATACATTTGTAAGGAATTAACTGCTGTTCATGTGCATGTATCTTGACTAGGTAGGTGCAGGATCAGCAGTGAGAAGCCTGACCTGACTTCACACTGGCTAATCAGCCACACACCCACCCACCCTTTTTTGGGAGGGTTTTGCATTTTGAACTAAGCCTTAGGCTGTCAAAAATTGCATAGCTTACACTGTGAAAGACTGCTTAAATTTAACAGATTCTATCTACACAGACCAGGAGAATTAGTGCCTTGGAAAAGCGTGGTGAGATGCAAACAGAACTGTAATTATATGTATTTCTGGGATAACTAGGATAATTTTTATTTGACCTCACCTCAGCTAGTGAATGAGTTATGCCCTGAGCAGAAAGCTCCCTCACATCTTTTTAAGTTGAAATTCCCTTGTGGGTTTTGTAAACTCACCGGTTTTACACTTTGGTTTATGTTGCTGGCATGTTACAAATAACCTCTTTGACTGATCAAATGGGTTGAGACCCATCAGTTCTAGCAACTGTTGCATCTCTGAAGAGCAGAGCATGAGAGGTATCTCCCAAGTAGAGCAGGGTTGAGGCAGCCCTAGTTCGGCCTTCCTGAAAATCTGTCCAAAAAATGGTTACAAGAGATGAAATAATAATTAATATAATAAGAAGTATAGTCTGCAATAACATGCTGCAGTACCAATAGTATTGCTGTAAATTGATGAGTGCTGGTGCAGGAAGAGGAAAGCTAGCTTCTCTAGAAAAAGAGAATGCTGTGGAAGCTTTGAGGTGTCTAAGAAAAAACATGTTATTTAGGTTAAAAATAGCAAACAACAGGAAGTCATTCTATAAATATAAAGGTGGAATTCTCGTTGGTTTGATGGGTCTTTTAGGGTGTTTGCACCATCCATGCGAGTCCTTGCTGGTTGTTCCAGACTTTGTACTTGTCACCTTTGGTGTTTGCCTTTTGTTTTTCATGTTGTGATGGCTCTCTGTATTCAAAGCCTTGTTTTGAACAGAATTTGAGAATGTCTCCAGCTATATTTGTATGCAGGAACTCTCACATTCTGATACAAAGCAAGCTTCTATGGCAGTGGCTCAGTGCCCATGGAGAGCAAGAGCCCTTCTGACAGGAGTCTCCTCCTCCTTTAAGGGAATTGAGCTGCTCCTTGGCCAAGTCAGGTGGGTGACAGACATCAGGTAATGCCCTGGCCTGCAGCTGCACATCATGTGGTTCCAACCTCCTGTCCTGGAGCAGGGGCACCTTCCCCTTGCTCAGAGCCCCATCCAACCTCCTTTGAACACTCCAGGGATGGGGCACCCACAGTTTCTGTGCCTCACCAACCTCACAGTAAAACAATGTCTTGCTGAAGAACACTTAGTATATGATATATACCACATATACATTTTCCAGCATAAATTTAATTCATTTTAATAAAAAGTAGTTGTTCAAAACTAGTGACTAGCTAGTGTTGTCTGGATTCAGGACTGAAACTGGGCAGATAATGTTTTCCTCCCTCAAAAGTGAAATTGCAGTAAATATAAGTTACTCCATCACTATATATTATTTATGATACCTTTATAAATGTGGTGTTTTGAAGAAGCAGAGTAAAAGAGATGAATCTTTAATATTTGTATCACGGTGAGAGCTAATGAGAGGAAAAGAAATGTAGTTTCTTGCAATAGGAGGCAACATTATTAAAATTTCACTCCCCTAATTGGGGGGAAAGAAGTCTTCTGATGAATATGCAGAAAAATACTCATTTTTCATAACATGCACATTACAGTAGCTGGAAACAACACTGTTCTGTAATATTCTTCTAAAAATTTGTTTAAGGTTTGGAAATAGGCTTCTTAGCAGGGTAAAATCGCCTGTGTGGAACTCTATTCTGCAATGGTTTGGTTGTTTCCTTGTTCCTTAATGTCAGTGGCTTGAAGAAAAAAATAAGGAAAGTAAACTGGAAGCCTTGGGACTCATGACACTTAATCTGTGCAGCTGAGAGGTGAAATGAAGGTGAGGAAATGGGATTTTTCAACCCTGAATTATTTTGCCTCTGTTCCTTGAAGACTGATAGTTAAAACCAAAGCCCCCTGATTGTTTATTATGTGAAACTGTTCTTCATGAGTGTTTTTCTCTCTCTTTTGCAACCATATCCCTTAGTGTGAGCGAGCTGTGTAGCTGTGGCTCAGCAGCCTGGCTCTGCCAGGGTCTGCACCACCCAGGTTTGCCCCCCAGCACCTGCCAGCCCTTTGGGGCACCCCTGGGCACGGGGGTCCAGCAGGGCTTTGGACTCTCTGAGGGAGTGGCCAAAGCTTTGGACTGCTCTTTGGATATTTGACAAAAAATGTGTTGTGTACTTAGGATTTTAGAATTTAGATTGACACATGTTGTCCTGTATGTCTGCAGATAAAATTCCCTTTAAGATTCAGTTATAGCTTTCCAGACTAGGGGTAACAGGACTGCAGTAATTTAAGAAATATTCTGCAAATAACTTATTTTAAAGACAATAAAAACTGTAATAATGAGGTCCTTTACTTAACCCCTCTCAGGCTGTAGGTTTTGTGTTACCATAAGGCAAGGAGATAAGCTGTCATCCCTTGTCCAAGAAACAAACAGAAAACATTAACAGAACTTGCCCAGGAAAAAGGCATTCACTGTTTGGCTCCTCCAGCACAGTCACCTTTAAAAATAAGTAGCTTTTTAAAGAAAAGATTCCAAAAGTAGTATTGTTCCTTATAATATTTATATTATATATTATTACATACAGTCATATATATTCAGATCTTGAAAATCTATGTAAATGAAGTTGGAATTATCTGTGTTCATGTGTTTAGGTTTCGATGTAGTTTATTAATTAAGCAAATTGTATGAAGGCAATGTGCACTGCTCTGAGGCTGCATGTCTGTTCAGTTGCTTCCTTTTGTAAAAAAGCAAATATCAAAAGCTGTGTGTTGTGTTATACACTATGGAGTAGCTGTGATTTAGGAAGTGTGATCCATCACTTTCAACTGTTCTACTGGCATACACAGGTAGTGAGGGGAAACAGATCCTGGGGAGTGAAAAATTGAGTCATACAAAATAGGCTTGTGTTTAATATCAATGAAGTGTCTTTTTTCCAAAGCAGAAGTTTCAGCCAAGGAAACTTGAATACAAGAAGTATATTTAATTTTGTAATAACTATTGATTTGTGTGGTATGGTGAAGCTTTCAGCTGAACAATTATGCTGTATTTCATGTTGTTCCAAGTCTGAGGTTTATAGACAACTATGCCAAATGTACAGAAAGGGTTTTTTTGTTAATGTAGTTCTTCCAGTTCTCTGCTCTAGCTGCTCTTTACATGTGTGTGGTTCTAATGGGTGTTTCTGGAGCACAAAGCCTGTGAGGAGCAGCTGAGGGAGCTGGAGGGGTTAGCCAGGAGAAGAGCAGGCTCAGGGGGGACCTTGTCACTCTCTACAACTGCCTGACAGGAGGGTGTAACAGAGGGTGGTGGGGCACTTGTCCCAGGGAGTGGTAGGATGGGAGGACATGGTCTTAAGCTGCGCTGGGGGCTGTTTAGGTTGGACATCAGGAGGGAATTCTTCACAGAAAGGGGTAAACTTTGGAACGGGCTGCCCAGGAAGGTGGTGGAGTCACCATCCCTGGAGGTGTTTAGGGGCAGACTGGATGTGGCACTTGGTGCCATGGTCTGGTTGACAAGGTGGTGGTGGGTCACAGATTGGTTTTGGTGCTCTCAGAGGTCTTTTCCAACCTGACTGATTCTGTGAAAGGTGCAGAAATCAGCAGGGCACAGTTGATAACGAACAGAATATAACAATATCTTCATCTGAAATGGCACAAGTTTTTAAAGTGATTCTGTTATTTGCTTCTGATTGTTTTTGCACACTTTTCACTAGCTGTAAGAAAAGGTAGTAGCTATTGCTGTGTAGCCATTTCTTTCCTTTAGTGCTGGTTCTCAGAATAACCAGCTAGGGGTATAGATTTTCATAGAGCAATGGGAAGAAATTGTTCTGTGTTTTTCAGTACCAGGCCCATGATAACTTCTCTTTAAGTTGTTCTATTTTTTCTTTTCAGAAATATGAGGAAGTTTGGGGTAGCTCTGCAGGCAACTTCTTGACTGAATCAGGCTATCCTTGTTCTTTCTTATTTTAGTCAGGAGCTCTTGTACTCTGCCTCTTTGAAAATGGTTATTTCCACCATGATTTAAACAGGAAACATGTCTGTGTTTATATGAGATTTTAATTTATAAAAGAATGAAAAATATATGACAAAAAAAATCCCTCCCATATCACAAAAAGCCAAAACTGCCACAAAACCGAACCCAAACCCTGAATGTGTCCTAAATTATTCAGTTATTCAGTGTGTCTGCATTATCTTGTGATTTCAATTACATTACCCGAGGGATGACTATGAAACTTTACCTGCTCAGAAAGTCTTCCTTTATTCAATTTGCTCTGTCAAATAATAGAAATTATCTCTCAAACACAAAAGGGAATTATGAATAAACATGCCTGTGCTTAGTTGAAATGTTTAATATATTTATAAATATATCAGAAAAACCTAGACTGCATATTGAAAATGGGGTACTTGAGACTGAAAGGGCAGTATGGTTTAATGGGAACAAATTGCCATCGAAGCCTATCATTAATCTGAGGTCACTGAGCCTCAGGATGCCTTCACTGAGCAGCTGAGCTGGGTTTTTTCCTGGAGAGGAGGTGTAATACTGTGTGTACACACCCACACCATCTTTTTGCTTTACTCAGAGTTTCCTGAATTAAACCCAGGCAAACTGAGCCCTGGAGGAGACACTGTCTGTTCAACAGCTCATTCTTGTCTTCTCCCACTACCTTTATGTCCAGGATGAGATGTTTTTGCATAGTGGTTCTTAAACTGAAGGACAGAGTTCCCCCGTAGGACTCTGCTGTGAGGGACTTGCCAAGTGAGAGACCAGCTCGGAGGGGGTGGCTGAGGAGAGCGCTAGTCCCGGGGGAAATGTCACAAGGACAGACAGCAGGAGGGCCTGTGGGAGGCCACGGTGCTGCTGCTGCTTCCTGGGACTGCTGGGCTGGGCATGATGTGAGGAAAAGATGGCACAGGGCTTCTGGGGGCCGTGTGCTCTCTGCGGCTCCTCCCCGTGCAATCGGAGAGCCTGAAGGTTGTCTTTGGCACTTACTGCTCTTTGACACTGCCAAAGCCTCCCTCAGGTAGGATAAAGTGTGAAAACAGGAAAAAAATGCCAGTATTTCCCTGTACTCATCAGCATGCCTATGAAGGATAGCTTGTTCTGGGCTTGGTGCAGTTGTCTGGGAAGCAATTCCAGAAACTGTCTGCACATGAACGCCTGGCACCTGCCCGCAGTGTCTGGCAGAGGTGGGACAGCACTGTGATGTGTGTTTAACTTTGCTGTTGGAGTAATCACTCCATCCGTGGGCAGACTGGATCCCAGAATGCTTGGGAAAGAGATTGGATACTCTTAGTGCTGAATGGGGCATGATGTCAAAGTGTGTTTCGTGCCTCATCTACCACTAAGTGTACTTCCAAGTGCTTTTAAAGGATTGTCTCTCTCATCCATCCAACAGAATGACACTGAAAATTGGTTTCATTATCTAGGCAAGTTATTACTGTGTCTTGCTCTGGATTAGCTCCAACTCTGGAACTGATAATGTGCTCTTAATGTGAAGCAATGTTTTCACCTTGTGGTTGCTGAAGCCAATCAAATGAGAAACAGGAAACCAGCAGAAATCACCAGTGGGCAATGTAGGAATTCTTTTACTCATTAGCATTTTAGAACTACATTGAAATGCAGAGAAGTGACTGTAAAGATATTAATTTGATTTCCTATAAGCATCCAGTTCTTACCAAATGTGAGCCAATGTATTGCATAGCTGAAGTCACTGGACTGGGTTTTGAAAGCTGTGTTTTAAAGGATTTTATCAAATCAGGAGGAAAAAGAGTGCAAAAATTCATACATTTCTACATATTTTTCTATTGACAGCAAGACATTGATATTCAAATATCATTTTAACTTTGCTGTAACTCTTTACACATCTTTGGCAGTTCAGAGTTGATACTGATCTTCATCCATTTAGTGCAGTTTGAGTACTGAGTTATTCTTTGTTCCTTGGAATCAGGTTGTTCTCAGCATTTCTCTAAGTGTTCAATTCCACTCAGACCCAAGTCGTGTTCTCTTCTTTCTTCTGGGTTTGCTGTTGTCCCATCACACTTGGCATCAAAATAATGAGGTGAACAGGCAGTGCTGGAATTCAGCATCATTGTATGAAATATCCTTTTGTGTTACTGAACAGCTGGACATCCAGACTTTCTTAAAATACTCTTGGATAACATCACTAATTAGTTGCTCTATTTGTGGTATGTTATGGGGATTTTGACAAGTTCTCACTGCAGTCCTGTAGTGGATCCCAAAGAATATTCTTGGATGTTGAACAGAATCCCATATGGTCCTTCATAAAAGCATTGCCCAAGAGGTTTGAGGCCAACACAACTCTTTAGATTCAGGAGAATTTAGAGATGTTGTACACTGCAGTTACACAAAAGAAAATTTATAAAAGATCAAATTAGAAATTCTGTAACACAAAGAGATTCCCAAACCAGAAGTGTCCTGGTGTCTATTTTCTTGGCATGTGACCATCACCTAGTGGAGCAGTTTGGAAATTATTATTTTAACCTTATAAATTGACTTTTTGAATTCTGAAGTATGAAGATTCCTGAAGACAGGCCTAGCTCTGCAGTGCTTGTCCTTTTCTATTGGGGTAAAGTTTTATATATTCTTTAACAGATTCCTATTTTTAACCTTCACTGATCTCTGCGGGGAGTCCTTTGAATCAAGGCTTTGTTTGGATGTCTAAAAATGGCACCAAGATTCTTGCATTGACCTAATGAATTTCTCTGAAACTCTGTACAGCACATCGTCTTTAACCTTCCACTGGCAGTGCCTGCTAAACCTTTGAGTTTCATGGTAATTGCTTGTTTTTTACAGCAGTTAATAAACTGACACATCATGGAAGGGGGAGCGAAAGTCACTGTTTTGTGACTCCAGCAAAGGGACAGCGTTCTTAGTTCTCTGTCTAATGTGATACATTTTTAATAGTTCCAGTTAAATTATGATCAGGTTGAAAGGGGAGTTCAGCTCTTCGGTGTTACCAGTGTCATTGCCGTGTGCACCAGGCAGAGAAGTGCATTTCAATAATGTGGAACAAAGCCCCGTGTTATGAAAAGAAGACACTGGCTTTTGTGCAAGAGAATTAGGGCCATGTAAAATAGATATGATGATTAAATATGTAAATGTCTTTCATAATTTGAGTTTTCCTAGTCTCTCTTCTGGTACATCATCATCTGTGAAGTTTTGTTAGTAAAAAGGAGACTTAGACCAGACAATTTCCAGAGGCAGATTTCAACCAGAAGAGCACTAAGAATCTCTGAGAGCAGACACTAACACTGCTGCAAGTCTTCCCTGCAGTGTGATTTTTGAGTTCATACAGAGACTCCAGTCCCACAAAGCAGTGAATCCTCAGAAGGCAGAGCTATGGTGAGAAGTGAGCAGCAGAGCCCTCACTGCCATGAGCCTGTGTACGGTACCTGTGACAAACCAGCCTATCAATACTCTAAAGATTGGCTGCAGTGAAGTGCCAGTGCAATTTTCTGGTGCTGGCCCACTTGAGCACCCTGCAGGAAGAGCTACATTAAACACTCATTAACTAGAAGGCATATCATGATCCAATTCACTTTTTCTTAGAGAGTTAGGATCGGAAATGGCTTGTTTTGCAATTGAATTGCAGCAGCCATTCAATATGGGTAGAGGTTCATTAGTACTTTGCTAATTGGCATCAGTAAGTTTAAGGATCAAGAAGACACTAGCAAGTAATGTATCTGAACTAGTTTCCTGACCTCATTGCTGTTGCTGGATAACATGAGACTGTGGAAACGCTGGCACCAAACCGAACAGTATATAACCACTAGCTGTTAATTGCCAGTGGAGAAATGAGAGAGGTAGTGAACTTGGAATGTCTTCAGCCTCACCCTCAGAAGAAGTCAAATTCTCTTGCCAGGAAAGGCAATCTGATGAGTCTCTGTACAGCCATTAAGCAAAAGGAATTGATCAAAGGTTTTAAACGAGGTTTCTTAGGGAGTTGTTGCACCATTGGCAATCACAGCTAATACCTCTTCCTATCCAGACTTGAAGGCTGGCTGTATTTGTGAACACATTTATTTTTCAAAGGAAGCTGTCAAATAGTTGAGCTAGCTAGTGTCTCTAGTGATGCTTTTGTTTAAAATAAATTAAATTTCTCAGCTGGCTATTAAATTAGAAAGAAAAATAGCACTGAAAATTCATATACTTTAAATCTTTGGAGGTCCCTGGAAGCCTTGGGAGCTGGGCTGGCTGAGCTGTTTGGGAGGGCAGGCAGTGCCTGGCAGGGCTGGCTGTGGGCTCTGCCACCAGGCAGATATCCATCCCTCTGTCTGTACACACAGTTAGCTCTGGGCTCCTTGAAAGGACACCCTTGGCCCCTCCTCTGATGTCTAAAGGGCATGTGTTTGTTGCATGGAATAGCACAAGTTTGAAAGAATTGTGTCCAGCCCCTAAGCTTAAAGCAGAGCAAGCCTTACTTTTAAAGTGAGATTTGCTTGCTCGGGGTCTTGGTCAATGGAGAATGAATCCAGGGGCAAAGTATTTCTCAAGGAAAGGGATACAGATCAAAGATGGCCATAGCAAAAATATTAATATGAAAACAACCAACCTCTTCCTTATTCAACTAATCGACAGTGTTGCTGGTCTTCAACTGCTTTAGGCTACTGACACTCTGAAAGGCTGGACTGAGAATTTCTCTGTAATGTTCCTTTCCAGATGAGGCAGCTCTGATTCCAACAATTTAGTTCTCTAAGAGCAGCTCACTTTGCGTTTTTGCAGACTCTCCTGGGTTGATCCTGGCCATATTACCCAGGAAGTTGTCTGCAAGTAGCAACACAAAACAAGGTCTTCTGTCATAAAGCAACTTGTAAAAGTCCTCCTAGTCCCATTAGCATCTGGAAAGGTATGATAGCCTGACTTTGTAGGTGCTCTGACTCCTTGCAGTTTACCCCACGATTAATTTTGCAGTGGGTGGAATTTGGCAAGTGCTGGGAAACAATGGCAGTTTGGAATTGGCAAACTGTTAGCCTGTCCCTATGCCTTCAGCAAAAGTTTGTCTTGCAACCTTAAACATGGCTTAGTTTAGTGAGGTCAGCAGGTTATGAGTATATAGGGAGTCTGAGTTAAAAGTTTATATGTACCTGGTTGTACAAACTGTTTTAATTAACTCAGATCTGTGAACTGCTTGTAAATTCACTGGATAGAGAGAGATTGGAGGTTTTTCCTCCGTTCTGCCCTTTATTTCCTGAAAATTCCAGCACTGCCTGGTAGCTGTGCACGTCACCCCAGGTGAGACATAATCCTTATGCTGTCCCCTGTCTTCCTCAACAACACACCAATGTCCTGTCACTCACTTGGACCAGAGCTGCATCCAGCAATTGGTCAATTAATATTCACCAGCAGAGTTAATAGTGCTTCTGCCAGTGACCTGTGTTGAACACTGGTCCTGGGAGCCCAGAAACAGCTTTCTCATTTAGCCCATGGCTCCCATTAACTTCCGTCTCCTCTCTGGTGTGCCAGGGCATGTGCAGACCTCCTGAACTTTGTGCATTCTGGATGTGTGGGTTGAATGGAGCATAGCTGGTTCTCAGTCAGGGCCATGGGGAGAAGGTGTATCAAACAGCACTGAGCACCATCTGTGCTTCCACATAAAAATGCATTGGGGTTTAAGGTGTCAACAATAAATTAAGCCAGGTGCTCCAACATAAAAGGTTTACTGCTGTTTTCCTGTGAGAAATCTAATTGGGACATTTTAGTTGGTAAAACAGTGGATGCTCATGTACAGTGTGCTCTCAGCCTTCTTAGTAATGATATCTTCCTTTTCCCACAGTTTATCACACAAAGCTAATTTTCATCTATTTATTTTACAAGTACAACAGTTTACCCATCTTGCTATTTGCACTGTCTTGTCCCTGTAGGTTGAGGTTTTCATGACTTTGCTGTCAGGTTTGCTGCAGTATCTTTGGTGAGGGGTAAATCAGCTTCACATGTGCTGTTCCCAAGCAACACAGCTCCTCTGAGGCTGGGCTTCCCTGGACCCACAGGGAATGGTGTTCTGAGGGACATGGACAGCGCTCCATTTGCCTCTGTCTAGGCTGTGCTGCAGACACAGAAGCTTGGCCATCATGTCAAGATGGTCTCTTTCCTAGTGATGCACAATGTGGCAGAAGGTAAATGGACCACCTGAAGCCTAGTTAGACACTTCAAATACTTTTTTAAAGCAATATGAATGCACATATGGGTGAGATGTTGGAAACCAATAGCAGAAAGAAAAGCCACAAGAAAGAGCCAGCTGAACAGGGAGAACAGAAACTTTAGTTGTCTTTGTATTCACTATGTAGAGGGACTGACTAAATAACAAATAGAAAAAGGTATAATAAGGGCAGAAAAAGGGAGATCATTTTGGGTTAATAATGTATCTTGTCTTAGCATCCCCTCAGTGGTCGTCTTAGTCTAAAGAAACTAAAGTTGAGAAGCTTGAGGGCAGCTTTCAGTGGCCTTGGTGATTGCATAAAATGCCAGATAATGTTGGAATAATGAAGCTGCCGGGTTGGGTGGGTTCATTTTGAAATGTGTGGGTAAAAAGAATTAGAAATGTCTCTGACTTATTAACACCAGGCAAGCCTGGTGTACTTGCACCTGAAGGCAGCATTAGTCTCATGGTGTGGGTAAATAATGCACTACTTGGAAACTACATTGCAGGATGGAGTTAAAAATGAGTTGTCTGCCTGAACACTAGACTTTCTAGTTGTCAGCTTAGGCAAGCTGTGTGTCTCATTCAGTGTGATGAAGACTTCTTGGAACAGAATCCTGTAGTAGGAAAAAATTATGATGAGAGCTGTCAAGTCTTGCTGATTCAGTCTATGATGGGCAGTTTGCAAGTGGAAAGGAAGATGAGAAATCCTTATAATTCTACTATGTCCTCCAGTTGAGCTGCATGACTAATTTCTGAGCTGCTCAAGTCACACTTTGTCTTTTGAAATCAAACAGGGAAGAGGGGAGAGCACTGGGAAAAATTAGAGGGCCAAATAAAAGGCCATGGAAATTGAGCTGGGAAGAAAACAAAGTTTTCAGGTTTTCAACAGAAAGTTTTTCTAAAGAAAATAGCAAATTAAAAAGCAGCCTCCAGATGGGTGGTTGACATTAAAATGTATTTTATTGCTTTTTGAGTGCAATTGCAGAACCAAGAAAGTATTATGTCCCAGAGTGAATGCCAAGTCTGTGCCTGTGAGGAGAGTGCAGTGCAGTCCCTTGTCATGGGCACACAGACCAAATGGCCCCCTCTGACCAGCAGGAGGAGAGAAAGGAACCTCTGCAGATCATAAGTGAGGGATTTCTTGGCACAGATTTTGAAGCATCACAGCCTAAACATCTGATCACCTCTACCCAAGCATGGAATTGTGCAGCAAACCCCAAACCCATGGTGTCTAAACTGTACATGGAAGTCCCTGAGGCATTTTGCAGAAAGCAGGCTCATTTATTCATTATGGCAGCTGTCACACCCACCTGGGTTTGGTGTAAGTTGCTCGGTTGTTTTTAAATTGTTAATATTTTGTATTTGAGAGGTTGTCTGGCATTAGCACAACAGACAGTAATTTGCTTTAATTTTTCTGCAGGGTGTAAATTATGCTTAGCCATAATGAACTTTCTGAGCAACCTTCTGACTTGGTGTGTCTGAAATGTGCTTTGTGGCTGATGGAGAGCTGAGTATAAAAGTCATCATAAAAGATGCAGCAGTATTATGGTACATTGCTTTCTGCATTTATAAGAACCCAAACCCATGCCAAGGTGTTGCCATTTCAAATAGAATATGTTTATATTCCTACCTTGTTTTCCTGTTCATCATTTGTGAAACTCCCAGATGGAACAACAGTTGTGCATAAGTTTATAAGTAGAAACCTGTCCCTGCATCACTCCAGTCTTATTGCTTAGCTCATCAGAAATGTGACTCAGGTGCCTGTAAAAGAGGTGCCTGATGCAGCTCTGCTTGCAGCGTGTGGGCTGGAAACAGTGACATGGTGAAGAGTGTCAAAGCCAGCAGATCTTTGTGTGTGTTTGATACTGACACGGCCCTCCCCAGGCACCCATTTCTCTGCTGTGCTCAGAGGACTGCAGGTCAAAAAAGGGGATTAATGTTTTTCACTCAGAAGCCCTTCCTTAGTGTGTGTGAAGCACGTGAGAGGATAACAACCCAACCTCCCTGTGGGGTTAATCCTCAGGACTATTCCAGCGAGTATCATGGCAAGGTTAAAGATTTGAACTACTATCAAAAGCCTAATCCTTTAGCTTAGAAAGAAATAGTTGTAAAACAGAGATGGGAAAACTGAAGAGCAGATGTCACATTTTATATGGGCAGTGTTGTTTCACATCACACATCTACATCCACCTACATTCTTCTCCAAATCCATAAAGATGAAAGCAGATTGATTCCATGTTTCTCTGAGCACAAGTCTAGCAGCACATTCCGTGCTGAGTGCTGCTCCAAGACCGCCTCAGAAAGATGTGAAATCCTGGAATATGTTACTAAATCACAGTGGTTGTGTTTACAGTGTAAATTCCAATTATTCCTTTCTTGATAGTTGGCTGACGATAAAACTTAGCTCCAGTTCCTTCTGGCAGTGCTGTTGGCTGGCTGAGACAGTGACCTTTTGGAACACTTCATCACAGAAGTCCCACTAAGCCTGTTAGAGACAACCTTTGCAATCCAAACCTGCAGAAATGGACAATTTGTTATTTAAATGCCTCGTCCTCTTCTTGCTTTGGGTTTACGGTTCTTAACCTCCTGTGACATATAAAATACTGTGTTCTTGTGGCAGAATGGTCTTTTGCCAGAAATCTGATGTGGGAGGGTGGGGCTGCAAAATTGCAAACTGAATGTGAAAGAAATACTATCTGAAAGTAGTCAGCTACCAATTTCTACATCTAATTCACCAGAGTTTTAAAACTTCCTTAAACATACTCAAGTTTACCTGATTTTTTTCCCCTCATACTTGCTCAGAATTATTAATATCAAATACTCTCAGCATTAATGGGAATTTAGATATTGAGCAGAAGATATATCCCACTGGATTCTGCATCCAAATTTTTAACCAGTATGTAATAGATTTTATTTCTATTTATTTTTTTATGAATTTTTTTATTATTCATAGCATTCTCAAAATAAGCTAATGAGCTGTAATAGATTTGCATAGTTATGAAGACTGATAATTTATTCATGGAGATGGCAGACAGAATGAAGAATTGGCATTAATTCTGCTAGAAGTTAGCTGAGAATACGCACGACTTTGCACCCTGTTTTGGGGCTTTCAATGAAACAAAAACAGAGGAAAATTCCACTTAGCAAAAGTGTTTGAAATGTTTTGCAAAATAATTCTGGCATTGAAACTACTTAGATTTGATTTTAAAATCATTGAAATGCACAAAATAGTGTATCCTGCCAGCAGGTGTGTTCAGGGGCAAGTGAGTAGCACTGAAGTCATTTTCCCCTCTATTGCCATGAATCAAACACGTTTTCATCCCCTTTCATCCCATTGAGAGCAATCTGTGTCTGCAGCTCTGTGAGGGTGTGAAGGCAAATGCACCAGACAAGGAGCAATGTGTTACCTGAAACTACCAGCTCTTACATTCTGGCATCACTTACTGAGTGAGGCTGATTTATGGAGGATCAGAATACCTGGCATTTCAGGGCCCTCAGTAACAGGATGTAGTGGGACTGAACTGACTCTAGTTGTGATTTGCTCTCTTTTCCTGCTTTCCTTCTAAGCATTGTATGAACTTAAATCTTTCCATCAGTCCCATGTCACCAGAGGAAGGTGAACAGCTGGTGGCAGTCAGTGCTCCCAGACAGTGCCTCACTGCCAAGGGCAAACTGTCCTCTGCCCACTCTTTGGGCAACTTGGGTCACAACTTAAAATTCAAAGCCGTTATTTTCTAAAGCAGAGATATTAAGCCATGGGTTCTTGAGGACTGTGGGCTCTAACAAATGTATGAAATATGCACTGCCCAGGGGCTGACACCTGAAATATGTAACCTGTGGTGAGAGTTCATGTTTTGGGAGAACACGTGTTCCCTGTCAGGTAATTTCTCTGTGAGTTGTTGTTCAGTGAGACACGTTTAGTGGTTGGAATGAATCTGAATTACAGCCTGGAATTTGCTGTGTGTGAACATTTATGCCTGACCTTTTAGCTCATACATCTTCTATAGCAGCGCTGGGAGAGGAGGGAGGTTTGGTGTTAGACCTGTTGTATTTCAGATTTACTGTGTGTGCCGTACTGGGATTTGCTCAGCAGTAAACCACAGGGCAAACTGAACCAGAGATGCTCGATGTGCTGAAGAAAGATCATGAGAAAAAGTGTGGTGTGCGGGGAACTTTGAACTTGACTCCTAGAAATGTGCAGGAAAGCAATTTTCATTCTTTGTTGCAAGTTTGAGCTCAGAAACTGAACTGGGTTATTTCAGAGATGTTCAACCTGTGAACTATTTTGCAGGTTGCACAAGAAAAAGATGTGGCAGCAACAACAGTAATAGCTTTTTTGTTGTGATTCTTGGTACCAGTAAGTCCTAAAGTATTAGTTTCTTGTGGTTTGTTTGTGGGGCTTTTTTATGTTTGTTTATAAAGTAATGCCAGATAGTAACTAATATTCTGAAATCTTTGGGAAAAATCTGGATTTAATTTTCAGTATATTAGAGATGATACCTGGAGACTGTGCTAATTCTCATTCTGACTTGGGCCCACATACAAAGGCAAGAGTTACATCCCTTGCTAAATGTGAATTTACTCATCCTTTCTATTCCAGTTGCTCTTTTCTTCTCGAAGTGTTGCTGAAGAACAAATTAACAAAAGGAATCAGAACAAGTCTCTAAATTGGATTCTACCCACTCTTGTAGGCAAGCAGCAATAGAGGAGTCCATCATGATAGTGATTTGTGTTTGCAGATTAACTCTCAAGCCAACCATCTGCTTGGTTCAAGCTGTCTTCCTGTTCCATCCAGGGAAGTAATTTAGCAGCAGAAAAACCTGATGTAAAGAAAATTAGAAAGGTTTCCAGAAGAGCTGAAGCCACTACGGTTTTGATTAAACTTTGTTTGTTTTCACAGTCTTTGGGAAATTTGAGGTTTGATGTTTAGGAAAACAAGCTTTTGAAATAAACTCAGAGTTAAAAGAACATCCCATCTATGGTCCAGTAAGTAATAGATACTAATTATATTTTCTGTTAAAAACCTGAGGAATAAAAGGATCAGCTCTCAATAAATGCCCCTTTTGGTTTGTGTGAGTGTTGGTTGAACCTGTTTGCTAACCATGCCGATATGTACAGATGTTGGCACTGCTCTGTGAACTGTTAGGATTGGCTTAATGGTTCAGTTAATCACATCAGTGCTTTAATGCCCTTGAATGACACCTTTGAACTTGCAGAAACTTTGTGGTTTGGATTATGTTGAAGTAGAAAATATTTCTGTGTTATTTTCTCTTTAGATTCAAGCAGCTTAGAATACGTATCTTGTGATAATTCAGTTTTCTGTCTGAGTTTCACATCGTTACTTCCCAAGAAGGGGTGAGCATGCTGGAAGTGCCAGCCCTTCCCTTCAGTACAGCTGGAGAGGAATGTGACTCTGAGGTGAGGACATTGGAACAAGAAAGGTATCCAAGGTGTAGTCCTAGTTTTCCTTTCAGAAGGAGTTGCTTAAGACTATCTTTTAAAATATCTTTGAATTCTAGAAAGGTGTGAGGTTGGCAGTCCATGATTCTGAGTGCCTGCTCCATGCCTGCCCTCTGGCAATCATTTTAAAGCTACAAGGAAGTATCAAATAAACTCTAATTTTGCTGACACAGGTGAAGACCAGTGTTGAAGTACTTTCAGTGCAGTTCATTTTACAGAAATCCTCAAGTATCAGTAGCTCAGGTATTGTGGATCCAGCCAAGCTGCCCTGAGGTTTTACTGGTGAAATGGCTCGAGGTGACATCCTGAGTCATTCTTCCCACTTAGTGCTGACTCTGTCTTACTGACAATGGTTGTAATAGGTCAAGTTCACCCATTGAATCTGATAGTTATTTGAAATATTTTATCATAGTCTCAATAAGGAAAGTGCCGAGATTATTCACTAATAGTTTTATTTCCTTCTTCTCCTCCCTTCCTAATTGAAGGCAGTATTGCCACTTCTGTTTTCTTTGTGCAGTGTTGCAGCACTGGATTTCATTGCTGCCCACCCTGTCTTTTGTATTTAGCTCTAGTCTTTAGTGCCCTATGTGTGCACAGCTTCACTGTGGCAGGAGTATTTTTTAGTTCTGTTTTTGTGGTTTCCTTTCTTTCTGTATGAACACAATGATCAAACTGGGGTTCATGTTGTAGGCACATTGTCTCAGTAACAAGATCACTGAAAGGCAGAAAAATGCAGGTAGTTCTTGAGGGGGAAAATGTAAATATTCAGAAGAATAGGAGTTAGGCTTCTTCAAGTGCCTCCTGGGTGTCTCATTCACTAGAAAAATGTGGTCTGCAGGGTTGTTTATACATCCTACACTAGGCTGCTCTTGTTTTGTATGCTAAATGAAGGTCCAATGTCTGTTAAAAGCCTCTTGGAAATCCCATTGTAAAGAGAAAACATGTATTCCCTGAGCAAATAGGAGTAATCATCTCATCCCTGAGCTTTTATTTCTTGTCATTTTTTGCTGTTCTAAAAATATGCATAAAGACTGTAGAGATAAGGGGGTAAATAGATAAAACTAAGTGGATCAAGTCTAACTATGATCAGGTGATTGCAGTGCTTGGAGAATATCCTCTGCTGAAGGAAAGAGATATTTATTGACATTTGCACATGATCTCAGCACAGAAGCTTTTGCTCTCACTTCAGGTGCCTGCTGGGAAACTGGTGGTACAGTAAACCAAAAAGCATTTTGAAACAAATGTGTGTGACAAAAGCCCAGTGTGAGCATTTAGTGAAATGAAGTGATTTGCTCTTTGAGCTTGGAGTTTTAGACGCCAAATGTGTGAGTTTGGCAGGATTGCAGCAGCTGAGAGGCTCAGAATTTCAATGTGAATGTACCTTGAGCAAGTCTGGGCTCTGAGGGTCTTGGAGGTTGGGCCTTTTCCTAGGGATTCCACTCCTTTCAGGAAAAATGGGATTTAGGTGAAGGATGAGGGTCTTCTGTCTCTAGGTGTAGGTTTCTACATTTAACCCAGGCACGTGATTCCCTTCCTAATTCATAGATAGGTCTCCTCTCATCTCATCCTGACACCTAAAACAGCTGAGGTGGGCACAAGGCTTCTCTTTGCACTTCAGAAGGAATCAAGAGGACTGGCTTGCTTGGGGGTGCCCAAGCTCACAGGAGAAGCTTGTACCAAGAGTCTACCAAGAGATTCAAGAAACTGAAGTTTATTAACTCCATGTTAGTGGCATATTAGTATCTGGGAACACAGATCCATTTCAAAGCAGAATTAATCCTGGCACTAAATGCAACCGTGTGATTGTTACAGAGATGAAGGGAAGGGTTACACCAGTCTGTGCTAATGGAGAACAGGAGTGCCTTCAGTTCCCTTGGCTGTGCTTATTCTGCTCTGTTCTGGGTTTGCAAGGTGAAAGATTAAGAACTCTCAATGTGAAGTGCTGGTTCCCATTGTCCAATCTTCTGACTGACTCTGAGGAGATGATCTTGAGCTGGAAATGCTTGGGAAGGGAGCAAAACACATGGTATGTCTGCCATTGGTTCACATTCTTAAAACTCCTTCCAAATGAAGTTTTATTTTAGATGATGAAGCTGTAGCTTAAAGCAGTATCTGCTTTGAAATAATTTGTGCAATAGTATATTCCAGCAGTTATTGGGAAGAAGCAAACAATCCCCATAATTGTGGCATAAGCCAAAAGAACAGGATATTTTCATTATAGATAGTTTGGGTTCTTTAAATTTATGCCTCCCCTGCATGAAACACCCAGTGCTATTAAATAACTCCACATTAAGTCAATTGGCAAGACTCCACTGAATCAAGGTTCACTGCGTTCATGTGATTCCAGAGAAGCAGGGAGGACAGACTTGCTCTGCAGTCTGGTCTGGAATTGCTCCACCTTATGGCTTGGATAATGAGTTATTGATTTTCACAGAGGAGGTCGTGTTAGAGAAAAAATGAGAGACTCAGTTGCAATTATCAAAGTCATTTACAACTGAAAGTGGGGAAAGGTTTTCTTTCTGGGTAGCAGGTAATACTCTTTAGCTAAGTCTTCTTGTCAGGATTTGATACAAAGAGAAATAAAGCTGAGAATAAAGACTATCAAATATACATGCTTCTGTTTTCGTAAGGGGTACTTGAAAGATGTCTTCAAACTATTTTGCAGGGAAGACAAACGGAGTCTGTTAAATAGTGTGTCGAAGTTACCACCTTATGTCACAGGGACTGCACAAAAATCTGGCAGTGCTCTCTGGTTTCAGCTGCTCTTGGCACCAGTTTCAGCTCACCTACAACTGCAGCACAGCAGCAAACATAACCTTCAGGATGCTCCTTTCTTATTGCAAGCACAACATTATTCATTCCTAACCTCAGTTGTCTCCTCTCAGTAAAATCAAATCACTCTCCCTAGGCATGGGTCTCTGACAGCCTTCCTTGGGTTTTGATAGATGGGCCTGCAGGAGCTCTGTGAGGCTGGAGGAGTGTGGGATCCCACTGCACTGGGACTGGAGGGGATGGAATTGCTCTTCTCTACATGAGCTGGTGTCATGCCATTGCTTGGCATTTGTGGTGCAAATGGTGTCACAACACCCCAGTGGTTAGTTTATATTGCTGAGCAGTTCCTTCCACAGTGTTTGGGTCTCAGTTTGCATTCCACCCTTCTTATGGGATTATAGAGTGGCCTGGCTGGAGAGGACCTTAGAGATCACCAACCCCCTGCCATGGGCAGGGACACCTTCCACCAGCCCAGGTTGCTCCAGCCTGGCCTTGGACACTTGCAGGGGTGGGGCAGCTGCAGCTTCTCTGGGCAACCTGTGCCAAGGCCTGCCCACCCTCACAGTAAAGAATTTCTTCTGAATATCTCAAGTAAACCTGCCTTTTCTCAGTGTAAAGCTGTTACCCTTTGTCCTATCACTACATGCTCTTGCCTGAAGTCCCCCTCCAGCTTCCCTGTAGGCCCCCTTGGAAAGGTGGTGGCTTTTGGCTAGAACAAAACAAACAAATGGGTCCTTCAGGACCTCCTTTTAATTTTTTTCTTCAAAGATACTGCGATTCCTTTTACTGTTGCCTTGAGAACACTTGTTAGAGGGCAAGAATGCTATTTAGGAATGTTTAAGTGTTCTTACTAGCTGAATGACTGCATAAAGTAAGGAAATGCAAGAGAATATTTTGCTGTTTTACATGTGGGCTGCTTTCTGCCTCTGGAGAGGCGGGAGGTTATGTCTCTGTTCCTGTTAGAATCTGCCCTGCTATGCCCTCTCCTCTGGTTTTATTATGTTTACAGCATGCTTTTTGGTTTGAATGCTGCTTCTAAGTAGCCCTAACCTTTCAGTATCTCCAGACCAATAAAAAGAATTAAAAATGTGACTATGAAAACATTGTATTAAAGGAAAGTAATGAAATGAAGATGCAAAATGCCATAATAAATTATGTATTCTAATAAATAACTGTACACTGTAGAATTTCAATTACAGAAAAACAGACTTTACACAAGTAATTACTAAAGAAATTACTGTAGAAACACATCCATAAATTCTTTCTCTGATTGCTTCTTCCGTTGTGAGGAGAGCAAACACCAAGCTCTAATAGCACCATCTCTTTAGGATTAGAATTTATTGCTGTGTGGGGAGTGTGAAAGGACTAATCAAGGGTTGTTGCTTCGTGTGCTTGAAGGGAGTGAATGAAAGGAGCCAAACACAAAGCAAGAGCTTTGACCATGGGCAGGTAACTCAGCCAGCTTGTCTTGGACGTGCCTTTCTGCAGGTGTTGGGGTCCAGGGGGTCTGTGGGACATGTGAAGGTGTTGTGTGCTTATCCATATGGCTCTGTGTGCATTTTATGTACACAGGGTCATTCCACCCTGGAAGAAGAGAGTAGAACAAACCTGAGGTGTGGCAGGGGATACTCTATTTCCCTCCTGTGGTGTGTCTTTTCCATGAGATGGGCTGAGAATCTGGTGGCTCTGTACTCCATCCAGGATGAGAGGTGATGCCTGGAATGTTTGTCAGGGTCCAACAGGCCATGCATCCTTCATTACCTCTGGGATCTGCAGCATCCCCTCTCCATCCCTGCAGTAATCCAGCTGGACCTCACCCACCTCTCTTGGGGACTTTGGAGCAGACACTGGTGCCACCCCAGGAGGGGAAAATGAGTTGGCCTGTTCCCAGCAGTGAATACAGCACATCCCAGGGCATCCTCATGGTCTGGGGTTCCGTGGCCAGCTGACCTGAGGGAACAGGTCTCGTCTGGCAGTGAGTTTCAAAAGCGTGAAGAAAATGTGTCCATAGCAGAGCTGTGGCAGAAGCTGTTTATGTGGTGGAAATAAGGGAAGCTGGGGGAAAAGTACATAGAGAATGTAATACAGTTTATGCAGTGTGATGTTATATGCTCAAAGTTTGCAAAAACATAAATAGAATTATAATCTCCTTCTTCTAGTGTTTCCTTGGGTGACATGTGGACATCCTGTTTCAGTTTGCTCATACTTGAGAACAGTTTATTGATTTTAAAGTGTTTGCTTACATCTTAGATGACAAACAAGCAATAAAAAAGAATGATTCTGTCTTCTCAAGTGCATATCTTACAGAGTATTTTCTTTTTACCTCAATAAATGACCTTTTGTTGAGGAAGTAGATACCTTTCTCTGCCTTGATCTTGACATGGATGGAATTTAGAAGTATTGATGTGTTTTTAACAGCTATCAAAGCCAGGAAAATTGTTCATTTCCCCTGTCGCCTCCCCCTTAGATTTTCTGTTAATGCCATCTTTTTTTCTTTCTTTTTTTTCTCCTCCAGTGGTAACATTGTTGGTTTTTTAATGCTTCCTTGGTCTATTCTTATAGTGCTGTGAATTCAAGAATGTTCTTATAGAAATGGGTTATTTTTTCATCCTGATGTCACCAGTGAGTCAGTTCAGCACATGTTCTTATTACAGAATTACTCTAGACTTCTTTTTTATTTAGTAAAATACTTCTGAGTTCTCTTTGAATTTTCTGTGGAAAGATAAACTATAAAGGTTTTCAGTAGACACTTCACAAAGAAAAATGTGTCTGTGGGAACAGAGACTCTTCCTGTTGCTGATGCTGCTGTAGGTTTTTGATCACCTGTTTACAGAGGAAATGAGAAGTTCTTTTGCTTTTCTCTGGGTATTGACTTAAACATTTATCAGCTTCTTTTCCTGAAATGATATGGCTGGTAGGAGTACAAACTTTCTACAAGATATTCAGTCTGTTACTTTAGAACAACAGATAGAGGAATAAAACTTGTTACAGTCTGACTCTTTCTGAGGCCATTTCAGAATGCACAAAATGTTTGAATGTGGACATAGCACAAATATTTGTGCTTCTAAATCAGAGTTACACAAGGTATTTGCTTGATGCCATTATTTCCCATTAAAATGTCATGGCAGGAGAACAAAACATGCCTAATATTAATGATGAATTCTAAAAGTTTTTTTTAAATACATCTTTTCTGTTAATTCTTAAGAGGAAAAGAATTATTTGACTATAGCTGGTTTCCCCCCAAAAGTCCCATCCTGAAATACCTATGTGGTATCACACACACCCATGGGCTTATGTTTAGGAGCACTAAACTCTGAATGCATCAGACCAAATCCTTATTTTCAGCTTTTCTTATTCAGGTGTGTAATTTTTTTTTTTGCTTTTAGAAAGTAATTTGTGTAAAAATTTCCTTTAAACTTCCCCTGGCAGGTGGGAGTGGTGTCTGGAGAAATAAGGGTTAATCTAACCCCAAACTCACTGATGAGCCCAGGTGGGCTCTTGTGAAGGCCCTGATTTGACAATTCAGAGAGAATCTCACTGGTGTCTTTTTTCTTTTCCTCTAAGATGGAAGTGAGATGATAATGATGGCTGATTTCTGGTCTGATGCTGATGGAGGATGTGAATCAAATTGGGTCTAGTAATAAAATGAACCCCGAGAAGAAAATTATAATCAAACTCCTAAGTGGTTATAATTGCTGTGGATTGGAGTAAAGGCTGTTCAAATAACATCCAGCTGTAGACAGTGTGAACTCTTTACCCAAATCCAAGATGGGTTATCCCTGATTTTCTCACGTTTTCTGCTTATGCCTAGGTCTGTAGTTCTCTTTCAGGATGAGTGCACATGAGCCATCTCGTTATGTTTATTTAATTAAGACATTTGTGAAGTAGGACATCTCAGTTTTTAAAGACACCTAGAAACACATGTAAAGTGAAAGCCCTAGGTGATAGACAATCAGTGGTGGAAGCAGAAAGGAGAAATATCCATTAGGAAAGGTGACAGAGGCCACGAAAGCCTCATTCAGCTGCCCGGCTTTGATCCCTCACAGGTTCTTGTTGCTTTGGGGAAGGAAGGGCAGGGCAGGAGGATTGGGATGTTCTGATCTGCTGCAGGTGGGGAGGGGACCCCAGGGGGACAGTGCAGGGCTCTCTAGGACCAAAACATCCACCAAAGGGGGATGTTTGCTCCTTTTCTGCTCCAGTTAAACACCCAAGGAACGAGAGGGCTGTTGGGATCAGATGAGGAAACTATTGATGAGATATCAAGTTGGTGAAAACCTAAAGCCTTTGTGGGAATTAGAAAGATTAAACACATTACTTATTGTACATGGCAATTAACTGTGGAAAAGCGAAAGACTAATTGAATTTGTTGCCAAGCACAAGGAAGTCACTCAGCTTGTGTTGTGGAGAGCAGGAAGGGCTGTGAGGAGTTTGAGGGCCAAGTGGTACCATGGGTTGCCATGGGCAGTGTGTGGGTGCAACATCAGGGGCTCCAGCAGTGACCTGGAGACACTCAGTGCAGTTGTTGTTTGGCTTAGGGAATCCAGTACTGCAAGTAACAGTTGTTGATTCAAGTCAATGTCCTGGTTAAAATTAAACTCACTAATGTTTGAAAATAAAAAAAATACACTTAGACACATTCTGAAGTACCAGTTTGCAAGATTTTCCTCCAGAAAGACTGTTATTTCTAACGGGGAATGCCTGCTTCTCGTGATCTTAAAATCTCAGTTGCAGTGCATAAAAAATTTACTGAATGAAATTATGATCAGAAGACCTAAAGGAGAGCTCAAGGACCAGAGATAAATAGAAGAGAGGACAGTATTTGACAGAGAAGTGAATGGTCTTGAGAGGAGGATGCAATATAAAGGGAAAGCCAAAATGAACAAGCTTAACACGGGGATGGGAAATAGTCTGTATATATTCTAAGAAATTTATTCTCTTTTACATTGTATTGGATTGTTTGACAAATACATTATTTGGTAACAATACCTGTTATGAAAGAACCTTAACTCCTTTCAGAAGTAATAGCTTTTATCATTATCATTGATTCAGGAAATTGGAATAAATATCTTGGCTTATTAGCATATTATGTAGATAACTTTGAAAACCGCCAAAAGCTGTTCACTATTTCCTGCCCAAAATGAAATAGTTCTGTCTCCTCAGAAAAAACCAAAAATTAATCTGAGGGCTGACAAAGGGGCAGCCAACAGGGGTTTATTTTCAGAGCTTGGAAACAAGTCAGCTGAAGCTCTGGGTGTGGATGGGCAGAGCTGCTGTGCCCAGGTGGGTGCTCGGCAGGTGTGCTGATGTACAGCCAGGACAGCCACAGCTGGAGAGTTCTTGGTGCTGAAGAAACACCTGACCAGCCACTTTCATTGCTGGGGGAGCCACCTCTGCTACCTCCAGAGGCATTAGGAATAAAGGATGCTCACCCAGCCAGTGCCTTGGGCCTCATTTTTATCTCTTTATTTAAATAAGTCCTTTCAAATAGGCTCTCTCAGGTGTCAGTGGTGTAGAGAGGGAAACCATTTGTATCTTCATTTGTGGAATTTGGTTAATTGCTTCTCTTATTCAGGTTTTTCATATACTTGTAGTTAATTATCTTTTATTACAGAAGTGACTTAGTCATGGGTGGTGATTTGAGCATGGCACGTTTCCAGCTCATCCTGGCTCAGATGCAAATTGCAGTCAGTGCCCACAGGAGGGCAGTGGAACTGGGCAAGGGCTGCAGCGCCAGTCTGGTGAGGAACAGTGATGAGCTGGGGCTGTTCAGCCTGGAGAAAAGGAAAAAGGAGACTCGGGGGACACCTTGTCATTCCACAAGGGCCTGAAAGGAGGGTGTAGCTGAGGGGGATCGCTCTCTTCTCCCAAGTAACAGGTTAAGAAGAAATGGCCTCAAGCTGCACCAGGGGAGGTTTGGATTGGGTGTTGTCAAAGTTTCTTCCCCAAAGGGCTTGTTGTGCATTGGGACAGGCTGCCCAGGTGGAGTCACCATCCTGGGAAGGGTTCAAAGAGGTGTAGCTGTGGCACTTGGGGACATGGCTCAGTGGTGGGGTTGGCAGTTGGACCCCATAATCTTAGAGGGCTTTTTCTCCTGAACAGTTTAGGGACTCTGTGATGCTGTAAGTTCTCCTGCTCTCTCAGTGTACAGACAGAGTAATAGCAAGGAGCCTTTTTTTCTGCAGACTTTTCCATAAAAATGGACTGCAGATGGTATTTTGTACCCAACAATTAATATTTATATATGTATATTATTGATGGGGGACAGAAATTAACATATTTTTTATTGGTAATGTTCTTGTTTATCTCATATTGATTAATGTTGCTGTAGGTACTGATCTGTCATGCTTATATAAATTTTTCTTTATTATCTTGAAAATTAATATTACATTAAAGAGATAAATTAAAGAGCCTTTAAGTCAAAATAACTACTTATGTTTCTATGAGAATATTTTAAGAGGGTATTATTAATAGTGACTATTAGCTTTTGGCCAGTTCAGCTCTGCTGTATTTGGTTCTAATCATCTACATTATACACGTGGGATCTAAGTAGCTGAAGGTATATCTAATTGACATAAGTAACTTGGTATTATTTTTTTAATGCAATTTAGTTAAAGCAGAAGGACTAAAGACAAATTGGATCTTGTGTCTCCTCTTTATTGCTCTGGATTTTGAGAAGAGTCCCATGCAGGAAAGGAGGTTCCCTGCTGTGGCTTCCCACTGGGAGTTTACACTGTTCTTCCAATACTTATTTATCCTTTTTCCCCAACAGCTTACCCCAAATATTTTTGGTGTGGGTACTTCCTTAATGGTTTAGTACAATTTTTTTGGCCTTTGGAAATAATTGCTAGTGACACCATACCAGTGAGGAAACACACAGGGAGATTTGCCTCAACAAAGACCTCAGAGCTGGGTACTGTAAATCCCTTTTCTGAGCTAATTTGACAAAGTACACCCAGCCTGGACTCAGCTCTGTAGAACTGGGGCTTTGTTTGAGATTTCACGAGATAATAGCATGACTTCTATTGATAAATGTTGCTCTTTTGGGAAGTTTTTCTCTGTCTTCTCTTCCTCAGACCTGTCCTTGAAAGGAGATGATTATCCTGGCAGTAGGGCTGGCTGACTCTTCCGGCTGTCCATCTCCTGTACCACTCTGTTTTGAGGTTCAGGGTGCTACACTGGCCATGTCCTAGGTTTTCGTGATGGAAAAAAAGTCAAGAATTAATTAGTCCCTCACTTTTGGTTTTCCTGTGACTTTCTGTTGTGCTTGTTAATAAACCTTATTGTTATGGCAAGTTATTACAGTCATGCAGAGTTAAAATATGCGCTTAATGAGGCTTTACAATGTATTTCACTCAAGCACAGTATTGTCTGGCAAAGTAGTGCCAGTAGTCTCTGGTGCCTGCTCTGTGCTGGAAGTGTGACTCTGTTTCCTTTAGTGCCAGATGGCAGGTCAGTTGTGTCCGTAGTTTCCAAACATACCCTGTGCAGTGATTTCCTTGGGCTCATCAGCTCGCTCTGCAGAGCTGCTTCTGTGCCCATCAGGAGTGTTTGGCTATAAATTTCAGTAAAATACTGCTGCACTGGTTACTCCTGTGTTTTTATATTGTTATTAAAAGACAAGCAATTCTAAGGGCAAGAAATTTGAAGCAGAACCTTGTTCACCCCTTTTATCTACACCTGCCAATAGCGTTTTATTACAGTGCAGTGAAAAGTGGACAGCAAGTGGGCTATGAATTTATGGGCTGCTGCAGGCACTGCTACAGGAGCTGCATGTCATTAATGGGCAGTTCTGGAGAGATGAGAACATTTCAGGAGGTCTTGTCTTAGTGACCTGCCCGTGGCATGACTGACAGTGATCCGAGTGAGGCTGATGAGCCACTTGGATGGGGACATTCTGACATTGCCTACAGCAAACGTAATGAGAACTATTGTTTGCTAGCAGCAAATAAAATTTGCAAAACCAGGGAGTAATAAAGAGAAGCTCAAAGACAATTCCTTATAACAAAATACTGCAATGCTTACAAAAAAAAAGTGGCTACAAAAGGTTGCAGTGCTTACAAAAATGCACCAGCCACTGGTGGGCCAAGGCTGCCTTTCTGTTCTTGCCTCTCCCATGAAGAAGAGAACAGATGATGAAGGGGGGAGATAATAACTATGCTATCTCAGGGAAGATTATACTTTCCTTGTCAGTGTGAATTTATTAAGCAGCAGAATATGTAACAGATAGCAAAGCTCAGAACAGGCACCCTTCCAGCTCCCTGCAGCTGAGCAGGGTGAGGACGTTCTTGCTCCATACCTCCTCCTTCCCTGTTCCCTGACCTCCTGGTACCTCTGATAGCACAGGTTTGCTGCACTGTGGGAAGACACCATTTGCAGTTGACACGTAAATCACTGCAACAAGTGTTATCTGTTCCCGTTCTTTAGTTTCTTCTCGGTATTTTTTAAAAGGATTGTTTTGGAACAAGGTATTAGTGAATTAATGCCCTCTTCCTGTGAAGATACAGGTTGCTTTAAATATCCTGAAGCTGCTCTGGTCAGTGAGAACATTCCTGTTGCCATCTTGGCTTTTGAGCTAGGCTTTGACTGCACGCAATATTTTTATTTATATTCAAAGTTTAGGAAGAGGCATCATGGGCTAGGTCTGCTGAGATAAGTAACACAGACATTGATTTCACTTGCTGATAGTTTTAGAGAGATTTAGGTTATGATTATTATTTAGTACTTTAGACTAGAGGATGGAGTAAATTATATATTCTCCCCCCAGTGCAGCAGTCAGAAGTAGAGAGCGCTCAGTTCTTAGATATTCTGTCTCTTCCATTGATCTCCTGGGCACCTAGCAAGGCCTTCTCACTTCTCTCTGTAACTTCTTGCTTCTGCAGGGTGACTCCATAAAGTTCTGTAGTAACTGCCTGGGGCAATCATGGGTTTTGGGAGCCACACACAGCCACTGCTCACACTTCTGGTACTGCTGAAAGGGCATAGTATATTATATTATTAAGCTGATTGAGATTTAAAACATATGACTTATATTTGGTTACATTTCTACTGTATCCTACAGGACTTTCTCATCAGGAATTACTTCAAGCCCCCAATCTGTTGAATTGCTGTGGATGAGCTGCCACAAGATGCAGCAACACTGCAGGTGACCTGAATTTGGAAGCCTGAGTCATGCCCTGAGCTCTGCCCTTCCCGGGGCCTGCAGCCAGGTAGGCAGCAGTGGGTCCTGCACTCCTGGCAGGATGCCTGTTGGGAATGGCACCAGTGCCTAGGGATTAAACACAAACCAGCCTGGCTGGTTGGTTTTGTAGTTAAACAGGGACAGCCTCCACATAAAAAGCTTTCATCTACAAATGCAAGTCTGTGAGAGTGGGTCATGGCAGAATAAATGTGAGGGATATCAGCCTGGTGGAACCAAAAAGTATTGAGTGCTTGTAGTTCATCCTATTTCATGGCATACCCCTGCCAAAGATACAGTAGTTCAATATTTGGAAAAAGATTGAACTCTGGGAGTGCTTCACAAATATTGTTTTCTGCTTTTACTTGGAAAAACATGATTTTTTTTCTCTGCTGGAGTGAACTCAATAGAAAATCTGCCTGTGGCTTAATCAATAAAGTAAAAAAAAGGGAAAGGAAGATTTCATAGGATGTGGGAAAACTCAGTACATTGGAAATGAAGTAGTTTTGAAATGTCTGGTAAGGTGATGTTACCATCCCATCACTCAGACCTATGATACCTGTACCCTGTATTCAAGGGAAAGACTGTGGTGCTTCACTAGTAGAAAAAGAATGGAAAAAAGTAATCTTTTTCTCCCTCATAACTCAAAAGTGTGCCCAGACATCAGATGGAAGGATGGTATCAACTTACTTTTGTTTCCTCAAGGTGATTATCTTTAAAACTCTGTTGCTCATCTGACTTTAAACACAAAAGCTGGTGTTGGTTTGCAGTCATTAAGTGACTTTCACACACTTGTGCCCAAAGCTGCACTAATGTAATTCCAGGTAAGCAGCTGGAACCACAAACAAAACATTATCCCTTTAACATCAAAGTGAATTATGCCACTATTTAATCACCTAATTTCGAATTAAGTTTATGATTCATGGAAGTAATAATGCCCAACAGATGGATTGTTACTGCTGCTAAATGGTCGGATGTGTGACATTCCTTCAGAGTGCTGTAGAGTTTATGGTTAGTCCTTAGGGGCTTGGGGAGGAGCTGACAGCAGAGGTTCCTCTAGTAAGGACTTGGGGTAGTTGTCCTGTGGTACAGAAAGAGGGCAGGGGCTTTTACACCTTCTGAGAAGACAGAAACATAAACTCGGAGAGAAGTGAGGGCTGCAGAATTCATGGGATTTCGTAGGTAATTCAAGATAATTTGTGCAGGTTTCTGCCCTCTAATTTTATATATATTTGGGGGGGGAAGTGCCATTGCCAATGCACTGGAAACAGACAAGAGAAATGCTAATTTTTTTATTTTTTTTTAAATGATCAAAATTCCAGGAAAACAAAAAACCCCGCTGCTTTTCAAATGGAATTGACTTGAGATAGTCTTCAAGAAAAAGAATTCAAGAGAATGTATGAATTACTAAGTATTTGCTCAGCTGGAGAACCCAGTGTTCTCCAGGTTCTGCCATACCTGAGAACTCAATATAAAAGCTGTCAGTTGGTCACTATTTTACAGTGGGTCATTATTTTACACTGTGGGCCAAGTATTATTTGAGGAGCTTTCCTAAAAAAACAGACTAGATTTAAAACCAAAAATGTCTGTAACCTTTATATTGAACAGTCTAAAACCTGCTGGGGATCCTTGCACTGAATGTTGTTTCTAAACCTTCTTCCTACATTGTGGACCAGAAATTATTCTCCAGAACTACACAGTATTTATCCTAAAATGATAAAAACATAAATGAAATGCTGGAGATGGTAACATAGCTCTGGTATTTGAGTAATGGAGCATCACACTGTGTAAGTGCTGAGAAGGTGTTAGAAATACCTACTGTGACTCTTCAATGGTATTCCAGCTCTGCTTTCACCTCTGTTTTCAGAGGTCTTCTACTTTGCAAGTTTTCCTGGTTGGTTTTCTGTTTCATCAAATATTGATAGGAATTTAAAAGAAATATATTTGGTATTTAAATCAGTATTGAGATACAGGAATATTGGAATATGAATTTTTGAAAGGAACTTTTTCCTTTCCCCTTGTTCTTGGTTTCCTTGCATTTTTGAGGTGAGTGCACTGGTGATTTATGAAGGAACATACACACACCCCTTGTGTAAGTTCTCTGATGCCAGAAGTTAAACTTTTGAAAGCTTTGTGGTATGTTTTGGCAACGTTATTTCAGGAGACATGTTTTGAGCTCAGTATTTTTAAGGGTATCTGCAACTACAAATGCCTTTTCTTTTATTACAGTTCTGAAGGCGGGGGGGTATATTTGGTGGTGTTGCTGTAAGAAGGCAGAGCTGCCCTGCAGCAGAAAAGCCCTGCAGTCACCCTGTCGGTGCCCTTCTGCAGCTCTGCTCTTTGTGCTGGGGCACTGCAGCATCTGCAGGGGTGTTTGGCTTGTGCTGTGAGAGCAGGGCAGTTACAAAGCTGTGACTGAGACTCGGGGACTTCACACGCTGCTGGAGCTGGGACATTCAGGGGCCCTTGGCCTCCCTTTTTGCAAGATTTGGGTTCTTTCTAAAGACTTGGTCCAATTCCTAGTACAGCCTAGTGGGAACATCAGAGATCCAGACTTAAAACTACAGGCTGCTGCCCTATTTGTTTTTGTGTTGCCTGTTTTCTAGTTTCTTAGGTGCTACTTGGTAGCAGGTCAGTAATTTGTGAGAAAAAATTCTACTCATGTCTCTTAAATTTTCATTGCTGTTATATCTTGGAATCTTCTGGTAGCACAGTGAACAGAGTGATTCTCATTTGTCATATGTGCTTACATCTCTTCATCTCTCCAGAGGCAGAATTGTATGCAGAGCTGTGGTTGGGATTTAGAGATAGTCAGCTTGCCATAATTCCCCTGGGACAAGATGAATTTGCTTTCTCATCTAATATTGCAGGCCATGTGCTTTGTACTTTGATCAAAGCTTCAAGTTTGGAAAGGACATAGGAAGAGATTTATTGTGCTTTAAACAAAAAACACTTCTGTGAATGCAGTTGCTTTACAGTGTTGAAGCTACAGTTCTGAACCAGAAGGTCTTTGTGCTCGTGCTCTGATGTCGTGCATTCTTTTGATGGCTTTGGTTCCTCGTCTGTGACTTCTTGTCCTATTCAGGCCTCGTTTTCTCTGTGTCCTTCCTAAAGGGCACAGGACATGGGGGAGTGAGGCAGGTGGTGCTGTCAGTGCTTCTGCTGAAGGTTTACACTCACAATTGTTATTGCTCATAACTTAGCAGAAAACCCCACACCACTCTCTGGTGTATGTGGCCAGAATTTCTCCCTATGCCTTGAGGTGGATGAAGAGGAATTAAAAAAAAACAACAAAAAAAACCCCCAAAAAACAAAACAAAAACCAAAAAATCAGAACACTCAGCTGTGAAGTGTGAGCTGTGTTCATTGCGCAGTGTACAGTGAATTGGTAACCCCTTAATTTTAATCACAATTCTCCAGCCCTTATTTAGGACTTCAAGACTGTTTAGGACTTGTTTTTTTCAGAAGATGTGCTTTTGAAAATCACAGCAATCCTGGGTGGATTCCCAGGCTTTTTTCAGGCAGCAGCTGTGCACTTTGAGCCAAGCCTGGGTTGGTTGGTCATGCCCCAAAGGCCTTTGCTGAGATCCCTGCAGTGCCCTTATTCTTGCCCGGTCTTTCCTCTCTTAATCTTTCCTCTCCAATCTTATCCCCATACATTTTGCTGTAGTTTTGCTCTGTAGAACTAGAAGGAAAGAGTCTGCTCAGCTCTGTTAAAGCCTTCTAGAAACTGGAACTTATTTAGCAAATTGCCTACCAGTAAGTCTGGAGAAGGGTGGATTTTCAAAACTTATGCTACCTTTTCAACAAATCACACAAATTATCAGTATCTGCAACTTTTTCAAATCTTGATATCTGTCTCTGGGCATCAATAGTCATATTCGAAATTGTCATATTTTAATATCAGTACTCTCCTAAGTCAGTGAGTTACACCTGGGGAAGTTCAGTTTGTTGCCAGATGAACTCAAAAGAGAATGTTTCAGGGCTGTTCAACAAAAGCGCCTAAACAGGAATGCAACTATCTTGGAAAGATAGATCTCAGTGTAGAGGCAAAGAAATGTTTAATAATTAGCAGTTGCCAAAAAGCATGAAAATGTATTGAAGCAAAATTTCTGTAGAGGAAAATTCCTGATTGTTCATGCTGTTTGCTTTTGAGATTTTGTTATTTTTACCATAAGTCCTAAAATTGAATATGGTGATGATCAGTGACCAACATAGTTCCAGTTAAAATGTTTCTACCCTTCTTAGTCCTCCAAGCCTGTATCATATGGGAAAACTATTTGGGCAGATGATAGAATAACACTCAATTTGTACAGTTCTGCTGTTATTTAAAATGGATTGGTAAAATCTCTGGGAAATGTGTGTTCTGACAGGAGCTGGACAGCATCTGTAGTGACTTCAGTCTTGGAATGATTGTCCTTCCTCAGCAGAAAGAGGATGGCTTGCCCAAGAGAAGTAAACTGATCAGAATAGCTGAGAACCTGCCCAATAAACCACAGCTGAATGCCTTGACTGATGCTGCATGAAATAATATGAATTATGTAGCTGTTTTATAGGACACCCCCCTGATGTTCAACCTGTTCCTGTCATTATTTGTACATTGTTTTGTTCACATTTCTAATAACACTTAAACTCTTCAAGAGCAAAGTTGATTTTAGAGGCAGTTTTATTTGGAAACAGCAGTCATTCTTTACTGCCATATGCATTTATCAGATTTATTCTCTGCAATCATGTAAGTGACAAGCCCACATTTAGTGATGGCCATAGCAGCTGAATTCTCCAGGCTTTCCATCACATTCCTGCAGCTGGATTGGAGTGTTTTCCCTACTGCCGTGACAACTGCCCTGTGCCAGGCAAGGGATTGAAGGGAAATCACGCATGAGAGGAGAGGGAAATGAGTTCAGTGTGCTGAGAAATGATGCCCAGCACTTTAATGTATGGGCTGCATGGCATAGTTGGTCATTGACGTGACCGCAATAAAAACTGTGCATTCCTTCAGTCTCCCATCCTCGGGTAGGTGGAGGTGGTGAAACAAAAACACACGCTCTGAAGGGTAGAAATGCAAGCCCAAACTTCTGTGCTTGTGACAGCAGGATTTACAGAGCTGGGATCTCACTCTCATCCCATTATGCAGCCAAACAGGGCTGGTGAAGGAAACTGCTGTGTTTCACTTGCTCATGGTGAGAATAAATCATGACCAAAAATCTTTGTTCCTGCCAAAGCATTCTGGGACACTTCCTTAGGTATTTCTGGTAATTTTCTTTTCAGAGATGTGATGTTCTAATAGCATTAATCCCCTTGTATTTTTAGTACATTATAATGGGATGGGGTGACAAATCAAAAAGTGACTTATTCTACTGGGACTTGTGTCCTTTATGCAAAAGCCTGATTTCCTAAATGTAGATTGAAGAATAGATTTCACTATCAATAGTAGTGGTTAGATATTCTGGAGTGGGATAGGTGACACATTTCTTCACAAAGCAATCACTGAATCCGTGAGAAACTTTCTATTTTGGATCTGCTCTTGATTATTAATGAGGATATTACAGAATTGCTTAGTGTAGAAAATACAATAGACCAGGAAATCACGAGTTAAATTCTGCTTATATTAAACCGAAATATAAAAAGGGTAGATTTTGTGTTACAAAAGCTGAAGCTGTGAAAAAATCGGGAATGGAGGAAAGGAAACCAGGAATTATGAGCTCTTGACACTCCTCTCAATAAAATGTAAGTCTTTAGAACACTTTTTAAGAGTGAGAGTAAATAAATAACAGTGTTAATGGGAAGTGGAATATGACATGCTGTTCCTTTACAAGTGATAAATCAGGTGATCTTAATTTATTATTTGTGAGAAGATAATGGAGGCAGAATTTAATCAATCTGGATTTCAGGAACACAGTGCCAAACAGAAATTTATTAATTCGGGAGCAGAACTAATGATCTGTGCACATCTTTATGCAAAACCTCAAAGGTCAGTGGAACTTAGTAAGCAATATAAGTGGGGGTTTGCAGTGCAGGAGCAAGTGCCAAACTGCTGCATTTAGAATACCCAGGAAACTTCTTTGTGTGATCTTGGCATAACAAGTACAAATGTGCTAATTAATTTGCTTATAACTCAGACTGGAAGATGGCATCAATTTGGAGAAGTAGTAGAATATTAAACAGGGTGGAATGAACGATACTGAGGGTTGCAGTGATAGAAATCGGATGAAAGTCGAAGAGCACAGCCTGTGTGAGCAGCAAAATCTGCTTAAGGTGGAGACTTGCAATTATAATCAAGAGTCAAAGCCCACCAGTGTGCAGGGGGCTCTGGCTGATCACGAGGGAACTTCACTGCTGTGTGGTATAAAGTGAATAAATGTGCATGTGATTTGAGGAGCTGATGCATGGCAGGGGGTTGCAGCAGAAATTAATGCCTTCATAAAAGACACTAGTGGACTGAATCTGGGATACTCTAAACTGTCCTGCAAGGAAAAACTGCCAGGCTGACTATGGAGGAAAAGTCAAAATTACAAGAAACTATAAAAGTATGGCATTGCTATCTCTAGATATACTGCGAAACTAAACACCAGGGAGGGAAAAAGTGGGTTTGAGTTAAAGAAAACACAAAGTCTAATTGTAATAAGCTGGTTATAAATAAATTGTAAGCAGAAATTATGAGATAGTTTCTTACTCTGAGTGTCTTGTTCTGGAATAGGCAGACAGGGAATAGGGAAAGTGGAATCAGAACACAGTGGGTTTTAAGGTTGCCCACAAGGAGTTTCTGAAGGAGAGAACATAGCACTGATGCTTGCAATAAAGAGGTGCACTGGGCTTAATAAACAATGAGGTCTTTTCCATTCCTACCTCCAGGGAGAGGCAAAAGTATTATGGGCTGCGTAAGTAGACCACTACCTATTTCTTTTTCATTCTTGGGAATTGACTCATGCACTCCTTTTAACCTCAGGAGTTAACCTTTAGAGTTCAAACTTTGATATCCTTCTTACTGGTTTTATACTGGGGGGAAAGTATGGTGAGAGAGGCAGAAGCAGGAGGGAGGTGTCATCCAAGTGATCATGTGCCATAATTCCATGTGGGCTCTGGAGATTTCCTCCTCAGTGACATTGTAAGACTGAGCAAGTACAGCAGGAAGGGGATTCACTTGCTGCTGCTTTGGGCAAGTTGAAGGACACCTGTTATATTACCAAAAAAAGGGGGTGCAAAAAAGCCTTTGCTATCAATTCTAACATAATTACATGGTAAAGAATTATTTGTTGTTTTAGGATATTACTTGTAGCTTTTGTTACCATATCTAAAATTTTTAGGGCCATGTGATTAGCATGGCATCAGTGAGCACCTAGAGAACAATAAATATGTTGCAGAAATCTTAATTCAGAAGGGCTTTGTTTCAAGTATGTGCATTTGTATTTCTAAAATTTTCAGTGCTTTTTAAGAATGGGTTGTTATGTGAGAGATGGCAATGCCTATCTTCTAACACAGCAAAGATGTTATTCCAAATCCTCCTTAAAGCTTGGGCTGTTCTCTCTTATACCTTGAGGTTTTCTCAAATGATCACAATGTTAATCAGCCAGGCAGATAAATAAAAGGTACTCCTGTATGCCTGTGCATGCAACTGGCAGCATTCTTTCAGGTGTTGAGCTTAGACTGTAACCTGTTATGGATAGCAAACAAATCCCAGTGACAGAAAATATGGATAATAAGCTTTGCTGAAGCCCATGTTGTTCATTAAATAGAAATACCTCTTTATCTGCACATGCACTTTCCACTCTACCTGTAATATGTGATTATTAAACATACATGCAGTAACTTTATAGGTGAGCTGAAGGATTTAGTACTACTCCATGTTTCTGCTTTGCTTGTAACTGGAGAAGAAGCTGTTTGATGTGTGCACATTGCTGCACTCTGGGCATGAGCTGGGTTTGCATGCTCGCTGTTGATGCAGTGCCCTACTTGCTCCGTCTCCTCCATCTCACAGCTCTGCTGCTGCTGGGCCCGGGGAGCCGGCACGAGGTGTCTTGTTACTCCTGTGTCAGAGCAGGCTTTGAAAAGCAGCCTGTGGCACTTGGACACAACGGGAAGGAGATGATTAGTGTGGCTGACAGAATGGAAGAAAATGACTTTTGCATCAGCTTCTTGCATTGCTGGGCACTGCCAGAAACTACGGCTGTGCTCCAGCCTGTCAAGTGTGTTTAACTGCAGCTGAACAGCAAGTGCCCAGGACTGGAAATCTCCAGTGTTACAGGCCATACTGAACACTGGGAGTTTTAATTGAATCACTGCTGCTCAGAGCCCATGATATCTGTGAAGCCAGGCTAGCAGACAAGAGGGGTTGTCAGGGAGGAGCTTTCATGCAGAAAGTCACAAAAAAGGTCTGAGAGTATAGAAAAGACAGTGGTGTTTGTGTGACTTGGGTATTGTACTGTGCATCTCTCCTCTAGGAAAGGCTGAAAGAGCTGGAGAAAAGGAGAGTCTTACCAATGAATCCAAACACCTGAAGGGAGAGTGCAAAGGGGGCAGCCAGGCTTCTCTTAGTGGTGCCCAGAGACAGGAGCAGAGGCAATGAGCACAAACAGAAGCACTGGAAGGTCTGCCTGAATGTCACAGAATCACACAATGGTTTGGGTTGGAAGGGATCTTTAAAGATCAGCATCAGGAAATACTTGTTTGATGTGAGGAAGGCTAAGAACTGGCCCAAGCTGCCCAAGGAGGTTGTGGAGCCTTCCTCCTCAGAGATATACAAAAGCTGTCTGGACAGCAGTCCTGGGCTCTGGGTGACTCTGCTGGACTTGGTAGGTTGGACCAGGTCGGCTTCCAGAGGTCCCTGCCATTCTGAGCTGGTCTGTGGTTCTGTCAGTGTGGAGTTCTTAAGCTCAGGAAATACATTTGCACCTTGTTTAGACAAGGTAAACCACTTGGTGCTGAAGGCACGACAGTTATAGCCAGCGGCTTTATTAAACCCAGTGACAGCAATAGCTGGGTGTGCTGGGGACTGATTTACTTAGAATGCAGTGACTTTTTGGGAATTGTTGCCTCCCTGCTTAGCTGGACAGAAACCTACACTGTGTGGGATGGGGGAATTAAACCTTTGTCTCTGCTGGGAGAACTGGCTGGTCCTTCCTGCATGTCAGCATGCCAGGTTAACAAAACACAGGCATGCCAGTGCTAGAGGGAAAGGAGGAAAAGCAAAACCAAACTTCATGGCTGTGACATCCAAGTGAAGGAATAGGAAGTGTGAGGACAAACACTCCAGGTTTTACAGCATGAGAATAGCTCGGGTTTGCTAGACACAGTGACGGAAGGGGATCAGAGCTACCAACAGACCTCACCCATCTGTTGGAGGTGGGAGCTGGGTCTCTGCTTGTTCTCCTTCCTGCCTCTTCCCCCAGCCTGTCTGCAATGGCCTCAGATAGTTGCTTCTTGTGAACTGGGACTGTTTCATTGCAAGTCTTATGTACGTGTTTCACCTGGGTGTTTTTCTTTCCATATCAGTTGTCTTCTGTGTCGAAGTACCTTTTGTGCTGGTTACATTTGCATCAGATCTTCATAGTTGCCACTGCATATGTCCAACAAGGATTGGAGCCTAAAATTCCAGATGGAAAACTGTCTTTCTGAAAAATTGCAAATTTCTTTCATATATTTAAAAAAAAATCAATTTTGTTCTTACTGTGATTGATTGGGGCCTGAAATTTGTCAGTGGACTGTCATATCCATTCCGAGAGTGCCAAGATTTCTTGGAGGGGTTTGCCTTTGTCAGTAATTAGTGTTTGTGTCCCATCAGTGTCTGTCTGACTGAAGGATTCTCTGTTACAAGGCGTTTGACTATGAAGTGAACACCATGTTGAGGAGCTCTGGAGATCTGCCTTGTGCCAGTAGGGGCTGAGTACATGACAAAGAGCCAGAGCTGGGATCTGTGAGGAGCAGACGTTCTGTCTGGAGCTCTGCTGGGGAAATCCTGTCAGCTTTCTGTGCCTATGTGAATCTTTTAGGCTTTGAGTGGACCCCAAGTTCTAATTTGGAAAATAGTGTTACTATGTCATAGTAAAGACAGCATTTTCCTTGGTGTTCAGTGGGAATTGATTGATGCAAACCAGGGAATGGAAGGAATCTGAGCCAAGATCCTCTCATAGACTAGTTAAGCATAAGGAATGTTCATTGAACTTCTAGTTTTTAAGCTTTTGTTGTTGCTAAATTTGTAACTGGTCACTTGTATTTTCTTGGTGGTGGTATGTATTCATTTTTTTTAATTATCACAAAAGATGCTGCTGTGTAACTGTGATCCAAGGCAGTTTTGGAGGAAGGTTGAATTAATTTACTTCTTTCTCTGCCATGATATTCCTTAGCCTTTCCTAAATCATTTCACCAGTAAGCCCTGGTTTTTATAACTGGACAGTACAGATAGTGGACAAGACTTGGGAAAGTGAGCAAGCACATTAAAACAGAGAGCACAGAGATGCTGAGGATGCCTAAAAGCTTATACAGCTCAAAAGCTTCCTCAGGTACAGAATTGTACCCCTGAGCTTGACAGAGTTACTCATGTGAATTGGAGCTGGGGAGTGAGCACTGACTGCTACAGGTGCTAATGCTAATTATTTATCATCCTTGCAACAGAGCTTTGGCCCCCACCCTCAGCACTGCAGGGAGAAAACAATGAGAAATATGGAATGGGGCATGAAATACCCAATGGATTTTGGTTCTCCTGTTTTAGATACCATGCAATGGCTTAAGAAGTTGTGGTATAAATAAAACAAGGTGTTAATAAGACAAAATCCTAATACATTTTTGAAAATTCAAACAAACATTTAGCAAACTATTCTTAAATTTGCAGCAAGTTGATTAAAAAAAACTTCCTTTCATCTTCTCTCCTCTTCTCCCATGTGAAATTAAAAAGCATTAGTGAAGGAATTTAGTAAAAGAAGTTAACTAAGAGCAGGATCTCATACAAAGCATTAATTTATCTCTGATCAAAGTAGCTGAGCCACTCTAATTAGCCCAAGTGTTCTAGCTTTTGAAAGTGGAATTGCTTTTCTGGCATGGAACGTGCAATTTCTTATAATATTGTGGGGCCTCCTCAGCACAGTAAAGAGAAAGGTGATCTGTTCCCTGAGAAGTGAACTAAAATTCATATCAACAGCACCATTCTTTTCTTAACACCATGCTGCCTTTTCAGCCGTATCTTTCTGTGGATCAGCTAAAGTGGCTGCATGTGTGTCAGAAAGAGCTATGTTCATCTAAAATAAGCATAGAAAGAAGGAATTACATGTATTGTCTCTCTCCTACACCCAAACTCACTATGAGATGAGCTGGCACTAACAGAGCAGCACTTGGTTTGTGAGATGGGAAGCCCAGAAAAGCTGTGCCCTCCTTGGAGTCCCTGGGACTAGCTGTGTGAGTGTGTGGGTTTTTGGACTCCTGGATTTTCTTGGGAATTGTCAAAGGTTTATTTCCTCTGGAAGCCAAGGGCTGTGTGGCTCATGTTTGACTGGCAGCAGTGAATTTGTTGGACATCTAGCTCTGGATGAACCTAAAGGCACTTTCATCTCAGCCCTAGGAAAGTAGCCAGTGCTTGAGTCCAGAGAGCTAATGCTTTGAAGGTTAGTACATCAGCCTAGAGGAATGTCTTCTTCTGATTTGAACTCTTCTGAGCATCTAATGTAAAGCAGCTCCATTTAACATGAAAAATGGTACAGTGTTGTGAGGTTTTCAGGATGAAACCAGCCCCTGGCAACGTATGACAGCACAGGCCTGTCCTCCTTCCCTCACGTCTCCCTTTCATTCAGCATAATCCTCACAATGGCAAGTAGATCTTCCCAGCACAGAATAGCTGAACAAACTACATGCGAGGAGTTAGGCCCGTGGTTGAAAGCACATAAACCGTCCAGCTTAAGGACTAGACAGCTGTTTCTCAATACTTTTCCAATCCTTTTCCTGAGGAACAGGATGCCTTGTCTCCCTGAGGCAAAGAGGAGGCCCTTTGGAAAATGTGGTGCCATTTGATTTCCCTTGTTTCTCAGCTACGTTGCCACAGAACTGCTTTGTCCGCGTGCAGCAATTGCAGGACTTCTCCAATGAGACTGGGGGGTCAAGATGTGCCCTCTTCCTTGGGGGCAGGGAACAGCTGTGCATCTCAAAGGACAGCCTCTTCTCTGGTCAAGAGTGTCACAAAGTGCTGTTACAAGGCAGTTATTCACTTATTTATCCATAGTGTTAAGGTTTAAAGATAAATCAATAGCATCCTGAATAACAGCAGATACAGTGAGGGCTGGCAGTGAATCTGATATTAATGAAACAGCTGTGCCTGCTGAGCCCCTGGACATTAGACTTCTAAAGCATGTTATTTTTTAAGTTTCTTTATGATTCTGCCACGTGCTGTTTGTTCTCTCAGGAAGTGCAAAGGTTTTACGGTACTTGGTTTGGGGAGGACATGTTCACATTTTTAAAGAACTCCTCAGGTGTGCTGACAGTTTTTGTTGCAGAGCAACACGTTCATGTCTGTGTTGTTGGCACTTGCCCTGCCTAGAGCAGCTGCATTTTAGTTTGAGCAAGTGTCTCATGTTCCATCTACTCTGTGCAGCCAGTGGATTGTTTTCCCCTGGAAGGCTGTGCACCAGTTGGGCACATCTAGACAAAACACTGGGATTTGGGTTTTTGCCTAAATGTCTTTGAAGCTTGTCTCCAGAAGGGCCCATGGCCTGGTCTAGACAGGAACAAGAAGGCACCAGCAAACCTGTGTGAGAGATTGTTTTAGGTGTTAGTGCTGGCTCTGTCACAGCAGTAGTTGTACTGGAGCAGCCTCTTTTATCTTTTGCCTTTGTTATTCATTCCAGTGGAATGAAATCTCATTTTCATTATCTAAAAGTTCATGCCCAATGACCAAATTTTGTAAGCATTTGAAAAATGACAAGAAAAATAAAAAACTCTCTTTGATAAGCCTGTTTAAAAGGATTGAGGGAGCTAAGAACAAAAGGACCTTGTAAAAGTACCCAGTATATTTGATGACCACTCAAATTAGGTCTTCGTCTGTGATCTGGAGTCCTAGTGGAGTATACCAAGTTGGGTTTTCTTGGCCCTGACTGCATGGTGACTTACATGGCGACACAATTGTCATTTCAGTCCAATTTGTGGTTGATGAGCCTCCTTTTTCCTGGCACTATCAACAGAGAACAAAGGACTGAATTAGCAGAGAGTCTTAAGTGAAAATCCTGTAATTATTCTTTGCAGATGAGAGATGAAGAGAGGAATAAGCAAAATGGAAGAGAGATGGAATAAGTAATGTTTCATCATCAGTGCCCATACTGAGAACAAACAGAAGGTTTCCAGTAATGCAACTCTCACTCAATTAAAATTCATTATAATGTTTTCTTAAGAAATATTTTATATGTAATATATCTTATGTTGTCACTATGACTTATGTATCTGCCCTTCTCTTCCTCAGAGAGTAGAAAATAGAATGATCAAGTCTGATTCTCGGCTGTTGCAATAGCTGAAGCTTTACAGATTTAGGATTGGGGACAACAAAACATATACCTCAGATTGTCAATAAAAGCATTCTAAATGTATCCAATAACTCCTGATCTGCAGCTTTTAAAATAATCTTTGTGTGACCTTACAGGACTCTACTGGAACATCATCACAGTTACTGGATCCTCCTTGCTGGGTGTTGTTAGGCCTGTTTTCACATACTTACAGTCTGGGCTTTTGGTTGCTTTTGTTTAGGACAGGATTAGGTTAGATCTGAGGTCAGATGTGGAATAGAAATATAAACCACATACTGAAATTATGAAAAATTTATTTTAAGAGCGTAATGCAAGGGCTCTTATGGTGTTATACCTACAGGGCAGACTGATTTGGTGTGGGTCATATTTTTTTTAGGCTGTTGGAGTCCAGCTGCAGTTCTCTGACTGTTGTAGTGGCAAAGGCTCAGTGCTTTAACCTCTTTTTTCTTGTTTCCTGGCCTTTTTTTTTTTTTTAATCTTTAAGCCTCTGCTAGGCCTTTCTGTGATTTCACAAGGACCCACCTCTGCTTTGAGATGCAAGTGGTGTTGTACTGTAAACAGGTGTTAATAATACCCCAGTCCCAAGGAAGAGGTTACTGGCACAGCTCTTCTGTTGCTCCTGGGTCAGTCCTGGACTCCCTGTACCTTGTATCCTCAGCAAAGAGCGGGGCTGAGCATGGAGTGACCCCTCATTCCCTTCAGACCTCCTTGGAGAAGGGAAGAGATGAGCAGACAGGGCTCTGAAATACTCACTTTCTAGCTGCTTACTGAAATCCCAGTCATTCTGTTTCACCTGTGCATCCAGGAACATCTCTTTCCTTTGGGTAATTGGAAGTTTGGATTAATTATGCTAATCAGCTCATCCAGGCTGACACAATTAGCCAGAACAGGCGCTATCTCTGGAAATCTGAACAGGATCTTTCCTACTCAATGACTTTAATTTCATGATCCAGTGCAGCAATTAGAGGAAAAGAGAGAGCTCTCCCTTTGTGTTTTCAGCCATTCCACATTCCCATTAATTGCCATAAGACTTGCCCCAGATTCTGGGCCCTTTGTCAGGCTGCCTCTGCACTCGCTGCTCTGCAGGGGTTTTTGTTTTCTGTTCTCTCTGCCCTGGCAAGGTGTGTTTGTACACAGCTCCCAAACATTTCACTGGAGCACATTTGTGTCAGACTCAGCCCAGGAAGGTGCCGAGGAGCTCTCCTGTGGATCTGATTAGTGGCATGATGGATCCATATGTGGCAGTGCAGATGTAGGCTGGAGAGCACTTAAATTATAGAGAAATTGGAAAGCTAATGAAAACCTACCTACCCCAGTGCTCTGTAAGAAAGTGAGGAGATACCTCTGGTGGTGGTTTCTAAACAGCCATGGCATCCTCCAGTGCACCTTCCAAGAGGGGAGGGTACAGTCATACTGAGTGGAAACCCTCTGTTCCTCTCCACTGGGGGCACTTCTGGTCTGGTTACTGGTAAGCCACCTGTTTTTGCAGCAGCAATCTGAATGCATTGGAGTAGGTCAGAGAAGATATTGTTTGAGGAGATATATTTGACACATGAGATTATGAGAGTCTTGACAAGAATTTGGCATGTGTGTATTTAAAGTGATTAATGCTTAATGTGGTGATACTACAACTCGGAAGGGAAGAGAGGTAGTAAAGGAAACCAATCAGATGTCTCTGTACAGTGACACTGATCTAGCTTTGAAATTCCTTAAAAGGATTACACTCTGGTTTAATTAAATCCTTTGCTCTCCCTAACATCACTTAACGATTTTTAGTATCTCCCTAGATTTCTGACATTACAGAGAAGAGTTATGAGTCAGATCACTTTGTGTTTTGAGTTTTAAACATGAGCCATGAATCCCTGAAATCCTTTGTTGTTTATGCAGAATACATTTTACTGTCCCCACTTAGGGTTTAGTCATCCTTTTAATAAGTCTTTTGACGAATAAGGTCATTAAAATTAACACAATATTAAAATAGCTGGTCTCAGTAATTATAATGTTTAACCATATTTTCTCCTGAGATTAAAAACTCTGTTCATTTTATCTTCCAATCCAAGAACTTTCCCAAGCCTTATTTATAGCAGCCTGAAGACTTGTAGCTGGGTATAGCTTAAGGCAGCCACACTATTCTTGTGTATCAATGACATCCTATGTTTCTATGGTGAAGTAACTTTTAATACTCTCTCTTTCACTCGTCATCTCACATTTAAATATGTTGCTTGTTGTTTTTTTTTTTTTGTAATAATTTAAAAATGTTTCAGTCCTTCCTAATGCTAATAGGTATTTCGTTTGATACTCTCATTAAGTTCTCAATTAACAAATTCTATCTGTCATGTATTCCCACCTACCCATTAACTGAGTCATTGTATGTTGACGCGTATTGTGCGAGGGGTTTTATGTAAGAAGAACCAAAAGTTTTGTGAATAATAAAATAGGGACTGAGGTTAAATTTATGGAAAAGAATTCTCTTAGTGTTACAAGTCTTCTACTCTAGTTTAATAAGGTGACCAGGACGTGCCGGAACGAGAGAACAACAGCTAAAACTTCATCCTCTTAACAGTGGTGAATATATTTAACTCCCTGTATTGAAATGGGCCACTTTTGTAAGTTATTCCTGTAAATATTTCCTGAACACTGCCTACAGGTAGCTCTAGGGGAGAAGCAAATTGGATCCCAACTGGGTGATGTTAGTTACTTGCCTATTGTAATTCCATAATGCCTAAATCCTTTCAAGGCAGAGCTCCCGAGTGTGTGCAGCAGAGCCCTGGCGAGGTGGGAGGCATCTGGCAGAGCCTCGTGTGCTCTTGGCTGCGTTCAGGCATCAGTCGGTGTCTCTCTGACTGACAGGGTGAGCTTAGGTAATGGGAAACATCCCTTTGATACCTGTGTTAACCATTCTCATTGAATTAGCACCCGAAAAGCTTTTGCTTAAAAGGCTTTTGTGAAAGCTTTCTGAGTTCTCATGGTATGCACTATATACACCATGAGATTCCCAGCTGTAACAGTAAGCAAACCCTCAGCTTCACTTGGGAGACTTAGCAAAACCCTTTTGGTTTAAATAATAGAACACATATAGAGGAACAAAGTGGAAAATGTATTGACAGCATATTTAACATAAAAGATATAATTATTGGATTGGGGATGCTTAGCTGATTTTTATGATGGCTGCTCAGCTTCTTTATCTGCCAGCAGTCACCTGCCTTAAAGAGTATATAGGGGGTTTTCATTGCTGCCCTTGCCATAAGTGGTGGTTGGACCTATGGAGAGGGGCTGGTCTTTGGAACTGGCCTTTTCTTTAACCTCAAAGGCAAAGTCCTGCTTTTTCCTCTGTTCCTGTTTACTTTCCTCTTATCTTCTGAAACTGGGAGCCAAGACATCATGTAGTACTGCAGAAAGTAATAATTTTTTCCTCTTCTCTTTATTAAGGCTTTATGATTTAAATCTCTCAAATGGCCTAGTTAGCATATTTCTGGTTCCAGGCTGTTTTTCTCTTATGCCTGCTTTCAGAAGAAACTTTTATAAATTGTACTGTAAGAGCTCCTTGAAAGTGTAGTTTTCTCTTTGGATGCATCACTGTTCTTTTTAGCATAGTTCAGGCCATACCAGTCTTCTTCATATTCTGTGTAGCACATCTTGAAAAAAGCTGTGTCAAATTTTGCAGGAGCTCTGCTAACTTTGTTTCTTTCCTGTAATATCTTCTATAATCCTTGTCTGGGCTGAGATGAGTAAACTCTTCTCCTGGGCAGTGCAAGCACACTGTGTGCTAATTACCTCACATTAGCCATTTCAGAAATTCCTGGCAGCTAATCTTCATCAAACTGATCAGTCAGAAAAAAGGCACCCAGCAAATAAATACCACACATCTTTTGCTTGAAACAATTAGGTCTGACCCTAATCTGATTTCAGGAACTGGAGTGTTTCCAGAGAGGGAACAGTGTGTGTCTGCCTTCACTAATTCCATAAAGCTCTCCTGGTTTTTTAATTGACCCATCTTTTTGATGCACTTTGGTTTTCCTTTCACATCCCTCTGAGTTTGAATTTTCAAAAGCTATTATAAATCCAAAAAGGTAATGTCAGCTTATCCTCTTCACCAGTTAGTGCTAGCTTTTAAGTTTGCTCTTCCAAATACATAATAAATTTCAAAAAGTTAATTTAAATATTTTTGGGGGTTTTTTTTGTTTGTTTGTTTTTTTCCAGTGGAGCTTGAGTTTCAGGGAGAGTGAGGATATTTTCTCTTTCGTATTGGCTCTCTTCTCCTCCTGCTCCCTTAAATATGCCCTGATTCTGCTATGCTGTTGATGTGGTTTTAAAAATTATACTTCAAACAACAGATTTGCTGGTTTTGCTGGATATGGCTTATGCTGCCTATCACTGAAGGAAGTAAATATCCCGAATTCAAACTATGTAGAGATAATTTAGCACCTTTTGCCATGTTAATCAATGTCCTACAGGACACAACCAAGCATCTTGTTCAGGGGGATATTCTGCAGAAACAGGTGCATTTTTAACACAGATGGCCTAAATCAACCTAATCTAAATGCCCCCAACCTTTGGAAGCATTGAATCCATAGCCATGCACCCTGTGCTGGTGTGAACTCAGCAGAGCAGGCTGATGGCTCCCCTCCTGGGCAGTGCTGCCTGCTCCTCCTCTGTGTAGTGTTCAGGGTGTGCAGTTTGCCTTGCAGGAGTGACTTAGGGCTCTCTGCAAGGTGCTTTGAGATTGACATGGAAAATGCTGTAACTGAGTGTTGGTGGTTCTTCCACAGTTGATTTGCAAGTGGGAAGGTTGGTCTGGCATCACAATGGCTTTTTTTTTGTGTGTGCTGTGTTTGAAAGCAGTTATGCAGAAGTTTGTAAATGTTGGATTCAGAAATCCAGATGCCCTTCAGAGCCCTGAAAACACTCTGAACCATGTGACCATTCGGGAACATTAAAAAACCCAAGGAAAATAAAGAGGAATAAACCCAGCATATTATGTATTGTCAGTCCAAAATGAAATCTGAGGGGATGCTCTTAAGGCTGGCTGATAACAATCAAACCCAGGGAAGCACATTAATATTGCAGGCAGAAATGCTGCTCTGAGTAGTGTGGGGTGTGACAAGATCGATGGAAGATATCCAGTGATTGCTGAGCTCCAACCTTCCAGTACAACAAAAGAATAAAAGAGCTTCCAGCTCATCTCCTTGATGGGATAGGAATGTCACTTGTAAAATGATCACTGAGGAAGCTTGTCAGTGAAAAAGACTTATGTATGCTAATTAATCAGATTAATCATTTGTGCATTGGCATATTAAAATAAGCAGTGGATATCAAAGCTGGAAAACATTTCTGTTGCCCTTTTTTTTTCTTTTTGTCCCCCTCTGGATCCTGTCTTTGCCCACTGCTACTCACCCCCCTTCCTGGGCTGTGTTATGAATCTGAGTGTGTTGTGGGTAGTAGGGTTTGGACCTGATGGATTAAAGCTACAGAACTGTCTCTTTACAGCACACGATGCCTGTGACCTGGTCGCTCTGTTAACTTGTTCCATAAACCTAAGCCCAGGGAGTCTGAAGACTTCTGGAACGAATAATATTAATCTAATATATGTAAACAACCCCCTTCCCAGCTGTATCTGGTTTTGGGTCTCCAGTACATGTGGATTAAAGGTGAGCAAGCCCAGTGCAGCCCAAGGCTGTGAGGGAGCCCGAGTTCCCTGTGGAGGTGATGCTGGGGGATCTGGGCTTGTGTAGCTTGGGGAAGGAATGGCTTAGGGTACCTAATAACAGCCTGCCACTGCTTGGATGGTTTTGATTCCATGTGGAGTAATTGTACTTAGTGGAAAAAAGGCCTCAGTCACTAAGCCAACAGGACCTGGTGCAGTCTGGGGAACAATTGCAGCCTTTATGCCCCCAGCCCTCACTGGGCTGAAGTTGCCCTGGCACCCTGATGGCTTGGAAAGGTCCCAGTGTCTTCCAGGGGGATGAGGATTTGCAGCAGAACTTGAGAACAAACAGCCTTGCAGCAATCTCCTTACATCCATGCTTCAGGTTATGGAGCAAGTACCAAGGTACCCAAAGACAAAAACTGTTCCAGGAGAAAGTTTTTGTTAAAGGCTGGAAGAAAAAACTTTTAAATACATTTTCTCTATCCACAGTCAAATAGACAATGGAAATGTGGTTTCTTCCTTCTATATTTCCCCTTTTACACCCCAGTCTGTTTTAACTTCTGGATTTTTAAAATTGTACCTAATGTTAGATGGAAAAATTAGAAATCTAGTAAAGATTCACTAAAAGTAGCTGTACCTTGTCTTCAATTTGTGCTTAAAGAAGCAATCAGTGACAGGCTCTGGCTGCTTTCTGCTTTGTTTCTTGTTTTTTCCTCACTTTTTATTCTTATGCCTCACACCTTTCAAATGCACCCAAGTGATGTGGAGTCTACACTCTCTTTTTCTGAAGAGCTGTGGTGTCCCTGTGGTGTTGAAAATGTTATGTGCAATGTCTGGTGACTTCCAAAGAAGCCCAGAAGAACCACTTGGGATACACTTTAGGCTGCTAACTCAGCAGTGCAGGCCCTGGGGAATCCTTTCCCAGAGAGAACTTTCTTTCCTCCCTCTCTTCCCTAGTTTGGCTCTCCATACCTGGCTCCCAAGCTAAAATATGCCTTTCCTCAAGTGAATGAACAGTACTGCAGAAGTTCTTTCTAAAATAAAATAGTGGATTTCCTGTTTATAATGTTCACCATCCCATATATTTTCTTGCATCCCTGAGTCCTACACTGGAAGCAGAATCATGTCATACCTCTCAATGAAAGGATTTTAAGCTGCACAGTTGTCTTTTACAGTAAATTCTCTGCTTATGTCAAAACAGCTCTCACCTCCTTTGCTGGAGTTTCTCCAAAGCAGGCAGGGCAGTGGCTTGGAATGCCAGTGAAACTGGCCCTTGGGTTGTTGGGATATTGCTGCAAATTTGCTCCTGTCCAATTTGAGTGCGCTGTAATTGCTACTTTGCACTGCAAGTAGATTTTCAGTGTCAGAATAATTAGATTAGCACGGGTGACCCTACAACTGTTCGTTGGTGCCTCTGCTGTGTTTTCAAAGGTTTCATTTTTTAATTTGTCTTCAATATGTCAGTTCTTATTACTGCTGTTTGCTATGCTAAAGCATCTAGATGTGTATTGAGTATGTTCTCAAATAACCCACATCCCAAACACCCCAAAGTTTTGTTTAGACTATAAGAAAAGAAAGGAAAAAAAGGAAAGAGAAGGAATTGCTGCAATAAAAGAGGGCAAAGTATTATATGAAGTCTCAGAGACATTGAGAGGGAACTACTTTTGATTTATATGAATAATTGTCTCATTTCACATTATGATGTATAATTACTTTTGCACGCTGGTAGCAGAGTATAGAAGGAAATCCAGCAGGGGAACAAGGCTTGTACAGTAGTCTGTGGAGTCCGAGTTGGAAGCAAATGCCAGTGCCTGGAGTGCAGCAGAGGTTTAGGGTGTGATGTGGGGAGCTGCTTGCCAAGAATGCACATCCTGCTCCTCCTTACACAGCCAGCAGCTGGAGCCCCCACATAGGCCTTAGCCAGTGTGACATCAGGATTAGTGCAAAATCATTCCCACTTTATGAGCTGCCACGAGAGGCTGTGGTGGTTCCTGGCAGGAAGAGTGAGCAGGGATGAGGATACGGGAAAGGCTTGTGTGGGAAAAATGAAAAACTCAATTTTTCTTGGAAGACTCCCTTTCTGTTGGATGAGAGAGGTGCAGGAGGGCTGTGGGTACCGTGCTTTGCCTGCTGGCCTTGATTCCTGTCTGTGAGTCCATGGTGCAGACTCACATGAAACTGCTTAGTGAGAGAGAATTCCAGTTATTTAGCTGTGTCTGTACTTCACCATAATAATGTTTTATTTCCTCATAAAAGAGTTTTCTCTTTGAAACCATAATTTCTCTTCTCTGCCAAACCCCTCCCTACTGTGTGATTGGCTCCTATGCTGTGGCACTGTTTGTGCCAGCTGGAATAGCTGCTGGGAGCAATTGGGCTGCACTGGGCCTTGGTAGAACTCTGGGAGGTAATGACATTCCAGGACCTTATTAGGGTTTTGATCCACGCTCATAAAAGACAAAATAAACAGTCTTCTGCTTCACTTTTTAATTTGGGATTTTCACCCTGTTGCCAAAGTGAAGCTGAAATGGCCACACCTTGTGCTCCCAGGAAATTTCATTGGAAAAGTAAGAAAAGGTTCACAGTGCTGCTATTGAACATCAATTTGAAATTAATCCTGATTGCTTATATTCTTTTTCCTTTAAGTAAATTTTGGAAAGTGACAATATGATCCCCGTGGGTCCCTTCCAACACAATATTCTGTGATTCTGTGAATATTAGTAACATATTTAGAGGTTAGCAAAAAGTAGTTTTATTCAAAAACTTTAGAAGAAATGTGTGACACAGAAGTAAGTTTTAGACTGCTTTGGAGAGCTTTTTGATTAGATTTATTTTTGATGGGTAGTATTTTCCACAGCTGTATTTGCTGCTTTAATATTTGATGAAAGAAAACTAGTTTTGTGACAAAATAAAATTTAAAAAACGTAAAAAAGGACAGATTAGCTAGCAGGTAAAGCTCTTAATAAAACTTAAATGCTAGTCCGTTTTCATCAGTGGTCTAAATTCAACATACACCTAAGTTCCTCAGGTTCCTATCAGGGGAACTGGTGGTGTCTCAGCTATTTTCAAATACAACCCCTAAACTGCACAGACAGAATGTCCAAATGATAACAGTAAGTAGCTCTTGTGTTTTAAGTGAAGTATAATCATGTTCTTTCAGCCCCACCACAGATTTATGGACTGTTGTTCTGCCAATGGGAACACAGCTTCAGTATCCATGAGAGTTGCATGTGTTCTTGTGGAGGTGGGAAAAACCCCTTTGAGCCCAATGTGTGTCTCAGAGTGCAGTGTGGCCCCAGAGGCCCTGCTGGAAATGGGTACATTGTTCTGACAGCTGTTCAGTCACCCTGAGCGTGTCTTCAAGGGAAAGCCACTCATTTCCAATTGGCAAATTTCTAATATTAAGTTTCAGACTATAAAAAACCTCACCCCCAAACCCTTTTTTCCTTCGCTGCTTCTTGTTGATAAAATCCAATCAGCCCAGAGGGAATTTATAATTCAGCAATTGCACCAGATGATTACTACCTACAGGAGCAATCACTTACTGCACATCACCTGCGGACTGATGAACCATTAATTATCAAGGGTTTAATTGCTTGTACTACATCCTCGTGGCAAGATACACACACACCTCGGTTATACATATGTATGAGTGCATGCCACTCGGCAAGGGTGGAAAGGGTTCAGATTAGATTTTGCAAAACAAAAAGCACTTAAATTATCTTAGAAATACTTGAATGTAGAGTACATGTGTTCACCCATTTCTGGATCTGCTTTAAGGCAAGAATTAAAGACGACAGAAAGGAAAGTGGTCAGGGTATTATTTATTTATCACAGACTCACTGGAGTTGGATGTGAAGATTTTGGGGTTCTTGTTCAGTCTCCTGTATGTTTTTACAATTTTTAAGTGAGCTGTTGTCATGAGTTTAATAAGCTTATGATGGGACCACCAGCAAGAGACTCTTCCATGCATGCACTGCACATATGGGCAGGGAAGGATCCCTGGGGCACAATTAAATGCTGCTCAGCACTGGGATTTGTTTTATCCACAGAAGTTTGCCAATTTCTATATTACTACTTCAAAGCAGTGCCAGATGTATTTAACACTCGTAACATGACAGTTGTTGGTGTTACAGCTGGGAGCCAGTTGCAGGGTATACACTGAGACAGCACCGGGTACAGCACTGAGGCAAGAGGGAAAGGAAAAGTAAATTGAAGGACTTCTGGTCCTGGAGCCATGTGAGAAATGAAACAAACTCTGACACCATGAAGAAATCTGAAGGCTTATTTAAATGATTTTACCTGGAGCAGTCCCTACTGCCTCAGCTGCAAAAAGCCAGTGCTAACTTCCCTGTGGGTGCAGGAACTGTGGATGGAGATAAAGGGAGCTGGTTTTAAGGGAAGTGTAAGGATGAAAAGGTTGCATGAAGATGTCATTAATCACTTGCTTGTTTTGGTTAATCTTCTGATGCAATCCTGTGTGGGGAAGTGCTGCTACGAGAGGAGAGCTTTCAGGCTGTGCCCTGTCAGCAGCACCAGGAGCTGAGCTGGCAGGGCTTGGCCAGGACCTCCATCATGTCCTGCCTCTCCTGCAGCTTCCCCCAGCCTGGGCACCACAGCTGGCACTTGCAGGCTGCTTGCAGTGGAGGAACAGTTGTGTTTCTGGGTACTATCTGCAATTAAAATGTGAGTTCCATGGTTAAAGGGATTAATGAGGCAGCCCAAATGAGAACATTTCCAAAAAAAGTGATTTATGCAACTATTCTGGATTCCATTAGAAACTTCTAGTGTTTTCCCTTTGATACGGAGTTAATCTCTATAATAAGAATATTTTAAAACACACTACAGGCAGGAGTATGTAAATATTTGTTATGAGAGATAACAAAAGCAGGATTAAACCCTGCTTGCCTCAGCCATGTAGAGAGTCCCATTGCATTTAAACAGGAATGCCACAGTGAATAAAGCAAGCAGGATCAGTCCTCTATGTGCTGTTTTTATATTTCATTTTCATCTTCATTTCTGTTTCATTTGTAATTAACACAGTGTACTGATTAAATCATTAACTGTGTAGTTCATCTTTCATCAGCAGCTTGTAGATTGAGATCCTAATGTACTGTAACCCATTGCTAGGATAGCTATAAAATTTTGATTTATGAAGGCAAATATTTTCTGTTCTTGGTATCATTTGTGATCAAGAAATGATACAAACAAATTTGTCTAAGATAATCACTTCCCCCTGTCTGACAGTGCTAGAAAACTTATCTGGGATAAAGGGAAGGGTGAATTTTTAATTCTTTTTAAGCATATTGAACTGAACTTCTTTGAGGTGCCAAGTGCAGAGACTGGAGATTTACTGAAATAAAAGGGGCAGTGCCCTTGCTTTCATACAGCTGCTGTCAGAATGGTGCCAGTGTCACAGTCAGTCTCACTGGAAACTACTTTGTAGATTTTTGTTCTTCTTGTCCTTCTATGCTGAAAGTCTGAAGTTTCAATACTTCTGTCCTCTAGGTCCATCTACCAGTAATTGTCTCAGCAATTTTCCATTCTAATGAAAAGCACCTGAGTTACCTTGTGCAGTGTGGTAAAGGCAGTAGAAACAGTGTTGTGTGTACACATTTTATTTTCTTATGGCAGCAGCATTTTGGGTACATGGCAAAACTATTGCCATCATCACAGAGTGGCACATGTAGTTCTTGGAATACCTTGGAGATACATCCACCACCTTCCTGCCAGAGGTACATGTCCTAGAACAGAGGCTACAGGAGTACTTCCCAAACATACAGCAATGTATATGGCCCCCAAGTCGTGCAGTATTAACAGTACTTTATCCAGTAAATGCCAGTCATACTTCTCATTGCGATTAATTGGGTTTTGAGGGTTGAAAACACAGAATATTTTGAATGCAACCACAGGAGAAACAATCTCACAAACCCACCTCTGGTTACTTAAATACAATTTCTAATAGCATTTACAAATATAACTCTGATTCTGATCCCATCTTTATGAACCAGGACTAAATGTGACATGAGAATGTACATTTGGTATTAGAGATGATTTAAGAATCCTGATGCTCCAGTCACTTCTCTGCAGCCAGATGTTATGATGTGGCTTGTTGCCAATAATGTGAAATATTAGCCACAAGATGTCCTCACAAGGAAAATGTTGGTTGCCAGCTCTTCAAATATGGGCAAGTGTTTCTGTGTGAACCTGTGCAAACCAAACCAGTGCTTCCAGGGTTCAGGCATGCAGTGGTTTTGGACCCTACCAGAGCCAGCAGTGAGCCCTTGGGGCAAAGGCAGGGAATGGTCTCCTGAGCTGCTTCACAGAAAGCATTTCCAGAGCCTGAGGGGGCTGGTCCTCCCCCTCTGCTGGGGCCACAGCTGGAGCTCTGCATCCAGCCCTGGGCTCCCCAGGGCAGGAGACGTGGACATGCTGGAGGGTGTCCAGGGAGGGAGGAGAGGTGAGAGAGCTGGGGCTGCTCAGGCTGGAGAGGGGGACCTCATCAATTACTCCATTAGTACTTGAAGGGAGGGTGCAAAGAGGACAGAGCCAGGCTCTTCTCAGCGGTGCCCCTGCCAGGACCACAGGCAATGGCACAACTTCAGACATGGGCGGTTCCACCTGAACACCAGGAGACAGCTTTTCACTGTGAAGGTGACTGAGCACTGGCACAGTGCACCCAGGGAGTCTTCCTCCTTGGAGATATCCTTGGAGATACTCCAAATCCTCCTGGACATGGTCCTGAGCAACTGCCTTTAGCTGGCCCTATTTCAGCAGAAGGGTTGGACCAGATGAGCTCCAGAGGTCCCTGCCAATGTCAACCAGTCTGTAGTTCTGAGAACTAAAATTAGTCTTGTGGCAGTGCTTCAGCTTTCCTAAAATATTTGAAAGGCCATGTGACTGCTTTAACTGACCCATTTGATGAGTAATATCCTGAATATATTCTAATCTTAGAATTATTTGACCAACAAAGGTTATCTGAAAACCATAAAAAAAATTTTTGTTTGGACAATAGTTATTGAAGCAAAGTGGACAGTTTCCTCCTATACAGAAAAATAGACTTGCCTAGTATTATGAGACAGTGTAAGGAAATTAGATATCCTGGTGGTGCCTCAGAAGTGATCTGCTACAGCACCACCAGAAATTGGCCTTCAAATGTAGGAGTGTCAATTGGGAATTTTGTGGAAGAGCTGTCAGCAATAATCTGCCCAGGGTTCAGCTCTCACAAACTCAGAGAAAACCAAAAGTAATTATTGATAGTAGCCTGGGGATTCTGAGAATGTCCATCACCCTAGAGGCATCACCTGTGATGTGACCCTATTTGTGGCCAAAATCTGCAGCATGGACCACGAATCATGCCTGCATCTGACCCCAAACACAGGAGGCACAGAGATTCTAAGGCCTTTCTTCCCAGGGAGCAGGTCCTGGCACCTCAGCCAACAGGGGCATCCACAGCTGTCACTGGGCAGGAGCTCCACAACTGGTGATGAGGAGTTGTCTGCAGCAGGAGCTCTGCAGGACTTGGGCCAGTGACAGAGTGTAGCTGCTAAGAGTTAATACATGTGCTGTGTTGAGAAACTTTTGACAGAAATAGGAGAAAATCCTCCCTTACAACCAGCAAAGCAGGTTGTAAATAGTGTTAGGAAGATGAACATGACAGCAAAGTGGATAAGGGAGATTTAATGACAAGACATCCAGGCAAAAATCTTTTATGTCTAGGGGCTGTAGAGAAATTCATACCCTCCTTTCTCACACATGGCTGGATGAGAGACTAGGAGAGACTCAGAAGCACGTGGGACATCCTGAAGCACTGAGCCGGAGGTTTTTACTGCTCTCCTTTTCTCACATCACACCACACTCCTTTCCATCAGGTTTTGATCACAGGTTCTGGTTTGTCTGCAGTTCCTTTTCTATCTTTGATCAATATTTGTCTTTGATCTCCACATTTGTGTCCTTTCTATTCTTTTGTCTCTGGTCCATGATTATTACGTCTCTCTTTCACTTCTGTGCTATTATTTGCCTTCCAGTGGGTCTTTCTTCTCCTTCCATTGTACTCTGTCTCTGTCCAAAATGGTGTCCTGGGTGTGAACAATAACTGAATTGATTTCAAATGAGTTGATGACAGTGCTTAGCCAATCCATATCACACATAACAGCCCACAGAGAGAGTACAATAAGTGACTCAAATCAAAATGAATTCATGCTGATGCTTGGAAAATCCATATGGAGGGCTGTGAAGCCAAGGATCAGAACACTTTTGCGTAAGCAACGTCTTCTTAAAATGTTTTTTTTTAAGTAGTAAAAAGAAATCCACGTCTGCCTTTCCCTTCTACTTTGTTATCTTTGGATAAAACAGATTAGCAAGTGTGTAATTGATTAGTTAATTAGTAAGAGTGGGCCCTGAAGACTGGTTACCAAAGGCACGAGGAATGATTAGAGACTGTGAAAAGGTAGCAATAAAGCAAAATTTTGCAAATGCGTTCTTGCCTCCCATAGAAATTCTTAGAGCCATGAAAATGCAAACAAGCTTCCTAACACAGGTTGCCAGACTGTTCCTCGGAGATGGAGCTACTGTGTTGCTGCTGTATGACTTATACATGTGAGCTGAAAGGAAATATAAATAACTAGGAAGAGAAGGCTAATAATTGGAAAAGCTTGACAGAAACTCCTTTGTGTCATGTTCCCAATCCTGGGCTTGCCACAGGCTCATTCCTAATAATTCCAACCATTGCGCTAAAGCTGTTATCCAAAGGGTCGTGTCTGAATTTAAATTAGTTTTGCACTTATTACTTTTTGAGTGGCTCCATCAAATATATATAAAACGGGAAAGGCCTTGTTGTTTTTTTGCACACAAGTGCCCTTGCCATAGCATGCCAGAACCTGACATTTCTTTGAAGCTTTTCTAAATTTCAAAGGAGGTAATATGTTTAAAACATCTGAAAGTTTTTATGTCTTTTTCTCTAATTATTTTTGATGTGATTCTTCTCAGGACACATAAAATAAAACCATTTTCTGCCTGATCTTAATTGAGGAGACTCTTATCTCCTTCTGTAATTACTGATGAACAAGATTTCTACACGGATTAAATTGCATGTTCTCACAAACTGGAGCAGGGTGATTTTTTTGGCTTTCCTAACACACTTTTCTAAAGCTCTGCAACATCTCCATCCCCATATAAACTCTTTATTTACAGCTGTCCACAGCTGTATTACACTGACTGGTATCTAATTTAATTTCTGAGCATTATAACTACTTTAGGTATTCAGAGAGGATACTTAAGCATTATTACTGTGAGTGGGAACTCATCCCCTGAAATTCCAGGGGGGTTACCAGAGAAGAGATTGCTCAGGTCCCTTTCCCATGGGGGGCAGGCACAGCACCTTTTGGGATCTGTCCTGGTGTGTCTCTGTCACACTGCTGAGAGGTTCAGGGATGTTTTCCTAGTTCTGGACTGAAGTTGGATGCTGGTATTAATCTTTCATTATGATAATTACCAAATGGAAATTATGTGGGGTTTTTAATTTATTTTTTTATAAAAAGGTCTAGCATGGCTGCACACAGAATGACCTCCTGGCACTTCCTGGGGCTGTTTCTGAGGTAGCTTGTTGGGTGTTTACTCTCCTAATCCTCCAAAATCTTAACAGCATATCCCATGTTTTTCAAAACAATAGAAAGGTTGTTGTTAAATAAATTACTTTATGAGTCTCTGTGCATCATAACATAGGCAGATATTTGCATTTGCAGACTGTTCTCTGCAAAAATGAAGGTAAGTCACTGTCAGTGTGACTCATCCACTCTGTGTGCACACGTGGAGCCTCTTTTACCATCGTGTGTCCTTAAGTGGGTTAAAGCAGTGCTAGGAAAGAGAAAAATCCTAGTTAAGCAAAATAAGGACCTAAAAGAGCATGAAAATTCCAACTGAAGTGCTGCAAAGGTACGGGTAAATAGCACAGGTTTTCTAACAGTGCCTGGCGTTTAACTAAAACCCCCAGTTTTCTGTCACTCTGGTGCAGTATGTCTGTCACCCCAAAGCCCATGAGCACTGCAGGGATGGGGTGTTACTTGCCCCCAAGGAGCTGGGCCTTCCAGAGTCACCTTTGCTGACTTTGGTGATAACAAAGGGGAAAAAAACCCACAAACCATGTGGAAAAGCATCTCAGCTCGCTTTTTGGGTTCTTTGTTTTATAGCTCTGCTCAGCAAGGTGCAACTGGTCTGTAGTCCTTGATTCTCTTGTGAGGCTTGCAGGAGCTCAAGGAGAACATTAAATATTCCCCTGGGGTGTGTCTGAGTGACTCGTGGTGCCTGCCCCTTTTCCCCAGTGCCAAGGGACGCTTGGCTGTGATCTCGGGAAGCAGAAGGACACGCCTATCGCAGTGTCGCTCACACGTCTCTGTTTGCTGGGAGCTGGCAGGAATTCTCAGGAGATAAAATAAGAAAAGCATGAAGCAGGATATTATTCTTGGAGTGAAAAGAAAGCCACATACTCTGAGAATCCTGCAACCACTCAAGCATACTAAAAGTCTCAAAATTTAGCGTGGCTTTCAGTCTAAGTCACAGTTCCAACTAAATCTAAATTAGAGTATCAGCAAATACCTTTGCCATTTTGTTCAGTGCTGGTTTGGGTTTTTTTTCTTTTATTTTGCTGCATGTGCTGTTCAAGGGTTGACTTGAATAGACTTGAGAAAGCTGATCAGTGCAGACACAGCAATAACAGCTGAATAAATTGCAGGGTCTTCTCCAGCTGAACTTGTAGTAAGGATTGGAAACTCAGGGGGTTCGCTGAGTTTTCCCACCGAGACTGTCAGATTTGCTCTTGTTGAACAACGTTGTGTATGCTGTAGGCATAAAGGGCTGCAGGGTTGTGTTTGGAATAATAGTGTATTCACAAATAGTACTCCAATTGCTCTGAACTATCACAGTTAGCTGCATCTTCATTCTATTATCTCACTGCTTCATGCTTCTGAGACCTTTTCTTAGCAGACTATGAAATCATTCCAAATGTGAGATGATAAATTAATAGAACAAAACAAATTGGAGTCAGTAGGAGTGCATTTAGCACTAACAAGACCCATCTGAGTTTCACATTTTCTCTTGCTATTATAAAAAATAAAGCTGGTGTCAGAACTCATCTCTTTTTTTTAATTGCTCTTGCACAAAGCACTGGATATTATTTTAGAGGCTGATGGAAAGGAGCAGTCTCTCCAGTTCTTCACAAAACCATTTTTTTAAACTAGGAGGGGAAAACAAGAGATACAAGAAGAGCTACATTTCACATCCCCTAGAGCAGAAAGAATGGATATTTGGTTATTTACACTGCACCACAACGTACAGGGATGGCCTTAGGGCAAATAATGTCAAATGTTTGCAGTAAGTGAAAACTCAAAGACGACACTAAGAGGTGGAGGGTTTGAACTCCCTGAAAATATGGAAGGTTTGGGAGTTTGCTGGGTTTTTTACCTTGGTGTGAAAGGAAAACTATTGAAACATCCCTGTTTAGCTAAACATGTTTCTTATCTGACAGTGAGCCATAGCAACCTGGAAATTAAGGAACTGGGATTCTGTTCTTCTGCAGAATAAGAGACCATGAAACTCTGCCTCGTTCACGTGATGCTTATAATGCAACTTCCAGCTGGCAAGCACCAAAGGTGCTTCATTTGCCAATTACTCTTTGATTTGATTTCCCGAGATTAAGCAGTTTTTACAGGTCACTTTTGCTCTTCTTTTGATAATACTTCATCATAGTTCCTTTGCTCTAGTTGGCTCTAACAGCACCCCTGCAAAAAAACGCTCAAGTCAACTTACTAGGAAGACAAGCGACTTGATTAAGAACACCAGAATATGTAGCTTTCAGAAAAGAGTCTCTCCTGCACTTATTTGGTGCTACAATACTGTCTCCCCGCCATCCAGAGGTGCCTTCCTGGGGCTGAAGGCCACAGTAACATTCTGGAGAGTTCCATGTTCCCCACTGTCCCTGTCGCAGCCTCTCCAGACACGGCTGGGTTTATGTGCCTCTTCAGGCAGGTTTAGAAAGACCTGTAAACTTTAAAGAGCCTAAATAAGAGCCTTGGGGTTTGAGAACTGTGTTTATGTTCTGTGAGAAGCTTCTCAAAATAGCTTACTTTGTGTACATGGGGTTGGTTGGAAAGGGCTTTCATCAAGTCAAAGGCAGGATCATGAAGGAGTGGGAACTGAAGCAAGCCTGCATGGGGAGCAGTGTGTCAGTGATAGACTTTCTCTCCCTGAAATAGTCAGCCTTTGTTGCAAGGCATTCAGCACTGAAATGGTGAGCAGGGAGGGGCCAGCCCCAGTGTGGTGGAATTAGTAAAGCTGATCAGCTCTGCACTGACAAGTTAAAGGGGTGCCATTTATTGGAAAATGTTTTCAGTAACTCTTCTCTGTTTCCTCTCGAAAGAGGGAGGTGATGAAGGAGCCAACTTCTGTCCAAGGGACACTTGAGGTTCAGTAATTCACATTATAAGCAATTTTCTGCTGAATTGAAGATTTCTACTGTTTGGTAGGAGTAGAAAAGACAAATGATTACAGGACTCATTATCTATAAATTTAAGAATAAATTACATTGTCCCAAGTACATAGTTATAGACATTAATGCCACTTTAGATTTAGCTGTATGTCACTATATTTGTACATTTTTTTATTAATTCTGCTCTCTCTATTCTGGTGATCTCTGAAATCAAAACACAGCTTGCTAATCGTGTTCCTCTGCGAACCAAGTGTCAACTTGTGGAGAGCACGGGAGGTGGGGATGGTGCTCCGCTCCTGCACAGGCTTGTAGAACAGGCATGTGGCTCTTTCTTGATTGAGCACATAATATAAAGTATTATATTATGTATTACATATAAAAAGGTGTTATTATATATATTACACATATATTATTTTGTAGTAATAATGAGGGTCTGTTTATTCCTTGAGAACCTGATGATTAGTTAGGAATAATGAAGGAGTAATGTACAGGTTTTTTTCTCTTCACAAAGTAAATTAAATGGAATTAGACTTTCACAGTAGCTAAGCATAGTCTGTAGATTAAGCAAAACAATATATTACATGTGCTACTTATGTTTAATTTCTTTCCCTGTGTGTTAGTTTATTTAAAACTGCTGTTGCTTCCATTGAAATGTTGCCCCGAAAATTGTGGAGAGGAGTGAAGCATAATACACTAGCAGGAGTATATTAATAATCTTGATTATTAGGCTGAAAGTGTGAAAATTTTAGAAGTCAAAAGCTCTTTTCCCCACAATTTAGACCGTAAGTATGAACAATTGATTTTGATCTTGTAAGCCTTTATAAATACTGAAGTTTATACTGAGTGGGTGCCATGAGCTTAGTTTCAGAGGCAACTGATAAGAGGTTTATGTTCTGTGAGTGAGTGCTTATTAGCTGCAGACTATTTTTCAAAACCAGAAAAGATGACATCCAAGACACTAACCTTTTCACTGTACGTGCCTCTTCTGACTTTCAGAAAGTGTTATATATGGGTGTTGATTTCTGAAATGTATGAGAAGTACTGATTTGATCTTGGCATTTCATTTCAAAAATGCTCAAAACCTGAGCTCTTGGTTGCTGTGTTACCTTGGAACCATTTCTGCAGCTCAGCTGGCTGTGAGGGTATTTTTCTTGATTTTTTTTGGGCTCAACTTAAATGCTGAGCTGGCAAGTTCCAAACTGAGCTGTCCTCCTACTTTGCATTGTCCACCAACCCAGTTTCTTAATGCTCTTGGAGAGTTTCTGGGTTTGAGTCTCACTCTGAGAACCATTTGCTGTCATTGATCAGCTCAGCTTTCTCATGGCTCCCTCCCTGCTGGTTAATGAGGTAGACAGTGCTTTCCTACCCTCAGGTTTGTGAGAATTATTAGTTCTTGTGCAGCAGGGGAAATAGAAGAGTCTCTGGAGGATCTGTGTTTAAATTGCTAAATTATTGTATAAAAGCCATCACCATTTGGATTAGTTTGTGCTGGATTTCATGCATTCATGGAACATGTCTTAGACTCAGAGAATCTGGGTACTATTTTGGTCCTTTGGGTTACATTCCTGTGGTCTGCAGATCTTAGGGAATTGTTTTAAAGTCAGGAGGCAGATAAACCTAGTTAAAAAGGAAGACAGTCCTAGACTGGAGACTGATTCTATTCTGGTAAATGCTTGATCACATCTTCAAATAAAAGTAAATGTGCAAATCATTGTGATTAAGTGAGAGCTCAAATATGGTGGCAGCAGTAACTGTTTCTGTACAAAGCACTTTTGGCTTTGAGCATCTCTCCAGTCAGGGTGTATCAGTCCTACTGGAAAAGGTGAAGAAGGTCCTGTTGGCTTCAGATCTGATTAGGGATGGACCTATTTGAGAAAGTATTTAAGCCCTTTTAATGTGTTTTTCTTCATAGGCTGCTGATGTGTATGTGCTAGATAGACAGTGCTCTGTCTGGTTTGTGTGAGGCAGAGTGTGCAGAGGGATCAGAGGGAGACCCTGCCTGCCCTGCCCAGCTCCAGGGGAACTGGCCAGAGTGGGAAGGCAGGTCCTGCTGCAGAGGAGCAGCTGTGCATTCTCAGCTCAGGGGGCTTTCTGTGGCACCCTGAGCACAGGGCACTGGGAGAGAGCTGGGAAGAGGTGAGTATAGAGGACAATTGGGAACATCTCTTGGAAAAGCTGAGTGCAGGTCCCAATTCATAGAGCTTGCTGGAACCAGGAAGCCATGGGAATGTGTTGGACTGGAAGGGATGGCTGAGGCACAGGCTTCATCCAGCAGTGATTTAACTGGGGGGCAGTGGATCTATTAACAAATACTTTTATTTTAAGCTGGTTTTTCCACCTCAAAGTTTCTGTACTCAGGAATTCTAGACTATTTTAGCCTATTTACAATAACATTCAATTCTGTATTTTTACACTGCAATGAGTTTGCATTAAGAGAAGGCAGATTCATCTCAGAGCCTTGGCTAACTTGGGATCCCACAGAAAGTGTCATTTGAACTGGGCCTGGGAAGAATTTGAGTAATGGTCTTCCATGATACGAATCAAAGTGACTCTAAAGTCTGAACAGCCCAAACACACACAAAAACCTCTTGGGTGATGACTGAAGATCAGCTTTGTGATTTTGTTAATTTCTGTGCCAATAAATCCAAAACCAGGAACAGATGTGCCAGAGCAAGAGCAGAGACTTTCCTTTTCAAAGGCAGTTTGAAAAAGTTCATGATTAAAAACTAACTTCCAGGCTCTTGTCAATAGTTCCAAAATTAAGTTTGTCACAACACTTTATATAATGCTAATGATAAGCTATTTATTGTGTGGAAAATGTCAGTTTATTTCTTACTCTGTTCTTTTGATCTAATACTTCCTGGCATGTTGAAGTGTCGGTATTTAGGTCTCTGCAGTGATTATCCACGGGAAAGCTCTGTAGCTGTGCAGGGACGAGGTGAGGGAGGAACTCACAGAGGGGTACAGTGGGCCCTGGAGTTAAGTAGCTCTTTCTAACTTTGATCTGATATCACAGTGGAATGTTTATGGCTAATTTATATATTAGATACATTGCATAGTTCCAGCTTGATGTGAGACCAAGAGCAGGTAAGATTAATTGAGTGGGTGGGCAGAGAGAAGAGGCTGGGGACAAAGGACTGGCTTCGGGGCAGGAGGAGCCTTTCTCTGGCAGAAGCTTTGGTTGGCTGTGCCCTTTTGCCCCAGGGAAGCTCCGGCTGCACACCCGGCTGGGAGGGGGCACTGCCCAGCTACAGCAGCTGCCTTGGCAAAGCTCGCCCCGTGCTTACAGAGGGAGAGGGAAATGCAACCTGCACACCCACACAGGGCACCTGAATTCCATCCCTGGTTCCAGGGAGCATTTCACTGCTGAGTCAAAGGGCAGCAGTGTCCATGGGAAGCACTGAGAACTCCTTCTTGTTCCAGCCTGGCTGGTGGGCTCATGACCAGAGGGACCCCCTGCACAACAGCACCCCAAGGGCCCACTGCAGAAGTCAAAGAACTCCCTGACAGAGCTGTTGGCTGGAAGGTTTCTCCTCTCCTGAGTTTGAATCTCTCCAACATACTTTTCAAGCTAAATCTCTGTAGCTTATTATTGATTAGAAAATAATTTGAGAATAAATAGAAGTTTTCAGCTACATTACTGCTGGCCATCAAACTGTACAGAATTGTGTCAGTTGTGAGAAAACATGGGTAGGTAAGATGGTAATATTCCCATTCTGTTAAAAACCCCACTAAGATCCATGTTAAACATCTCAAAGAATGTATCAGTTCTAGAAGGAAATGCATCTTGCTGTAAAGAATTCAGTGTTGAAGTAGTCACAAACAGAACAGAAAGTGTTGAGGCAAACTTTTATTTTAAAATTTCATTAAGGAATTTCAAGAGCCTTAGAAGTCATAAAATCACCATCAGACTTGAAAAACACAAAAGTCAAATTCAGGCATAAATTATCTTTTAGTGCATCTTTGTGACTCCTTGTGTTGATAATACTCTCTAATCTACTGACAGGGAAGTAAGACATCACCATCTTATTTATTTCCCAGTTGTCTGAGTATGGATAGTGGTAAAATATTTAAATAAATTCCGAAAAAAATCATTGTAGATAAAGGTCTCTCACTATGTGTTCCTGTTAGACACACACATATCCCTGTTGCATTTCTCTAAATACCATTTAGCATCGGAAACAAACTTGAATCCTGTCTTTGATTAACAATTATTATTCTGTAGGGAATTTGAAGCAATGCATGAACATCTTTTTTCCTGTTTAAAGAGTGTGTGTAAGCTAGAACTGAAGTGGCCTGCATCCCTTGCACAAAGCTGGAGTTAATTTGATGGAATTAGTTCTTAAGGCTCAAGGGCTGCCCCCAAAGCACAGGTTATCATTCATTCATCAGAAGGAGCAACCCCGTCATTAACCCGCTCTGCTGTGATCTGTGGCACAGGCCTGCCCTGCCCTGCCCTGCTCTGCAATTCCTTGTTAAAACCAGCTGAAAAGAAGCCATGGAAGGAAAAGAGCCTTGGAAGTATTTCACTAGCCAAGCTTCTCTATTTGCCCAGGTGCTGCCTTTTTCCTCTTTAAAGCAGGTCATCTGTAAAAATCACAAAAACACAAGCTCTTCTTGAAGGTGCAAATATTTCTAGTGGTATAAGTGGACTTTCCCATAACACTGTAACAGTCAAAGTTTACTGAAAGAACCCTCACTTGTTATCCACTTTCACATGTGTGTGTATTCTTGGGAAAGCAGTCAGTGCATCACAATATTCCTGAAACTAAATGTCACTGGTTTGATCAGGTTGATCTGGGTCTTGTTCTGACAAGTCTCAAATACCTCCAAGGCCCCTGCCAATGTTTGGCTGGCCTTACTGTAACAATCCTCATTTTGAGTGTCTGGCTGTCCTTGTCTTTGGTGTATCTTGGCACCATTGACCTTTCACGAGTCTCTGAGATGACTCTGGCTTTGCCTTCACCATCTGCAAGCGCACAGTGTGCTCCAGGCTCCTCTGGCTCCAGAATGCCATGTCTGTGTGCTGGGGTCAGCAGAGGCGGCACTGTGGGCTCTCCCCAATGCCCTGGAAGGGAGCGCCCCGCTCCTGCCCCGCCGCCGGCGCTGCCGCAGTCGGATGCTGTAGTTTGCATCCACTGCCCCAAGGGTGCACTGCTGGCTCGTGTTCATCCTCTCTTCGCTCCCTCCATCCCCAGCTGCAGCTTCTCCCCTGCTCCGTGCGGAACGGGAGCCCTGGAGGGACCAGACTTGTTGTGCCTCTTGCAGTGGACCTGGGGCTTCTGGCACAGTCGCTTCCAGAGCGAGAAACCGGAGCACGCTGTTGGACTTGTTCGTGTGTCGAGGAGGTAGAAACAGAATTGTACCTTTCATCCAATACACTCCCTTTGTTTGCTGTTTGAACACTAAGAGTTTGAACGCTCAGTGTTTGAACAACACAAGCGGCCCCTTTCTGCAGTTAAGGAAGTTTCTAAAAGATTGAATGGTGCTTTTGAGCTTGCTTCAAAAAAAGGAGAGTGTGCTGTAAACCCATGTCATTTGTTTAGAAGCTTTACACTTTCGCCGTAACACAGGTGGTTTTAGAAAAACACCAAAACTATTAGCAGCTAACCAGGATACTGGTGAGTTGGGTAAAGCTGATTTTCTTTTCTGGAAGTTTCCATCAAATGAAGGGGCTTAGCCTATCAGGATGAGCACTGATGGTTTCCAGTGCCCCACTTGTTTTTTCCCCACTCTGGAGGGGATTAGAACACAGAGCTGCCTTACCAGATGCAGTATGTTCAGATGGAGGAAACCTTAACAAGCAATACTTCTCTAGTTAAACAAAAGTGAAGTTACATCCAAGTATATTCTTTACTCCCACAGATTCTCTATTTTTCATTAGGTTTATTCATAGTTTTACGGTTGAGAGAGAAATAACTTTAAACATTCTTCCTTATAGGAAACAAATGGTCTAATTCTGGCTTCCCGGGCAGACAGGCTTTGTTTATTGAGTTTTAACCATGTTATATAACTCCTCTTATCACACATTTAGGAATTCAAAGGCAGGTTTCTAGCCTGAAGGTCTCTGATAACATCCTATTTTCTCTTGTATTTTTCCTACCTACAGTTTCCAATTTTGTGGCACTATTAATACTCTGCCAATAAGTTTTGCCAGTCTCTTGAGATAACAACAAAACCTAACGTTTATGATAGATTGTATTTTCAATATATAAACCTCCTGCATTGGATAACCAATTTATTATTACAATCTTATTTCCTTACAAATAATATGCTAAAGCCTTATCCAGTGACAGCACAGAGCAGTTAATAATTAGGGTTTCCCATGCAACATGCTAAGTCTATCGAAACCCAATATCGGGGGTTTGTGTCCTTTCAGAGGAGGACACTTCTTATCAACTTTTATATCCTTTCGGAGAAGATTTGTACAAACTGTTACAGCAAAGTGTGCTTTCATTATTTGCAATCAGCTCTATTTTGAATTTGAAGAATTGGAATCCTTTGTACTTCAATCAAATCAGTGGACACATCTTTGCTGAGGAAGCCTTCTAATTTCACTTTTCTATGCCTCCCTGACAGCAGGGCCTGTTCTTTGGGAGGTGCAGTCCCTTTCTGCAGGGACACCTCCTGCTGAACCCCCATCCAGACCTGTCCCTTCAGCTTCTGTGTCTTCCCACTGCCTCAAAGGAGACACTCGGTATCTGCCATCTGCAGGCTCAGGCTTCTCCTTAGGCTCTTGTAATGCCTGCTAAAGGTACTTATGCAGCTAAAATCAGGTTTGTAACTTTAAGTCAATCAAACCTTTTACAAGAAAAAGCAAGAGTGATGCTTTTCCACCAGTGATGTAATAGACAGACTAAAGCTGGGTTGCCAAAGCTACAAAGCTGCTTGTTCTTTGTGCACATTGCAAGAGACTTTTCCAAGAGATTTTGGCTAAGGGGGAGTGCAGCCCTTTCCCCCAGGCTGAAACACCAAACCTCTGCTCTGCCAGTACTGTTCTGGAGTTCCTGGAGCACAAGGAATTGCACTCCAGTATGAGGAGGACACAGACTTATGGAAAAGGTTGCCTTTGCCCTTGGTTCAGTGCAGCGTTGGGAGGGGAAAAGCACATTGTTTGCTACATAAATTGTAGGGTTCGGAGGGGATCTTTGACACCAAAGCTTTTTGTTTATCCCTGATCACCACTGTGTTTCCAGCAGGATGTGAAAGTTTACAGGAAGCATCAGGAAGGGATGTTTACTGTCACACTTAATAAAGCTGCGTGTTCAGAGGAAAAAACATGCACTACTAGTTGTGGCAATTACTCACTGGAAATGTGCCCCTTTTATCCTGGGTTTTGTGCTATTTCTGCTATGTGTAAGTTTTTCTTCATGTAATTTGGATTCATGAATTCCAGCATATGGGCTTTCTGATTTATTTATGTTGTTGATGATGGTGTGATTGCTTAACTTCTTTATCTGACTTTTTTTATTCTTTCACTTCATGCCTGGATTTCTGACAAAATTTTAAATAGTGAATAATGAATTAAGCAAGATGTTTGGCTGTACCAAATGTTGCAGTATCTTTTGGGATTCAGAAATATTGCACACATACTGAACTCAGGCTTTGGATAGAAACTTGTGTGGGTGGCAGAACATACCTATCTGAAGTGCAAAGGCCGAGGACTTAAATAGTGGTAAAACTCATCCTTAACAGATCCAAAGAGAATTTTAGTTATCTGTGCCACTACCTGTCTTCTGTAAGAGATAATAAACTTCTTGGGCTTGTCTCATGCCTTATACTCGACAAGTTTTGTTTCCATAAAAGCTAATGGGAGCTCTTGACCCATTAGTAGTGTATTTATATTAGATGCATTAAAACAGGCGAAGTTGCCTCTTGCAAGCATCAACATGCACACTACCTTCAGCCTAACAAGGGGGTATAAAACAATGTAGAATATAAGTAAAGGATGCAAACCAAGAAAACATATGGTAAAATCACAAACTGGGAATTAGTTTTGCTGAAGCCTGTTTAAAGTAAAAGGAGTTTTTCAATTAACCTCACTGAGACAAGGTTTGGGTCCTGGATAAACTGCTCTGTGTTCTCGTTGTAGCACCACACCTGGATCCCTTCCAGCTTTGCAGGGGGCAAGGCCTCTGACTTGGGAATTCGGCAACAATCACTGTATTTTGCCTCTAAACTCCATTTAATGTACTGTTAACTAATTCCCAGGTAGTTCTGTATGGCATGCTGATTGGAAGGTGCAGTGCTGCCTGCAGTGGGATGTACCTGCACCAGATGTAGGGTGTTAGACCATGTTCCTGCTCTGTCTAGGACCTTCCTGGGGTACAGCTCTGTGTTGTTTTCATTGGTCTCCTCCTCATTCTCTGTGTGAGGCTGGAGGTGCATGTCATAGACTTCAGCTAAGTGGTCTCTACTTACGATTAGTTGCTGCAATAGTTTTTGCTATTTGGTTGGGAATTAAGACATTCTCACTATTCCTAACAGAAGAAATAAACTTTCTTTCTGTGCTCATGTACTGCAGGTGATTGCAAATTCTTCCTGAAACAGAAGGCTCACAAAATGTTCCGTGCCTTGACATGATTTAGGGAGTGGCAGAACTGTGGAGAAACCTTTACTGCAGATGTTTTGGGAGCAGCCCTCTGTGGCTGGAGCAGTCCTGCTGCTGTCCTCTCCTAGGCACAAGGGGAGGGAGAGCAGCGAGGCTGCAGCAGGGACTGCACTGGGGCCTGAGCCTGGGAGGCACGACTAAATCTCCCGTTTCACCTCAGACTGTGTGTCGCTTCAATTCTCCTGCTGAAAACGAGGAATATCCTCCTGCTAAATGGAGTGTGAGTCAGGAGAAAGAAATGCAGGGGTGACTGTGGAGCTGCCTGGTGCTGTGGCCAGCCTGGTGCTCGGTGACATGACATGGGGTGCTCAGTGACACGGTGCTTGGTGACTCGGGGTGCTCACACAGAGCTGGGCAGACACAGGGATCCAGCAGGAGGCCATGTCTTTGTCAGAACAGCAGAACTTGTAGGCTGGGGTGTTACTGTGCAGTGTGCCCAGCACTGCCTGCTCTGCTGGATGGGACAGTCTGGGTATGCAGGAGGGAACAGCTCTGAGGAAGATTCGGGGCTCCCTTTACCTTCCATCCAGTCCCGAGCACACTCAGGCACGTCATTAACAGCTTTCCTTCACTACAGAATCCTGGTGATTAAAATCTCTTTAATTACATAAGGCCTCTTGAGAAATATTATCTAAAAAATTAGCAATGAACATCAGAAAATGTGTTACCTAGGCAGCTGAAAGGTTGTTTCTTTTTAATCAGTCTAAGTAAGCAGTTAGAGATCAGTCAGAAGTGGAAATAACCTGATGTCATATGTGATACTTTTAAGATTTCAGATTACTGGCTGATCATCACTAATTAAGATGTGAACAGAGCATGAGCATCTGGATGCTTGTTTCTGTGCCTGAACACTTTGAAAGGTGTGGCTGATGGGTATTTTCCCTGCGTTATTTTTCATTTCTATTTTATTTCTGTAATCTGCTAATCAACAAATCTAGAAAATGCTGCTCCTGGTAGGGGGGGAGTGTTGCGTTTCACTTTTCAGCTTTTGTTGGAATTTAGTTTTTCAGACCATGTAATTAATTTCAGGCATGGGCAAAATATTGTCCAGTGTATGTATTTTGAGATTTTTTGCTTTGTTTTCTTTTTGCTTTGGTGGTTTTTTGGCTTTTTTCTTAAGTGCCAGCATTATCTCCTTACTCGTAGGCCTTCATGCTAAGCCAAGTGACATTTGGAAATGCTACTCGTGCTCAAGTATGATGAAAATGGCATGTGGAGAAGTAGAGAGGCTGAAGTGAATGATTTGAATTATTTGCCATAATTCATTGCATTTTCCTCCAAGACACAGCTTGAGGCAGGTTTGTGATACCCTCCTGCCAGTTCCTGGGGTTACTCAGCAAACCTTCTATCCGATTCACTGGTTGGACTGGTAGACCCCAAATAATTTTTTTTTGGGGGGGCTAAGCCATTCCTGGGTGTGCAGTTAGGCTCTGCCTCGTTCCAAACAACAGGTCTCCATATCAAAAATAGTAATAGTTTACACTTGCTTGGCCACTTTAATATTAACTTTGCAGTACTTTATAGGTAATGGTTGATTAAGTTCTGCAGAACTGCTGGCACAGCATAGGCAGGGCTGGGTGAATTGATGAACAGAGTGGAATTGTTGTTTCCTGAAGTTCATAATGGGATGAAGTCAGCTCTGTGGTATTTTGTTTAGCCCCTTTATAGAGGTTTATGCAATTTAAAATCCTGCTGTTCAGTGTTCCATTTTTCTAGCACATGTAGGAGAGGATTGCGATGCACATCACAAAGGTGATCATTGCATGTGTGAGAGGCTCAGTTATAACTACTCTATTTCCCTTACCTCTTCTTAACTGGCCCCTTTGACTTTCTAAGTTTAACTTCATGTTTCTTCTATGCTTCCAGTGCTCTAAATATCCTTACAGCTAAACTGCTCTTCTTAAAAAAAATCACATGTAGAGAGAACCTTTTCCTTGGCATTACCAGTGTTATCTGTATCCAGCGTCCTCATGTCCGAGTTTCTGGGCTACATTTGCTTACAAGGAATTATTAAAGCTACAGCTTATGATGACTTGTCTGTTTATGGTGCAGGGAAGTCACATGTAAAAACCTGTGGACTGTGTTGTGTGCATTTGTACAGACACATGCATACATTTACACATAATAAATGTGTAAGAAGCTGTAAAACATGGAATCTGCAGAATTCTGAGTCCTTGGAATAATTCATTATTTCTCTACATCTCTCAGTATTATTAATTCAGCTGAAGGAAGATATGATAATGGCAAGGGTAGAGTCTCTTCCTCAGAGTTCTTCTTTAACATATTATTTTTAAATGATATCTGGATACTGTGAAAAGCCCATCAGGACCCATCAGAAAAGTGCCAAAAAATCAGCTTCTATTTTATGAAATGTGCTTCAAAAGACACCAGTTGAGAACTAATGACTATGATCTTGAGCTCGACCTAGTAACAAAATGTAAAACCAGCACAATGTTGTTCAGGGGTGTGTTTGAGACACTGTGTCATTTTCACTGAAAATTAAAAGCAACAAAGGCATATAAATGTTTTAGGTCAGTGAATTAAGGTCAAATTGTGCTTTGCATTAAATATATATCAATATTTTCTAAGATGTCAGAAAAGAAAGGGTCTTGTACACTGAGAGACCAAACAAACACAATTACCATCTCCATTCTCATTGCAAGGTTTATAGTTCGTGCTTTAAGTTACAGTTTGCTTAAAAATAAAATTCCAAAATCTTTGAAGTTGTTGCTTTGAAAAACAGCCTTCCTGATGTTCTCCATTAGACACCATGTGCACTTTTTCAATGTCCGGGTTGGGAATAGATTTGAAGATAAATCTTGTGAGCCGTCAGCAACTAAGGATTTGCGTTAGGAAAAGAACACCCTGGAATTTTCAAGAGAATTCCATTTTAGATTCCACTTCTGTTTCAGAAACTAACATTAATCAATTCTACCTGGTTAAAATTCAGGTCAGAAAATAAAATGAAGCCAGAAAACAAAAATGGCAATTTGTAGCAATTCCTGAATCAAGCTCACTTACCGAGTTCACCCTGAACTTTGAGATTTATTTATTCCAAGTATGTGTTTCTTACTTTAAAACTCTCCAGTGTGGAGGTAGGTTGAAATTTGCTCCCTGAGGGGCCTCAGGACACATAAACTGTTTCATTGCCCTGCTCAGTTCTAGCCCTCAGGTGACCTTGTTGATCCTGGTAAAACTGAATAGGGTGAGAGTTTGGCTGCAAGTTTTACACAGTTTACTTTTATTTTCAAATGAAAGGCAGGCCTTCTGAAGCCAAATCCTACAGAAAGAAGGAATATTACTGATGCTAATAGATGAGGAGAAAAAGTTGGCAAATAGACAATAAAAGTTTGTTTACATGGTAATAAACCATCAGTATAATACAATCTTACACAATGAAAGAGCTGACCTTTTGTTAAAAAGATTGTATCAGCTCTGTTGGGATCCATAAATAAAATCTTAATCCAATGGAATTGGATGAGCCATTGCAAAAGATAATATATGAATAAATATCCCTATATTTAAATGTCTGCAATTTGATTAATCTAAGCATGTCATTAACATGAGCTGGAAGTTCCAGTGTGCTGGTTGTCAAATATCTGGGAATTCTCGAGCCAGACTCAGATATAACCCAGAATGGAAAAGGAGTCTTGGGGTATTTCAAGTTTCAGTCTTTGGTTCTTACTGGATCTAAAGCTGCATGGATTTGCAGTTTGTAATTAAATGAAAATAATCTCAGTCCTTCACTATGACTGATTTTTAAGCTTGTTTTGGGAGAGAACAATGTTCCTTTCCGTCTTTATGACAGTGTTTGCTTCAGCCTAAAAGGCATAGTCATGATAGAAATGTCTGTGGTGTTTTTGGTGAAGATTATTCATAATGTGTGTATTCCAGAACTGCTAAAAATTGAAATAACTAAATTAATAATAACACTCTTTTACCCCCCACAGGATGTATAATAAACTCCCAAGTACTCTTTTGCATGAATCTTTCCTGGTAAAACAAGAACAGATAGTCCTGTGATTAATTAATATTGAAAAAAATCAGTTGACTGAATATTTAAAAGCAGAGATATACAAATACAGCTGTTCTCTAAATACAGGTTCCTCATACTTGCTAAGCTATGTGCTCTTTTTTCCCTTTTTTAAAAAAAACAACTTTCTAGAGTACTCTAGTCACATCAGTGGCAAAACAGACATCAGGCAAATAGTAGCTATCCATTAGAGTCACATCTGGTGGGTTTGAGTGGCACTCAGTAGCACTGATTAACCACAGAATAACGTGCCAGAAATGTGCCAGGAGACGTCACTGCTGCCTGATCCCACTCCCTCACTCCTGCCTGCGAGTACAAATGCAGCCACAGGAGAATGAGTTTGACCCCCATTCTTATCAGAATCAGAGCGAGAAACTATTGCCAGGTTCGTGGATGGGAAAAGCTCAAGTGCAAGGCAAATGGCAGACAGCAGATTGCCAGCTGGGAATGAATCCACGCTGCGGAGGGAATGTGTTCAGTATGGTGACTGCCAGGGTTCACACTGAAATGTGTAAAATAATATAGCAGAATGCTGATGCATTATGTCAACAGTTCTGTGCTTCAAAGGTTGCTTTTTCCATGGGTGCAAGACATAAAATAACGTAATGCTTGGAGCAGAAAGGGAGGGGCTAGGAAAGGGAGGGCTGCTTTCTGGCCGAGGGGGGGTAAGGCAGTCAGGCAGGGGCTGGAGTCCGTGCTGGTGTTTTGCTGACTCAGCCTGTGTCTAAGCTCCTTCCCATGCAACATGCTTAAACGCTCGGAATCAGCCTCTTGTGAACCTTGTGATGTCAGTAATTCAGCTCCCAAACTCTCTTAATGTAATGCGGGCCAGGTTGCACCTTGCTAGCCAGTTATTCCCCAGGGATGCTCCTACTCCTGCAGCTTGAGGCACTGCTGGGTTTAGTTGCAGTTCCTTTGCATTTGGTGTATTGCCAGACACCATGGCGTGGGGTTGGGATAGTCTGAGTATGTTGTGTGGAGTTGGGAGCACATGGACAGTTTTACAAAGCTCTCACAAACCACATCAGTAAATACAAAGCCATTCTGTGTCTCCAGCACGTTTCCTGTATTCCACATGGCCTCCAGTGCAGGCCATGGCAACGCAGAGCCCAGACTCCACCAAACATTTGAAGAGTGTTTCTCAGGGAGAGCCTACAAGGAACGAGCACCTTCTGCATTCCACAAAACTGACCTTTGTACCTGCATCCCCCAAATCTGTACAGCTCTGGTTTGGTTTTAGTTCTTTGTATACCAAAGAGGAAGGTGTTCTAGGCGGTTTTTTGAGACAGCTATATGCCCCAGCCATATTTTAACAGATACACTGCACAGTAACTCTTCCAAACTTTTCTATTACAGCCTTCTAAAGCTATTGCAGCAAACAAATGCTATATCACAGCCTCCAGTTGTGCCTATATATTTGCTAGACTTGTGTACACCAGAGCCAACTCAAAGCAGGGATGGTTTGAATGGGAATAACAACTGGGAACAGAGCAGCCTTTTACATTGTAAAGAATCAGTCTATCTACAGAATAAAATACCCATTACATGTAATTATTTCCTGAAACAAAAAATTGATTTGGTATCTAAGTGTAGAGCTTGCATAGTATTTCACAAGAAATGACTGTGCAATAATCTTTTTTAAAGAAGATGGCTTTCTGAAAGCAAGCCGTATGCATAATGCCCCCTAATAAGAGATGAATCTGATTGAAAATAACTGTGCAGATAATCTCATTCCATTTTTAAAAGCACTAAGCTCTGTGTGATTGGCACAATTGCATTAATAATTTATAGCCATTGGGAATTGTTGGTTTCTGCCTTTTTTGGGAGTGTGAATCACGAATGATTGCTCATTTTAACAATATTGAAAAAGATTGGAGAAGTAAAGCTGAAGGGAGGAAATGTGCTGACAGAATGTGCAGTAATTGTGTTGGCCAGCCTGGCTCCTGGAGCTGGCTATCAAACTATTCTGCTGCTCGGCGAGCGAGAATCCTCGTGCGAGGGAAACAGCAGCTCTGGAAACACTCACCAGTGCCTGCTGTTGTTTGAGAAGGAAGAAAACTCCCTGCATTGTTTTTTGTTTAGATGTGGTATAAAATACATTCCAAAATGTACAACTAGGCTTTATTTGGTTTGTTGCAATGTCAAAAAGCTTTAACACTTAAGCTGTCACTGCTGCTCCTGACAGAGCAAAGTAGGACAATCAAAAATGATGCATGAAAGCAGCTCTCTGTGCTTGACTTGTCTGTTTTTAGCATGCAGTGGTATATATTTGTTTACTGAACTTGTTTCTTTGGGGATTGAATGCAGCCTGTTTTGTAGAAGGATTGGACCTTTAATATCAGATCAGTTACTGTTCGTACCTTTTGAGACATATGCTCAACACACCTCTTCAATTTTGAAGGTGTATATATTTCTGTACTGCATTATATACTATTTAACTGTTTTCTTTAGTGCTAAAATGCAAGTCATGTATTGGAAATTTCATCTTTCCATCCATGCAGACACAGAACAAAGAAACCCAGACTTTGAGAGGAACAGTTGGTGTCTTCTGAGCTATAAAAACAGATTCAGTCAGTGTTCATAAACCTTTACAAACATATAGCATTTCTGTAGAAGAATCAATTTTAATTAGTCTGAGGTTTAACACATCTCCATTTGTTTAATAAAACTGTATTAGTGGCATTTACTGTGCCTCTTTCAAACTACAGTTTTTGAAAGCCTCACTCTGAGCGACGAGATTGTGTCTGAGCAAGATGTTCTCTTTAATATATTTGGCTTGAATCTCTAAAGAAAAAGCAGAACACAGAACTTGTGACTTCTGGTGTGGCAGGGATGGTCTTGGGAAAGAACTGCCATCAGCTTATCCTCAGGAACAGGAGTCCCTCACGGCCCATGCTTTAGGCTTTCCATCGTGCTTGTTTTCCCTTCCAGCTGTCTGTGCTGCCACCTTCCTTCGCGATTCCCATCTGTGCATGGGTGTGAACCACCTGATCCCTGGGACAGATTTTCCCCAGCACTACCAAACAACTGCGGGAGTCCCAACCTCAGCTCTATTTTCTGTTGACATTAACATTAACACTGGAAGGTGCAGATTAGCTCTGTCCTGTCTCCAGCTCCCTCTCACTCCATCACCTTCCAGCAGCTGCCACGCACAATTCCTGGAGTGCCCTTCCCTGCAGGGGTGTCCCTCGGGGGTGTCCCTCAGGGATCCCCAGCAGGGATGTACCTCGGGGGTGTCCCTCAGGGATTCCCAGCAGGGATGTCCCTCGGGGGTGTCCCTCAGGGATCCCCAGCAGGGATGTACCTCGGGGGTGTCCCTCAGGGATGCCCAGCAGGGATGCCCAGGCTGCCACGGGTTGAGGCAAGTCCATCCTTGGTGGTACGTGCTCTCAGGTGACAGAAGCACCCCCGGTTAAGCCCCCAGTGACTCTTCCCAGCCTGGCAGAAGCGGGGCTCGGCCCTTTTCCATTTGTGCCTGTGGCGATGCCATGCCCACGAAGTGCCTGCCCCGGGGAGTCCCGCTCGCTGCCGTGCCCCTGCTCCTGCCGCCGCTCGGGACGCGCTTCCCTCAGCCCGGCCCTCGGGGCACGCCGCGATTGTCGCGACAGACACGTCGCTGTGTCACTTAAAGGCTCCAGCAGGTGAAGAGGGCGATGGAGTTCGCAGGACTCGGGGGTGGCGGGTCCTGGCGGGACCCTCGGCCCGGCTCTTGCTGCGAGCGCTCCTGAGGTAAATGCTCCACTTTGCAAAGCAGCTTAAGGGAGCGGTGCCTGATCTCCTTGCATTCCTTAGAAAATCCCAGTTTTTAAGCTTTTGTAGCATTAAAATATAATGTGTTCTTCCTTTTTTTTTTTTTTTTTCCTTCAGAGTAAGGGAAGACTTTGTTTACTGAAAATAAACTTCAAAAGCACATAGAGTTTTAAGTTTGGGGTTCCCCACCCCCCCTTGTTTTTAATTGCTGTGCCTTTTCCAGTTCCTTAGTAAGTATAGCTATTGATTTGAAAAAGCACGCATGGAGGCACTCAGTGAATAGATTGAAAAGATAATCCTATTATGTTCAATCCGACTGCAGGAGTTACTGTAATTTTATTTTTCATAAGGGGAGGTGTAAGGCTTTTCTGTGCATGTGTGGATGTCTGAGCGTAAAGCAACATGCAGTAATTAGATCAAGTCAGCAATAATAAGAAACTGGAGCTTCCTATTAATCATTTCTGGAGCTATTTTTGGTGTGATTATTTGTGAGAAAATTAGGAATATCTGAACCTTGAAAGCTTAGCAGACTGTAGACCTATTCCCTATACAAAATGAATAGCAAAACAGAAGATAAGTACAAAATATATACTTCTAAGAAAATTACTATGGAGAACTGTCATTTTTGCCACAGGGGAAGCGATTATGATGTGATAAATCTTAATTCCCACTGGATCTTTTAGACTTATACTGTACTCCCTGGGAATTCTTCCCAGCAGCAATGGCTATTTCTGGCCTTTACATTCTTCATTCAAAGACTGTCTCATCTGAACCGCTGTCTGGGCTCACCTCACTGTTGTATATTAGCACATTTTACTATCCATTTTTAAAACAAAAGCCAAAAATCACTGCAACAGACCCCAGAAGTATCTGTGGAGGATGAGTGAGCACATTTATGATTCCAGATGTTGAATGTTACCTCATTTTCACATTAGTTCTGTTGAATAAATCTAAGTGGGGAGGCATTAGACGATCCTTAGCATTCTGAATCTGATCTGTGGTGATGTATTATAGACCACTAGCCAATTGTAAATTTTATTTTATATTTTTTTCCTGAGCAACATATCAGGAAAACATCCAACTTTGTAAAAAGTGAGAAGTGCATATACTTACGAAAATTCTCCCATATTTTAAGAATTTTTCAGCTATTCTCATTTCTATCCTCCCAGTATCCAATGATTTAGTTCAGATCCAGAAGAGCACAATGGCTTTTGCTACCGTGTTGGATGCAATGTAAATCATGTAAGGACAAATGCCAGATTTATCTGTAGAGCAAGATATTAAACAACATAGGAAACATGCAAGAATTTGTCCACAGTGTAATCTGAACACAACATTTATCAACCCTACCATATTTTGTGTTGCATTTTTGTTTGGCTTGGTGTAATTTTCCTTCCTTTGCCCAGGGTACATATTTCAGAAATCACTGAATTTCTTAGTGCATTTTATTATCCAGAGGTGTAAACCTGAAGGACAAGAACAATCAAAGAACAGCAAAACAAATTTGCTTTAAATGATAGACGAGGAGAATGATGATTCATAGTGGGAACTGTAAGTGTTGATTTTCCGAAGGAATGGGAACAATTGATTAAGCTACTGTACTTTTGAAACAAAAAGATGTACTGAGCATAAAGTGTCTGGTTCTGGATGTTGCCTCAGAACAATTTCTGTGCTTTAAAGTGGAAACAGGATCATATATCCCACACTGAGTTAGCAAGCCTTTACTGTAGGTGTTTTCATTATTAGTGTTACATTATAGACAAGGAATTATATTGGCTATAAAACCTTCCTTACACTTCGCTGATTACATTTTTAGTAACGGGTCATGAGCAAATTAATCACCTCTTCAGAGAGTGTTGATTAAAAATTGTCTTTTTCAGTCTTTCTCCAAGGCTTTTCAAGTTTGTAAACAACACTTGCAGCTCCCAGCCTGATACTCACAGTGAGTAGCAGCTACCCCAGCGAGGCAGGGGTAGTGTCTGTGCTCTGCAGTGGGAGCTGGACACACTCTGTGGGCTCTGCACCTGCTGGGCTGCTTCAAGGGGGGCAAAAATTACTAGAAAGCATCTTTAAAACATCAACCCATCCTCTTACTTTCAGAAAGTGAGAGCTTTAGATCACTCTTCAATGTAAGGTTGTACCCTGAGCATGTTAAAGGTGTTAGCTGTATCCCCTGTGCCCGTCTGTTTTGGACCTGTGTTCCCTTTACTGTCACAGATTCTTGCAGCCATGAGAGCCACAGTTTAATCATGTGTTGCTTGAAGAATAAATTCTTTTTTTTTTTTGGTTGAATAATCTACTAGATAATTTCAATGGATGTAACCTGCTTCTCATAGTGAATGAAGTGGAGAATCCAAGTGTTTCTCAGAGTTAAATGAGACATTAGATCTGACACTTGAGGAGCTCCTCCAAGGGCTGTTGTCCCTCTTTGGGGTGAATGGGCTTCAGGGATTCAAGGTAACACTGGTGTCTGGAGCTCTGAGCACCTGCCATGGCCCTGCCACCTCTTTGTGGCTGAACCTCTTCAAAACCTGCTGTTCAAAAAAGGGTATTACAAAGTGGTATCCAGATGAGATTATTTAACATTACAAGTCCTTGTGCAGCTTTAAGGAGAGTCACTTACTTGGTAAATAGAGTGCAACAGCTCCTTGGGAGCCCTTGCAGTTCTCAGGTCAATCTGTAATTAGGATGCAGCTGATCTGAAGGTGGTGCTGTCATTATATTGACACAGACACACACCAGGAAACATCCCTGCCTGGGCACAGCAGGCACCTCGCAGACTAATAACTCAGCCATTTTAGTTTTTTAAAGCCTAGTAATTTTTGTTTCATAGTTAAAATATAAAATCATAATTGCAACAGCATTAATTTTCAGTCAAGCACAAAACATGAGACATTTGTAATATTTTCTGTGATTGTTTTGAAAATTGTTAGATTTTTTTGAAACTTTGTTTGTTTTTTAAGCATAAAGGTTGTGTGGTGACATTAAACTGGTAGAAACAAAAAAAAAAGAGGAAAGACTGTCAATGGGTTTTGTGAAAATAAATTTTGAAAAGTTTGAATTTAGCGTGGCTGAGTGGAATCCCACTTCAGTCTGTTTGAATTTCAAAATTTAGTTCTTTAAATGGCAGAGGTTCATGCCCTTAACTGGTAGATGGGGGTCCCATATTTTGGCATAAAGGTTTAAAATACGTAGTCATGACTAAAATAGAAGGGAAAAAAATTATGTGTCAACTTGTATCTGCTATACTTCCATCATCTTCGATAAAAAGATAAGTACACTGAGGTGGATTGGGCAGTAGACGTGAAATTCAGGCACAGAATGCTGTGAGGTTGCCATGAGCAGGAGCAGAGGCACAAACCAGTTACTTTGATTAACCCCCCCAAGTGATTACAAACGATACTGCATTTGCAGGTCACTCAGTCTCCCTTTGACTCACTGCTTAAGGCTTTGTTGTTGAGTGAGCGTTGCTGTTCCCTTCCCACCCCTGGCTGGAGCTCTGGGCTGTGGGCAGCAGAGCTCGAGGGGCGATGGTGAGCTCTCTGGTGAGCTCTCTGGTGCCTGGCAAAAGGACACTGTGCGGCTCAAAGACACCAGAATGGCTCCCTTGTCATCTTCCCATGGCCTCAATACACCACTGCCAGGGTAAGCTTGAAACAGACCTCTTCATGGGCCAGCATCAATAATAAACTATTCTCATTTGTGTGACACGTCTGAAAGGAGTAATGTGAACAAAGAGTGAATGTTACATGGACTAGTCCAGTCTGAAACGTTTGCAAAGGGAACCACAAAACTGTGACCTATTACATACATACAGGCTTGATTGATTTTCCTTTAGAGTCACATTTAAAGGGAATTTTTTTCTAAAGACCAAACCAAGGCATGCTGGTACATCTACACTCAGTCTAGCATTTTCACCAGTGTCTTGTATTGTTGGGGGAAACAGGCATAACCTCCTTTTATCCCCATCCCACATCTGTACTAGGTATTTTGAAAAAATTATTAAAAATGGAAAAACCCCTGGTATAAGAGGGCAGCAGCTCTTCCTTATGGTGTAATAATACCTACTAGGACAGCTGAGCTTTGCCCTGCCTGGCCCTAATAAGGCCTCCACCTTCATAAAACTCTGGTGGGATTGGGATTATTTTTAAGCTCTTGGCCTTGGCACTGAATGGGATCAGTAGGTTAATTTATCACCCAGAGTATTTCCAGGTGGATGTTTATTCAAATACTTTAATTTTCATCACAGATTCAACCTTGTACTAAAGAAAACTCTGTCAGAAATAAACTTTGTTAAACTGGACCAGCACAAATACAGAGTGTAATTACAGTGAGCAAATAGTGGAAGAGAGAAACAAATTGGATTTTGTAAACATGTTGCCTGTTAATGCTGGGATTAGGACCTCACCCAGGATTTTAGGAGCATGGTTAAGATGGAAACTTCACAGTATTGGAATCATTCAGCCTCTATTGACAGGCTGTCTGTAGAACACATCCTGTTTTCATTTTAGAATACCACAAATGATAACAGTAATGTTCCAAGTGTAGAAGGACTTTGACATTATATCAGTGATATTAAGCATTCAGTAAGCAATCTCAGGCTGCAGTACTGTCCTTTAAAAACCACACTCACACTGATGGTCTAATTCACAAACTGTTTTGTCACTATAAAAATTAAAGTGCAACAATCAAAAACTGCAGTAAAAGCTGAACACAGTTTAGTGAGTGGCTGATCTGTATTTACTGCTCCAACTCCACAGAAATTTCCAAACACTCCATTGTTTTTATGATTCTTTTTCCTTCTGCCTCCCTCCAAATCATGTCCCTCAGCTTGTGACAACTTTTAATAAACATCCAGAACCTTTTTCCCAGGCACAATAAAGGAGGTAAATATTATCATATTATTAGACTGTTATGTACAGTAGTGTATTCTGTAGCTGTCTCAGGTCAGGTGTCCTGCAAGGGAAGGGTCAAGAAAGCTGGAAAGCTACAGAACATCCATGGAAATTGCATATCACAACACCAGCTCAAGAAATTTGAATCTTAAATCAGGAAATCTCCACCTGTCAGAAAAACTTTTATCTCTAACTCTTTGCATATATATACATATATATATATATTTTCTTTTCTCAAAGATCCCATTTGTTCTGGTCTGAAAATCTTGTGCATTTGTTATCACTCTTTTGGATGTGACTTTATTTTCACTGTCTGAAAAATAAGTTTTGTACTTCTATTTTTTCCCATGAAACAGGGATTTTTAAGACAACTCTCTCTTCAGTGCATCAGTAATAAAAAAAGATTCAAGTCAGGATAAAAAGGAAGTATTGCCAGACCATTTTCCACTATCTACCATATTAAAAGATTTTATGTATTCTTGAGTTTCACTTTTTCCACTTTCATATTTATGAGAACCAGGCAAGAGATCCAGGGATTATATAAGGAATCTGTGTATCAGAAAGCAAATTTGTTCATCTTAAGGCTCTCCAAGATAGAAAGCAAGTTCAAAAAACCCTCAGTTTTGTTTTAGCTAAATTTTCATGTTGCTGTTTTTGCTTTTCAGGGGTTGGTCAATTTTCTGTTGAAGGAAAACCAAATGATATGAACTCAGAGCATTTTCTTACTTTAAACTCTTTCAGTTTTAGTGTGCACAAGCAGAAGTTCTCATAAAGAGCCTGCAGTCAATCTTGTTTTTAAATATACCAGCCTAGACATCTTTTCTAGAAGGCACTGTGGTTAAGAGTTTGCTGTGGTTACACAGAGTCACATTTGCCCATTGCAAGGAGGGCATCACAGAACTATCAGCCCATCTTTCTGCAAGGTTAAGCTGTGGCTTTCTCAGGTGATCATTAATGCCTTCTCTCAGTGCTACAGACTCACCTGATCCAGAACCGTGCTCCAGTCAGACAGATAAATCAGCAGGGCATGTCCTATGAACTTTACACTTGCTCCGTTTCCCCCTTAGGACAGCTGAGACTCTCCTGTTAGTGTTCCACAAGATAACATTATTTGGGTTGAAGGGTTGTGTTTTGATTATATAAATGGTTGTTGCTGTGATTGCACCTATGAAAGCTCCAGCAACTGGGTAAAACGTGCCCTGGAGTAAGTGGGTCACCTTGCCCTTCCAGCTGTGTCCTGTGGAGCGGGATACGTGCACTCTGGCATAGACTTGGGCAGCCACACTTCTGGCGCAGGGAATGGCTTTCCCCCCCCGTCACACGTACTGTTTTCTGGAATGAAGATTGTGATGATTTGGACTCAGTCCCTGGGGGAAGCAGAGGGGTTGGATTAGATCTAGAAGGTGGCAGTTTCGGCAAAGACTGGCCTGTAGGAGTAGTAGAGGTGAATCACAGAAGGAGATGATGGGAGAGCAGGAATGGATATCATTGGTGTAATTAGCTAGGAATTCCAGGCTCGTGGGAATTGTTTGTGAATACATTCTGGAGAAGAGAACATTGAACAATTAGTGCTTGAAGCTGAAGGCATTACAAAACACCAGATTAGCTGATCCAGGCTACGCTCCTGTAATTGTTTTGCACGTTAACTTCCAGAGGTACAGACAGATCCATGTTACAGAGGCTCCTGATAATTGGCGAGGGGGGAAAGCTACTTAGGAGGCTAATGAGAGAGGTTTGATTTTCATTTCCCAAAGCTGGGTACGGGAATATCCTTCTGAACAGGGACTTAATTTTATTTGTTTCACAAAAGATTCTTCAAGGCTGCTTGAACCTTGTTCTTACCGCTTGGACTTGATGTTTATTGAATAACTGTTCTTTCATAAAATCTTCCACTGAATTATTACTGAAATATCTATTCAAGTTTGTATTCTGTGAAAGTAATTCATGATTGTAGTTCCAGTAGAATTAGAACAGGGATACATTTGATGCCCTGTGACCAACATTTCTGTCTCTGTTGCTGTTATTCATGCTTTTCTGTGTAGGAACCCTGAATCCGTGATTGAAAGTTTTTTATTAGACCCTTTCCTTTGAGCTCTGTTTCAGAGACCAAATACATGAACAGACTGGTAAAGGAATTTTCCAACCTTTCCTTTCAGCTGACCAAGCTTGCAGTCATTGCCACTTTTCATTTGATCTTTTTCCCATTTCTTTGAAATCACTCTGTACTCCAAGAACAGTTTTGTGTGGTAATCCAGCATTGGAACACATTGCCCAGAGATGTGGCATCTCCATCCAGGGGGATAATCAAGCAAGGCCAAGTGGCCCTTGGTGTCAGTGGGGCTGGATGGGATAACTCCCTGACATCTCTTCCAATCTGAATTACTTGATTGATTTCAACTCTTAGTTTCTTACTACGTACATGGGGGATGTGAAGCCAGAGCTTTGGAGGCTACCCAAGTGAGAAGGACAAAAAATACTGGGAGAAAAAAGAATGACAAAACAAAAGAAAGAAATCTGTTTACTCTTGGGGAAAAAAATCACACATAGTAATTTTGTCTTGGGTTGTCAGTTATTGTTTGCAGATAATAAAGGCTCTTTTAAAGCTTCATACAAAGCAAGACAGATGAAAGTATATTATTTTTGCCTTGATACAAGACACCAACTGTTACAAAAGTTTTAATGTCCTTTAGATATTGTAGCATGCAGGGGAAAAAATCAGAACAAGCTAATAAAAAAAATTTAGAAATATGTTTCTCAAAACACATTAGTGTTTTCAAAAGCCTCATTTTAGTGATTCCTACAGAGGCACAGCTGATCACCAGGTGTTGGCCCTGATTTTGTCCTTTGCTGTGTCAGTGACTGCCTAGGCTGCTCAGTGACTAGATCCTGGAGATCTGTGAAAACGTTTAGAAACAAGGTGGGTATTTTACAGCAACACACGCCCCTAGGGCTGTGTTTGAGGAAGACAGAGCTCCTGACAGAGACGGGAGGTGTAAGGCACCGTGAGGAGAGGGCAGTGCAGAGGATGAGCACCAGGTATCAGATAGTGGCACACAGGCTGGAGGGAAAAGGACTTCTAGACTTGGAGTTGTTATGGAGCTGAGTCCTGGTTTCCTCACATTCCAGTGTACAGGTGCTAGAGCACAGAAACAATGCAGCTACAGTGGGGCTTGTGTTAATATTTTTGAGTTAGCTATTTGCAAACATCTGTAGAACTTGAAAGATTTATATCCATCTCTGACGTAGCTGGATGTAACACACTAACTCGTGTTGGTGACTCTCCTTTGCCCACCTTATTCCTGCACTGCCACATTCTGTAGCCTGAAGTCAATCAGTGACAATAACAGATGTTCAGTCACTCCCTGCGTTTCAGCTGCTTTAGCACAGTCTGTACTATTAACTTGGTAATATGTGATATTCAGTAATATGTGATATTCAGGAATAACTGAACAGTTTCGTGTTGGTGATCCTGCCAGTAAAAGAGCTGCTGCTTTTTTTAGCTCATTCCATGGCAGAAATTCTGTTGCACGGTGCTGGGAATTGCAGTGCAAGGCTCCAATAATTGTCCAAGGAAAAAGGATTTTTCATCTTTTTCCCAGTAATTTACCTTTTTTTTCACCTGCTGGACTCTCACATAAATACTGGGAAGGAAGTTGCAGATATGCATTTGAAAGGGTTTTTTTCAGAATTGTTGTTGAAGATCCATAACATAAACTGTAAGGGTACACAGCCTCATGTGATAAATGTCATTTAAAAACAGTGAGGAAAACATTATGTTGCTTTTGTGGTTTTATATCTGGTGAATATACATTCTAAATACACACTTGGAAAGGAGGGCTTCCAACCAGACTTGTATTAAAGGTAATGAGTAAAACAGTCATCCAGGGCAATGGAATGATTGAGTAATTCTAAGAGAACTGGAAAATAAAATAGCATGTAGTAGTGATTTCTGATGGAAATTGGTATGAAATCTGGAACTTCACTTTCTTTATGCTGAGTAATAAAACCCAAGATATAGTAGGTGATCTCCCAAATTTGCTGTATTTGTTCCTCACAAAGTGAGTGCACAGAGGTAGGGTGAGATAGCTCTTTCTTATAGTGCAAATGCACCATAGGAGGAAAAATACCAGATTTAAAAAATATCAAATTTTCTTTTCTAGGTTAAAACTCTTTGAAGTGTCCTTCAAATACTTGTCCAATTTCAGTGCTGCCCTGGTTCCTGCCTATGGCTCTTTCAATATATTCATACTGACATGCAGGTGGTGTTTCACTCCTCATCTATAAGAGCTGGGGGACAGAGGTGATGGGAATAATGGTGTAAATTGCACATCATATACTGTAGCTCTTTCATCTTGAATCTTCTTTCATCTTTTCTCAGTTTCAAGCCTCTTGTCACATAGGTTACATCAGCCTGCACTAATAGGCTACACTTACCCAAGCTATAGAAATGTGTAAAATATTTCAACTTATACCTACCTGTCAAACCACTTTCTAGAAGAAATTTCCTTAAAAAGAGGATGTACCGTGCCCCTCCTTTCTCTCCATCTGCTAGAAAAGCTCATTTCTTATATCCTGTGAGAAAGGCTACTGTCAGAATGTACAGAGCAATCCTATTACCTGTGTCTTGGCTCCCTGATCGTTTTCTGGGGTGTTGAGACTTTTTCATATGTTATTTAGGTCTGAGGAGTTTACCTACTTTGGAACTCAAGCCTGCCTTGTTAAGCCAAACCTATGGCCTGGCTCGGAGTCTGTCTCTGTTCTAGGCTTGGGCTGTTGTGCAACAGCTGTAGTAGCAAGAGACAGAAGGTTTAAAGCACAACTTTCTTGAATGACTTCATGTGTGTTTATCTTTGTTTTGTTCTCAGCCTGTGGGGACCAGAAGACATTTCTGGAGATTTTTTTCTCTTCTCTCTGTTATGTTCTCCAGAGGGTGGAAGCGGAAGAAGAGATGACAACAATGTCACACACTTAAATACATGTGAGTAATGGCACAAGCACTTGTTAAGTCAGATGTTTCTTTGAAACATCAAAAATTATTAAATTTTCATGGGAAGCTTGAAACATTGTGTATTAAAGCACAGTCACCATGTTTTACATTTTTAATAGCAGCCCTTGACTTCCCTTTTTGAGGCCATCAAGGAAACATCACATATCAATGAATAATGCTTTATTAAAATTATTGTACAAAAATGGAATTGTGGTTTAACCCACTGACATTAAACATTGCAGAGATGTCAAAACAGTGGGTAATTTTATACAGACTGTTCTACAAGGCAAAAGCATTTGAATGGCAGCCTTGACTGTTCACTACCCTCGATGAAACAAAGGGTTTGGAAGTGCATTTTGAAGAAAGGGCCAAACCAGCGAGTCTTCTGAGCCATGGGTTTGGCTCCAGGAGTCTGCAAAACTGTGCTGAGCTCTCTCTGAGCTTCCTGTAGAAATCCACTCTTGGGCTGTGTATGTAAAAAAAAGGGGCAAGGCCAGCAGCTCTCAGTGGCACAGTCCCTGCACACCAGGGACAGGAATGCCAGGTCAAACATCACTTGTTTTTCTAGGTCAGGCTGTGTTACTATGTAGTAACATCTCAGCATCAGAGTGCCAGCTCAGGCTAAAAATTGTTCCCCAGTCTGGAGTGGCTGCTGCCCCAGATTATGCATTCTGACAACCTCCTATTCCATGAACACATGTCAGTTCAAAAATTAGCCAGGAAACAGCACCAATCAAATGCCCTAAGCTTCCTAGATGTGCAGGTGTGGCACCTCATAGCTTTGTGTTCAGTTGTACAAGCTGGGCACTATAGCAGGTCAAACAGTACAATTGGGTTTGATGACGTTGGTTATGCTTTGCACCACCACAGTTAGATTTGTGTATGCACATCAAAAACACATTTTAAAGTCTTCATTATTTAAATTGAAAATATTACTAAGTATTTAAGCATGATTATTTCTAAAGATTTCATAATCTTGATTTGTTGAAGCAATTGCATTTCCATTTATGTAAAATAGTAGCAATGACAGGAAACAAGAAAGAAAACTGAGAGGATCAACTCCTGGCACTCTCAGGCCAATATTTCTTAGTTCCCTGGTACAATGCTGAGCAGCACAAGTTTTCAAAATCTATTGTAGTGTCATTGTTACTATGTTCACCTGTTATGAGTGTCGTGAGGTTCAGGGGAAAGCAAAGACCATAAATGATCACACATATTTCCAAAAACTTTTCCATCAGTGCAAGAACGGGAGGAGTTTCTGATGTCATGACAAAGCCCTGGCAGTACCTCACTCTGGAGGTGGTCCCTCTGTTCAGTGGGCAGCACGTGGACTGTCAGAGAAGTTGCTGTACTCAGCCATGGCTTGAAACTGTAGTTAGTTGTCACCATAACACATTTGCACATATAAAATACACCGTTAAAGCTCTCATAGTTCTTGAAAGCTTGATCAGTACTCACTGAGACTAGCATATGTTTTGGAAGCTGAGCTGAATATTTATTTGAACTATAGAATTTTAGGTTACTGTATAGGAGAAATGGGTTCCCAGTGTGAAATTTCCCCCTCTGGCTATGCTAGAGAAGATCCAGACATATTCCACTGGGCAGAGGGAATGTGCCTCTCCAGTGGCAGCTCCTCTGAGTTCAGTGCAGGTTCTTGTGTTCTGGTTAATAAATATCAGACAGGTTGGCTCCTTAAGCACCTGTGTGAGGTTGTAGCAAAGGCATCGTTCACCTATAAGAGATGAATGAGAAGCCTCCATTTGCCAGCCCTCCCTCAAGCACCTTACACCTGGCATTCCCTGTGGAGGCTGCAATCCAAGCATCTCCAGAGCAGTGCCACACTGGAAGAGTGATCACCTGCTCAGCTGCTGCCCTTGTGCTGGCTCTGCACAAGGGACAGTCTCAGGCCCCCTCCTCTCCATCAGTGCCAGCACAGTCCCCAGGAGTGCCAGAGAGGCTGCGGAGCTGCCAGCTTGCTTGGACTTGTTATTTTCCCTTTGCTGTGCAAACAACCAGAAAGCCTGAAGGGAATCCCTGTGGTTCAGCCAGTGCTGTTAGACAGGGGCATTACTTTCCATTTTGTGACTTTACAGGTCTGTAAAGCACATCAGACATTTATGATGTCACATAAGAATTCTTCTACTTAGTATAGACATAAAACTTGAGAATATTGCCTAGAGAAGAAATGTCCTGCTAAGGAAAAAGCCTTTCATCTTGTAAAAGTTACCAAAATCTTACTTATAATGAACAGAGAAACAAATACCTCTATGCAAATAAGGCTTTTCCTTTTACTTTATATTATTTAATACTGAATTAAAAAAATATGTAAGTCATCAGAAAAACCTATTAGTAAAATCAGCATTGTAACACAGGTTAGAGGTGGTGCTTGGTACAAAATATATGGCACAATGCATGGTGTAAGAAATAACTTCCTTTTAAGACATGCACAGTAGATTTGAGTGGTAGGTTGAATGTACAGCACCCTGAGCAATTCAAGTTTGTTGTTAAAGTTACGTATTTTAACTTCTTTGATAACAGTTGGTCTTTGCTAAGGCAAAGAAACATGCCATGAATTCATGAGTGGTTTTATTAAAGCATTTTCAGATAAAGTATATTGATTTTCATCTGGACTGCTACTCAAACATTCTGTTCAGGTTCTGATGATTTCAGTTTGTAGGTGTTTGCAAACATGTTTTGCCTTAGATGCAGGTATATAATAGCATTAGCTTTGTAGTATAATATGCTGATAGGGTGTATGTTAATAGCTTTAATTTGGGTCAGTACATCGGAATGCATGATTTGTCTGTGATTAACCTTTTATGGGCTTACAACACACACAAACACCCCCCCTGCCACACCCCTTTATTGGTTCTGAAGTACCTGTTTGCTAAACCCCCTAAATGGACAGATGGATCTTTAACTTACATCTACATATATTTAGAAAATCAGTGTTATATCAGAAGGGCCTACATTCACTTTATTTGTTGCCTACATAGGGAAGACCTACATTTCAAACACCCAACTTTCTAGTTAATGCATTTAAGTGGCTGCATTACTAGCAGCTCTGGTGGAACAGAACCTTGGGTATGTTTTCTTCCAAGCAGTGCTCACTGCATACCCATGTACCCTTGGACTCACTTCTAAAGGAAATTTAAAACATGAAAACTCTCTTCTTTTCTTTCATGCTTGGTGTTATCATGGGATACTAATGAAAGACCTGAAGCTAATTTTAAGGAAGCATAAGCATATGCTGTTGTTAATTTTCAAATATATCTTTTTTTTCTTTGGAATTGTCATGATTCACATTGTGCTTTCATGTTTGCAGCAGACAAACAACTTGATTTTGCCAATCCCTTAACTCAATCTATACCAACATTTTTACCACCAGACAGGCTAGGTTCTCTTTCTGCTTGTTCTCCTAAGGGATTTCCTCATTTCTTGTCCTGACTTCCCTGTTAAGACGGAGGACAGCATTGGGGAATTAGAAGTATTATCTTTAGTAGGTATTCCATGTGAAATTTCTTCCTTAGTCCTAACAGTCCTTCAGCTAAATGCAAAAAAGCCATCCTAAGCAAACTAAGCCTGTGAAAGCACCAAAGAACTAATCCTGATTTCTGTTGTAACGCATTGACATCTCTGGGAAACATGCACATGGGACATTAGCATCCCTCAAGTTGGCTCAGAGTTTGTGTTATATATTTTATTAAAATGCTTGTACATTGTATGGTTATCTGGTTCAAAAATGCAGCCTCGTAGAGCCAAACCCCAGACTGAGGGTAGAGGAGTTTCAGCTGTGCTTGAAGCAGCTCCTGCCTGCCCATCCACTCTCCCCTGGAACACTGGCTGCTTCCCCAGGGCTGAGTTCTGCCTTCCTGCAGCCCCATAAATCAGCTGTGCCTCTCCCTAGAGTGGTGTGTCTTTGATGGTGGGGCAAAGAAAGGCCTAGGTGAGCTGTGAAAATTGTTTGCTCTTCAGAAATGTGACAGAGGAGAGTTTTTACTATTACTGCTTCAGATAAGCAAGGACCTTGACTTTGGCTCCCTTTTCCCACATTAGTGCTCTCCTGAGCACAATAGGGCACAGACTGCAACCACAGGTTTTTTAAAACCAAAGCAAACCTTTGAAGTCTTTCAAGTTTGGCCTTGCAAACTTCAAGTGGAAACAGATGCTGCCTTTCAGGAGGATGTAAACTATGGACTCTCACAAAAGGTAAGTTTTTCAGGACCTTCTTCTGAGTGTTTCTGTTCATGCTGCCTTTAGGCAGTTCTTTGATCATAAAAGTTAAGGATGTTGTTGTGAGGCTTGTGACTCCCTGTGCCTCTCACAAAGGTTTCCAGTCCCATTTCAAAACTATGTGTTTAGAAGCTCAGAAAGTTCAAGTGTTAAAATTCCCAAATCCACTCCTTTTTTGTGTGTGTGTCCGTTAAAGTGACACTTTTTGTACAAATAAGGAGGCCTCAGTTTAATCTGAGTGTTCCAAACCCCTCTGGCACCACAGCTGAGGGGGATGATGATGGTGCTGAGGAGCAGGTGGGGCGGGAGGGGCAGCTGTGGGCAGTTGGGGTGAGGGCAGGGCAGCCATTTGCCAAGGGCATGGAGCAGGGGAGCCCCTCACAGTAGATACCTGCTCTCTGTGAGGGGCTCCCCTGCTGCTGGGCTGCAATGGCTGTTCATGCACAGAGGCTGCTTTTGAAGTGAGTGACTTTAGGAAGGCTTTAAAGGGCTGGGGGTGCTGCTGGAGAGCCCAGCTGAGAGCTGGGTGAGGGCAGGGGAAGGATGGCTTGGTGTTTTCCAGGGGTGTGAGGGGAGGGACAAGTCCTCCCTTGGGTGTCCCTGTGGGCACGGTGGGTGTTTGTGACCTCAGATGGGGGCAGTGTGAGGGGAGAGACTGGGGCAGATGGAGGTTTGCTTTGTGTTTAAAAGCAAATAGCTCAGAACACCAGCATAGAGTTTTAGTGCCTTGTCTTACCTTTGTTTTGCTGAGGAGAATTACAGTTCTTATGCATGGCAAGGATGCTAGATGGAGTTTAAAGCTGAAGTCTAGATGGTCCTTTGGAGGGCTGACTAACTTGTGAAATTTTCTTTAGGAAAGTGTAGGATCTTTGGTTTAGCTGAAAGGTTAAATCCTTTGTGTGCCGTAATTTTACTTTTTAAAAGCAAGGATGGGAAGCTCCATGGTAAGGGGAGGAAAACGTGAGGTGAATAGGGAGTGCAGTGGCGTGAGGGGGTTTTGCAGATGGTGGTCTGTGGGAACGGACATGTTCCCTTTGGGACTGTGACTGCAGCCGGACAGAGGCTTTTGTGCCTGGTTAAAGTTTCCATGGCATGGATAAAGTATAAGCCAGCAAGCTTTTCATAACAACATGATAGGAAATAAGGCTCCAGTGATGAGGGCAGAGCTAACCCTTGCAGTTAAATGGTGTAACATTAGAAGTGGAGGAAAAATGCTGTGTTAAGCTAGTTCCTTGGTGGGATAAGAGACGTATCCAGAATAAAGGATTACCTAACTAATGCTGGAATTGAGAATTAGGTTACTCAACAGACAGTCATTGTGCTAGATCATTGCCACCTGTATTAGAAGTCTGGTAAGTAAAGGAATTGATTCCTTGTGATTATCTCTTTACATGTTTTTCTCCCTTGGTCTGTGAGGAAAGGTAATGGGAGAAGCTGAAATATATGCCCTTGTTTACCAGGTACTGAGAGTGCTTTTCCTGATCCTGCAGGCAGCCTCTTGAGAACACTGGGGACTCCAGGAAGCAAAATTGCTGTATTTTAAGTAGCAAACTAAATGGATCAAGTGCAATTGCCTTTTCATTCTGTCCCACTAATATGTAGATGTCAAAGGTGAATGTTGGTGGTCTTTGGGAAGCAGATACTCAGGTGTGTCTGGGGCAGATAGAGGGACTAGTTCTGTGCATAAGTGTTAGGTGCTTGGTTTAATTATGAACTGAATGTGAGACTCTACAGGGCAGAAAAAGAAAAGTGTGAAAAATTATCTCTGGCATGAACTCATCCTGGGTTTGTGTGGGTAAAGTACAGCTGAAGACAATATAATGTGTCTGAAACTCCTCTGAAGAGGAGAGAGGAACACAGCTGTTGGTGTGAACTCAGCTGTACTTCAGCTCTTCCCCACCCCTAACAGGGCTGGGAAGGGTGACACCCGAGGTGCTTTGTGCAATGTGTGGTGAGCACGATGGGAGTGCCCTCAGTGGTCCCATGGAAAAGCCTGTTTCTCCCCAGTCATTAGGGATGCAGTTTTCTCACCTTTATGTGATGAAGTGGATTTCTACTGTAGTGACAAAAAGGCTAATGCAACCCATGTATAAATGCTATAAAATGCTAAGCAGGCATGAAAAGACTATGCAGCCTCTGCATTTGGCAGCGATATAATTGCTGTTGGAGTATCAGCTACTGTTTGCAGCTCTAGTAGGAGGCCAAAAGCTGGAAGGTTTAGAGGAGCTCCTTTTATTCTGATTTAAAATATAGAAAATACCTCCCAAGGACAAGAAGCTCACTCTAATAAAGTATCAAAGAAAAGGCTGAAGAACAATGTGATTGGTCTGTATATGCATGCAACCAGTTCACTAATTTGATAGAGAATTAATCAGTCAATTCAGCAGACAAAATACAAGAAAAAAATAATTTTATAGTCCAACAGGAATTAACTTGCACTGTTAGGAACACATACTTAATAATTTACGTAAATTAATTGCTCTTGGAAAAACTTACCTTGGGTGATAATTATTGAAACATCTTTTAATCCACTTAGAATGCTTTTCAGGAGTATGTGCTGTGGCTCAAGTAGAAATACCACATGTGAAGCAGTAATATAATGCAGTCTCATTGCCTCTGAATATGTGGGCTACTGGGCTGAAAGATTCTAGAGGTTCCTCTGATCTGAAAAAAAAAGGGAATTATTGTAACAAATGTCTTTAATTGAGCTACAAATGTGACTACATATCACATGAAGTAGTAGAAAACTGACTTCTTAGAGGTGCAGCAAGTCTGTATGATCCAGTGCTCTGTTTAATTGATTAGCCAGCACTGAAGCATTGCCTGAATGAGGGAGGAGAGGAAGTGTATTTTTGAACTGACAGATCCCTACTTTTAAATCCCTTGGATCAAAAATTTATCTATAATTAGCGAAAGACATCCATATGGTGACTTTTCCAGTCCCAGATGGGTAGCTGTCATTTTGCACATGATCTTTGCTTCTCTTTGAAGTAGAAATGAGTAATCTTGGAAATATTAATCTGACTTCAACTATATTTATCCTTCTATCAACAGTGATGACACACTTTGATTTCTTTCCTGATGTACACAGTATGGGCAGCGGTGCAGAGGATTCCAGTTGCCATGATTTTCAGTGGAAAGAAAAATGATCACAGGGAACTGTAAGTAAGTTATTATGGAATATTTGTATATTTAAACAGAAAAGCCAAAATTTTTGAGAGTAATGATGCAGAGATATGCCAAACTTGAAACTCTGCTGTGGGGATGAGAGGTGGTGTTCTGCAAGAGCTGGAGATTGGCTCCTGTTTCAGTGGTGTGTTACCTGGCACAGCAGCAGCTGCACACCTGCTCCTGCTGGCAGGAGGCTGCCAGGAATAGTTATGCCAGAGCAAACAAAAAAGGTTAAAATAATTTACCATGCCAGAAAAGATGTTTAGGTGTCTGACTTACCTTTGTCTCTTAACTACTGCAGGAGTAATCCTTAGCATGGATCTCTCTGCCCATGTCAATACAGTTTATGTGGGGCCGTGACTTTTGTTTAGATTTCCACTTTATTTTTTGGGGTGTCTGCGATGGGAAAATAATTGTATGTGTAAGGGGAAAGCATTTAGTAGCAAGTGCTATGTCTGTGCATGACTTTCCCCCTCTCATTTTTGCAAAAAATAATCTTGGTTGTCTGGGCTGAAATATCCATATAGAGAGGCTACAATCTCTGTAAGTGGTGCAAAACCTTGACATCCCTCTTAGTAAGCGTTCTTCTTAAAATTCAATCTTATTTTGGACAGGAAAAAATGTTACTGTACAGATTTTTGTTACCACAGGCAGTGTCAGAGGCAAGAGGCCAGATCCAATCAAATGAAGTAAATGGAATTACCCTGAATTTACTCCTGTATAAGTGAGAGCTTGTTTCAACCCCCAAGCTACATGAAAATGATTGCTGTTCTCTTTGCTAGCATTGCCCATATGAAAGCTGACATAAATACAACCCAGAGTGAACTTATTTAGCAAGTGATAGGGTACATTTTTTCACTGTGATTGAAAGGCCTTAAGAATGCAAGTCTCAGATGCACAAAGGTATAAAGGTGCCTGAGTTGAAGATCAATAGGAATTAAATGCTTAAGTGACTCAGGCCTATGCTTCTGAAAACATTCAAGCATTTTTTAGCGACTCTGTGATTATGGTTCCTTCTCTTCAGTGCTATCCTTGTGATAAAATGGGATTCTGGTGATGAGAATGAATGTCAGAATTTTATTTTTAGGTTTATGTCTTTTATAAGCAGTACACATTTCAGCATTGCTGGCTAATACTAGGTGCAATTTTAGTGTAGTTGTAAAGTTTGCAAGTATCTGTAGGGGTAAAAGATCTGAAAACTGATGTCCTTATGAGGGTGGGGACCAGCTGCACTCCACAGACACCCAGGTCTGGAGTGGAGTAATTGTCTTGTATTCAGTGGTGTAATGACTTCAGAAGGATTCAATACTTCATGTCTTGGTTTTTGGATTTTTCCCTTGTAGCAGATGTCAGAAGAAAAAGTTTTTATTCCTCTGTCAAGCTTATTAAAACTTTTTCTGTGATTTCAGCCTACTACTTCAAGTCCTTTTACTGTTCTGCTTTAGATACTGTCTTAGAATTGCTGTACAAAAAGTTAAGAGAATGCCTTTAGAAATAATCCCACATGGACTAGATCAATAAGAAACAACATTTCTATGGTTTTACCTGCATGTTCTAAAACAGGATTAAAAAATATGTGCATCCAATGGTGAAGTAGCTTGTTAATGAAAAAAGTGATGTGTAGTTTATTTTGCTCCATGTCTTTTGCAAGTTGTGATTATTAAATATCAAAAACAAACTGGAGGCTTTACAAATACTGGGTTAAATAATCTAGCATTTAATATCTGGTGATTTTAAGTTTGAGTTGTGCCTCTGAATGTTTGACTAAGTATGTAAATTTAATAAAACTTGTATAAGTACTTGAAGAATGTGCCAAAGATTTAAATACTGTGTCAGAACCCAACCCAATGGGATGGAAACATTCACTGTGTGCCTCTCATCCTAATAAATCCTTCACAAGGAAACCAAGCCACAACTAAACTGTGGCTGAGGCCAAATGATTGGTGGCCACAGCAATACTAAAATCCTCATTTCTTAAGAGTCTGTGGGAAATGTAAATTCAACGGAACCAGTAAAAAGTATTACTCAGATTGAATGGTGGATACCCAATGAAAAAATCTGAATTAGTTGTTTTCCAAAAAGAGCTGGGGAAGGTTTCTGCCCCCACCCAGAAGAACACTTGTACCTTAAAACATGCCATGAGGCTTAGCTGGTTAAGGCTTAATATCTGCCAAATTTTCACTTTTGGCTTTTGAACTTGAGCGTTGTTGTGGTTTCTCTCAAATGACCTTTCCTCAGTCGAGCCTAACAAGTACCAGTGGGGAAAAGCTTCCCAGGCTGCAGAAATTTTTCCATTTGCAGTTTCTGCAGGAGACTTGCTACCACACTAAATTGGCATGAATACACAAGGTAACAAAGAACACTTCAGCACACAGCATGCCATAAAACAATATTTATTCCTTGTTGAACAGCAGTGGACACCCTGTCCAAGTCTTTCTGTCAGTCCAAAAGATTCAGGATGAGGAAATTCTGCTACTGTGTTTTAGGACTTCTAAGAAGTGATTGATGCAATTGATGCTTAATAAGGTTTAAAAATTGTGTATATACCCCTATGGATTGATTTTTTTTTTTTTTCCCCTCAGTTTCACCAAATACAGTCAAGAATCAAAATTCATATGAAATAAAAGGTTCATGAGTTCCTAAAACTTACTTAGTATCACCTAATTGTGTTTCGTTTGACTTCTCTTATAAATAATTACAGTTAAGGGAGCAAAAGGCTGAATTAATAAGGGTGAGAATGATTGTCAATTTATAAAGAGTTTTGGAGTGACCAAAAGTATCACAGAGCTCTAGCTGGTGAAACTTGATTTTTGTGCCATCTTTAATGTCTGATGCACTTTTATTAGAAGTAGACCAAAATATATTACTGTCATATATACCTTCAAAAAACCCCCGATCAGTGGGGTCAGTGGAAACAGGAATCTCTTTTCTGAAAGAGAGCATTTGTGCATAAAGAACTTGAAGGCACTCAGTGGGTGAAGCTCTATTCAGGTGCATTTTTTACTCTCTAGGAAAGAGTTATAAACAGTTTGCAGTACAATCACCAAAGGAAAGGGAACAGTCCTATCAATGTGTGTGCAGATATGGCACCCTCCAGAGAGGTTTAGAAATCTGATTCTTCCTGCCCTGTTCTCATTCTGTTCTTTAATTGCATGCTGTTTGTCAGAATCTGGGACGAATTTAGAGCTGAAGGCTCAAGAGGAGACTTGTGTTTTTTGTTACTGTTAATGGGAGTATACAGGGATATTTATATGTATAGCAAAGTCTGGAATGCCTCCTCAAAGCTTTGAATTCTGATTTTTCCTGATGTGAACTTTGATCTGCTGTATACAGTCTGTAGATTTTCAAAGCCTTTAGCAAGTGTAAAGGTTCTGCTTCTCGTACAGATGTACAGAAAACAGGGACGAGTCTGTGCAAAGAGGAATCATTTGGAATGTAGCAGCAGGGAGCCATGGGAAGTATTGCCCTGTGCTCTTGCACATGCTGCCTCCTCACAAGGCTGCAGGCAAATTAGAAACTGTGTGATCAAGAATAGCTTCACAGAAACCTAAAAGGAAAGGTACAATCAATGTCAGTTAGTAACAGATTAATTATACAAAGACTAATGTTCAATCATTTTATTGTGTCTAATTTTTTTCACGCACATTTGTCACTCATCTGCATTCTGAGCCTTCACTGCTGTTGGATTTATGGCTGGCCCAAGGTCCAATCACGTATTTGTCTGTACTTCAGAATCACTTACACACAGTGAAGGCAAATGCTTAGAGACAGTTTTTAACAGTATTGAGTGACATTTCATTCTGGGCTTTGGCCGTGCTCTTATCAGCCAGGTCTGTGTGTCCTTTGTGGGGTTCTGAGGGGCTGATTTGGCAAAGTATGTGCGTGGGAGCCTGGTGAAACGTAAAACCTGCTTGAGACTTGCCTGGCTTTTGGGGAGGGAGCAAGTTAAAATATATCATCTTATATAAGATATATAAACGTATATAATACCAGGAGGTATATAAAATACCCTCTGACAAACCTCTGCTAAAGCTTCTCTGCATCTGTAAATGGCAGGGGGAGATTTCCATAGTCTGTTCTTCCTTTCTTACAGCCTGTGCCTCATTGCTGTTTTGTTGTTACGTCTCCTCTTCCTGTAGGGATGAGGTGGGATGATGAGAAGTTACCAGAGCAGAGTCAAACGGTAAAGTGATGCTGCTTCTGGGTACCAAGAGGACCCTGGTAAATAAGGACGTCCTGCTCTGCAGGAATCTCTCCATATGGGAATTGTTCTATCCAAACTGCATTGTAATTCCATTCCCAGTGTCCAGTTCTCAATTACTTGGAAGCTGTCTGCTTTCCTCAGGGATGCATCTGATTTCAGCACTTCAAAACTATGCATGAAATTTACTGCCCTGTGAAAACAATGAGTTATTTGCTCCTCACAAAGACTGGAGTCCTGGGACTGCAGGTGATTAGAATGTTGTGAGGCTGCTTTATCAGCCCTGTTATAGCTGAATTACTGCCTTCAGCTGGTCTTTATCTGGTGTTTACAAATACTTGCTTGCATCAGTGTTTTCTGCTGCTTTTTTATCTCCTTTTTATCACTGTGTCACTACGAGCTGGTTCTGTCACTCTCCTCTGGTTACCCATCTTCTGTCTCTCCTGACTGGGTAGTTATAGTACTGTTCTTTCTGTGTTATTGGAAAGCAGCTTTCTTTTTATTCTTTTTCCATTCTCTGCCTCCAAAAAGCAATTCTACTGGGTATTTATTTATCTCTCTGCTACTATTTGCATTTTATGGGAAGTAATTTCTGGATTTTTTTTTTTTAAATTTTGTCAGTGTAATCAGCTCCTATGAATAGGAAGCACTTCTTTATTGCTTTTATGTTTTTGGTTTGTTTTGGAAGGTATTCCTCCTTTCCTTTGGATTTAGAAACAAAGGAAACTAACATCTGTTATCAAATAATACTTTACTGAGGATTTGAAACAGTTGTTACACTGTTAGAAACCTCTGAAATCTGTAAATCTCTACTTAATCTACACTAGTTGAAGATCTTACCTAACTATTCTTCAAAAACCTTAAAAGCCATGTTGCCAGATTGAATCACTGAGTTAGACTGACAGAAGTTTCTGGGTGTCTTTCTGCTCAGATAATGAGTTCATTCCCTAGCAGGGATTCTTTGGAAGGTACTTCCGTCTTGGGCACAGTGTGATGGAACAGCATTGGAAGGTGCAGGAATGCTCAGTGGGCCGATCGTACGTGGATGTTCAGCTGGCGCTGGTTGTCCACATGTCCCTTATGTTCCCTTTCATGAAAAGCCCAAAGATGCTCTATCATCCAAATTGCATTTCCCAATCTTGATTAATCTGTAAGTCTTTAATTGGCTGTTTCCTCTATCTGTTGGCAGCATAGGTCTCTTGTGACAGCTTTTTTCCTTTTAGCATGGAATCATTCTGCGTTTAGAAAGCAGAAGGATAGTTTTTGCCTTTCAGTTTAATTTGATGTGACATTTTGAGTACCCTCCAGGATACTTTTCTCTTGGTTTTTTTTTTTTTTAAATACATTATCAGAATATAATATTAATTTGTTACTTCAAATAATAAAGTGTTCAAGTTATTTACTTTTTATCACTAGGACTTTGTACTTCCTAGGACTGGAAGTTTCTTACAAAAAGAAGCCTGTAAGAGTCAGTGGCACTGGGAGCAAGGCAGAACAGTGAGAAATGAATTCCCAGGTTAAAGAAAATAGTAATTTCTTGAAATAAGATGAGATTTGGAGAGTGAATTATTTTTTAAAGTGTGTAAGTAGATGAATCTGCTTGTTTAATTTATTTTGCAAGAACTGTTGTCGCTGCTTAAATCTGAAAACAGCTCATGAATTTCTGTGCAGTCTGTCTTTATAAACCCATCCAAAGACACCTTGTGATGGCTCAGCTGTTACTGAGGTCTGTGAGTTGCAGAGAGCATGGCTGGGTACACTGAATATCTTGCTGCAGAAAGAGGACGGAGCTCGTAGTAAAACAGCAATCGTGTCAGCTGGTTGATGTTCTTACTTGCAGTTGGTGTCCACTGAAAGCTAGAGGTTTATCTCACATGAGGGGACTGGGTGTAGTAAGTTTTTCTTAAGAATGTGTAAATATGTTCAAATCCTGTAAATTTCTTCTCACGTGAACTGAATTTCTTACCCTTCTTAAAAGTTTCTTAGTTTATGAGCCTGGCATGCTTAGATGGCAAAGGTGTGACAGTGTAAGGTAGGGCTGAGTTCAGGGGAGATGTTTAACACACACAACACCACGACTCCTGCTGTGAAACTTCAGCGTGGCTACAAACTGTCTCACCAGAACTATGACACTATACAATGCATGACTCGCATCCTGGTGCTATTGAATCACTCCTTAATAAAGTTACAAGTGTTGCAGTCCTCTTTCTGAAGGGTTCTTCTCCCAGATCCCCTTGACCCATAACTGTAGCCACCTGCTAAGTATTTGCCTGCCTCTTCCTCCAAAAGTTAACGATCTGTTGGAGTGCAGCCCTTCACATAATTTTCAGAATGCTTGAGCCCCTTTGGGAATTAAATTTGCAATAAACATGTAAAATATTTCTAGAAATTACATTGAAAAATATATTGAAAAGAATTCATCTATAGTTAAAGCTTGGCACTGTTGTAGCCTGGCTTAAGCTCTGCAACAGCAATAGCTGATACCAGTGGGAGGCAGGGAGGGGAAATCAGCCTCTCACACGTGTTTTGCCTCTCCTGCTGCTTCTCTAATGCATAGCAATGTTTTGTTGTCACAGATGCCATCAGAAAGGCTTTTTCTCCTTCAGCAAATACTTTGTGGGGCAAAGCAGGTGAAATCACTGGTGACTGGGAAATTTTAGCCTGAAGTAAAATACAAGTTGAGACTACAAGTTCTGATTTCCTTCCTTGATAGTGCTACAGTAGCAATATGGCAGCATTCACACTTTGATTAAATAATAGAGAGAAAGAAGGTGGAGATAGGATGGACCCCATTTTAATCTGAGATTGCCTGGAGAAAAAATTGGTTTAAGTGTTAATTTGAAAATACAGGCTGACAAAGTGTTCTTTGGAAACACATTTCCAACACATTTTCAGTGAGCATTTGATACTTTGCTATCCCATTACACCTTTGGCTGCTTTCTGTTTTAATTCTGCATTGTACCACTCCCCAGATTTGTTACAGAGGGTGGTATTTTCACATTTCCTCCATAGCTCTTGGTCTCCAGCATTGCTGGTCAGCCCCAGAGCTGGTACTCTGCTGGTGCCCTCAGTAACTCTGTTTTCTGTGTCTCCTGGTCTTTGAATGAAATACAGGCTCTCAGGCCTTGCTGAGCTCTCACCGACCTCTTTCTCTGCCTGCCCTTGCAGAGTCTGAGATTTCTCTCCCTGGAAATGAGGTGGCTTGCAGAGGAATAACAATTTTCCCTTTCTCACCAGAAGGTTCCACCTGATCCAGTCACGGTGTCTGTAGTGCATAGATGCCATTTGGGGGGTGTGCCAAGACCTCCCGTAGGTTTGTTTGTGCATTTGAAACGTCTACTTTTAAACTCATAGGCTTGAATCTCAGTTTTCCTGGGTTTTGCTGTCACCTCCAGTATTATCATTGTGTTTTCTGTGGTTTGTGACAGGAATCCTCTGTGAGCTACTGCCTTGCATGTGGCCTCCATGCTGATCGAAATCCCAATGCTATGAAAAAATGTAGCTTCTTAGAAATGTTCCCTGGTTTGGCACAGGAAAGGATAAAAGCTACTCAAATAAAAAGGGAAGTCAAGTTTTATTCAATCAGCACATTCCAAATCTTTTAAAAAGTTAGTTGGGATAATTTGGTATGTTTAACTTACCCACAATTCCAGAAATTTTGGCTTCTGTTTCTTAAACAAAAATCACTCGGGCTAAAAGGGTGTCTTTGTCACCTTCAAGCCCTCTTTTCAAGGAGAGATACTTAATGTTTTTTCCTGAGCAAAGCATTTGGGGAAATTATTTCGTGTCTTAAATGAAGTTACAAATATTTCATCCACTATTTTTAGGATAGTCTAAGCAACTGTAATTACTTTCTAGATTTTAGCATATGTTATAGGCCAGTGAGCTTAAAATGCAGTTGTTTGGGTTTTTTTTTAATTCATTTTCATTTCCTTATAGGAATTAGTGGAGCTGAATTATTGTGAGTATGTTTATCTCCCTTGCTGATAGTGACTAGGCATAGCTGCAATGTTAAGTAAGTGGTTCAGAATATTTCAAGAGCCTCTTTCAGGAAACTTATGAGAAGCAAGAAATTGTATTTGGATTACATGTGAGTTCTTTAAAGCTTCACTTAAATTTTTCTCCTTACCATTTCAAATCTGAATAATGGCAGTAGCAGTGGAAGTCTTGAGTGTAAGTGTCATTTATATGTGTAGGATTTTCCTTTGTCACTTTAGCTGAAGTATTTGCTCTGAGATGATCTGAAGTGGCTTAGAAACCATGGCCTAACATAGCTGTGTAAGTGTCCATACTGTGCTGTTTCATAACTGAGGTGACCACCTGGAACCAAGAGCACTGTGGTATTCAAGTCCCCTTGTCTTTCACAGGCAGTGATGCCTCATTGCTGTATTCCCTAACAAGCCTAATGTTTGCCACTATAAAAATTTACATCAACTGTAAAAGAAATTAATGAGTTAATTACCATGTATTTACTAACCTTGGATATCCTGAGACACAGTTCAGTGCTGCCTGGAACACATCACTGACTCTGTTTTATGTCCTGCTAGTGGGCAAAACAAACACCTGCAGAGGTGGGCTTAATTTAGCACATTCTGGGGCATCAATATTTTTGCAGTAAAGCAAAATTTTCTAGTCTGTCAGTCTTGATTGTTTTTGTCACAGAGCACATGGAAAGGATACAGTTATCCAGTGAACAGCTTTCACAACAATTTTTATTCTGTCCCTTCAGAGTGTCTGCAAACTCTTTTGGATTGGTGACGTCTACAGCTTTATAAACACATCATGACTTGAAATGTCCACACTGTTAAGATTAGATTGTGTCTGTTAAGGACAGGCTTGTGAAAGAGTTTTTTTGATACGACCTCATAGCCTGACAGCAAAATGCTGTTGGTGGTTCTGAATGCTTCATGCCCTTGGCACCTCAGCTTAGGTATGGTGGCTCTGTGGGTATCTGATACGTAAACTGGGAGGCCAGTGTCTGACTGGTGAGTTATGTGGCACTCCTGCTCACATCTTAATGCTGTAAGCCTCTGCCTGAAGAGCTGCTCTGCAGGTTTCTGCTTTGACAGTGCCTTTGGTGCAATATGCAGCACTATAGTTAGAAAGCACACGTGCAGTCTTGCTTGTGCTTCATCTCTTCAGCATGATTGTCAGGCAGTGCTTGACAACTGCCAACAAGTTAAAGGTAACATCTCTGAGTCAGTGACTCTAAATAATTATGCCCAACCTCCAGCACGTGTCTGTGCGCTTTGAGATCAATCCCTTTAGAATGGCATCTCAGAACATCAGTAGGAAAAAAAGACAAGTTGTGCCTTATGTTCTTTCTGTTGCCTTCATCTTCTCTTTACCTTCAGTAGTTTTTGATATTTGCCAGTGGTGTCTAGAAAGACTCTTGCAAAGCTTTATTTTTGTAGCATTTTTCTGCATCTTTTCCAAAAGGAGCTGCTGGGAAATAACCGTGGTGATGCAGCTAAAGGTGAGTCTGTAGCACAGCCCAGCCACACGATCAGCACGCAGTCTGGACTCATTCCCTCCCTCCTGTTGTTGTGCTGTCGGCTGGTCTGTTCTCACCTGTGTCTCTGCAGATAAATTGCAATATTCTCTGTGCCAAGTGTCCAAGGATCATTTTCCCCCCTCAGGAAACTGTGGGAGAATGTTGCTTCTGAAAACAGAAAGACATTTAACAACCCCTGCGCTCCAGTGACAACAAGCCCTAGAAGAATAAATTCATGGATTGTATATAATCTGAAGAGAAATACTTGTAGGAACACAGATAAAACCTACAGCATAGACATAGCCATAGTACAGAAATTATTTGTATTTAAAGAAGGTGTAGACTAGCTTTTTGTTTCTAATTCTGGAAGGTTCTTCAAGCTTGATTTCTTTATTGGGTTTTTTCCTTGACTTTTCTATGCCTTTCTTACTGCATCTTTCCTTTGAAACTCCTCTGCTTTTGTGTTTTATTCAAGCTGAGAGATATTCCAGATGCTTCAAATAGCCTCTCCATGACTGTCTTTGCACATTAACCCCACCCCAGCAGATTTGCCTGTGCATCCCACACAGGGGGAACTTGGCATACTGGTACATCATGAAGACAATGGCAGTATGTCCAAGGTACCCCTTGAGCCAGAGCTCTTTATGCTGCTTTCTTCACTTGGGGCAGCATTACTTTGTCCAGTGAGTAAATCTCAGCTGGAATCTAATTATCTTGTTCTATTCAACCAGCTGCTACAAAGAGCTGAAAAGCAGAATTCCTCTCAATGCCCAGGTTTTGCTGTGTTTGTTTTGCAGAAGCATTCGTGTTTCACATAAAAAAGAAGCTCAAACACACAAAACTTGCCATAACGCATTGAAAATTAGCACCAAGTTTTGTATAAACTATGACTCAGTTGTACGATGAGCCAGCTCTTGTTTCACTGACTGAAAGGGTCACTGCTGTGCTGGGCTTTGGCCCAAAACCCTCCAAATGCTGGCCTGAAGAGTCAAGAAGTTACACTCTTGGTCCTGGTGTAGGTTCTGGGGTTGTGGCAAGTTGTGTGTGCCTCATTCTCCTCGTTTTAGCTCCATGGGGCTCCCTGTTATCTCGATTGCTGCTGTGTGAGGGCATCAGCCACTAGGATGGATCTGTGAGGTGCTCCTAGGTGACACTGTTATATGTCTGGGCTAGGGAGCAAAATAAATTCCAGTTCTGTAGGGCGGTGCTTAAAGCACATTTCTCCAATCTTTTAAGTATCCCAGGGTAGGGAAATACTAAGTTTTCTGGAGGAAAAAACCTCCTAAAACTGGAGGTTTGGGGTGGCATTACACAGCTGTAGAAGGAAATATGTTCAGTGTGTATAACAGCCCTCATTAGACAGAGCTGCCAGGTATAAAAATAGTTTTGAGAGTCATGAATGTGTCTATTCTGTTTGTATTCATGTATCCTCTCTTTTATTTTCACAAAAAGAAACAAGCAAAGAAAAAGGGCCACGGCTGGTCACTGGCATAGCTCTGTCTACTGAGTGGTGAGATCATTAACTTTCTCCTAGCTGCAAGCAGGACTGCTTGAAAAGTGCTTTGCATGGTCCCAGGTGGGAAATGAGGAATCAGAAAGTGGATGGAAATCAGTTCTTTGACACAGCTGTGCTTACTCAGACTTCAGATATGGAGGGCTCTGTGCATTCATTTATATCTCTTTGTGCTACATGAGGTGATCTGAAATCATGCTACACCAGGGCTGGAAATCTACTGTGAATCAGAATTCCCAGCATCAGTTTTTTCCCAAAAATTAAATGAATCTATAATAAATCAATTCTTTGGAGAATAAAAATGTCAAATGTTGGCATTTCTAATTAACAAGGCATGTCAATTTCTTAAATTTTAATGTGTCCCATGTCTTTATTGAATAGTCTCTTACAGCTGTAATACTGTTCACTTGACACCTCATAAATAATAATTTTCACAGGAAGACTTCTGTATGGAAGACATTTTAGATTATCTGAATGAATTAATAGCAAAGAATTTTATGCATTGCAGAGACATGGGTGAAATTAATACCAAGTACTAAAAGTCATCAACAGGAACTATGTAACTTTGGTTGTAACTCAGTGTTGATGTTGTTGTGCAGCAACATCCCTTCTGTTAATATTTTATGTAATTGGGTCAGCAAACAAAAACTATTCTGCTTCACAGGAACTCCCTTTGTGAAAGCAATTTGCTGATTCCATTTAGGATAGAGAGAAGAAAGTAATCCTCAGTAGCAATAAAGTGACTTTCTGGGAGTTTGTATGTGCATGCAAGTTTAAAAAACAACCTCTAAAAAGCCTATAAGGTGAATTCAAAGTTCCTGTTTCTAAGAGGGTGTGTTATTTTGCTAGAAGTTTTATGCTGTGAAGCTTCAGTGCATTTCTGAAGTTGAGAAGATAAATTCATAGATAAGAGCCAGATGAACCTGGAACAATTAGTAAAGAACAAAAAGAGAAAACAAACAAACCACCAGAACCCAAACGGACTTGTCTTTTGCTTTAAAAATGTTTTCTCTGAGTTTTGTAAATAGGACTTTGCTATGAGTAGGGGTTCTGGTTAAACATTATTGGTACAGGCCCTTGAGGAGAACTGTTTCAGAGTCTGGATGGAAATCAGCTGTGTCCAGATGATCTGAGTTTACCCAGATGAGAAGTGAGACAGAAGATTCCCCTTCCCAGGGCAGGGGTGTGCTGGCAAAGAGTGTGCAAGGAAACACCAGAATCTCTATCTGTTTACTAAGGCATGTTCTCTTGAGGGCTACAAGGATGTGAAGTGGGGATTGGCCATCTCTAATTAAGGTGTGGGTTCCTCAGCAGGGATGCAAGTGCATTTCTTGTAGATTTTTACTTCATTCTTAGAGGACTGACTTCATACAGCACATATTTGATGTGGAGTGGGGGAAGGTGGGGCAGTGGTGCTTGATGTAGTTGTGTGTTGGTTGGTTTTTACACCCTTGTGTCTTACTGGTGTATTTTCTCCCACTGAGGTGGTGGAACTTAACCAATCTCGTGTTCCCAAGTCAGGGATGCTCTGAGTTTCCCTAGGGATGTTTCCCCTGCTCAGGCTCCATGCTGTGACCAGGGTTCTGATCTGAAGTAAGATGTAGAACAGTATCAAGTATATTGCATTCCTTCTTCTGTAACTACCTCCCTCACGTACATGCTTCCCCAGTTCTGTTCCAGATAGGTTTTGGTTTGTTTTAAATTAGGTTTAGCAGTCCATAACCTTTGTCCCAGGAAATTGGCTGCTGGTTTAAGGCTGCATATTGCAGTGCACACACCAGCTCATTTTTCTTATTCTCGGGACCAAAGCTTGAGGTACCAGGCCTTCTTCTGTTTACTTGGCATATGTGATGTGGGTACATTTTTATTGCCCACATCCCACCTCTTCATTAGTCTCATTCTCTGTTTTCATCTCATTGAAAATGTCAGGATCTGCCACTTCTCTGCCAATTTCATGATGGCCTGCACTGGCAAACACCCTGAGCTGTGCTACAGTCATTTCTGCAGCTGCAGAGGGCAGTGGCTCCTGAGGTTTCTTTTGGATGCTGTGTATTGAAACTTCATTTTCTAGCTGTCTTAATCTCTGTATTTGATTATTTGGGCTGGAAGCATAAACCTGTGACTGAAAGGGCCCTATTTTTATAATTGAGCTCACTCAGTAACATGCTGTTTTGTTAGATTTGTTATACAGTTGTTTTGTCTGTTCCTATTTCCTGCTTAGGTACAAAGTAAGGAGGCCATGCTCGGGAAGGGGAAGTCAGCACATCTAAATTAGAAACCTCAGCTTGGCATGTGATATTTGCCATTGCTGCTTTCCAACAAGTAGACTTTTTTTTTAAAAAATGTATCATGATTGGAAAGTATTTTTATTGAATTTACTATAAATGCCTTTACTATCAAACCCGCCTTTTCACTGCCTGTTGCCTAGCCCTACACAGCAGTGCAAAGGATTGTACCTGCCTGGTATTTGGAACTCCCTTGATCCTGCAGTGAAATTATTCTAGATGTGCAGTAGTGGTAATGGGAGCATTTTGCAGCCACACAGGAATTCTCACACCTGTGGAATGCAGAATTTTTCCTGATGACAGCACATTGCCCGTGAGGGGTTACAGTACAAGGAGGGTAGCAAAATCTCCTGGTATTTGCTGTCTCCTGACGTTCCTGAATTGTGTGGCCCTACAGAACGAGATGATGCTCAGGTTTGCACTTAGCCAGCTCTCAGCCCAGCTGCAATTTCCTCGGGTCTCCCGTGGCAGGCTTTGCAGCAGAGATCAGCCGTGGAGCCCTGCTATCAGCTCTGCCCGCTGAGATCCTTCAGTCATGCAAATGATGACTTTTCCTGTGAGCAAGTGATGAGCTTTTTCAAACTGCATGGCAACCCAGCAAATGAAAAGCCTCCTTACTCGCTCGAGGGAGTGGCTTCTTTTGTATGCCTCTTAGTGACCTTAATTTCCATGTGATTAAATGTTGATCCGTTGATGATTTCACTCTGATGGTTGACAGAGAAATGAGGGACAAGCAGGGGAAACTGGCACATCACTGCTTGCAAATGAGCTCATTTGAGAAATATATAAAATAAATTTCAAAGTTCAACTGAACTGACTTTATCTTTGAATTAAATTATGTTATAATCTCCTTGTCATTATTTTGTCATAAAGATGTCTAGGTTTCTGATTAGGAAAGAGATCATCAAGCACAACTTGACTGAAGTATATAACAAAAATAACTGAAGAAATCCTCCCAGAAGACTTAAGCCACCTAGTCTTTCCCATGGTAATGTTTCCCATGATGCTTATTGCACATTAAGCATTTGGAGAGCAATATTAATGAGTTTAGTGGGATAATAATTAAATGTTCAGGTATGTTCATTGTTTATTGTTAAATATTTTTGATGCTTCCACTGTTGGAATGCAGAAATCTCCCAGATAATCTCAGGAGGTTAAACAGGGAAAGTAAACCACTGACAGCCTAGTGGTCCAGGCTCTGAATGCTGTTGCTAAAGCAGAACCATGGCATTACTTAAGTAGCTTCAAGCAGTGTTCATTTTAACTAAGTTATTTCTCTGTGAATTACACTGGGATCAATATATGACAAGAAGGCGTCTGGGGGACTTGTTGTAGAAGGACTGGTAATAATACAAGGACAACATTAGCCAGGATACCAGTTCTTCTAAAATGTCACAATGGTGATCTATTAAATGCATAAAATTTTGACTATTGCACCCTATCTAAAACAATGCAAGCTGTTTGAATCTGTTCTTATTTATTTACAGTAGTATTAATATCATTGACTTATTTTGCTTTAAAACAAATGAGAATTAAAATTAGGCTCAAGGTTTCCAACCAAGGATGACACAGTTAATGCCATGTGAGATTAGAGTTCCCCACTAGCCTAAGATCTGATATGACCAAAAGGTTCTTTAGAGGAAAACCACTGAAACCCACTTGTTCTCACAAGAAAAGGCAAGTGCCCCACAGCATGTTTCAAATGATTACTTTAGATTGTCCAGCAGCAAGGGAATCATCTACCTGAAACTGCTCTCTGTAAGACCATAAATCAGACTTCTACCAAAAAGCTCTGCTGGCATAAGGTGGTGGTTTTCTTTGATAAGATGTTACAGTTTTACAAAAATAATCTATTTAGTGCAGTCTTGCTATTAACCAGGAGAAAGTTAGGCAAAGGTAGGGATTAGAGGTTGTAAAAGGCTCTGGAAAACCTTGCTCAGTTAAAATCAGTAGCAGTCAGACTCCTTCCCTGAGTGCTGCTGAGCATGTACTTCATAAAGGACCAGTATTGGCAGAGATGTCAAAACCTCAAAATTGTTATTGTCCAGTTATCCTCAGGTGTATTTCCCATAAAACAAAAGTTTTAATGAAAAGGGGATCACTTTATCTGAAAGTTGTGAGCTTTGAACATCTATGTGACAGGGCCTTCAAAAACAAAAAAGAGAACACCCACCTCACCCTTCAAAAAAACACCCCAAAAAACAAATAAATAAAAAAGCCCCAAAAAAGTGCCCCACCAAACAAATTGAAAACCCCCTGAAGATGTAGTGAGCCTTTCTCATGTGTCTGTATCTGAACTCAGACTAAACAAGGTTATTGGGTTTTTGCATTACTGTCTGAGTGCAGCCCTTGTGTGTACGTGTTCCCATGTTTGCTGAGGAATAAATCCCCCCGATTAAGGGGCTTGGTTAAAAATTCCTTTTCTGTGAGCAGCAAGTATGGTGGCAAATTTAATAACCACTTTGCTGCAAAAGCTAAAAGGAATATAGATACAACATCATGGTGACTTTGATACAGAAAATACTAAGGATTATTTTA
>JAWWTY010000032.1:6877560-7114065 GCA_035222235.1 Margarornis squamiger
TTTGCTGCAAAAGCTAAAAGGAATATAGATACAACATCATGGTGACTTTGATACAGAAAATACTAAGGATTATTTTATTGTGCTGCTCTTCTTTGCAGTGTTTGACCCTTTGATGTTAAGCAGGCACAAGGCAAACCCTGACACAGTAACATTGAATGTTTTCAGTTTGCATTTTTAAATGTTTACATTTGTGTGTTCTGTATCTGACACTGTTAACTGTGACAAGTCAAGGCTTCCCTTGCGTGTTCAAACAAACAGGCCTGCTGGAGCACTGGACCATCCCCAGTGTCACAGCGGAGGGTGGCAGGATCAAACAGGGGGCACAGACAGCTCCAGGCAGAAATTGTGGTTTTTTTACCTGAGGTTTAGGACTAGTATTAACAGAATGATCATGAACTTGGAGCAGTTCCTCTTTGAGAGATGTCTTTTCTGGTTTATAATTACATACTGCCACCAGTTATGGTTGTTTGTAGAATTGCAGAGTGGTATGGCTTGCAAAGGGCCTTTGGAGGTCGATCCAGCTCCCTCTTTAAAGTAGGACCACTCAGATTCAGCCTATAAACAACTTCTGTGCCTCTGCATAGCACGGGCAGAGTTTAGTACTGATTTAAACATAAAGAAAACACTTGGTCTTGATGCAAACTTGTAACTTTCCATAAAGTACTTTTGTGTCTGCTCTGGTTGTCTAAAAACGTGTGAGATAAATGCTCAGGCGTTCATGTGTTCTGTCTATTGCTAGAGTTACTTTTGTCTCCACGTTTGTATGAGAAACATCTCTTGGACTTGGGTGTGAAGGCAACTCCAGCGTTACTTAAAACACATAAATGCCTGAAGTTTATCCCACAGAGACCAGAAGTATCAGTGTAATCTCACTGCTCTGAATCAGATCTCAAATATGAAAACACAACGAGCAGACTCCATCCAGAATGCTCCTGCATAATGGGATATATTGTGAGATGAAACTGAAGAGGTTACTATGAATGCAGAGCAGCTCCTGTATCTGTTCCAACAGAAATCAAAGCTTAGCATTTGTATTTCCCATCTGCATTTGAGCCAACCTTTTAGCCCTAGTCAGGAGCCCTTAATCTGGCAAGCATGATCTGTTTTGTATATTTTGTCCTCCACGAGAAGCTGTGACCTAAAATCAGGTACAACTTAGTGAAATTTGCACATACTTTAGCAGGCACCGCAGTTCAAAGTAAAATGGCTTTGAGCAGACCTTTGAAGCATCTCTGGCAGTTAAATGTTACAGTGTGGTGACTGCTTTATATGTAAAATGTTCTCTCCACTGTGTGGGTGTGAAAGCACCAAAGAATTGCAATGCTAACAGCGACCACCAGTGATTTTGTTTAGACACTTCAGTGTGTTTCAAGAGCATCATATTCTGGATGCTTTTTCCAGTGTTCACGAGCACTAAAATGGCTTAAATGATCAGCACAGTGGCTTGTGGTGTAGTGGTTAAACACAGGTGAGCCCAAGAGGGTGGCATTTGCTCTGTTCCCAAATATGTCAGAGGTGTCCTGAGTGAATGGGAATGCTGCCATTGGAGGGAAGGGGATGACACAAACTATGAAAGTCAGCCAGTACAGAGCAGGAAACGCAGAGAATGGTCAGCCCGGCTTGTCTGGCTGTGTTCAAACTGCCAGGTCTGAGGTGGTGTCATGATTTGCTCCTGGCAGCAACTTTTCTGCAGAAAGTTCTTTTCAGTTTGAATCATTTCAAACCTCTGTCTGTGACAAACAGCAGTGTGGGGGACAAGCACTGCTGGCTTGGGCTAAAGCTGTGGGAGGGACGTGGCCTTTTGCCACGGAGGAGGATGGAAGCATGTCCTGCAGGTGTGTCTGTGCAAGGACTGAGGTCCTTGTAGCAGCTTAAACAATGCTGAGTCTTTGTACAGGCAACCTTGCTCATAATTAAATTGGTCTCAATTTGGTGTGATCTAAATTATAGTCAAGGTGAATTAAGACACATGAAATAGTCCATTTAAATTCTGAATTAAACCAACTATGTAGTTTTGTGCAATGTAATAATTGTCCTTCAAATGCAGAGGCTTGAAGTAACTGTGCTAATATCATCAAGTGTTGTGAGTCTGAACACTCTTGTGGGGTGCAATATTTGGGGAGTACAAATGCAATATCTTTCTCAAATCACATCAGCTAAATTAAAATAGTTCATATCTCCACAGACAAAGGTCATATTGAACAAGGCATGAATAAATGTGCTCTGAGCTGACAGAAAGCATTTTTATGCACCATAGAAAATGACCGGTAGAAGTTTTTGTGTTCATGCCAAGTGCAAAGCTTGCTAATGAATTTTATCCTAGTCTGGAGGGTGAATAGAATTCTGTTACCAAGGCTGAATATTTTTTGGCAATGCTTCAGGCAAGGCTAAGAGATCAAGATAATGAAGTATAAAAATTAAAAATGTTTAGATTCCTTCATTGGAACTGAATTGAATTTACACTTCAGTTTTAGATTTAAAAGAAAGATCTCTGGTTTAATTATATCCTCAAGAAATGCAGAGAACTCTCTGTTTTCAGAGGTGTGAGGATTATTAGAAAAAAAAGAATATTTTTTAATATATATCATAATATATGTTCCTCTTTGATACAGGGCTTTGATTTCATCAGATAGGTCTTCTGATTTTTTTTTTCTTTATAATTTAGCAAATTTTAAATTAGTTCCAATATTGTCTGCCTGACCCTTGCCTCCTTCCCTTACTTATTATATGTGGTAATCAGAGACTAATTGCCTCTGCATTGTCACCATTTCTTTGTTCTTCCCCCTCCTCCTGAATGTATTCCAGCATTTGTAGGGCATGCACTTAACAAGTTGAAGGGAGAAAAAAATGGAATTAAGCCTGTGATGCAAAGTTCCACAGGGACTCCTCGGGAATTTGCCCGTGCACTAAACTGATTTCTCTGCTCATGTTTCTCTTCCTTCAGGGAACTCTGTAAGGTCTCAACAATGTCACTACAGTGTCTGTCTTTATTAGAAAACACCAAGGGAAAATGATTTAAGTGAGCAACAAGGTAAATTATGGTAAAAGCAACTTGCATGCTTTGACAAATGTCATTTTGAGGGACTCAAACTGTAGTCATTACTCAATTCTTTAACTATGGCATGTTGTTCCATGCAGGAGCATTGGAGCCAGGGAACTTGTGGGCAGTAAGTTCCTGCTGAAATCCCCTGCAGGGGACTGAATTCTCACTTATAATGAACCAGAAACTGGAAATGCACGTTTTTGAGTATCAGTTCCAAGTGTCCTCAGTGTGTTCCTGTGAGTAATGAAATGTGTGGGGACATTGTTTTTTAAGCAAGTCTTTTCTCAAAGCAGTGATTAATAACTGAATCTTTGTAGGCTCTCCATCTATTATCTCACAGTGATCCTATTTAATTTTGTGAAAATGTTTGCCCTTTTCCCAAGTGAGAAATTCCTTTTGAGAAATTGTTTTCCAAAGCCCTTTGTTTTGAGAGATTGTCTGAACTGTAAGCATCACGTGGAAACCTTAGACATGTTTTTACACCTGCAGAAAGTTTACATTGCTGTTTTGCAGACCAGAGTTCATAGTAGTTTTCCATACTAGAGTTGAGTGGATGCAGGCATTATAACACTAAGACCAGAACAGAGAATTCTTTAATGGTTACAGCTTTTTTTCTCAGAAGGAATTGCTTCATGAATTAAGCAGCAAACCCACCATGTTCTGTGTAATCTCTTTTCTTTCTTGGCTTACTTCACCCTTCTCGTGTTGGAAATAAACTGAAAACTATCCTGAGCTTTCCATATTGTGGCTCATCTAAACATCATTATCCAGTCTTAATGGGGCCCACCCTGTGCAGCTGCATGTCTGTCTGTGACAGCCACTAGATCTCCTGTAAGCACATCTCCTGTCGTAAGGTGTTACTTGATGCCTGGTCAGACAGACTTTTTGTTTCTGCTTTCCTAACCTTAGCAAACTCTTTACAGTGAAGATGTTAAGCCACTGGTTTATGTAGCTTTTTCTTCAGCTCCATCAGTAAGTGCAAGTAAACAAAAGAGAAATTAAACCAGAAAGAAGAGAGATATGAGGGTTTTTTCCTAGACAGTAGAAAGCATAGAAAAGAGTGATTCATTGTGCCGTTTTTCACACAGTTTTGGTTCCCGCTAGTTAAGATTTCCCACTGTGTGTGTTACCTCAAAGCAGTGACGTTGGTGTGCTGGCTGTGATATTCCTGTCAGGGTTATTTACTTTTGACGTCTGCAGTGTTCCCAAGTACCCAGTGACTAAGATATCCCAGGCACATGATGGTTGTGTTTTAGGGAGGTAAACACCAAACTCAAAGGAGAATATTGCAATTATGGTTCTTATACAGCAGACAAACCTCCCTCCCTCTAACCTGGTAGTGGCTGATTTATAGGTAGGAGTTCAGTCCTTCAGTTCTTTCATTTACACTCCCAATAAATATTCTCTGTCCCTCATACTGAGTGGGTTTTGTCTGTACCAGCAAGTTTGGTATTTAATGCATCAAATACTAACATCGTTGACTTGAATGATCTGAAAATACTGTAAAATATTTCTGGCTTTTTGTTCATTATATCAAAATCCCTGAACTTAATTTTTTTCCTTGGGAATCATTTCCTTGCTGCAGTAATGAAGCCCAGGACTTGTCTCACTCATTTCTCTTTATATCATCCTAACAGCTGAGGGAAAAGGAAGCTGTCACTGGGTGATAGACTCCTGCCAGACTTGACTGCCAGTTGAGGCTGTGATGTGCTTCTATGCACGTTTTTTCCCTGTGTTTCTACCTAACGTTTCCCAAGTGTGGTGTTGGTAGAGTAAACCTGAGTGTCTGTGTTGAGTCTGTGGCTACACAGCCAGATTACATCTGTGATCTTTGAGGAAGCACCTCTCAAACAAATGCATTCCTCACTACAGTCCAGTGTGTACTGGATCATTGTCCTCAGAGCTGTTCATGGGTCATTCATTCCAGTATCAACCTGACTGGATCCCACCCTTTTTCCCCTCCAGATTTTAGGGAATAACTCACTAGAGAGGAACTTGGACACTCTGGACAGTTTTGGTGTTTTCCATCCTTTCAAATGATCAGTGAAAAGAGTCTGGAAATTATTTTAACACAGCAGCCCTGGCATAAAACCACAAGTTTCTATTTCTGCCATAGGGCAGTCAAAACTTATGTTTGGCTGGCCAGCTGCAGATCACCCAAGTCTATTAGTATTGATGAAGACATTCACAGAAAATATGGGTTATTATACTGCGATCTTTCCGTGACGATGCAGCAGAGTATTGGGAAAGGCATCTCCATTAAATATTCAGTACCTGTGAAATGATATGCTGAATATCAGAGAGTTTTCCTGAGTCAGAGCTTGAAATTTGAATGGTTTTATAATAATCATGAGAGTCTCTGCTGACATCTATAGTTAGATAATTGTTTTGAAGCCATAGTCTATCACTCCTACAATTTTCTCCTTGATATCTTATGCTTTTCAAATTAGGAAGGAGAATTAGGGGATAATTCCGAAAACTATAGTGTATGACTATAAAATGCTATTTCTTGTCTCTTTTTTTTGTATGCAATTATCTTTTAATTCATTCTGATCTAGTATTTTCAAAATACAGTTTATAGTTGATCCACAGCTGCCCAGTTTCATTTTAATGTTTAAATATATTAAACAGTTTCATTTAAACTTTTGAGTAACTTTCTTGTAGTTTTCTCGAGTGCTAATGCAGTATTGGCATGCAGGATGCACAAGACATTTTGTGTTTCTTGTTTGAAATGACTTTGTGCACCAAGTTCAGTCTCTATGTGATCTGAAAAAGATTTTAGAAATGAGTTTCCATTTTGCTGTGCAGAAGTAGATGGGAGGTGACAGCTGGACAGCCATCCCAGCTGCATCTCAGAAGGCTCTGGCATTTGGAACATTTAGCCTTGTCCCTTTAACTCCTCTACACTGATCCTGGGAGGCAACAATCACAGGGCCAAGATGTTCTGGTTTACTTCAGCAACAAAGACGGACCTTTTTGGAGTCTCTCTACCTTTGGTGGCACTGAAAGGAAAGGAGTCACTATAGTTTTAGTTATGTTGCCTTTTTCTTCCTCCTAGGCTGGATTATCTTAATATGAAAACCACAAATCTAATGTTGTTTGTTGTCAAGGGTTGTTTTTAATGCAAGGGAAGTACCGCCTGCAAATGATTGTGTTGTAACAAACTTTCTGGACCAGTTTATTTGGGTACAATTTGATGTTAAATTACTGGGGACAGCAGCATAAATAATTTGATAAGATTCCTGGAGATATGTGATAAATTACTTTTATCACAGCTTTTCTCTTATAGTCAGAATAGTACCTAGATTTTTTTAATTAATGTTATTTGCATTTTCATTAGATGTTTGAGATTAGGAAAATAGTGGTATTTGCAGAACTGTTCAGACTATTAAAGAGATTTCAGTATTGATAACTATGGGTGAATTATGTATAGATTGTAGGAGCCTACACAAAATATATCACTGGGAGTTATGGGGCCAGGACTTCACATGGGATAGGTAAGAGATAAACATTTTAACTAGAAAAATGTATTCTTACCAATACATTGAATTCTAATGGGGGGAACAGGGGGAATTGCTACCCTTGAAGAATATGTGAAAGCTTTCAGAAATCGTGCTCTAATACATTATTTAAACTCAAACAATTTGAAGTCACTGACTGTTCCTGAGGATTCTATGGGAAGTTTCAGTGAGCACAAACAAAAACCAGCAGAAATGAGCAGACCCACCCAACCCAGATATTTAATATGAAAGACTTATTCATACCTGAAAACACTCAGAAACAGCAAATGAAGAAAAGCTTGTACAGTAGGAGTGTACTGGTACCGAAGGGTATAAACAGCTCGTAGGGTACTCTGTGTCAAATGAGTGGCATGGCTGGGAGGAACACGGTGTTCTGTACCATCCTGGTGGCCTGTCACACAGCTGAAGTCAAAAGGGAGAAAAGTTGGGGGATTTACTTACTAAAAGCATTATGCAGGGGAAAATAAGTCTAATGCAACTTGAACCATTTTAGTAGCAATTAAGTATATAAGCTGAGGTACACACTATGTAAAATGGAAAAAGCTTTTTATCTGAACTATTATCAGCTTCTGTGTTAAAACAGAGTTTGAAAAGTAACAAATATTTAGTTAAACCTTGATCAAGAAAGCATATTTTCACTTTAAAGTAGTCTCCACACATGTGCAGGTTAGATGTAAAGGAAAGCCTGTTTTAGTACTGTCAGCATATTTGAAATAATTTGGGTAACCTTTTCTTAGGTATATTTTGTCAAAAGAATTTCTATTCCATGTTCTGATAACACCACTGATTACAAAATTCCCTGAAGAAACTGAGCTCAAGTATAGCATAATATCAGTGACTGGGAGCTTGTAGGCATTTTTAATATTACCATGAAAAGACCATCAGTGAGGCAGTGGAAGGTCAAGTTCTCAAGTGTGAGAATGTGGTTGATGAGTGAAAATCACCTCCTGCAGGTAACATTCAGAGCTGGTGTAAGAAACTTCTCAAACAGCAGCTTTTGGTGCCTGTGAGCTCCTCCTGCCACCCAAGAGCTGGTCCTTACTCAGTGATCTGTCCTCTGCCGCCTGTTCCCTCACAGCGAGAGCAAGGACTGTTTTGGGTTGATACTGAGACACCTCCACGTGAGAGTGGAGTTCTGCCCAGGGACTCCTGGTGCAGAGTTCGTGTCTTTTATGGTCCCAAGTGAGACCATAAATTACAATAAACACAAAGTTTTAACAGGGTAAACAGTTGAAATATTTAGTATGAAAACAGCTTAAACATTAGCAATATTGAGACATGATTTACCTTAAAAGATATGAAATATGTATTTATATATTTATCTTAAATGTTGGATGGAAATCTCAGGGGTTTTATTGGCTCCTGGGGCTTGGGGTTTCTATTATTTAGCAACTTTCTGTTTTGTGGACTGTAGGCAAATTAATAGTACATTTTAATTAAATGAGCGTTGAACTTTACAAACAAAATGGAGGAATTAGTCTAGTTTCTCGTTAAATGTTTAATCTAGATGTAATAAGCTTTCAAGATCTGTAATCCATTACAGCAAATAATTGCATAGTTGCAAAAGGAACTGGGCATTAGATCAATTTGCAGCTCCTTCCAGGGGCACCTCTCAGCCTTTAGGCTTTACATTCTCACTTGCCACCCAAGAAAATAGGCTTTGGCATGGAATCTTCTTGCTTACTGTCTAAGGCGGGCACTGACAAATCATTGCTGCCAAGACTTTCTAGAAAGGAGTGGATGATGCTTGTGAAGCAGTTGGGAATATCCCCCATGTTCTCTGTGCGAGCAGGACTGCACTGCCTTGGGAAATGCTGGGATTTCCCTCTTAGCACTGTCTGGTAAGGGAAGAAAAAGAAAGGAAGCAGCAGAGTCTCATAACCTTCCAGGATTATCCTGACCTAGTGCAGTTTACTGATCACTCCTTAGAATTCTGTTTATGGACAGAAAGCAAGTCAGAAATCTTTAAAACCATGTTCTTTCCTTCTTTCCAAATCAGTTCAATTAAGACTCCTTTTCTCTAACAAAACCAACCAACAACAGTTATCAGATGGGCTGTCCCTTAGTTCAGGAAGAAAATTCTGCCTCTCTCTGCTGGAGCTCTCAGCTCTGACATTACTTTGCCATGGCATAAAATCTTCCATTTTCTCCTGGGCAAATAAAGCAAATTCTCCAGCTTCCATCAGAACATGTGCTTGAGTGCTGGCATATCTAACGTTTGACACATTTGTTATAAACAAAGTAGCAGATGTTACCTTACCCACGTATATTAGTTCATTTGAGAGCATATTTATTTCATTTTAATTTTTAATGTTAACTCTTATGTGCACATTTGTTGCTAGCAGAGAAGCCAGTGTGGTTTTAGAGCTAATGCTTTATGCTCTGTATTATTTTGCCTTAGATATTGAGGAGTTGTTTGGTTTTATTTTCATAAGGCAGTGGGGCTGCTTTTTCCTTAATTCAGAGAAAAATAGTGTCCTAAGGTTCAGAAAAAGGAGCAGAAGAAAGTTTGGAACAGGGAGCTCGACTAGATAACCTCTTGAGGTCCCAGCCTGAATTATCCTATGGTCTCTCTGAGGTGGCTTACAAATACTAGTGCCACAGGGAGGCTGAGTTAATGATTCACTTCTGCATCAAAGTTGGATTCAAGTCATCCATGAAATGTGTTCACTGGGCTTGGCCTGAAGGCAGAGCTTTGATCCTGCCAGCCTCTCTGCTGAGGTCATCATCCCCAGCGCTTCCCCAAATGCAACTGGTTCCCCCTCTGCACCTCCAGCCATGCAGGCATCAAACTGGGGGATGCTGCGCTCGGCTCACTCAGCGCTTCTCCCTCACCTTAAGCTGGTTCTGGAGGGATTAACTGTTAGTGTGTTGTTCGGACATCTCACCCAGGGCTGTCCTGTGCGCCAGAACAATTGGTCTCTGGGCTTGGAAATCCAGTGATGGCCACCATGTGTTGTACCTGGGAGATCACTGTTTAAATAGCGTGCACATATGGTAATAAAAACTCTGATTCTACTTGATGAGACCTAATTACGACATCTAAATTGTGAGGTCTAGCTGTATTTTATCTTTGAAATATCTCTGAGTCATCCATTTATACTATTATTGCTAGGGAAAAAATCTATTAGGAACAAATTAGTAAATAGTAGAAGTTAAAAAAGTTAAAAAAGAAGTTAATCCTTCAGTGGGTTAAAAAGAAGCCAAACCTGTATTAGTGCTTTGCACAGTAAAACAGTCATTCTTCTCCATGAAGTAAATAGTTTTCAAAACATAAGATGGGCTCTGGTTTTTAAGCAGGGCACGTAAATAATGGTTTGGCTGCAGTGGAATCAGAGCTTGATTCCCACCCTCCCTCCTGTCTGTCTGTGGGTCGGGTGTGCCTTCACACGCACACTTGTGGTGTTTTCATTCTTTCAGAATCTCCTTTGAGAATAGTTTCAAACTGAGATTGTAGATAGTGAATATATCTTTCTACACAATCAGGGTGCCCTTTTAGCTGGGATTAAATGGAGTTAACTGCATGATGATCCGAGTCTGTTTTCTTTGCTCAGCAGCAGGAAAACTGACCTGATGCACAGGAAGAATGCTGTTGGACTGCAGAGAGTTCAATTGCTGTGGGAATCACTTGACTACATGTCTGTGTTTAGTTAAAAATGAAATCTTGATTAAAAGCAATCAGTAGAGAACCAAAACTGAAGTAAGCAGAGGATTGCAAAGCAGAGAAAGGATATAAATCTTCTGGTATCTCTTGCACCTGTAAATACACAAAATACAACTGTTACTCTTGCTATGTAGCCAGGGACTTCAGAGGCAGTGATCATATATTGGGTACAAGAGGGAAATTCCAGGGTTAGAGCTTTGTGAAATGCCAAAGTTACCATGGAAATGAGTTTGTACATGACTTCTCAAAACAAAAATATTTAATTATTTCAGGACTCTAGCTGATGATTCTTCTCCAGCAGGTGCACTTCTACATCAGCATCAGGGACACAAAAAGCCATTATCATTGGCATTTTTTAATTCATCTTTGATTGGTTTAGACAGCTCTTAACCAAACTATTCTGTAACATGACAATATTCTGTCATTCTCTATACTGAAATTCATATTTAGCCAAAAAAATACTGTATGAAGGAATAAGAGAATGTCTGTACTTCTAACTTGAAACTGAAAACTGTTTTCTTTAATAGTTAGAAATGGAAATTCTTTGAAATGCTTTGACTAAAATGGGAGATATGCATAATATAAAGCTGCAGTTTGAATCTGTAGCCAGAGAACTAGGAAAACCATAATTGTCAATCTATTCAACAGTATCTGTAACAAAAAAAAATCTACTCCTTTTCATTCTTTTTATAAAACACTGAATGAAAAACCTTCTTCTACATACCTGTGAATAATAAAAGATATCTAACAACTTTTAGAAACTATCAACAGTTTTTGTATGATAGCTCTAACTACTTATTACCAATCTTTTCCCAGGAACAGACTGCATTTTTTTCCTCATTTTCTACTTTAGAAAACAGGCCTACAATTTTACATACCATTTTTCATTAGAGTGTATAATTCATCTTATTAATGCTCTCTCCTCATTCTTTTAATTACAGTTTTAAATTTTTATCTATATTCTAATTTCCCTGGAATTAGGCATGCTAATCCATCCTTTAATAATATGTTTACATTTTGCTCCTTTCAGGATGGGAGTATATTTAGGTGCATTTTAATTTATCTTTCAGTTCTGCATTTCCTGAAATTTGCATTGCAGATTGATATCTTTTTGAATATATGCATAGATATGTACCTATATAGATATGTATCATAACAGGCATGCTGAGGATCAATGAAACCTCAGTGTAGTTTTGCAGATCCTCAGGCATTATTTCTTCATAATTAATTATTGCTGCTGTCACTGCAGGGTAATAAAAAACACTAAATGGATGTCTTAGGAGCTATTGGTATTGTAGTCACTCCTGGAACTCTTGGAATGTGTTCCCTGGAACTGAGTATGGGATAGCCCCCTGTGCCAGTGCCACAGTCACCTGCTCCATTTTGGCAACATTGCAGGAATTTGTTTAGCAGCTCCTTCACCCTGTTGTTGTGTCCATTTCTGTCCTGGGGAGTGGTGTTGCAAGTCAGCAAACCTGCTGTGTTCCAGCCATCTGAACCCTCCTTGGCATTAATGCCCTTAGCAGGAATTATGAAGCCAAAAGGGGAGACACGTCAAATACATCCCTTAAAGAACCAGAACACAGGAGCATCCCCAGTAGGTCAGACCTGTTGTGTCTGTGTCCTCTGTGGCCACAGCTGTCACCAAGTACAGGAAACCCTTTGTGAGTTGTGGGGTATTCAGCTCTCAGGATAGCGGTGCTTTCTGTCCTGGCACTGATTGTTTTACATCTGGAAGTATCAGGGCTTGTATCCCTTTATTTTCTGTTAGGTTGGCATGCCTTGTTAGAATCCATGTGTCAACTGCGTGATTGTTTCACTCTCCCAGGGGAGTTGTGCTGGTCTGTTCTAGCTTTTTTTTTTCTCATTAATTGCTGTACAAATACCAATATGTGAGGTATTAAGACCCAATTCAGCAAAGTATTTTAGCAAGTACTTTCTTACATAGACTTATCTATATACATGTGTATAGTCATGCTCATTTCAGACACACTACTCATAGGTGCAATAGCTTGCTGTACCAAAGTGAGAACACTTTAAACCCCTTTTGTGATAAGGCTCATGTTTAGGATGCAGACATCTTCTGATGGATGCTGCTGCAGTTCCTGGCATTGCATCACCATCCTTCGTGCCACAGTTAACGTGGCCGTGCGAGGGTTGACAGAGCAGGACGTGTGTGCACATCTCACCTCTCTCTGCTGACAGGCTGGCATCTCCTGTTAAGCTGCTGTTGTGAGTGACCTCTGTGGAGAGGTCGGGGGTGACAGCTTGGGGCAGTCATGTCTTCAGCTGCAAAATTCCTCCAAGGATATGTCAGTACTTAGAGAGCTACTAGGGAAAATATGAGTGATCAAAGAGCTGCAGATCCAGGGCTGTTGTGCAAGGAGCAACTTTTCATCCTTTTCAGACTCTTCTTTTTGACACCCAGCACAGCAACAGACATTAGCAATTAGGACATGCCCTGTACCCCTTGCCTAGGCTTGGAGAAGTGTGCTGGGCTAAATCTGGGCTCCAGGATCTAGCCCAAGGAAGCGTGCCAGGACATTAAGTTGCTAGTTAGTATGACTAAAGTGTGGGATTCAATTACTCCCTAAGAACTGAATGTTTTATTTCTGTTTTGAATTTGCACTGGTGATCTGCAGTCCAATTTTTAATTTAAAGCTTTGCTTTCCTATATTAATTTTCCAAACTTTGCATGCTTGTGCAGTGAGGGGCTTTTGCATGTTTTTCTTTATTTTGTTTTTACATAAAAAATGTGGTAAGATGGGGGGAGGCCACTGTTCTCTTCCACAAAGGAGTAGGCAGCAAGACAGCTCTCAGCATTAAAACTTAAGACATAGTACTGCAGGCTGTTACAGACCCATTATAAAATGCTGCAGGAGCCAGAGTCTCCACCTTTTCCTTAAGCCTCACTAATTGCACTGGATCAGGCTCACGAGGCTCACACAGACAGATCATCTTCATGATGGACAGAGTCCCCGTTGGGCACTGACACAAAGAGCCATTGGTCTGGCAAAGTTCATTGAGAGTGAGGTCAAATCTGAAGTGCCTTTGAGAAGATTTAGTAAATTATGGAGAAATGACATAATCATAGAATCACAGAATGGTTTGAAAGGAGCCTTAAAGATCATCTCCTGCCATGAGCAGGGACACCTTCCACTGAGTATGCACTCGGTCCTCCTGTCCATGTCACCAACAAAGATGGTAAACAGCTCCAGTCCCAGTACTGACCCCTGGGGAACGTTATTGTCACTGTTCTCTGCTTGGACATTGACCACAACTCTGAGCGAGACCATCCTGCCAGTACCTTATCCAAGTCACCCATCAAAGCCGTGTCTCTCCATTTAGAGACAAGGCTGTCCACCAGTGCTGTAAACACATGGTAGAAAACATATTATCCAGAAACTATTCCCATTTTTATGTCTGCTATGTGATTTTCTAGCAGTTTTAAGAGCTGTGAAAGGCTCTAGGGTTTGATTACCACATTATGGTCATACACACATCACCTCACACACTGGTGCACCTGTCTTCCTATCAGAACCATGTGCTGTTTTCCAAGGGGGAATGCATTAATATCTCAGACTATCTCACTTTGCTTTTAAAATTATTACCTAAATCTAGTTTCCTATTCCTTCTTTATATTGTTCTATCTTTGATCACATCTATATCTGGGGAAAAAAAGGAATAGGAAAGATAGCGATTTAATTAGTGGCGATGGCCAGAGGGTATAGCTGTCATCACCACAATGAATGGCTGCTTTCCACCGGTGGCAGCAGAACTAGCAAAATTGTATCACACAATTTATCTACCTGTTATTACACTCTGAGAATTCCCATGTGTGCTGATCACCTACTTACCAGGTGATTGATTAGTCTGCTGCAAGAGCGCCGAGCCTTTTCACAAATGTTTTCAGTTTTTCCATTTGCAGCTCTTCCATTTTGTCACATCTTGTTTCCTCCGACTTGGGCTCTGGAGAGATCTGTACAACCTGCCTATGCAGATTAGTTTTGCTACTAATGCACAAGTCCCTTGTAACTGATCTGTCCTTCCATTCTGCCTGAACTGTTGGATTGTTTTCAGGGGATTTGAAAGGAGCTCCGCTGTTATTTTCTCTTCAATAGGGATGTACATTTCTAATTTCCTGTTAGAGGAGTTGTTTATTAAAAAGCCTCTCCGTTCACTATTTGTGCTTAGGAAGGTGGAGCAACTTCATATGCAGAACATAATTAGCACTTGGAATTGTTTTGATCTAGTTTTCTCCAGGTAAACTCTTCCCTAATAGAAGGTTTCTACTGGTGAGAAAACTCTTTTAGGTTCTTGGCATCAAAGCCTAACTAAGTGAATTTCATTATTCAGCTAGGTTTTCAGTGCAGTGCAAATAATTTGAAATACCTTTCCCAAACACCACTTTTTGTGCTAATTTTGCTTGAGGTTATTTTGGGGAGGGGGAGGAGGGGAAGTTATGAAATGCAAACTATTTCATGAATAAATTAAATAACTGAAGCATAGAACTTCTCCCTCGGTTTGAGGGCTTTGTAGGAAAGTAACACACTGAAAAAACCCTCTTTTGGCTGCACATTGAGATACAGAGAAGCAGATGCAAAATATCTGTCATTTGAATGGCTGCAAATGTCTAAGAAAAGGTTTCTTGTGGAAATTTGTTATATGTTTCTGGTATTTTGAGGTGGTTGCGTTAGTCACTTGGAGCAGCTCTTGGTATTGCTGCTGTGCCCATTGTGCCCCATTCCACCCCTTCAAACACAGGAGCCCTTTCTCCATCAGGGCCTCACTCAGTGCAGATCAGGGCCCGGGCTGCACACCAATAATGTCAGGCCCATTGTTCTGAAAACTGGTTACATGTTCTGTCCATTACTGGTAATTAAACAAATCAGACGCAGGAATGCTATGAAAACCCAATTGCATTTTCAACTGCTGTATTATAATGCTCTATTTACTTTTTCTCTAATGTTACATTTCTGTGACTACCAGAGCACTGCATTCCATATTCTCTTTGCGCCACCTCATTTCTAAATAGTGAAATAATCTTCTTTCTGTTGCTCTTACTTTGCTGAAAGTTGATATGAAGCTAGGTCCTTTCAAATTGTTGCATTCATATAATAAAATAAGGAAAGATAGAAACACAAACTCCTGCTCTAGGCTAATGTTTCTGGATGTGTAGAACATATTTGAACGTCAGCCACTTATCTACCATTTAACCATCATCTTAATTTAATTTCACTTGACCTACGGAGGTGACAGCATTAATCTTCCATATTGATTAACTAGATGGAAAACACTTCTTCAGGTAATAGTAAGGTGAGATTTATATCCAGAGAATAAGTATTGGTGTGTTTCATTTGCTTCCAAATTGAACTGATAAGGTACATATTACACAGACCAAAATTGGAAGTTAATTCTCATTTACTAGTCATTCTTGCTCAGACCAAGAACAAAGACTCCAGATAACTGGTAGTTTGGTGGGGTTTAGCTTTTATTTCCACAGGTAAAATAAACAGTTTCCATAGAAAGTGCATATACTTTATTTATATTTTTTTTTGAGTGTGCTCTTAAGACTTTGTTCAGATTTGGTTTTACTGATAATTGTAGAAAAGATACAACTCTCAGATTTCTTCTGAGTCTGGGTTATTATTCTCTCATTCTCTGTTGCATCCCCCTCAAAGAGGACCAGGCATCTCCAGGGATAAAGATGTATCTCTGCCTGTGTAACCTTCAAACCCCTGGATATGGAATTAAAAGGGGCGCGACCTGATAGAGCTTCAATAAACAATTTGCAGAATGCTCTCCCTTCTCCCCACAATATAGAAGTCTCCCGTAACATGCAAATTAGCAAATGCAATTGAAACAAAAAAGTCTTTGAAATGAAAAGAGTAAGAATTATAATCCTTAATTTATCCATTATCACTCTCCCCCTTCTGTTTAAGCCTCTTTGCTGCAGTAATCAAAACGGCAGTTGCTTAGTCACTGATAAACATACATCCTACATTCATTCCATTATTCTCCTGCAGGCCCTCCAAGTACCTTTTGACCATGATACAGCTTGGCCAGTGATTGACAAGTGTTCTGAGAGCTCCTTTCACAGCTTTTTTGCATCTGAGGGGCTCAACTGCTGCAGGCACAAGCTGTGCAGGGAGAAAATCAAGCCTTATCAGTGCCTCCCAAATTCTTGTTTAGGTTTTTCCTCCTGAGTTTCCGCCTGCCTTTACTGATTTAATTAATGCCTCTATGTCCCTAGGTTACATACCTGCTGACTTTAAATCTGTTGCCATTTATCCTTTATTAAAGTAACATTCTTTGGCTGATAGCTATAGAACTACTGCCAAACTCCCATTTCCATCAGAGATCCCTAGAAACAAGGACATTAAAGATTTGATTTTTATTTTATTTTTAATGAAAAGGGATAAAATTTATCTTAAAATCTGACATCCTGAAGCTCTTTGGAAGCTAATTAACTTGCATTTCATTGATTCAGACATTGTTATTTCTCCTTTCATTCATATCAGTGTTGCTTTGGAAAAGAAACTCTTCTAAAAGCCACTTGATTCTGCTTGTAGTGATGAAGTTCAGGAAGGTATCCAATGGAACTGGCAATACCTTTAGCCTTAAACTTTTTTCTCTTGCTCTGCCTGCCTTGCTTTGAAGTTTAAACACACATCTGTTCTCAGGAAACTCCCTGGCCAGGGCATGGCCATATGTCAAAGTGAAAGGGGACCTGCAGCAAAATCAAGAGGAAAGCATTGCCATCTCTAAGGGCTTCTTGACACTGGGGAGGATCCACTGTGCAGCCTCATTTGTGAAAGGGAAGGATCATGACTCCTTTTGAATAAAAAAATCTTTCACCTATTATTTATTATTTTAAAACAATGATGTACAATATTTCTCATTAGCTTTATGTCTGCTGTCTGCTCTGCTTTGACTAGAATGGGATTTTTGGTCTTTTTCTAGTCACAAGTTAGGTTTTCTAAGAGAAGTAGACCTCTGCATAATGGATTTGGAACTATTGATGAGAGATTCACTTCTCTTAATTAACTCTTACCGAGGTGTAAAAGCAGCCCATAGATCCTTAGATGTCTGAAATCATGATGGGAAAAGTTCTAGGCCAGGATCCGGTGGGACAAGCAGGAGTGGTTTATGGTACAGCGTGTCCCTCTATATGGCTTTCCTCAGTAATTCCATCTTAGCGTTTCTGCACTCCTCCTTATTTATCTTTTTTGTAACCTTGAACTTTAATTAAGTTGGCCCTTAAAACACACACATTTTCATTTACTGAGCATCAGATGTAAGGATAACACATGAATAAATGAATGTAAAAATTCCACAAAGAACAGTTAATCTTATGTTCACAACTTCATCTCAGCTGAAATCCAACTGATCATTCAAAACACTCAGAGGGCATCAAATGAAATTAGCAGGAGGTAGATGCAAGGGGGCTTATTCTTCATAAAGTACAAAATGTTACAGAATGTCTTTCTGCAGGTGTTGAGGGGCCTAAAAATTTACATGTGTAAAAAGTGACTGGGAAACATAATGAAAGAAAAAGAATCCAATGAGAATTATTAAATCAAAAGATGTCATACTTGGCTCAGAAAATCCTGAACTAGAAACTGCTGGAAGCCCTGCTCCTAGTTCTGAGGTTTTCTACTCATTGTGAGAGACAAGAATCAGGGTGATCCTGTATTATTCTTATTTTCCTATTTAAGTGCTTCTTCCCCTTGACCCCTGTGTTTCTGTTGGACTTCTTCAGGATTATCTCCCTGGTTAAACATTTGCTTTCTATAATGCTTTAATAATAGATACTATTCTAGATGTATTCATTCAAACGTTGCTGCTCTGATGGCACAGGTGTTTCTGTTGAAATTTCTATGCCTGATTTGATTTAATCTTTTTAACAATGTTTGTCCAAGATTTAACATTTGAGTGAATAAAATTAAAATGAACCTCAGCATTTGAAAACTAAGTTTTGGAATCCCATCTGCCATAAAATTTGTTTTAAACACAGCAAGTTTTGAAAGCATTGAAATGCCAAAATGATGACTTTTTCTCAGTAAGATTGGCGTCAATTCCTTTCTTTTTTTTTACTGCTCTTAGACGTTTTTAAGTTCCAATTGTAGTTGTATTTATAAGTAGCTTTTATATTTTTGGAAGATGACACTATGCAAATAATCTGCTGTGATCAAAATTGTAGCATTCAGAGTCTGAAATACACTGAATAATTCCTGCAAGTATTGATGCAGAAAGTGTTTGGCTTCCTTTCTCTTCACTATATTTGAACATGTTGTGAAACAGGAGTTCAGAAACTTCCAAATAAGTACCTTTGTTATTGCAGAAGGAGGCCGTGTCTAGGTTTGAATAACACAAAATGTCATTGCAGTTGACATCGAGCAGTGTGAATGAATCCCCAGTTTTCCATACAGATAAACAAGCAGCAAGTACAACTGGAGTTAGAAAAGCAGAAATATAAAACTCTAGGTTGAGCCCAGTATATATTTTACTGTAAATGAAAGCTCTTGGAATCTTTTGATTCTTTTCAGAAGTTTGCTTGTATTTCAAAAGGGTTGGAGGAAGGCTGGATGGGGATGAGCTGCTTTTCTCTCTGAAATGAGTACCCTGCTTAGGTATGAAGCATCCTCATGGAGACAGTGTCAGATATTAATATTGTGTCAGAAGCTCGAGTCAGTTGTACATTTATCAAGAAAACAGCTGTAGAAAAATGTTGCCTGGATGTAAAAACAAAACATTCATGGGGAAATGCCATTTAAAAATAATTTTTCAACTTGGATTTATTTATTTTTTTAAATTTCAGACTCATCAGTCTCAATTAAAGACTGAAATGAACATCCAATTTTCCCATATGATAACTTTTCATTTTTAAATTCAGAAAATTAAAATTAAAATGCTTGAAAAGTTTAAATGCCTGGAGCAGAAATAAATCAAAATTCATTAATAAGCTTTCTAACATATTGAATCAAAAATAATCACATTTCATAAAGCAAATGTCAATCTGCCTTTTTCTTAAATCTGAATTCCATTCTTTCTGTGGTGGAGGAGAGGGGAGAGTAGAGGGGAAACTGTGTCAGCTGAGTTGGTCTCCGCAGAGACTCAGCTGTGATTGCAAGAAAGCCAACCCATCCCCTGCTCTGGGCCCGCTGCTGCCAACTCCAGTGTGTGTTTCGTGGGATGGAGAACGTTTTTCCTGCTCCTGCCCCTTCGTCTTTGCTGCTGTATTTTGTTATTAACATTGCCCTAATGGCTGTATTGGAGGAGACAGCCTGGATTAGCCCAGGCAAATCCAACCACTACCTGCTCCTTACAGAGATGCCTGTCTGGGAGAAAACAAACTCTCTTTGTCTTGTTGTTTTCGTTGATAGGAGTTTGCTACATCCACTCCTGGCTGCTCTGTTGGGTTTGCCATGTCAGTCCTCCCATCCTCTCTGTACTGGCCACCAGAGCAGAGGTTTCCTTCTCACGTCAAGCTGCTTCAGTCCAAATCTTCCTTCGTCAGGGTGTCATGGCAGTTCCCACACTGGTTTCTGCCTGCCTTGAGAGCGCAGTGGCTCAGGTCCCAGTATGATATGGGAATGCAGTTCAGGTGGGTCACTTCACATATTGGTCTTTTTGCATTTTCAGCTCTGATTTTTGGAAGGGTTTAGGCATAATCCTCCTGCTTCCCTTTCCCACCAGGGAATTACACGTTGAGCATTGCTGCTCACTTGGGTTCGCTCCAAATCACGGCAACACACTGACAAAGGCAGATTAAATTCCCTTCTGTTCCTTGTTACAGTTTCCAGTTAATAATCAACACGCTGGAGATGTGGCAGGCCTGGCTGATGCCTTTTAGCACCAGTGACCTGGGTATTAGATTTCCCTTGGCACAAAGGGATATGGATTTGTGAGGGTTCTGCAATCATTTATCTTCCTAAAAATCACCGGGTTTCCTGATACAGTTTGAAGCAATTTCAAGACTCTGTTTAAAAGAGGCTTAGGGTTCCAGTGGCAATAATGCTGGGTGTCAAGGCTGAGGCACGTTGGCAGGATGGAACTGGGAAACACTTTTCTTTCTGCATTGTACTTCACTCTGGCCACTGTTACAGATCTATTGCTTTAATAATCACTCGTATTCACACACACAATAAGAGAAAATGTATCTAACTTGATCATTTTCATTTTAGGCTTTTGGTTTCTAGCTTCAGATGCTGCTTTTATCTTCTCTTTGTCTCTTCATTTATATTCAGGGAAACCTCATTCAAATCCAGCAAGCAATTACACTGTGGTTTAACCATGAATAATACTGCTGTTTACACACATTTCAGATAGCCCATTCCTTGACAGAGAATGATATTATGTAGATTGATACCGTCTATTTTTTTTAATGCTGTCTGACTTGCTATCCATCTTTCTAGACATTATGAAATATCTGTCTTCATTGCAAGCTTCCATTAAAGCTGGAGATCATGTTTTATCCAATCGTGTATTCTGCTACTGCTTGCAGAGCTGGAGAGCGCATAAAGTCACTTATGGAAAACTAACATATGGTGAGAGAAAATCCTCCCCAGGATAGGGGAGGATAAAAGTCCTGTTTTAATGTTCCTCTTTCGACAGACCTCCCAACACTCTGCTAATAAAGACCATGATATGGCTTTACCAGACTGAAGACAATGATTCTCATACAAACACCAAAATCAGGGCAAAACAGTATCAAAGAAAGCATTGACAGCAGATAGAAAATTAGTGGCCAAAATTTATATGAAGTTCTAGACTGGATATGATTACTTTTTTTCAGACGCACGTTTGCGGTTACATCTGTAGTTTGTGTTATTTGAGCCAAAATATATCACATTTTAAAGATAAAATCCCTGGGAGGAAACAGTTCATCCTAGGAAACAGAATGCTTTTATTTTAATCTTTTAGAAAAGGCTTTAAAGGATAAAATTAAAATAATCACAGCTAGTTCTAATTTGAGTTTCCTGATGTGGGCCTCATTTGCTAACGGTGAACTCACTGAGAAAAGAATTACCATGCTTGGGTTTTTAATGTGGGTACTTGGAATTAGATTTTTAAACAGTTTTTCTACTTCAGCAATAAAAATGAATACGGGCATGCTTTGTAAGTATGACTTTGAGCTATCCTTTTCACATGCACGTCTGTACTGTTGATATACTTACACTTATTTTGCAGTGCTTTTTCTCTGTAGTGGGTTAATACCAATAGCCTGGATCCCTGGACTTTCCTGAAAGAGAAGGGAAGTCCCTTCTGTCAGTGTCACCAGCCTTGCTAAGTGCCTCTGCAGCAGCCAGGGCTCAGAACGGGGTCAGACAGGGACCACTCACAGAGTGAGCCCTGCGAGGTTCCCCACTGGGCCCCGGTGGAGAGCCACACACCCCACAGCAGCACTGACCGGCACTGCTGTGCCGTGGTTACAGGGCTGGGCTTTGACTGTTTACTCACGTGCCTGATCGTCTTGTCATAGGAAAATAGGAAGGCAAAGACTGTAGGTCACCTTTTGTCATCCTGTCCTTTGTAGGGTGATGGCAACACTTCCTCAACTGTAATGTAGAGCTGTGTTTAAATTACAGACAGAGCAGTGCAAACGTTTCCTGATTTTGCTCTGTCGCATCCCTGCAATCTTTCTCAGAGGAGTCTTTGCTTGAGTAGGTGAGTCCATCCTCTGTGCCGTCAAAGGAATGGGTGGTTACACTCTGAGTTATTCATTTATGCTTGGAATATATCTTTTGTTGATGGCATTTGTTTTGGTGTAACTTCTGCACGCCAGAGCTGTAGATTTTCATGTTTTTGACGTTGTTGCAATCTGACTGATTTATTCTTGAATCCTCCTCTTTCCATAATTTTCTTTTTTTCTGGGAAAGCCTACTGATTTAACTAATGAATCTAGTACTGATTTCTGAACAGCTGCTAATAATAAGAAAATTGTCTTGATGGTTATTCTTGAGTCTAGAGAACGAGCATGCAAGCAAGTTGTTGGGGTTTTGTTTGGTTTTTTTTTGTTTGTTTGTTTTGTTTGTTTTTTGTTTTTTCACTTTCCAGGATGTTTGGCTCGTTTGGAGAGCTCTCATGTCAAATCCCTTTTATCTGTAATTACAAAGCATTATGATTTCATCTTGGTGCCAAGGGACAGCAAATGTGCCTGCAGGGAATAGTGAAAGCCCATTTATTTGTCTTAAGGCCAACTTTTGGTCAAAGTGACATCATTGCCTGAATTGTCAGTAAATTTATCTGTTTGGGGCTTTAACCCTGTGTGTGCTTCCCAGGACTGCCTAGAGTTTGTCTGTGAACTCTGCTGGGAGCAATTTGGAACATCTTTCTTGACTTACTTTTCTCTCTTTAATAGTGTGGGCTGCATTATTTGTCCCAGGGAATTAACAGTCACATTACACATAGGTTATTTATATCCCCACTCTTTACCTGAACTAATACCACAGAAAATGAGCTGATTCATCCTCAGCGAAAAAGGGAGCCCATTCCAGACCAGGAAATGAAACCTGTGTTTTTTGGAAGCCCAGTCTTGCTCCCTGGTTCAAAGCCCTTCCTACCTCCCCTCTGTACTCTTCTGCCCTTTCAAATGCTTTCATGGAATTCAGAGTCATGATTTATTCAGACTGTAGCTCTAAGATGACTTGTAGAGGTGGGCTCTTTCCTTACCTCTGAGATCACGTCATCTGTGTGGGATGCTCTATTGGAGATCAGGATTCTGACCTTTTAAAGGCTGTGGCTGGCTGCCAGGTAAGGACCTGGAATGAAAGAGCTACTGTTAAATGTATGAATGAAGTTGATGTTGGCAATGTATAATAAGACAGTTAAAATAGTTTGTGCCTCAGGATTCTTTGTTCCCAGACAGTCTGTAGTGTGTCTGAATATATGTGCTTTTAGCTGTGGTGTAAATCTGTCTGGGCAACGTAATGCACTGATTTGCAATTGCAGTAACAACACTGGATTTTGGGGAGACATCAGTTACCTTTTTGCTACTAATTGCAGCTTTCATCTGCTGTTAACTGATGAAAGAAAGGTGAGAAAAAACTCATTCCCAGGGGAAGGGACTTTCTGTCCCATCTTTGCTTTAGGCCTGGAAGAGAAAATAATAGAAGAGCTCTCTCTAATGGCCTTTGAATGGCCCATCTTTCTTCAGGAAGGGTTCAAGAGTATCTAATCATTCTTGACAGAATCAGTTCAATGTTTCTTTAAAATCATTTAGCAATGGAAACTCCACAGCCTCTGTACATAATGCATTTCATTGCTTGTCATTCCATGCCATTCAAAAGGGTTTTCTTCTAATACTTGACTAAATGGCGCTTACACCAACAAGAGTTTTTCCTGTTTCTGGTGGTGTGTATTATTTCCCTCTTTTCAGCAACTCTTTACACAGATATAATAATGTCATCTAAAACACAATTTATTGTCAGTTACTATGTTGTGTCTTCTTATAAAAACCCAAAAGAAGCCTCTGTTTTTTAAATATCAAGGGACCAGTGTCAGCTCCAATGTTTGTCTCTGTCACTCCTCACCTGCACTGCCAGTGGTATAAGCAGAGAAGCTGAAGGCTCTCACAATGACCTAGCCTGGAAGGGACCTTGAAAGGCCATTTGATCCAACCCTACAAGGGAAAGGGAGCCTTGACAACATGATCCAACACCCACCCTGTTCACTCCGGTCTTGAAAATCCAGCGATGGGGACTCTGCCACATCCCTGGCACATTTGTTACAGTGATTGATTGTTCTCACTCTAAAAACCTTGTTTCTTTTATTGAGATGAAACCCCTCCCAGTGCAACTTGCACCCTGCTGCACCTTGTCTTCTCCATGTGGCTCCTTGTGAAAACAGCTTCTATCCCTTTTAACCACCTTTTAAAGTACTGGAATAATACAACAAGGTTTCCTCTGAGTCTTCCCCTCTCCAGAGAGAAGGCACTTAACTCTTGCAGTGTTATAGACATGAGCTGTTTGATCCTCTTGTCAGCAAGTCTGTTACTAAATAGGTAATCTGTACATAGAATCTCTCTTCAGTTATCTGTTCTCTAGCATAAAAAACTGTAGGTTTTTTGTTGTTTTCCTCACAGTTTGTTTTTTCTACACCTTTGCTTATTCATACTGATTGCTTAAGTAATAACTGATCACAATAACCTCACTGATATTTTTCTTTGCTGGCACTCCCTGGTATCTCTGGAAGCATGATGGCCAAGGCTCGGCACAGTATTCCAGCTGAGGCTTTACTGCAGCTGAGCACAGTGGGAAGATTACTTTATGTGATTTCACTATTTCACCTGTCTGGTTTTCTTGACTCACAGTCACTTTGGATAGTGTTATAATTCCAAGCTCTGTGTTTTGCAGTTCTGCTGCCTGAGCTGTTATTCTGAAACTTGTGTGTCTGTGCTCTTATTGCTGTGTTTAATAACTGTGTGTGACACTGTGCCATAGTCCTCAGCACACTGTCCTGCTTAGTTCATACCACTGTGCTATGTGGTGACTACTCTTTGGTTCTCCTGTTGCTTTCCTTTTTTTTAAACTGACATGAGTTACCTGTACGTTTAATACTTTTCCTTACTGACATAGACAATGAAATACAAATACATTTTGATAGTTAAAAGTAAACTTTTGAAGAATGTTCCTTGATTCCTCTTTGTGGTTTATTAGAGACTTGCTGGTAACTATGTTCTTCCATTATGGTCAGACTTTACAGTGGGCTAATTTAACTCACATTTCCCTGATTTATTGTGAAAGTGGCACAAGACAGAATAAGGAAATCTTGATAAAGTATATAATATCTACTACTACTTGCCATCTTTTGGGTTGGAGACCTTACCATTAGAAATGAGACATTTTAGGATGTCAGTGGGAGAATTCAGAACAGAAATCTGCACCTCTGTCAGGATGCTCAGGAGAATTTTTCTCTACTTACCAACAAAGCACCAGAAGTGCTTTCCCTGCTAGCACTCCAGTCGGTCTGAAGTTTTGGATGAGAACCTATGAAACAGCTTTCTGGCAATTCTTCCTTCTGTTGCTGAAAGAATGAGATGAAAACAGATGAGAGCAGAGGGCTCCTTTCTCTATCACAGCTTCAAGCCTTACGTGCAGGAATATACACAGAGGAATTAGGATTCTGTGTGTATGCAAAATAGTCTCCCAAGGGAAACAGGCATGTCATGCAGCTTGAGAGAATGTACAGCTTGAAAATAGTAGAAAACATGATATGGAATCGTATGCTAGGAGATAAGATGCTTTTTATTCCCATCTGTGCTTCAAGGGTTGAATTGGCAGCAAACTCCAAAACCTTTACCAGGCAACAGAAGAGATCAAGAATATAGTATGTGCATAGCAGGGCTTTGGCAGGAGGAAGGATATGTCCCACCTGGATAACAGACGCAGGTCTAGGGCTTAAAAGTAGAGCAGGCACTTTGCAAATGCTTTGTGGGTTTGGGTTTTTTTAAGATCTCATGTCAGTTTTTACAGGGTTTTTTGACAGTAGTTTTTTGACCTCTAGTAGTTAAAATGCCTCTGCATAGAGTTCTCCAAGAAAAGCCCCAACACTATTATTTTTCTGGCATTCATTATTGTGTAACATATGGATATGTCCCTCTGCGGAGGTTGTGTTGTCTGTCTCAGCTGCTATTCCACATTGATAAAAATACTGGTTCTCTTCTCACTTGTATATATTAACAGCTTGGGTGTAAGTGAACATATATGCCACAGGTTCTGGAGACTTATGATCTCCAAGAGAGAAAAAATACCTCTGTTTATTATGGTGTCTCTCATGTGGTTCCCTTGTGCAGCTGACAAAGGGGAAATCAGCAGATGGTGTAAAACTTCTCCAGTTATTAACAGGCAGCACTATTAAGTCTATATGTTTTTTCTTACTGCAGCCTAGTCACTTTTGAAGTTTTGTAACCTTCTGCTCAATCCAGTAAATGTTTTTGATAATATGTTTTTCCTTCTGCTTTCTGATTGTTGACAGGAATATGGTCATTCTGTTAGCAAACCCAAAATCTGCCAGCCAAAGAGAAACACAAACACCCAACCAAACACCAAGGGGAGTGCAGAGAGGAAAGGGTAAACATTACCTCTTCATGAAGTAATGTCCTCTGTCTGCTGAAATGTATTAATGCCAGCTTGCTTCTGTCAGTGTTGGTAGTCTGCCCTTTGGTGCATGTTCTGTAATGCTGGCAGTGATAACAGGAGGTGCTGCACACCAGGCTCTTGCCCATGTTTGTCTCTTTGGTTTTGGTTTTGGGGTTTTTCTCTCATATGTATATATATGTATATGAAGTGCAATACATATTCCTCCCATTTTCAGATAAGACTATACAAAAGTGTTTTTGAGGCTGTTGATTACCATAATATTTTGCACAGAATAGCTCTGCTGTTCTGTAGCTCATCTTTGTCTGAAACTGTGACCCATCCTCAAAGGTCACTGTCGAAGAGTGAACAAATGTAATAGAACTTCCTGGAAATCATTATTGGAAAGTCAACTTCATCTTTCCCTGCAGCTGACTAAATGCATTGGCCACACTCCAACCTCTGTAGTATTCCTGTATGAGAAAGTATTATTATAGAGGGGTTGTGGCTGTAATATTATAGATACGAGGAATGGAATTTGAGCTGGAAAAACATTTGATATTATCCATTTACTGACGCATAGCATCCCCTCTCTTCTACCTGCTCACTCACGGACACGTATCTGTCATGTACAGACACAATCTTTTTGCAAATACAAATGTATTCCCTTCCTATTATGAAGAGAACTGTGTTTAAAATGGCAGAATGGCTTTTACGGTGTATATAGAAGCTTTTCAGAAAGTAAATTTTTATATTACTAACCTGTGAATGAAGTGCAACCCCAAAAGTAACTGAACTGTGATTATGAGTATGTTTGGTGGTGATAAGGAGGCATTTTCTGCTAATACTCCTTCAATACTGCTGTCTTTGAAGAATGAAGGATCTAATAAAATCATTAGTTAATAATAAAATACATTGTACACAGTGAAGTAACAGCCTGAGGAACACCTGTATTTAGTGTGACACATTTTGTGTAGAAACATGAAAAATATCTTAATAGGTAAGCAGCTAAACGTTAACTGAGAGTCTCTAAGACAGGAGTCTCTAAGAAGCTAAAGAGTCTCTAAGACAGGAGTTTTGAAGAAGCTAGGAGCAAATCCCAAGGGAACTGGAACTGAGCCTCAAAATTCACTGTATTTTGTTGTTGTTTGAAGAAAGTGCTAAGATTTACACGTGCACTCTGACTTTGTGCAGCCTGGAGTATACTAATGGCTGGAGTGGCTGTCTTTCACCAGGGCTCTGAAGGTGCACACTGAAGCCAAGTCACAGCCTGAGAGTGGCTTGTTCCCTGCTCCTATGGGCTGTGTCAAAGCTACGAGACAACCAGGTAGATGAGGTGCTGGCAGGATAATTGTGTTTTGCTACAAGGCAACGTTGCAGCCATTATTTTGTTGAGCTGCAGTCTCAGCTGTGACTCAGCCTAGATCTGTGCAGTCCTGTGGTGGATCTGCTGCCTTTCCTTTTCTGTACTGTTTAGTTGGTGTCAGATTGAGAAAAATCACTTGTAGTGGAGTCTGAAAGTTCTGCATATCACAGAGTGAAAGTGTGTTGTCTGTGGGTTTTGGTGTTCCCCACGCTGACAGGTCTGACGCCAACTCAGGACCAGGGCCTTTTGCTGGTAGAGTCGTGCTGCACAACGCTGTGCCACTTGCTGTGTTCAACAGGGCACCTTTGTTAGCAGCACTCTTGGCCTTGTGCCTTTTAGATTCAACTTTTAGAACAGAAAGAACCCCAGCCCACAAACTCATAAATCACTGTTAGTAAAAACCAGAACAGTTTTCTCTGCCTAGGCAGACCTGTGCAGAGTCTTATGCATAATAGCACACACATGCTGTCTCTGCCTTAATGAATCCTGTCAAGTTACTCTCTATCATCCTTAATATTATCATTCCCCAAGCAGTAATGGTGAAAGACATTACAGCCTTAAAGGACACTTTTCATCCCTAAAGTTTAGGCTGTCTCTTCTTTAGAATGTCACATTCTTTAGTATTTCATTTTCAAAAGCAGTAAATTAGGGATGCAGGTTCTCTCTTCAAAACTGATGTAAGGACATCAAAATGTAGGGAGGCAGCTGGGTGGATTTTCCAAATCAGTCTTACCCTTTGATGGTGTTGCAAACAGAAATGTTTTGGGCAGTCAGGCTGCAAAGCTCAAGTGCCTGATGTAAAATGTGTCTGTGCATGCACATGGGTACACAGAGAGAGGTACTTTCCCTAACAGTACTACGTTGGTGTGGGAGGTGAGAGCCCAGGTGAGGTGCTGGGTGTGGCGGGGTGCTCCAGACAACTGAAGGAGCTCTCTGGAGAACATCAGTTTTGAAAATACCACCCAGTTCTGGCCTCTTCTAATGGGTGGTGGAAAGTAGCCACCGAACCGCAGCATATGGCAAAGCCAGTAGTGGTGCTGCAGAAGTCCAGTCTGCCTTTGTGGCTTTAGATTGCATGGTTTTTTCATTCCTAGTATGTGAGGGAGTGCAGAAGCTGTCTCTGTGCTCAGTAGTCGGTGCAGTCTCCTGCAGAGCGAGTATGAAGAATCCCAGCTGAATTATAACACTGTCTTCAAAAGAGACAGAAAAGCAGCCATCCTTGAGCTCTCTCCTTACCCCTGGAAGGACAAAGTAAAGCCTGATTTCTTTCACAAGTGGTAGGGGAAAGAAGCACGATTAATCATAGAGTCAGAGAATGGTTTGAGTTAGAAGGGACCCTAAAGATCATCTAGTTCCAACTCCCCTGCCAAGTTTTTGCAATGTTTCTCTTGCTTAAAGAAATAGTAAGTAGCAGGTAAAGTGCTCCTTCCCCGGGGACCAATTACTTCAGGGAATATATTCACTAAAATTGGCCCAAGTCTCTCAAATAACTACTGTGATCCAGATGTTAGTGTAAGACCAAAAGCCAGAGAATGTGCTTCTGCTCAGGGAGTGTGAGTGGTTTCACTGACACACCTGCTGCTTGGGAGGACTTGTTGCCTTGATCAAATAATGCTGCCAGCGACCCCTGAAAGGCTTGTGATTATCACCCTTTGTCACTTCTAGTTCGTAGCTGAACCTCACAATAAACAGCAGCAGCACTGCCTGATATTCCCCCTTGATTAGAAATCATCACTTTTAATAACCTATTGTGCTCCCAGCCTTATTTATTGTGAGGGATGCACACAAGGCTTGGTGTGCAGGTTCAGAAGATGAACTCTGCCAGCTCAACATCAGCCCCTATTAATGGGCAGCAATGCCTCTTGCAGTTTAAATGCAGGCAAAGTTGCCAAGAGAACGCAGCTAGTGTGGACTTAAATAGACAAGGTGCAACTGTGTGTAACAGTGTGAGTGTGTTGTTAAAGCCTGGATAGACAAAAACTGAATTTTCCTTTTACTTAAACAAAAAAAAAAAACAACCAAAAAACCCCAAAGCCCTTTGCAAAATGATTTTGGTTTAGGATGCAAAATTGTCCTGCAGTTTCCTGCAGAGAAAGAGAGGTACAGAACCTCTTCATGCATCTGTGAGAGACCAGACTTACTATGACAACTGCTTCATGCACTTAGGTACAAGTAGTATCGCATTCTTTTCTGTTATGTAAAACAAGAGTAGCAGTAATAGATTTGGGGTTTAAATCTATCTCAGCCTCAGGTAAGCCTGAATCTACAGCTCCTCTTCCCAGCAAGGGACACTCAGCTCTGAAGGTGAAAAATGCAAACAAACTCAAGAGAGAACACCTTGCTCTTGGAGCAGCACCATTACCTTGCTAGAAGAGCAGCTGTGGGATGAGAACGGCCCGTGCAGGGAGCCCTGGCCTGTCCAGGCATTATCTGTTTGGCTGATTCTGATGTAGGAAGCATCCCCAGAACTAGGGTCAGGAGTTCTTCTCTTCCAATGTCAAAAAGTGTTGTCATTGGTGACAAATACATCTGCCTTATGCTTTGCTAACATGATAGAGCCAGTGCAGGTGAATGAGGTGTGTCACATTCTTCCTGGTGCATCCTCTTCACAAGTGTTGGCTGGATCCAACAGCTGCATTTGTCTGGCAGCAGCTTTTGTGCAGACAAGGGATAGAACTGGTATCCTGATTTGGTCCTGGCGTTGATCAGTGCAGCTGGATGGGGGGAAGGCCTGGTTCAGTGCTCGTGTTCCAGGTTAAATTGGCAGGTGTGGGGGCACATCTTACTTGCAGGCTGAGCAAAATTTGAGTCTGGAAATCTCTAAAGCATGATGCATGAATTCAAGGAATTGTTTTTACAGACACTTTTCATATTAGAAATGCATGACTTTTCCATTCATAAAAATAACAATGTTCACTTTTTAGTAATGTGGATCTTGTCCTATTATCACATTTGCAGCAGTGAATGATATATGAGATTATATAGTTTAATACAATAATGGTTCCTGTTATAACTGTTTTTAGAAAAATAAAATTATCTATGCCAAATAGAAAGATGATATAATTACAGTGAAGACTATATTTATCACTGGAAGTCCTTCATGTATTCAAGTATAGAGACCAGGATTAAATAAAGTGCAGAGGATTGTGTACAAAAGGGATTTGTGAACCAGGGTTATTTATTTAGTATCCAAAATTCAATAACCATTCTATAAGAGCAGAGCAAAGCATGAATCTTTTCCTGGATCTATTAAAATCTAAAGTCTGAGTTGTGGAAACACCTCACAGTGTGAAATCTCATGAGACCTGATCCTCTCTTTATACAAGCCACCACATCCTCAGTTCTTGTAAGCTGAGGATCGTGCTCTGTAGATTTAGTCATGAGAACAGACATTCCCAGGGTAAAGGGCTCTAAACCAGATAGCCTTTGGACTTTCAGGCTCCATAGCGCTGGCTGTGGAACATCATCATTTTGTGACAGTGCACTTTTCTGTTTGTAGTGCAGTGCATCTGTGTTAATATCAAAGAGCCTTACGAAAGAAATGCTTATGGGAGCCCAGTGCAGTTCTTGCTCATGGTGACAGAGGGGTCAGGCAAACATGAGAGAAAAAGTCAGGGAGAAACACACAAGAGTGCTTTTCTTGGAGGGTTTTTTTCCATGTATCTGGAAGAACAAAAGGCTATGCAGAGACACTTCTACTAGTTGTCCTTTTTGTTGTTTGTGATTCCAGTCAGGAATTTGCTGATAGAAACAACATGTGCATTGGATGGGTTGGTGGAGCTGTAACAGTAAGCCATGTATACTGTGGGTTAGGCTTGTATTCCACTGGGCTCCCTGGGGTTTCCTGTGGGTTGCAGGGCTGCCCAGAATTTTCCTGGCAGTGTGACCACACTCTGTATATCTCCCTTGAGCTCTCTGGCAGATTAGGGCTGTTTCTGTAGCCGTACCTGAGGCAGGGAAATACTTCTGTAACCAGAAATGGGGCTTGTATGAACTCTTTACCGGCACCCATAAAGGTGTATATTGAAAAGGAGATTTTTCTACTGTTTAAAATGGCTAACTCCAGCCACTTTTGAATTGCTGTTTTCCCTCTGATAGTGTGTCATGGATTCTTAGGAATCATAAACTGTCTAAGAAATTCACACCAGGTTGTGCACTAAGGGAATTCTGAAGCTGGGTATCCTGATTCCTTGTTTTAGTTCTGAACTTTATTCAGTAGAATTTTAGCAAAGAGAAGAGAAGAAGCTGCCCAAACCCTCCACTGAGGTTCTGTTTTCTGTCAGGGTTCCGAGCTATTATCAGTAGTAAAGCCTCTAAAGGATTTCCTGTGCCAGCAGAACATCTTGGTACCACCAACAATACCACCTTGGTACAAAGACGTTGTGTACAGGTTCTTCTGTAATCAGCATATAAGCATTTTGAAGCAATATACATCAGTGTTTCATTTGCTCTTACTGGGTAGTTGCAATCCTTAGATGTGGTTGAAGAAAATTGCAAAACTCCCATGTATTCATGAGGATCTGCATCTGGCCCTGTGCATGCTTATCTTTTATTTTAGTCCCCAAAACTGAAGGTAACTCATCAAGGTACGTGTGGTGCTTGGAGGCTCACAAGGCACATGAGGCTTTTCAAGGCTCACGTGCCTTGTATGTATTACATACCATACATTACATTGCATGTAACAGGCATTCATAAAATCATACAATGGTTAGGGCTGGAAAGGACCTTAAACATTATCCAGCTCCTCTGTAATGCATATAACATGCAGCTGCTTCCCAAAGAACCTCTTGATCACAGTGGCAGAGGCAAACCACCATTTGTGTTGAGGTGAACCCCCCTGGCTGCAGGGAGAGGCTCCAGAATCTCAGTGACTACTCAAAAATTGGCCCAATGATGCAAGAGTAGCAATGAGCCAGCAAGATGGATTCACTTAGAATCAGTTTTATTGCCAGGTAAGAAATTCATATTAATATAGTGAATACATATGTTTACAAATAAACATTCTTAAAAAACAAACAAACATTTTATTGTAGGAAGTATTATTGGTATCATAAACTCTGTAGTTAACAAGTATTAACACGGGTTTACTTACAGAACATACAGTTACTAAAATATTTCCACATAAAATATGCTCAAGTTACACGAAACCTGTGTGAATTAGAGTGCAGCTGTAATGTGTATCTAAAGCATATGGATTAACAGCAACATTCCATAAAGGGTCAAATTAAGTCAGCCAGTTGTGAAGGCAATAAAGATTAAAGGAATAAAAGTAAGATAGTGGAGAATCTGGGTTGTGTGCAAAGTATTTGTCTTGTGGGCTTTGTCCACTTCTGATAGTCTTAAAACACAGGATCATAAAATTTAGCAGCACGCTTATGGAGAGATACCGGTGCTCTCAGGATGCAGATCAACCTTGATATAGCTAGAAAAATGGTATCTCCATTTAACCAGATTTCAAATTCTTAGCCCTTGCATCCTTGACTAAGAAGAAGCACTGACAGTCAGTTGAGTACAGTAAGAAATGCCGCTTCCAATTCTTCTTACAACAAAACAGTTCTCACTCCTCCCTGCATGCTCTTCCAAAACTAATCTCCTGAAGAACTGACAGCTGGTGAGAATGCAACTGTAGTAAGACAGCTAGTTAGGGTTTAGCCAAATGACTTGTTTTGGGGGAAGGGCAGGAATTTAAGTGAAAGACTGAATGCGTTGCCTGCCATCCCATCCCAGCTCTGTTTATCTTTGTGGAGGCGCCGAAGCTTTTACAGGCCCAGGACTGTGAGTTACTGCCAGTACCCAATTCAAGAGTGGTTTCACTCATACAACCAAGGCATCCTGCTCATCAGAACCACAGTCAAGACCGTGAGTCCAATTGTTTATTTAGTTTAAACCCAGATCTCTTTGACGTTTGAGGCAAGACCATCAGACTCTTCCACCAAATAGTCCACCAAGAGGGAACGCCACTATAGAAAGCCAAACGATAGAGACAATATACCATATAACATTTAGTTGAACTACAAAGAACTACCATGGCTAAAAGCAAATACAAAATGAGAGACTAGGGGGGGAAAGGTTTAAATTGGGCAAATGAAGGGGCTAACTTAATAGTCTTGACTGTGCAACCACTGCATGGAGATGTAGTCCAGTTTCCCTTTGGGACAAACGGGAGGCTGAGCAGGGCAGAACCCTTGTCATCCTTAGCAAAACATGAGGAAATAGCTTTAAGGAACAGAGGGGTCACTCTGAAGAACAAGACTGTCATTGAACAATAGTAATACAGTAAAGGCACCACCCACGCTTAATTTCAGTCCAAAGCAGTTGAAGATAGGCAAAACATTTAGGTGAAGAAAAAATCCTGACAGTCTGCAAAGTGAGAATTGTTACCATCTGCCCTAAAACAGGAGGACTGAGAGGGAATATTCTGATGCCCTTATTCCCCCAGCAGCTTTCTGTGTCATATGATATGTCTCTTCTTATTTTGGAGGTTCCCAAAATTTCAAATCAAACGAAGTAAACTGAAATAAAATCTTCCGCTGTTTGTATCATCCTGCAGAATTCTCTACCAGCCAGAAAGGTCCCATATGCTCTTAATTGTAACAGTCTTCATAAATTCCTTGTGAAAGTGTCTTTGTCCCTTATTGTATATATATTTTTTGCGTTCTCTATAGGATGGTGTGAAAGTACAATAATAGATGTTAGGGATTGTACCAAGATGTTTGGTCTCAGTTTTTCACAGGTCTAGTGATTATTAATAGGTTTTATACAAAATTCCTCTCTGAAATAATATATTACAGTATATTGTTCTCTCTCTCTTCCTCTGTCTCAAGGCAGGAACATAGTGTAAATGTTTAAGCAGACATAAAGTTTCTCTAGATTGTGCTACTTCTCATCATGGATTTTAGTTTCAAGTAAAAAAATTTAGTCACAAGGATCTGTGTTCCATTGTGAAATACAAATGGAGTTTATAATTCAACCTTCAGTGTGTATTGCTGAATGGTATTAACCCACTCTTCGGCCTACAGTTGGCTGGATACCAAGAGTGTCCAGGTGGAAGTTCCTTCCTTCCATTTCCTTTTTTTTTTTTTTAAATTTTATATTTTTTTAGATTTCTTTTTTTTGCCTTCCGGTTGAGTGTTTGTGTCATGTGTGTATTTGCGTGTGGTTTGTAAAGGATTTCATTTAAAAAAAAAAAAAGAAAAAAGAGAAAAAAAGAAAAAGAAAGAAAAACTCAAACAGTTACTTCTGTCTTGCTGTTGGTTATGAAGTAGGGCTGTGGGCCCAAGTAGTGCTGGCTCCGGGTCGTCAGCGGGTCACTTAACGTGGGGTCTCCCATCCCGTGCTTCCCCTTGTTTGCGTACGCTTGCCTCCGCAGGGACTGGTCGGTGGGGTCCCAGGTCTTGTAGTGGGCATTGTAGCCCAGCGGGTGTGTGTGTATCTTGCCCATCCTGGCCTTGTGCCCGTTCTGCCTGGTGAGCCCGCTGTCGATGGTGTAGGCTCGCTCGTCGTCCAGGCGCACTGGGTGCAGGGGCAGGCTCCCCTTGGCCGCCAGCTCGGCCAGGTGCCGGCGCTTCGTGTAGAAGTCATCGTTGACTTTGTCAGCTGTTTGGATTGAAAAGGGGGAGTGACACAAAAAAAGATTAGTTGGACACAAGAAGAAGGTTAAACAGTTTGCAGCAGGTCATGCTCAGTTCCATCTGCCAATCGGAACAGTTACGGGTGCATCAGTAGGAGAAATTCATGCCACCTCCTGGCCCTGAATTTCTCTCTGTAGCATATTTTTGGATGCCATTATTCAGGCTTTTCATATATGCAGACAAAACAACCCTGTTGCCCTATAGCAAAAGACTGTCCCTGCCCCCAAACCCGCAGGTTGTGCTGATATTTACGTTCTGGGAAGGGGTCCTATAATACAGGAAATTAGGGAAGTGTACAGAAAGACACAGGCTTTCTTAGAAATATCGTGGCATCTTGAGTTGCACATCCCTTTAAATGCAAAGGGGCATGTGGGTGTTTAACCAAGCCAGGTTTAAGGTCTGGTAGTGTGTGATGAAGTGGGCCCATTCAATGTGGAATAAAGCCTTTGGGCAAAATTAAGGATGGGATCCGTTCTTCTAAGTGGTTGGAAGCTCACTAATGCTTTATGGGGCTGAAAATATTCTGGGTTGTTGAAGGCTGGGTATTTACCCTGTAATTTTACAGACCATGAAAATCCTAAATTCCAGTATTTGACATCATTTTCTGGGGTCAGTGCCACTAAAAAATACAGCAACAGCCCTGCCAAGAAATCCTGCATTGCAGTCCTCAAACCCGAATTTTGCCTTCTGCAGTTTCCTAGGCAAGTGTCTTCCAGTGCATGCCTTTCTCAAGTTTGATTGTTGTTCTTGCTGGCATTTAGTTGGCCTTGCTTGAAAGTATGAACCCTGCTCAGGAAGCTTAAGGCATTCTGCAGCAGTCCAGCAACTCATTGCAATTTTGGGACTGAGTTTCAGGGGTCTGAGGGAAGGTAACTGAATTTCATTTTTTTCAGATCTTGCCTTTCATGTAAAGAGTGTTTATTTTCGCCCTTCGAAAATCTAGATCTTTATTTAAGATGGTGCCAAATATGTGGATCAGCTAGCACGGTGGGTTAATCAGCAGTGGTGTGCCGTGGATATATGATTGTGTCAGCCTGGATTTGGCTTCTGCTGTGCCCTGGTGGATCCATCCCTTTCCCTTGAAGCTATGCCATGCAAGGCTTCTCTGTAGAAGCCTTGGGCACGTAGCTGTCTGTACAGCTCAGCTCCTCTTGCCTTCATGAGTAGGTTTTTAATTCCCTGCACTGTTTTTTGTTTAGCTTCGCTCCTTTTTTCTCTCCGCAGTATTCCTAGGAGGCTTTTGGTGCACTTTGAATTTTCTCCTTTTCTCTAGTTCTGAACTGGATCTTTATGCAAGGCGGGAAAATTCCCATGAGCACCATATTAATCTTCAAGATCAGGCTTCAGTTCTGCATCCTCCTTGGCCTGGCCCCTCAACAGGGAGGAATATTACCAAAAGCAGTTGCTATTTATCATCTCATGACAATTCTTGTGTAATGACTGTGCAACTGGACTTTGCTCTTAAATCCTTAATGTCATCATTAAAGAGGTGTTTCTTCTTCAATGAGCTGAAATTGCTCTTGGCTCTGCTGTAAAACTGGGCTTTGTGTGTTTCACCCATCTCCATCTGTTTCCCTTTTCAATCATTGAGTGATTGCTTTTCTGTGGCATACAGGTGTCTTCTGCTTTAAACAAATCACAGGATGGAGATAATGGCCTGCTCTAATTTCAGCCCATGATGTGTAATTGCAATTGCTGATAGACCTGCAATGTGTTACAAACAGAGTCTGTGAGGTTCTGCTTTGATTTTGGCTTGAGCTTTTTCATTTGGAGATCTGTAATCTGAATAATTAAGAAGTTGTACCTATTTCTCCTTGCAAGAGCTGTTTCCAATCCTTGTCCATTTAATTTGTTAATATTCACTGAATGCCACAGAACTATTATATACAAGTTGAATGAAAATGGGAGGGAAATGCGTTTGCATTGCTAATTTCTCATTAATCTGTTATCAGTAATGGAGAAAAATGATTGCAGAAAAGACATTGTGAATATTCACACAAGTATTTATTTTTATAAATTTTTACATCAAAGGCACTGCCAGCAAGCTGGTGAGGGGAGCAAATTTCTGTATCATATGACTTAGACCTTGTCTGTGTATGGAAAGTCCTGCTGGCTTATATAATTAAATTCAGCACAGTTAATTATGTCCAACTTCTAATATAGATACATTTGTATGCCTGTTTCTTATTTAAATAGTTTAATTTGCATACAAAAATTAAAAACTAAGCTAATCTCACAGAAAAATAGAGTAAATTTGTAAGTTTGTAGTTTTAGTTTTATCTCAGTTATACTCAGCGGTTTGCCTTACGTAGCCAAGATCTTTAATCAATTACAAGGTAAATAATGACTTTTGTTTAGAGATACAGCAGAAGTGATGCAGTAAATAATGACCAAAAATCGCAGATATTTGCATTGCCTGATTTTTCCTGCTGTTTTTCTCTTTTGCATGGCTAAATGAAACTGGTCACAACAAACTCAAGCTTCTTCCTCAGTTTCTTTTAATTTTTTCTCACTTGGATGTTCTCCACTGCCAGCAGTGGTCCTGGCACTCTGAATTTTGTCCCTGGCATTACATGTGTTATTCAGATTTCCAATCTCATCAAGGCTGATGTTCTACAGAAGAGTAAACTGTATTACTGCTGTATAGAAAAACACCCCCACTGTTAAAACTACGGGAGAAAGAAATCAGCCTCACAGGAATTATGTCTATGACACATATAAGTTAATTTGCTCTTGTTTATTTTGCCATGTTATTATGTAAAATTTTCAACTCTTTGTTCCTTATGGAAGATCACACAGAAAGTGAAATGATTAATTCTGTAAATACGGTTGCATTAGAGTTCCTTTATCTAACAGAGTCCATAGTCCCTTTCTAGAGACTTCCCAACTGTTGTTCAGAAACCAGGCTTGGAGGGAACAAGCCAGGATTTGCTCTGTAAATCCTTGTCAGCAAAGTCAAGCAGAAATCTGGCAAACCCATGAGGGAACGGCTGATTCTGTGTGTTTGGTGTGGCAGTGCCAGTGTGGGAGAGCTGCTGCTTGTGTTTGTCCTGATCAAATAATGGTTTGCAGGGTTTTGCCCAAGAATTTCATCTCTGCCCAGGAGTTCAATGCTAGCAGTGGAAGCCAACCCCTTTGTCTAATGCTTTCACCTCCCTAAAGGTGTTCCCTTTCAGCTTGCACACTCCAGTTTACACAGAGGCACATGTGCCAGAAACAGGTGAGGGGAAAAACCATCATAGCAAAACCTGCGTTGATAAACCCAAACTGTTCAGCTGTTCAGAAGGGCTTTTGGCAAGTCCTACGGCAGTCCTTGTTCTTCCAGCCTGGCTACATTACAGCTTTTATAACTGTGCCCCAGTGTGAGTGACCTGCTGCTCCTACTGCCCAAACAGGCTTTATACCTCTTCTTTTCAAAGCAGAAGACATTCAGAAGTGTTATATTGAGCATGTTATTTACCAAAAAAAAGTATATTAATAGTATCCCGATGGCAACTACTTTAAAAATCATCTGCGAATCTGAGGGAGTTTGTTTTTCCTTTAAGCAGACCCTATGAATGTTTTGTGGACTTCAAACACCCGAGGAGATATTTTGGAGTTAGAGGCTGGATTTATTATGTGACCTTAGGTACATGACTCAACTTCTCCCTGCCTTGGTTTCACCTGCTGTAAAATGAGCTGTTAGCACATTGGAGGAGGTTGTTGTGTTAGGAAGTCGAATTGCTATTTGTAGAGTCTACTGAGATTTTGGGTGAAAGGTGCTATGGAAGTGCCTTTTGCTTTGGCTTCTGTATATTGATCAGTAAAACAGGATGTAAAGATATCACTGTTGTGTTTGCAAAAGCAGTAAAGAATTAAAATTGCAACATTGCCAAATAAACAATAGAAAAAGGAGATTCAGAGCACTATTATTTGTGTTTCTTTCTCTTGGTAGCTAATTAGAAAAACGTTCTTGGTTTCAATACTTCTCTAAGGTTTTTACTTTAAGATAATGCATCCATAAATTGAGTTCCTTTTGTAGTTGTTCATCTGAAAAAAAGAGAGTTGAAATATGAACTTTTTCCAACCTAAAGTGTGTGCCTGGGAGGGAGGGGAAGAACTTGGGCTTTATTCCTGTTATGCATGAAATGAATAACTGAAAAAATGCAGAAAGAGTGTACAGATCAAAAGCAGGACTTCTCCTTCCCAGCTGAGTACCTTAACTATTAACCTAAGAGATGCTTTCTGTTCCTTTGTCTTTCTAGACTAGTAAATCTTGAATTTTCTTCTGCTTCAGAGTGCAAGTTCGCCAGGATGTGAATCTGGGTGGGGATGCATCTCACTGATAGGGAATTTAGATTTGAATCCCACTCAGAGCAGTTGTACCACCACGAGCTTAGATCCAAAAAGGGAGTCACTGCACTCCTCATACTTATCTGAATCCAGCAGTGTCTTTTGATCTTGAATTTGCTAGTACTGGTGTCAAGTGTCTCAGCGTGGGACCCTGGCTTGCTTCCCTGAATTTTGATTTGAAAGGAGATGGCCACCATGCTGCTTGGAATAACAAGATCATGGACATGCCTGGGAAATCCACAGTGGCTTAAGGCTCTTTTAGATGAAGTGACCAGAAAGAAACAGGCTTTTCACGATATGTTTTTCTTCAAGTTTCACCCTTCTGCCTAAATCTGGCACTAACAGAGACAAGCTTTATTCTTCTGCTGATTGATAATTGCCCATGACCAAACCTGGAGGTTCACATATTTCTTCATAATCCACAGTTATACAGAGAAAGCACGCAGACCAGTGAGTCTCTTACAGAGTAAATGCCATGGATGAAAACATGTTTTCTCAAATATCAGTGGCAAAAGCCCTTGTGGCTGCTATAGGGCCAGAATTTCTCACTGTGCTTATCTGAGTTATCTGTACTGTGGGAGGTCCTAAAGCCATGTAATGTTGTTGTCTCCCCTAACTGAAGTCATCTCCAGAGTCACTGTGTAACCACTTGTGCCATAGAGGCATGTGGACATGCATTAGCATTGAGCAGTGCTTGCTTTTCCCTGGAAAATAATGTAGGGATTTTAACACTTTTCCTCACTGGCAATGCTCTTATCTTTGTGGGTCCATCAGAGGGCTCTGAATGCTTGCACCACATCTTACAGCTGTGGGAGAAGTATAGAATCCTGAAAGACAGTTCTGTCCTTCAGCTTTTGTGAAAGTAGGCTCCTAGGAGTGGGAAGAAGTCTCTGAAGTGAGAGAAGAGAATCCACAAAGGAGTGAGCCCTTATAAAAGCTCTAAAGGCATTAAAAAATCAAAACACAAACACAAACTTCAGTGAGAGCTTACAGTCGCAGTCAGAAGATACAAAAATACATAGGGAACACTGTCTCTCAGTAGATGGTTCAAATATTCTTTGTTATCTGAACATATTTTAAGAACTGCAATGAGAAATGCAGAGGTTTCTCCAGCCAGAAAGAGACTGTGTTTCAAGTTAAGGGCTGGAGATGCAGAAAGCAAGCCAATGGAAAGTGCTGGGAGGCAGGACAGCAATGAAATTGGTACAGTGACACACCGGATAACAGCTACAATCCACTAACTGCCTGTTTGTGGATGTGGTCTGTGTAACAGTAAGGCTTTGTAATATTTAGCACTTTATACCAAGGCTTTGGTTCTACAGCCCTGCGACTGCTGAGACGTGGGTGTAGTCACCTGAAGCTGTGGGAATCTTAAATTTCTCTAAGGAATGAAAGTGAAAACTCAAGGAGAGACAAAAGGGTGATGAAGCCTGACTCAAAGACAACATGAGAATTTTGCCCAGGGAAATACTAGAATGCTGCCTTTGGTGGTGCTGTTTATCCTGTCTCAATGTGTGATTGCTTATTCATTTGCCTTTCCAAGCTGGCATCCAAGACAGTATGTTCAAAGGCTTCCAAGACATGAACCAGCTCTATGTGAGAGCTCTTGCAGGATTTCATCTGTAAATCAAAGCATCATTTGTACACGAGCACAAGTTTATTCTTGGCTGAGGGGAAAAAACAGCAAGGACAGAGTTCATCTTAGCTGTCCTCAGGTACGAACAGAATCCAATCAATTCCCAGAGAAGTGCGTTCCATACAGTAAACACTGGGGTGTCTGTGTACAAGGTGGGGCATTCTAAACCATACTAAATTCTAAGAAAGAGCAAGGATCCTTTAAAGTCATTTTTGCAGCCCTCCTTCTCCGTTCTTTTATCAAGTTCTGAAAATTCAGAATTCAGCCTGTGGCCTGCAATGCATTGCCTTCCATCCTAAATATTTGTCTTTGTTCCCCTAAGAGTTCTAACACCATTTTTCCTTTATTTAAGACATTCTGACAAGGAAGACAGTATTTCATGCCTTTGGATTTTTTCCTGTAGTTTTTGTTCCCTATTACTAACAGAGGTAAAGAAAAATACTTAATGCATAGAACCCACCATAAATTACTTTCATAAATTTTGTAGAACCTACTTTTTGTGGCTCTGTGTTATTCCTCTCCTGGCCCCCTTTACCACTTCATTTATTTACTTGTTTCTTACAGTGATCTGGAGAGAGACCAAGCACGAAAAGACATTCCATATCAACCCTTTCTTCTGCAGGCATTGTTTGAAAAGAGCTTGTCCACCTCCAGACACAAGACTACGTTTGTTTTCTCAGTAAAATAAAATTCATTCAAGATATGAGACATGAAGAAAGATAAATATGTAGGCCCAAACATTTCTTTTCTTCTATCGATTATTTTCATGACAGTGTCTGAAAGGGCTGAAGAGACCGGAATATTTCTGGGATTTGAGATGCATTAGGAATGGCTTAGAATTGGAATGTAATTAGACTTGGTAAGCAAAGCCTCCAGTCTCAGCAATGTTCTCTTTAACCACTACAGCAAAATCTGCTGCTTGGCTGGGAACAGAGACAGATTTTGATTAGCTCCTGAGGCATCATATACCCTGTGTGGCTCCTCATAGCCAGGGCTGCTGTTCCCGGGAATGCAAGAGTAGCCACATGTCTGAGAGCAGAACCCTCTTCTGACAAAGTGCCAAAAAGCACAGCACTGCAAAGTTGCAAAGGCTATTTTTTTGCCTTTTTCCAAATGTTTATGTACTGTGTAAGTTTAGGCAGGTTTCTCCTTGGACATACAAAACAGATTTTCCAGTTGGGCTTTGTATACTTGACTGCATTGATTTTCATAGTATTAAATTGCAGTATTTATGATTCAGTTTTGCAAAGTGCTGCAGTGATATTGTGGTTTGGTTTTGACCAAAAGGCTCCAGACACACACATGTTCTACCAGATACAGAGACCAGTGGCACACAGAATTCTTGGGTCTAACCAGTGTAAGAAACCCAGAGTTTTTCTGCCTAACCAAAATCAATGGGTTCTGTCAGCATGGAAACAACTGGTGGCTACATCATGTTAAATTAGCATTAGAATTATAAACGTTTTCAGGAAACCTGAAATCTCTTGCATGCAGGTAGACAAAGATCACTTGACTTTGTTGTAGTCTCGAGTGATTTAACATTTTTAATTCAAGCATCAATGTGGTAAACTGCTGGCTCAGTATCATGCAATGAATGATAAACTTGAGAAGGAAATAAGACTGCCAGTTCTATTCTTGATCCAAGGGATGAAATTGTAAAAGAAGTCTAAGAGAATTATGTATTCAAATCTGTGATTTTCTTTGAAAATGCAGCCAGTGGCTGCCCTGTAACTGTAAATCTGTTTTTTCGTTACTTTTTTTCCTAAAGCCCTCTAAGCTCATGGATTTCGTGGCATCTACAATGGCAAATACATATGAAAAGTTCTACTGTGAAATATTTATTTAATTTTATCTCAGTTAAGCATATTTATCAGTTTGAGTTTTACTGGAAACCTTATAATGGTAAGAAAAGTTGCCTTTTGGAATAGAAACTATCTAAGGAGCCATGCTGTCATGCTTAACTTCTGAATAAAGCATGACTGCAGCATAAACTGATTATAGGAGAGGAGGGTTTGGCTTGCTTTCTAACAGTGCTGTCCAAAGCCAAAGAGGTTAACACTCAGGAGATTTGCTTAAAAGGTTTCTTCCACTTCTTCCTTGGGTAATCTTGCTTGCTTTTTCACTGCCTGCTTTTTAATGCTTCTCAAGTGAATCAGTGGGGATAAATCTGATTGTGTCCAAAGTCTGCAGCGACACTTTCACCCACCAACAACAGCCTGAAATTGTTCATAACCTTTTGGTTGGTGGGGACCCTCAGTTGAAGGGCAGAGCTCCCCCACAGCCCCAGGAGCACGAGCTTAATGGTGGCTGGAAAAGCTCTTATATTCCCGACCACATTTATTTGTAATAACTGTTCTTAGCATGAACCTCATTTCACTTTTTTCTCACACATTGCTGTTACCTTTATGATCAACCTCTACACTTAAATAATTGATACAAACTTTGCATTGCAGAATGAGAAGTAGGTTTATATATAGATGCATGTTTATATTGCAAAATAAAGCAGGTACAGAGAAGGATGTTTAAAAAGGGACGCAAGTGAAAAATGCTTAACATTGTTAGACTCTGTGTTGGCATGAGCTGGGCCTTGTTTTCTATTGGTTCACTTTTACGGCCTAAGCATAAAGTTTCACTCACTCATGTCTTCACATTACTTAATGTGTAAAAAAACCTCATGCATAATTCAGCAGCATTTCATAGAAATAGGTTGGACTGATCCATGCTTGATTTAGATTTACTTGTTTTCTTCCTGTGGCCGTCACTGATCCCAATAGGTGGAAATATGCCTGGTTACTGTTAGCATGTTTCCCCAAAGACTGTAGTCTTCGAGGGTGAAAGGCAAGTAAAAGTCAGTAAAAACCCTGAAAACCTTCATTCTCCAGTGGTCAGCTGGGCTTATGGGGCTGCTGTTTTAGGTCTGACGACTGTGTTTTATAAAAAGGGGAGAACAGCTTTTTATTTCATTTCAATTCACTATCACATAATAAGGATATTTAAAATCAACTCGTTTCCAGAGAACAAACCTAATTTTTAGTGGAAGGCTGTGAGTTCTCTATGATGTGTAGCTGATGGATTGTGGAGCTGATGGTTCACAGGTAACAGCCCAGAGTTAACTTCATGTGAGCTTCCCCTTGGGGTCCTTCTGCGTGTGCAGAGGACACACAGAGAGGTCTCACCTCTCCCATGCTCACCTTCCTGAGGAAGATGTTGCCTTGTGCCTTGGCACACTGGAGGCCACGCTGTTTTCTGCAGGGACCGAACCAGGAGATATTTATTCTCTGAGCATCATATTTGCAGAATCTCACTTTGCAGTTTTGCAACTGCAGGCAGAGCTGGAGCAGCCTAATGTTTCCTTTGGGATCAAAGAACTGTGCAGCTTCAAGAAATGCTGGGAGCTGTAGACTCAGAGATGTGATGGTGGGTCTGCTGCCAATTATATCCTCCTTCTGGCTTCACTATATCCAATCAATTAGATCTGATTTAATCCCACAGGAGACTAACAGCTCCCAGCACGAGGGAATGCTTTCTGAGTCTCTTTCAGGGAGGAATTCTCTCCATTGTTTTGGGTTTGGTTTTTTGGCAAAGTCATGTCCAGTCAATTCCTCAAAGGTTTGTGTCTGTGTGAGAGAGGGGAAGAAGAAAGTTTAGGAAAGAAATATAAAATCATGTTAAACTGTAGAAATACTTGTATTCTCAGCTTTTACTTGCATGTCTGTGCATCTCTCCAGGAGCTGAGTGATCATTTCCCCAGGGATTTAGAAGTTTGGTTTGGGGTATTTTTTCATTTCTGCAAGAAGCTCTAAAGAAAGTTAGTGCTTTTGCCTTTCCTGAAAGGGAAAATTAAGGCAAGAAAATTAATTGTACCTGAGCCAAGCTCACAGAGCAGTGTGACTGAATAAACATGACTAATACCTCAGGATAGCGAGGCCAGTTTGAGCTCGAGGACACTTTTATTAAGCAACAGGATGGGCCTCAACTCTTACAGCTTAACAGAGTGGAATTTGAAGTTGGATTGCTCATGCTTTCCAAATGAATGTCCAAATGATGTGCATAAAAATTTGTGATGAGCTACCTTTGTATGTCCTGGGACTTGAATTTCATGAAGGTGTTCAGCTACAAGATCTCCATCCACTTGTAGCTTTAGGCATGTCAGTATTGCTTAAGTGAGCAATAACCATCTAAGCATGGAGTAAAAACATGGTTGATGACCTGGAAACAAGAATAATTTATGCAGAAAAACCTCTTTCTGCACTTTTCACATAAATAATCAAAAAATGCAAAACCGCTGAAGGAAATGAGGATCATGTTGTCTCAGGTGACCAAAAGATGGGACTGTCTAAATGCTGGGTGTTTATGGCCACACAACATTCAGTGGCCACTGCTGCTGGCACTGCTCTTGGAGCTTGTTAACCCTTTTCGCTCAGAGAGTCTCTCAAATTCTTCGGTAGGAAAATTTGGCCCTGTTGAAAGAGATTCTATGGCTCAGAAATGGAAAAATAATGGATGCACCTATGAATCAGTCAGATCAGTCAGTCAGATAGGAGAGACACTAGGGGATAGACTCCTCATCTATTCATTCAGGAAAAGTGTGTTGCTCTGCTTCATTTCCAAGTGGTCCTCTCCCTTCTGCTGATTCCCCCCTGGTGCTGTATGTGCCAAGGCAGAAGGAGAGTCAATTCCTAGTGCACTGAGGGAAACAGTGAGGGGCCTCAGCTCACTCCAGGCTCTCAGCTGAGAGTATAGGATAGGCACAGACTGTCCTCACATCATTCAGAGATGTAAATGCCAGCAGACAGTGAGGAGAAAAGGTGAATTTGGTCAGCAGCCACGGTCAGCACTTTAGGAATTCTGGAGGCTGCAACAAATAAAGGAATTCTTAACAAGAAATGAGGAAAACATTCTCTTCCATTGAGTGTGCAAGGATTTGCTGTGCAGTTTGAGCTTGTCCACGTAAAAATATTTAGCTTTTTATATAAAATACAGCCACACTGGCCTTTTGAACTCTTTTCTCCCCAGCTGTGCTGGAGCAGACGCTGTGCACTGCACACTTTGCACTGCACATGTGCATAAACCGTCCAACTTCCAAAGGCACTCTGCTAAGCTCTGTCATCGGGAGTTTGGGGTTCCTGAGGATCAGTGTGGCCTCACCACCAAAGCGTGGGTCATTCTTACTCAGAATCACTATGCAAATTGATAGCAAGGGTGCTGTTTCTTGTTTTCACAAGCACTCAAATCTTTTCTGAATTTAATGGAGGTCCAGAGCATGATCAGAAGAGATTGCTGGGGCTCGCTCCCCTTCCATGAAGTGAATTTTTACAGCAGCCAGTCACTGAGGAATGAGTACCTCACTTCTAAAATTAGCCAAATTTTTAGGGCATCTGTAGTTCAGAAAAAAGCAGCTGTGTAGAAATTAATTTAAAACTGCCTCTGGTAAATCTTCACTTTTTCAGTTATCTAAACTTCTTACCACTTATGGTCATGTTCTGATGGGTGATATTAATGCACTATAGCTACAGTTGCTACAAAGCAGCAGCAATGCTTCCTCCTCCACCCCCAGTCGCCACTAAAGAAAAGGGTTAAGCACAGTGGACTACACCCAAACAATGGGATCATGCAGGGTAAGGGCACTTAAATGACTATGCTTTGCCTCAAATGTGTGGAGGAATATAGAACACATCCCTTATTAAATTTCTGTTGTGGCAAATGAATACACCCTCAAGCCACTATCAATGAATGCAAAGGGAAATGGGCTACACACGCTCATTAACCTGCTCTGGGGACCCATAAATGCAACTCTGAATGTCAGGAGATGAAAAATGCCTTCTCCCTGTAACACGAATACCAGGTCAGGGTGAACTCAGTCTGCGTCTGCTTGCTCAGAAGATGTTGTCATGTTGAATTTGTATTGGTGGGCTCAATGTAGGCCAGGTCCTATTTGCTGTCAGAGCTGGCATAAAGCAGTGTCAGTCTGGATTGCTGGATGTCAGCGTGGTCACACACCTAGGCCGGGCTGGCACCATGGTAAAACCCTTTGTGAGCTTGGGATGTGCTCAAGAGGTACTCTTGGGAGGAATCAGGGCCTGGACAGTCTGAAGAAGGGTGAAAACTGAGTGTTTAATTCTTGTTCCATGGGTTCAGTCAGAAGGTGTGAATGTCTAACAGCTTCAAAACCTCTGCTGTTCTCTGCTGAAAAGTTTGGATAACAATGCAGAACTTTTGTACTTGGAAAATTCACTTGTATCTAAAACTTGGCTAATGGGGTCTGAGACCAGGAGATCTATGGGGAAAAAAAGAGAGAGGGGATAGGGAGGATGGGGAAGAGCATGGGAAGATGGTGCAATCCTCCTGGAAGAAAATGTCCCTGCAAGTTATGTTTAATTTAGTTTAAGGTTCTGAGAGGCATTATACAACTTCTGAAGCCGAAGTGCACAATCTTTCAAGGTTGATTTAACTGTATGGTTATAATCTAGCTGTTTTAAAAACCTGTACTCAGGCACACAAGAAATATCTGGGTTCTAATTTAGTAATTTTTTTAAAAGGTACATTCAGTGGCTCTTGGGCAGAGGAGAGAACTTTCTTAGAGTGTTTCATCTCTCATTTTATTATACTTAAGTAGCTTTTAGCTTTGATGATTGGCTTGACCTAAATTGACATCTGAAAAAGAAGCTTGATATCAGTGCATAAATCTGTGACAATCACCACATCATTCCACAGCACCACCTTTTGAAGAGGGAATTGTAAAGCTACTTAGTATTCAAAATTCAGCAGAAAGCTATTAGCCCTTGTTTTTATAAATACATTTTAAAAGGCCACTTGTAAGCAACAAAACCGACAAGCTAAAGCAAAACTGAACTAGTTGAGATGGGACTTTGATGCACATTTTGTCAGAGGTCTGCTGTCCTGAAATGCAGATAAAGCAACGTCGCCTTGTGATGCAAAGTTTTTCTGACGTGATGAATACTAGCTTCTTAAATCAGAATGTTCTCAGCTGTTCTGCTGTTTTTCTGGGATAAATATCCCTGTCTGGAAATAGGCAGTGTGACATTGCTCTAAATTTATGGGGAAGGATGCTAACATCCATATGTGTGAGCTAAGCAAGGGTTAGTGTGAAGCTATGAATAGACCCCCGTAGTTCTTAATGTATTGTTGTCTAGAATGGCCTGAAATATAAGGTGATAAAGGTCTTCTGTCTTCACAGGGTGGGCACAAGGTATTCACAGCCCCTGGAAACTATTATCAACTTACACATGCAATAAGAACATTATTTTGAATTTTTTATCCTCTATTGTCCCTTTTCCTCCCCACAACTGTTTCTTTGAGGTGTTCTCCCATCAGCTTAAAATAATATTAACCAGTCACAGAAAACAGGCACCACTGGGATCTTTAGGAGCTTTATCATGCACTAATTGTTTGAAATCATAAGACCTCAGAATAGTCCTCCAGTGACCTACTAATGCACATCCTACAGGAAATGTGAAAGCTCTTTGGCATGTACAAATGCCTTCTCTCTTCGCAAGTATTTAGCAGGTATGTAAATCATATGCTTAACTTTGAAGCACACCTGATGTTTTTCTCTCTCATTTGTGCAGATAGCTATGGAAGATACACCCCACAATGCATACATAGGCATATTATAGAATATCTCAAGTTGGAAGGGACCCACAGGGGTCATCAAGTCCAACTCCCTGCTCCTTGCAGATCCAGGGCACAAAGAACTGATGCTGTGCATGCAGCATAGGTGAAACTTGCTGGGAAATGGTCTGCAGTGGGCATGGTGTGGTTTTGTGTGCACATAGAAACCAAGTGCATATGTTCCGTCCCCCAGTTAATGTTCATTACAGTTGCGACTACCACGATAGTCTGTATTAAATTCTGCCATGGGATATTCTATATGAAATGGCATCATGAAGCAGTCCAGATGAGCAAGACTTTGTTTTTAACTTTGAAGCAGAATGTCAGCTGCCAATAGCAAATGCAACACGCTGCTCTAAGGGAGAAGTCACGCGTCGCTCGCTTACCGACTGCCTTCAGAGAGGCGTACTTGTTCAGCTCTTTGCCTGGGGGCTGCTGCTCGTATGGGTTTGTGATCTGTCCCAGGCTGGGATATGAATGTTGATGTGCCATCTGAGGAAGGAGGGGAGATGTTGGCATGACATTATTCATCTGTGGTGGATCTGTATTAAAGAAAATCAACAAGCATTAAGAAAAAAGTAAATTAGTCTTAAGGTTTTGACATCATTATTGAGTAGAGATTAGACAGGATGTGCCGTGGGATTTAATGCAACAAAACAGTGTTTACTACAAAGTGGGAGTTTGAGCGCAGCAAACCTGTACTTCAAACAGTTAATGGCATGATTAAAGGCTGACAAGTGATTGTAGCAACACGTGGTAACTTTTGAATAAAAAGGTCTTTGAACTAATAAATAGGTTTTCAAAACAATTGAGCACCACCACAAACAGCGAATTTGCTGCAGCAGTAGGATACAACCCAGAACACGGAGTTTGTTCCAGGCTGGTTGAATAGCGGGCGATATTGAGCCCTGTGCAGTTAAATAGGCAGGCTCGTTTCCAGTGGCTCCGGCAGGCTGCTGCACGCACAGGCAGCCTGCCTTCAGCGCCACAGCCAGCTGCATTATTTGCACACCATTATGTGGTGTTCTCGAGACATGCCCCACAGTGCAGAATGTGCTTTTTTGGTTCATGGCTATCATTAGGTGATTTCTTCAAAGCAAACACTCTGTCCTTACGTTTTCTCCTTTTCCCTGACTGTGGGTATCACAATACCATACCAAGATAAGGTTTTCTGCAGCAGACATACATAAAAGCAGGAGCTAATTACTCGTTACACACAGCTTTATACCAGCACTCACCCCATAGCCATTCTGGAGTGGATTTGTTCCCTTTTAATACAGAATATAACCTGTATACTTTTCTTTCTAAGATGTAACATAATTTATTTGTTGTTTTTAATGTTCAGTTCCAGCTTATAAAACATTTGTTAGGGTTATATGCTGCACTCCATTTGCAAACCTAAATTTCAACAGATTTCAGTATGGTCAGTTTATCTTTTTCACTGAGTCTTTCTCCAGGCTGTGGATTTTGAGACATTTGGAGCTGCATGGCAATCCTAGAACCTTCTCATGGCTTCTGCAATCGCAGACAAGCACATTTTTCTCCTGCAGTGAAGCCATGGTGCTGGGCTGGTGACAGGAGCTCCCTCAGCATCAAGCACAGGGTAGAGATCATGTAGAGAGAAAGCTGGTCCACTATGGGAAGGGTGGTTTATTGTGATGGATGGAGTGGACCGTCCTCCAAGTGCCCACAGGATCTGGCAGGAGCCAAATATCCCTGCAGGTTTCCAGGATGGTAAGGGAATCGAGCCACTTGGCTTTGCTCAGCTCATTAATAAGCAGGAGCTCTGGAGTCAGTGAACAGATTTACTGCTGGGAGAGAAAAGAAAACAAAGGTGTTTTTCAACTTTCTTTGCTGTCGCTGCTGCCTCGTGCAGCCTCTGCTGCTCAGGCTGAGCCTGCCCTGCCTCTGCAGAGCTCTGTGAGTCACACACACACAGACCCAGGGTGTTAGGGCACTCTGAGGGACCTGGGCAAAACTTACAAATGCTGTCACCTAATGACAGCGTGGTTCTTCTTGCTGGTGCTGCTTGTTAATAGGGAACAAATGGGTTCTGGGTAATAGAGCTGAAGGAGAAATTATTTTCCCATACTGAAAGAATTTTACAGTAAATTTTTTTTTTCTTTTACCAAAGAAATGAAATCTGAAGTGGGACTCTTTTTTTTTATAAATCTTGTGTCAGATCAGGAGAAACATTTTATACTTATAAAAGATAAGTTGGTCACGTTTTAAAAGAAGTATGTTGTTTTGTATTGAAAACAAGAAACTTTTCTGTTCAGAATTCCCCCAAAAGTATTGGAACACTATTTGACTTTTTTGTTAGTTTTACTTCGAAAGGATAAGTTTGCTAAGTCACCCCTTTCACAGAAACACTTGTTATTTTAAGGAATTGCTATTTTGTAATAAATAAAAACTCCTAGTATGTTTCTGTTCAGCTGTAGTACTAGCATGTCTGATGGAACTAAGTGGCGTGACTCTTCTCTTGGAGCAGGAGTTCATGAAATCCTATATCATTCCCATTCCCTCTCTAGAGTACAGCTTAGGAAAGCTTCTTACTCTGATGGTTTGAACCAATGAACAGCTGGCTTTTCTTTCCAAACCATCCCTATCTTCCAAATCTCTCTCATTTCTGGTTGCATCCGTGAGCCCACTTTTGGGCAGGGCTGCCAGCATGACTGCATCTCAGCAAAGGGCAGCCCTGAAGGCACCAGCACAGCTGGGGCCTTGAAATGGAAGGGAAGAGTCAACCTTTTACCACCACAGGCATTGATGTTTTTCTAAGTAGAGACGCTATTATTGTGAAGTTCCCTTGTGGCAATTCTTACTACTGAACCTGTCAAAACCTCATGATTTTGCTGTGGTGGAAGTATTGTGAGCATGATTATTCCTACACTCACTGCTGAGGTGACTTCCAGCGGTGGAGGCTGGTAAAACCAATGTAAATAAGGTGTAGCTAACCAGGACTGTTTTTGTGTTTCTGTCTTAGACCTATCAGTTTTAGTGTCATCTCTTTAAACTTAGCGAAGAAGGTTAGCCCAGGACTGTCCTGAGGAGGATGACTGAGGAGAACTTGGGCTTTGCTCAGGTGTTCAGTGCAGGCTATTGTTACTGAGTTGTTGGGCTTTGTTTCTTTGAGTGTTTATAAAGAAATATGTTTTCAGTTTCTAGATCATCTTTGACTTCTCTTTCATCTCATTAAGATCCCAGAACTCTTCTGGAGAATTATGAATTTTAAGTGAATTAAAGATAGTCATCCTTTCTCTGCCACGCTAACTACACTGACGCCCAGATGCTTACACAAGGCTAAGTCATCTCATGGAAGACACAGTTCAAATTACTCATTCAGTTGGCCATTTGCACAAAGTAAATTAAGCAAAAGGCCAAACTCTGGCAAAGTGCATTTAACCATATTGAAGAACAATTCCTGTTTATAAAGAGGCTCCCATTGGAATGGGTTCTTAAGACCTGCAAGGAAAATCTCAGCTTGATATGCACATCTGTCTAAATCTGATTCAAACTAAATATTAGTCTAACTGACCATTACGGATGGGGAATGTTGCATTTGTCCACAAGCTCGCTAAACTGTATGATCTGATTCCTCACCTTTGTGTTTGTAGAAATAAGGGAGCAAATGGGACCCTTTGTTGTTTTCTCAACACACAGTTAATATAATAATGATGATGATGATAACTTCACCTATATTTGGATGCTGTTTAGCAAACACTCGTAATGGAAGGAGCAGTGGTGTGGTGCAGACCCTGCAGCAGTCAGGGCGATGGGCAGAGCCAGTCTGAGCACTGCAGGAGCCCAGGGAGCCGTGAGCAGCTGGGGGATTTAAGCAGCACTGCCCTCCCTACCCTGGGGTAATCCACATTTATATCTAAAAAAGCCATTGGCCCTGGCAGCGTTGTCTTGTACTTGTAAATAGTGCTTCAGTCTCAGCAATACTGAACAGGAGTTCTCTCAGGAAATAAGGAATTTGTCTGCAACTACTTCACAAGGTGTTGATGTGGAATTTGAAATGTTTACTTTTTTCCTGAAAAGTGAAAAAGTAGTGTTACATTTTAGGGAACAAATAATCAATTGGATTCTTCAAAATATTTTGTGATACAAGGGATTGGTTTCAACTGGAACAAAGTTTAACCAGAAAAATCCCTGCCAGCTACTTCAATGACCTCTAGTGCCAAGTTAAATCCCTTACAAACCAGATATTCTGTGATTGGTATCTGGCTTCAGTGAACAGGCACAACTTTAACCCAAAAGCTGTGGCTTTGCTCATCCTTATTTTTGGCAATGTGACACTGGTATTGTCCATCACAGCAGTCCACATAACCAGCTGCACTGTGCCACTGCCAATTTAGTATTTATTTTTAAAAGGCAGAGAATATGAACATCACAAAGAGTCAAAAAGCTGTTTGTGCCGCAGCTTCTGGCATGAATAATCAGACCTGATTAGCAATGGTGATATTGTAAAAATCCTGCAGTATTCCCAACCTATCATATTTTCTGCTGAAGTGAGGAAATAGAGTGCCAGCCTGATTCCTAACCTTCCAAGACTTTGAGGAGTCATTGTGGACAAAGTGCCAGTGGTTTGCTTTCTGTCTTCCTGCTACCAGCCCTAAAGGAAGAGTATGCAAAAGCATGCTGGAGCTCACCACATGCAGGCTTGATGTCTGCTGGGCAGAAAATGGGACAGACAGGGGAAAAAAGAAAAATAAACAAGTTCTTTGTATGCTCAAGAGTGCTTGTGACTGTAATTCCCTTAAGATGTGTAGGTATAGGAAAGCTGGTAGGAGACATGTGGACAAGAAAATAAGAACTGGAAAGAAGCTGCACCAAAACCAGTTTGTAGCTAGAGAAAGTGGGGTTTGCACCCCAGCCACCAACAGTGAGCCTTTGGGAATAGCTAAGGCATTGGCTTTGGTCACAGCCCTAGTAAGTGATGAAGATTGATCATCACGTTATCTGTTTATTATCTAGACCTATATCTCACCCTGTGCAATTTAAACTTGTATCCAGTTGTTACAGCTAACTGCTTACTGCATTTTTCAAGTGCAAATGCATTTTTCAGTGTGTTTCCATCCCCCCAGTTGTAAATTTTGGAGTTGCGTTAGTGTGCATCAAAGTGACAATAATGCAATTGGTTGCTGTAATTGTTCTGTACTCTATTCAATTACGAGGGGGTTATATCTGATTTATGCACTTCACTCAGTAACCAAGGAATGGTCATGTAAGCAATTATTAAATAAAGATGAGAACCCAGTGTGAAACACCTGACACCAACCACAGTCCCACGTATGAAAGTGGTAAGACAAGGCAAAAGCCTCAAACTGACTGTTTTGATTTCTGCCTTGTCTGCAGAATAGATTGTGTGATCAATCTTGTCAAGAAGCTGCCCAGGCTATGGGAGAGACGCAGGGCTGGGAGAAGGGACGTGAGAGGACTGCTGGCAATAACAAGCTTGTTACTGCTCGAGAGCCAAGAGCCTGCCATGGGCATCCCTTAAGCTCAGCCACCACCCCTCCTCCTCCTCTTCAGCCATGAGAGAGCGGAACCTCTTCTGTAGATTGGCCTGGGGATTCGTTCCTTTCTGTACAATGAAGTCAATGAGTCAGTGCTGGAGGACAGGCAAAATGAGCAAAGTCCATGGGCACAGAATGGAATCTATTAGCAGTGGAGCAGGCACAGGCACAAGGAAGAGAACAAACGAGACAGGCAATGCGGTAACAAAACAGGAGAGCATGGGGGAAGGGCAGGAAAGCAGGATGAGATTTTGCTATAAAAGCCACCTGCAGACACATGTACAAAAGAAATGAGAACAAGACAGACAAAAGAAGTCTGGGAAGTCAAGGGGGAAAAAATTCAGAGCAAAATATAATAATAGCTGAGCATTTTCAGATACTCAAGAGAAAAAGATATGCCTTGAACTAACTGAAATTGAAAGTAACAGCTATGAAAACAGGAAAGATCTGAGTGATTAGAGAATATCGGTATAAAATTGCTCCCCTCCCATCCATAACTGCACTGCCACCAACAAGCACATTTGCCTCTTTGTTCTTGAGTGTATTATACTTAATTATAAGACCAGCTCATCCAGCATTGCAAATCCAGACTCGTGTTCCTACAAGCCTCACCAACGGCAGGTGCAATTTCTGAAAAACCCCAGATATGATGAAACCTGGGGGATTGTAGCAGCTTGACCCTGCCTGTAGACTAATTCCTTCCAGACCAGTTCCTTCCTGGGTAATAAGGGTGCTCTCCAATCATGGGACTGAGCCTCCTGTTGGGCTAGAACTTGGCCTATATTCTTGCTCTTGCCTCTCTGTAGCAATTGAGCTCATCCTTGCTGAGGTTTTGTGCTTATGCATTTTCTTACACCTATATAACTTGAGGGGTTTGTGTGTTTGTAGGTATTGTAATCCCATTGTCATCATCTTTACTTACATTCTTTACCCCTTCCTTCAGATTTGCATTAAAGGTTGCGTTTTCAAAGGATGTTCTTATTCACACCCAGCTCATACGAGGGCATGTTCTACAAAAGGTGTTACATCAAAATCACACCTGTTAGATAAAGCAAAATAACCTCTAAAAGGTGTATGCTTACAGTCTACTCAGGGGTTGTGCCCCAGAACTTACAAACTTGAACCCTTTTGTTTGTGTTTACTGTTAAAAATATCCATGGCCTTGTTCTCTACGTAGTGAAAAAATGGTATTTCAGCTCTTGTTAAACGAATGGCATTCTGCTGCAACATTTTCCAGTCTAATACAAGTCCTAAACTGAAAAGTATTCCTACCATCTAATCCTAATTTCTCTGCCTTGCAATTTGACTGATTTTGTATTTTTGCAAGAACAGATGCTTGCCATCCAACTTCTGTACCATTCATTATTTTATATGCTCTTTTTACCACTTTTCAAACATTTGTCTCTATTCTGAAATAATGATTTAACTTTTTTCAATCTTTCTTCATCTGATAGTCTTTCCAAAGTTTGATCATTACTGCTGCCATTTCTCAACACTTGTAGCCTTGCAATGCAGCTTGTGGCGTGAGGTTCTACCCTTAGTAATACATGGAGCTATGTTATTCTGTATATAAAGCTGTTGAAAGTCATCCCTATAAGTCTTTGTCCCTTATGATCTGCAGATATTTTTGTTTCCTCCTCAGTGATGCATAAATTATGTTAGTATTGCCCCTAAATGTGATAGCTCTGAGACAATACATATTTTTCATGGCAATTTATGCTAGTCAGTGATCTGTTCTGTCTCTGCACCGTATCACAAAAACATTCTCGTAACACAGACAACCTACCCATCTAATCACAATCACAAAAAAGATCTGAGATGAGTGGGATGGCATTTCATCCAGTAAAAAAAAATGTTTCTGTTTAATGGAAGTGACAGTCTACAGTGTAAATGCTTGTCATCAAACACACTGTCTTATGCCTTCCCCTGTCCTCTCAAGCAGCTGTAGGAGTTAGTCCCATGCCACGTGCTGGGATCTCCGTGGTGCCACTGTACTGATGTCTGGTGCTGGTTATTTTCTCTTCCCTTCCTGCACAATTAACCTCTTGCTCTGTTGCTGTCTCCCATGGTAAGGGCTGTGTGGTGTTTCACATATAGATAACATCAGTGGCTTTCTGAGGACAGGCTTTCCTCCCGAGTATGGAAAGATGCTGGATGCAGGAACATCTTCAGTCACAGACTGCAGAGGTACCAAACTGCACTGACGCACAGTGCTGAGGGCTGTGCTGAGCCCGTGGAGCACAGCAGAGTGAACACAGCCCCTGCTGGCAGTGCTGATGGATCAGCAGGGTCACAGTGCTGAATGACACCAGGATTCCTATTGCTTCGTGTTGAAAATTGGCAAGAGATAGGATGGCAGAATAACTCTTAGCACCTTGCTGATCTAATCTGAGACACCAATGAACAAGGTTATTGTGGATTCAGTCTTCATCAGAAAGCATTAGGGGAGGGAGATTCACGAGCTGAGGTGCAGAGACACCTGGACACAGGACAGAAGGCCAGGGAGCCAGGTCATGATATCCACGGTGCTCTGCCCGCAGCGCATGCCTTTGGAGGAGCTGCTTTTCCTCTGGCAGGAGAGGCAAACTCAGGGACACAGCAGTGAGCTGTGTGGTCACAGTGCTGCTCTTGCTCCAACAATGCCCCATGCCTGGGTTTGAGCTGCAAAATTCCCAAGTTTCCTTCCAGTGCAGTGGAATTCTGTGCCGCTGTTCAGATGAAGGCAATGCTGTCTACACACACTCAAAACCAGATGGTCTCTTCATTTGGAATACTTTTATCTGTGAAGTGAAGATGAGGACAGCACTAATTTTGCGATACAAATCCTCCCCCTTCCACCCTTTTAGTTTTCTATCTACATCCTTCAGGCCCTTACCTATGTGGAAGTCAGATACTGTATTTCTTTGAATAATGATTTGCGGGGGGAGGAGGTTGAAACATAAAAGAAGGAAAATTGGTAGTAATGTGGCCAAAGAGGTGTGAGGCTCCACTGCTGAGTCCAGCCAGGAAAGGACACACAATGTTCCTGTAAATGTGCCTTTTTCTTACTGAGTCTTCTGCTACCCCTTTATGTTTAAATATGTGAGAATTATATATATATATAAGAATCTTATGCCTGTGAGCTCTCCTGAACTCTATGTGAGAGGTAGCAAATGGGAAAAGAGACAACTTTGTGTATCAGTTAAATTCAAGACCTGTAGACTGAAGCTTCCCACTGTCTTCTAGATGAAGTCTCTGGTGCTGTGATGTGCTGAATTCTTTGGTCACAGTGATTTAGGAGATGGGGCCTTCATCATGTTTCAGGTTTGGGCTCCTTGTTTCTGGTTAGACTCCAAGTGTGTAGGAGCAGAGTTCTGTGAAATCAGTTGGCTGTTTTACTGCCATCCGAGGAGGGTGGGAGTGGAATATCACTGGCCTTATGACTAAACTGGCTGGAAGCCTCTCTCTTTTGCTTTTCATTTCCCTTGGGCCCCATGCTGTGCCATCACACTCACAGTCTTGCAATATTTTCTGGGCTCCTGCTTTGCAGAAGAGCTACAGTCGGAGGTTGGTTTTCCACGTAGACTTCCATTATGTGACACCGGATCTCCTTTTATGAAGGTTATTTTTGTGTCCTCTGGAGGTTTGCCTTTCCGTCATAATTACTCACAACCTGACAGACTTATAATCCTCTGATAGGATTTGTGGCATTGTAATCTTCTCCCCAGCAACCCATTGTGGCTTCACAAACAGAGGATTATAACCTCTAAGACGGCAATAAGCAGATGAACTCTTGAGATACCAAGACCCTGCTTTCGCATCAGTTCCCAGGGCTTGAGTTGTGGGAGGGCAGGGAGTGGTTCTGTGTTCTCACTCCTGCCCACATTTCTGGTTTTCTTCATCTTCTTTTGCCTCAAGTAACAGAGTTGAGAAATTAATTAAACCCACCAGTTATACACACTTTGAGCACTGCAAATATCCTTAGCTATGCAAATTAAGAAAAGATAAATTAAGCAAATTTGACTTACACAACAGATTTTTTTTCCCCAGAAGAATGTTCTTTACACTTTCCCATAAGGTATCAGTTGTTTTACAAATCAAACACTTCTGTACCTTTCCACAGAAATAAAAAGAATCTAAGATGTACAAGCCAGCTCAGATCCATTGTTTTGACTGCTTTGTCTTTCAGTGAAATTACTTTATTTCCAACAATTAATATACTTTTACATAATGGGAATGTGCCTGTCATTATAATATTTGTTCTAAATATTTATATGCTTAGTTTATTGTTTTCTCTTACTGTAATGGTTTGAATACATTAAAAATACCCTTCCTTCAGGCATTCCATTAGTTTGTTTATGAGCTATCCCTATACTATATACTAACAGTTTAAAAGGAAAAGACTAGACAGTACAGAATTATAGAAGCAAACACTTTCCCAGTTCATGCCTCTGTTATTTACCGCTATGTCCAAGGAGTAAGTTGGCAGTCCCTTGCCTTTAGCCTGTGGGTAACAAATTGCCTGCAGGACTCTCACATTGTTCGAGGGCAAAGGCAATTACAAATAAGATTTAAGGCAGAGAGAGAGTTAAAATTGGAAGGAAGTTGCTCAGCATTGTTTCCCTTCAACGAGCAAAGGCTGAGGACAATGTCACTAGTGAAATATCCACTTAATGTGGGGTTTGAGAAATATTTTACTTAAATATATGTCTCACCTGAAGCATATCCCAGTGGCATATTCTGTCCTTATATACCTGACCCAGCAGTGGAGATGAGTCTGTTTTTTACTTTCTGGTATGATCTAGTTTATTCTTTTGGAGTCTCTCTAGAGATGGAAATATATCAATGTCATACAGTGAAGCTGTAATGGCCAGTTATGGATCTCTTATTTCCCAATCTGCATGTGCAATGCTTGTTAATGTCACTTTGTTGGTTTGTGTTAAGCAATCAAAAGCTCGGGGAAAGAACTCAGAAGGTCGATGGAGAATTAGAGTTCTGTTCTCAGAGAAATAGTCATAATTTGCTATCTTTTAGAAGGGCAGAGAACAAAATGTATTGATTATGAAGTAGGATGCCTGTTATCTTGTTGCATAGACTCCCAGCAAATACAAATGAGTGGCTTTTCAAAAGCTGACCCCATGGCATGCTGCTCTCGGGAGTGCTCTTGGTAAATGTTAGTCATGTTTCTGCAGAGCCTGCAGCGAGAGGCTGCACAGCCTGCCTGCACAGCCTGCTCCAGTTCTGGGGCTGCTCCAGTGGCATCCTCGCTGGCAGAGAGCAGCTCTGTTCCACAGGGTCTTCAGGGCAGCAGGTGGAGTGCATTAGTTCTCTTATCCTCCATGGGGATGGAGAGAGAAAGATGACTGTTCCTTGTGCTGCAGCATTTTATGTGTTTTGAAGTTTCTGCACTACAGAACGGGTGTTTTAATTCTTCTCAAGCAGAGTGATCAGAGGTTTCAGGAATCCAGCCTTTCTGAACGCATCTTTCTTGAGGTTTGGCATCTCATCTGTTTGTCTCATATCTTGCAGGATCTCTACTTAATTATGCACCCTAGCATACCATTTCTTCTCTGGCATTAGCACAGTGTTGTTGATCCATTTCTGCCTTCAATCCCCTAAAGCCCAGAAATCCTTTTATGTCAGACCACTTTTTACAATGATTGTTCTTAGACTTAGAACCTTGTGTCTCATTTAATGGGGGTGCACCTTGTTTTTTCATACCACATTTCCAGCTTTTTAGCATCTTTTGAATTCTAATTCTCTCCTTCAAAATCTTTGAAACACCTTCCAGCTTGGTGTTGTTTCCAAATTTAATAAGTATATGTACACTGGCCCATTGTCGAAAATATTGCAAAATACTGGAGACAGAATAAATCACTGCAGGAATCTCTTCACTGTATCCATCCATTTCAAAAAAATAGGAATCATTTGGGATTATTCTCTGAATGCAGTTTTTCAGACCATTTTGCACCAGCCTTTTAGAAACAGCTTCTGAAATCCTATTAAAAATCAAGATTTGTTATGTCTACAGCATTCCCCCATACAAAGGGCCTGTTACACTGACATGAAGGGAATTGCTCAGCTTTAGCTCCATTTGTTCCTGACAAATCTGCATTAGTGGTTATTCATGATCATGTTGATTTCTGTTCCTTTCTCCCTTCCTTTCCCCTGTCCCTTAATTCATGAATTAAATTAATACTAAATGATTCTGTGTTCTCTTTTAAGGCTTGAGTGCACACCTCTGAGAGTTTCACAGAATTTCATCCATTGGGTGAGTTCTCAGAGATAATGGTACTTAGAGGACTCGAGCCCTTTCTCCAAGTGTGCAGGATGAATCCTTCTGGGCCATCAAATATGATCAGTTTTCCAAGTGCTCTTCAAACCTTCCCTTCTTGTCCTCAGGTGCGACCCCCTCCTCCTTATTCTGAGGGTGATTTTTGTTAGTTTCCTGAAACTATTGTCTGTTTTTTTAGTGAATACTGAAGTTCTGTCTTCCAAAAGGGGCGATTTGATTCCTTGAATCTTCAGATGTTAGCTTCTAATAACTATAAATAAATAAAAAGTAGTATTTTGGAGTCCTATATAGAGTTCTCTTTTAATCAACGTGAAGCCTTATGTAAGTGGGCATTTATACGAGCCACAGTAATTTGGATTGGCCCTTAATGTAAAATAATAGCTTAACACTTAGCTGCTTAGTTATGATGTGTTCCACATTGTTATTTCAATAATTTCTAAATTCAAATTATTTCCTATTTACATAATGTTGCTTTATTCAAATATATGCACAAGAGTTTCAGGGGAAAATAATTAGGCGAGACAGCATCTGACAAATAGCTCCTCTGGAGAAAGAAAGTGCTGCCTTTGGTGGGGGCATGGCATATTCTGAACTTCCCTCCGATTTAGCCCATCTCATTTGCTCTTGCCCACTGAGGTGAATCCTCAAATGCAACAGTGCAAGCAAAGCAGAGTGAGTGTATGACAGAAGAGTAAACACAAAGCCCAACAGGTTTTCTCTGCAGTAAACCCCTCTGGACCCTGCAGCCTCGTGGCACCTCGCAGGTCGGGGGGCTGCCTGAAGGTTTCATGTCCCGTTTGCAGGGCCTGGCATTCCCAGCAGAGGGAAACCCCCCTAACCCCACTGGGGTTTTTGACAGGGCAGCGCTGTGGGGTCGGGGCTGCCCGGCCCCTGCACTCACAGCACTCACTGGGGCAGGGCAGGGCTCGGGGCTGTGCCCCCTGCCCTGTGCCCCACACTGCCCACAAACCAGTCCTTGGTTCTACCTGTCTCATTGCTCACAAATGTTTCCTGTGTAGCCACTGATGACATTTCAGCAAGAGGTGAAACAACTCTGTTTCGTGCTTAGGCACTAGAGACACAAAGAAATAGAGAATGAAAAACTGTCTTTTAAAATATAACTTTCCTTTTCACACTCGAGATTGTGAATTTCAGAACCAATTCTAAGAAACAGAAGGGGAAGACTATCTGTCCATTTTCTCCCCTGGAATTATCACCCAAGTGGTTACTAGGGGAAGGATGTAATTTTTTTAAAATTTGATTTTATATTGCAGTTTTTTAAGGAAATCAATATCATATTGCCGGATACCATTTAATTCTAGTGTTTTAAATAGCCTTAAAGATCATTCAAAAGTATAATAAGTGACTTCAGCCTTCCACTACTTGCTTTTCTCTACTCATGATGTACATACCCACCCACTGATGGAAGTGCCAAGGAGATATGAGAGTGGAGGAAAGGGAGGACAGAAAAAATCTTTCCATGGCTTAGACACAGCCAATCCTGTATCAACAGGAACTTTATTTTCCTTTTTAACATTGCAGTAATGTTCCCATTTCATTCTGAACCTTTGGACTTAAAAGACGACTGTGCTAGCTGCCACCTCAACGCCCATGTTATTTTAAGAACCTGTTCTGTGTAATTTCTGTGATCAATAATGTCCCTGCACATACACTGACGTGCAGCACAACGATGACCCAGTTCTATTTTTGCATTTCAACGGCCTTTTGTGGAGTGGCACCTCCACTGTTAAAGAACAATGATGAACTTGTGTTTCAATAAATGAGAAAATCTTATTGCTTTGGAGAAGCAAATTTCAATGGCTTTAAAAAGGCTCCAGCCACCTGAACAGAGGTTGAAACTATCCATCCAATTACAATCTTTTTACCAAAATGCAGTTTTCTTCTAAATACTGAGAGCAGTTATCAAAATACCTGCAGTGGGCTCAGCACAGGCCACATTCCTCTGGGAATGAGGCTTAATGGGCTACGTTATCTTAGGCAAGTTGCTTAGTCAAGAGTGCTCTTTAAGATACACAGCTAACATGAAGGGAAGGCTGGCAAAAGCCTTCATCTCTCCGCTGGTGGAAATCAGAGTGGCCTAGTGCTGCCAGGCTGAGCATGTGAGCTGCTGTGAGCTGCTGTGCCCTGGGCTCTGCACCTACTGCACCTCTGTGTGGAGTGTCTGTGCATTGACACTGCTGTTCCCAGAGCTGCCAGTCTGGCAGCTGGGACGGTTTTGTCACATCAGTGTCCCAAGGGGGTTGTGTCCCTGCCTTACCCTCCACCCTCTCTCATCCTGCCCTTCCAGAGATGAGCCTGAGACCTGCAGTTCTCACTGCCACAGAATTGTGCTGTTGTCACGTTTCTCTCACAGCCCTTTTCATTGCTTATTTTTGTTCTGCATTATCCTAACTCAGACCTTTATGCTGTGTTCTCCTGCTCCCTGTAATCTGTGCAGGGAATGACTGCTTGGCTGTGTGGTGTCTTAAGCTGTGTCCTTCTTGAAGTTTATGTGTCTGTGCTGCATTTCTCTGAAATACATCTGCACTACAGGTGTCTGTGCTATCTCAGAGAGGCAGGGATAAGGTATGGACCCATGACAGTATCTCCAACCTAACATTTTCCCCTCCACTTGAGTGTGAGTCTGCAGCAAAGAAGGTGACCTCCATAACCTACTTGTTGGGCAGTTTCTTCTCTTTGGAATTAAAAAGTAGTCATTCATGAAGTCTCTCAAGTATTAGGTTATTCCTCTTATGGTCTCTATTTACTTATTATTCTATCCATTCTTCTCTCTTACTCATTACAAAAGGGTGCATTGTATAGTTTATAAGCTGAAGCAAAAGTATAAAAATATAGATCTGATATTTTGAAAACTATCTTATTTAGCGTGATGTTTTGATCAGTGCTCAGGCTAAACCTTTACTTTGCACTTAGTGAAACTGAGACTTTTCAAGAATGGCAGAATCAGTGAAATGTAGAACCTTTCTGAGGCTCTGTCTGAATGTACTTTATGAACACCTTCTTTTTAATGGAGTTAGGCCAATGTTTGGAAGCTGAATTTCAGTAATTCAGCATGTCCTCTGCAGTGACACCTCAGTGCTGGTTGATTTCCAAATGCCCTGCTGATGAGTGAGGTTCACCATACCTTTCACAGCCTCAGCAGAGTGCAGTGGCAGTGTTTTCTTGTGTCCCTCATGGCCAGTGTGCCCCAAACTCACTCAGGAGCCCTGAGCCTCACTGTCGCATCTCACCCCATTCACCTCTTCAGACCTTCCTGATGAGACCAGCTTATTAGTTTGGCTCTCAGAGCTGTGTTTTATAATGTCTCCAGGAAGTGACTGAGACCAACAACCCTTTTCACAAAAGCCACTGAATAAAAAGGAGTTGTTAAATTAATTCTCAGTCCCTTGCAAATGAACATGGGTTGCTTTTGCACTGCAGCCTTGGAGGTGGGGTGGGTGTTATTCCATGACAATCCCCTGAGCTCTGGTTCTGTCTTTTGTTAAACCAGAGCAACTTTATTTTGGGTCTGGTACATAACCACTCTCACTGGTCTCTGTATTTGTGCAGTATTATCTTGCCTAAATGAGGCAATGCCCTAATGACTGACATCTCTGTCTTGGGGATTTTTCTTTGTTTATTTAGTTACAATCCAAAAAAAAAGCTGTTGTCTTGCGGTCCTTTACCTTGCAGTGGGGTAGGTTGGATGGGTTTACAGAATGTGAGAAACCTTTCAAAACTGGACCTTTTCCCTCTTGATAAATTGAGACTCAAACAGAAATACAGTGTTGGGTTTCAGTAATTTGGTGCAGTGCCACTACACCAAATTTAAGTTCCTTTAAGAACCATGATTAGCTGATACAAGATGATGAATGGGGACTGAGACAGTTTATTTAGCAATGATGCTAATTAACAGTGCTGTTGAACCCAAGTGCATCTTGGCATGAGAACAACACCCAGGACAGATTTTGAATGCCTGCCCAATGCTACCTGTCTACAGTAAAATGTGTCAGAAGGCAAACTGAATAGGAGACAATTTATATCCCTTTATAACCAAACCTTTTTTGTCATGTCTGTCTCCTTATTAGCCAAACTGTTGTCACCTACTGGTCTTTCACAGCACAGTTCTTCATCTCAAAAACAAAATATAGGCCCAACAGGAAAAGTAAAATTGATGCTTCTATTCTCAGACATTTCTACTTATAACCCATTACTCTGCATAGATTATTTTTAATGAATTGCAGAATGCCTCTTTAGCTTTCTCAGAATGTCTTCCAAGAACAAGGCTTTGTGGACTCCTGCCAGGCACACACACGTATGATTTGTATGCTCTCTTCTTTTATTGTCAGTAGCAAAGCTGTTTTGGCAGCAGCCTTCCCACACTTGCTTCAGCGAGGTCTTGCTCTCAGACTCACAGAAGTCAAGGTCTCAACCTTCTCTGCCTTGGTGTCAGACACAGGCAGGTGCTCAGGGCCCTGTTTCCTGGGAGCTCTCCTTTATGACAGCTTAGAGGATGAACCCCTGAGAGCTGAAACTCTGGGCACCACGTTCTCCACAGCAGCGGGGAGTGGGCTCACGTTTTCCTCCCTGGGACTGCTGCCTGCCTGAAAGGCTTTTTGCTCACGAGCAAGAACCTTCCTGCCCAGCTGACTAAAGCAATGAACTCTTGCAATGCTACACGCATTATTATGAAAACTTCCCCATGCAGTTTTATTTTTATTTATTTATTCCTGATGTGTTAAGAATTTGCCAGGCAGAAAAAGGCACAGTCCCTGCCCCAAGGGGAGCCTGCTGGAAGCACTGCTATTTGCATGCCTGTGAAGTTCCTCTGTGACCAAAGGCTGTGTCCTTGTATTAATTCTGTCAGAACTATTGCTTCTCACAGCGTGTTACTGTAAATAATCTCTGTTTACAATAACGGATCATTACTCAAACTTCCCACAGAAACTCAATATGCTGTAAGTGGTTTTCCCTTTGTCTTTATTGCAATTTACCTCCAACATTAATCAATGGTACCTCAGGAAAATTCTCTCTGTATTATATATTTACAGCCAGAAATACTGGGGTTGATAGTTCCTTTCCATATAATTAAAGATAAATCATACAGCAATCAGTTATTCTTCCTTTCTGAATCTAATTATGGATTTTTGGACCATGTTCTAATCCTTTATGTAGCATTTCTATGCCCTACTAAACAACTTTCATGTTTCACCCAAGGGTGATTCCTGCTGATGTGATGCCTTTGCTGGATGGGTAGAGTAACCTGCCTGTGTTTCTCTCTCTTTGCAAGGAGAAAACAGGCAGACATTTAGTTAAACAGAGCTCAGAGTCCAGGACCTCCATTGCTGACTACACCGCAATGACCTTTTGCTCATGGGGAAGTCACCAAGAGGATTGCAATGGTAGCAGTACATCTCATGTGTGTTTTGGAAACTTCATATACTTCCACCAGTGGTTTTTGCATTTTCCATTGCAGGATTGTTAGAACACAACACTTTTTTTCATTTTAGTTGGTCTGTACAGACTTCGTGGCAGATCATTGTGCTGGCCTGGCAGAATGGATTCGTGTATAGCTGGGAAAATAAGTATTAATATACAGTAGTTTATTGGGGACATTTTAGTTTTCAATGGGAAGAAATGGTTTAAATGTTTATGATTATATCCTACAGCCCTGCTTTATAAAATAGTGGGGAGGGGAGGGGAGGGAATCAAGTTAAACAAAACTTTTAAAGCAGGTAAATAGCAATAATATCTGCAGGAGAGAGGGGTCTGCCAGTCCAGTGCAGCACATCCAGCACAGAGCCTTTTCACATCCAGTGCAACCCACACACAACGTCATTTTGTAGCCAGAGACTCAGATGTCTGTGTTAGAATTTGTGATCTTAATGCACAGAAAGCATATGGACAAGTAACCCCCTGTTTGATTTCAGCAGCAAGATCTTTTTGATTAAATTCCATATCTGGCAGAATCACTTATATCTCCAGAGAACCACTAATGTTTTGTTATATCCTCTAGTGCTTAGGGAAATTCACATCAAAAAGCCCCAAATAAATGAAAAAAACTTTGAAACAGAGTTTGCCTTTCATTAAATACCCATTGTCCTTCCAATTCCGAGTGAGCAGCTGAGCAGAGAGCATTATATACACAGAAATAGGACAGGGCATCAGGACAGCTTTTCTTCTGAATACTCTGTCTGATTTATGGTGGGGTTAATAAACACTCATTAATCCTAATTTCGTTCAGAAAATTGTAGGAGAAAAGAGATTATTTGCTTATACACTGTACATATGTCATTGCATGTTATGGATATTAATGATGCAATAGCCACGGAGAACATGGAAACTGGGAGCATGTGCATCTTCTCTCCATATTTTTATGAGGTTTTGTTCAAATGTTGGCAACTCAGGTGTGTTTCCAAGCTGTAGCAAAATTCTGTGGCTTGCCTGTGATCAGCATAAGATGGAGAAAGCTGTACAACTCTGAGACCATTGTCGCAGGGATAAATACCATAAGAATGCCTCCTTGTGTGTCAGCAGTTATTGCCTTTATTGAAATAGATTGCAAGATCTTTCACTCTTCAGAGTGGAGACAGACCCAGAAGGCAGATAAATATGTGCTTAACTGCCAATTATGAATCTGTTTGGTCTTGGCAGGACTAAAAAATATAATAGGACTTTTCTGTCTCTTCTCTTTGAAATTCAATAAGAAAAGAAGAAAGACTTTTCTATTATGTTTGATTTTATTTTTTTTTCTCATGGGTAGATGAGCACCCTTTGCTTAGCTATTTCTTTTCACAAAATAATAGAGGCTCAAAGGGCATTTCTGTAATTTATTATACATGCATCAGTCCACTTGACTAGAGATTGGTGAAAGAAGCTAACCTTTATTACAATAAAGGGCATATAAGTGAGGAACAATTTTGATGTTGTAGGCACTCTCCCTTGTAGATGTATATGAGTATGTATTTGTTTTAGAATGATAACAATTGTCACTTCCTGGTAAGGTTTCCGTAGAGAATAATCCTTGTTCATGCTGACACTTGCTCATACTGTGCATTTAAAACAAAGGCTTGAGAGATTTTGCCTTCCAGCTAAAGACAGTAACACTTCAGTGTGCCCAGAGGAGGGCAACAAAGCTGGCAGAAGGGCTGGGAGGCATGTCCTGTGGGGAAAGGAGAAGGTCTTGGGGCTTGTCTGGTTTGGGGCTTGTCTGGCTGAGGGGTGACCTCACTGCTCTCTCCCACTTCCCGAGGAGGGGACATGGAGAGGGAGGTGCTAATCCCTTCTCCTTGGTCTCCAGTGACAGCATGCATGGGAATGGTTCAAAGCTGCACCAGGGAAGGTTTGGAAAGGACATTAGGAAATATTTCTTTACCAAGAACTTTTAAGCCCAAAGTTAAGAAAGAGTCAATGACTTAATCAGTTTTCTGAAGTGTGTTTTGTAAGGAAGCTACACATTCGGTGCTTCAGGATATTAAAACATGAGGCTTTTCTGGGGAGCAGAGGTGCAAACAGGTGCTGTGGTTTGTAAGCAGGGAGCTGTTCAACCAGCAACAAGGTTGCTCTTTGGTCATTTATACGAGTTTGCTGGGGTGGGCCACACTGCCCAGCCTCTGATGTCACTTTGTGTACAACACAGTAACACAAACAGTATAAAAGTGGGGGAAAGCACCGCTTTGCATTTTAAACCTGAACCTGAACGATCTCAGCTCTGTGCAGGAGTACATGTGAGTTAGAAGTTACCTGCATGCAGGTATCTCACAGCACAGCTAAGTCTGCCAGAGCCCAGCTCTGGTGTTTCTAAAGCCAAACCAGCCTGTTCCCAACTGGCTCAGGTGCTGCCCATACTCATCTCGTGCCTGTAGACACATTGCTCATGGGAAGTCCTAGACCAGCTGAGGACAAGGGTCAAGATCAGGCTGTCACCATAACATTTTATTTTCCATGTGGGACCTATTTGATGAAAGCACTGGAGCACAATGTATTACACACCTAAAGCCATCGCACACAATGGCACTCTGCAGGCCCCTCAGTTCTTTCCTGGCTGAAGAGCCTCACCGCTGGTGGTGGGTCACGTCCAGTGTGTACAGTGGGGTCTGGAGACAGCCCCAGGTTTCAGCCCTACGGTTTACAGGAACGGCTGTTTTCAGCATTCAGCCCTTTGCAGCTCAACCTTCAACCACGCAAACCGATTATGCAGGGAAATAGCCAAGATTTGCATGAGGCTCTGGAAAAATGTTACAAAATTTTAATTTATTCTCCTCCAAATAGCTTTAGTTCATACCTATTTTTAGGTGGAGTTCAATTAAGCAATATCAGAGCCAGTATCAACAGCAGAAAATTATATAGCTGTACATAGCCATAAGAAACAGTACCTGTTAATAATCTAAATCAATATATCACTTTTGTATGTTATTGGTGTGATTGTTTCCAAAAACAGAATGGAGAGGGTTGTGCCAAGCCTCTAAAGTTTGGGCAATTATTGCAGGTTAGCAGCAGTTAGATGTGAACCAGGACAACCACCCACTCCCACATTTGTCGCTGTGCAATACTAAATGAGCTTAAATCTGTTGATATATTGTAGCCAGTGATTGTATATATGTCTGCTTCATAGGAAATCTCTATTTTTACAGTGTAAGCTATAGTCATAGAATGAATTTTAAAAAAAACCAAAACAAAATAAAACCCAAAACACCATGGAAGGAATTAAAAACCATATCCTGGAAAGATTAAGGTAAAACAAATGGTTGCTTGGGAAGGTCAGCCACCCTCTCAAGAGCAAGCCAGCTGAATACTTGATTCAGGCTATGATTTTTTTAATTTTTTTTTTAAAGCATCAAAGCCAGAACTGTTAATAAAATGAAATAATTCTGAGCAAATACAAAGAACTATAATTTATGATTTGTTAAATTATGAATTCACTTTTATTCCCTAAACCACCGGAAGCTAAAGGAGTCTTTGCAAAGACTTGAAGCCCTGTAGTAAAACTTAAGGCCCATGGCTCAACTCTAATGAGTCTCAAATGAATAGTTCTGATTTCACCTCAAAGTACAACTAGAACAGCCTCTTGAATGTCAACTAAATACAAGTACCATAGTCCTTATGTAAGGAAAATATTGAGCCTTAATTCTAGCTATGCAAAATTTTATTAAATTCAGTTGTGAGATCATGTTTTCCTGAACTAGTATTAGTGAGAGGAAAAATAAGCAGAAATAAATGTCTGTGGGCAATTCAGTTATAATTGCTGCTGGCATTAATGACATTTATTATTCATGTGTTTTTCCCCCACTCCTAAATAGCATAGAATCATTAGTATTTTTTTGTTCTTCAAGAAGTATAAAATGAGGACTAATAATTTACACAGTGTAAATTCCTGTAAATATAATGTTTTTCTCTTGTCCCAAGTCTTCAGAAAGAGGCTATTTCACAAGAGTCGCATAGAATGTTGTTGTTTATCTCTTGGTTGTTGGTAGTGTGAAATCCATTGGGCGCTAATCCCGAGCACATTAAAGCCCGTGGCATCGGGCCTGTGCCCAGCAGTGGGATGCTCCCAGAAGAGTGCATTTGCAAAGGAGGCTCATGGATACAGACAGCCAGCTTTCGTGGAATTTGTGATTTGGAGCCTCAGCCAAAGCTGGTCAGAAATGCTCTGACTGGAGAGCGCTGATCTGCAAAGATCAAAGCATGTCCCAGGGGCAGTTTGGTTTTAACCAAAGGCCAGTGAAAGATGCACGTCTGGGAAGTTGGATGAGGCTCTGCCCGTTTATCTGCCAAGCCCCTCCGTTCCCTGCCCGGGGAGTGCTGGGGAAGCGAGAGCTCAGAGCTGCTCCCCAGCCCCCTCATCCTCTGCCACACCGAGGAGCTGCTGGGGACGTGGCTCCAGCCCTCGGCTGGGATTTTGGCTCTCCAGCCTGCAGCTCCTCGGCACTTGGGCTGCCCAGCTCCACAGCTGTGTCCTGGCCGCGAGGTGCAGGACACACAGTCTCTGCCAAAATCCTTAGCTTTCATCCCAACCAGAAGTGAACCAAATTCGGGCATTTCAAACCCAGTCCAAGCACAAAGCATAATCTGTTCTCATTACTTTGTAACTCTTAGTTGTAATTAGGGTAGTGGTTTTTTCTGGTAGTCACAACAAAGGGATGTGTATTTGTTTGTTGCTGAGAAATAGTATACATCTAGAATTTCTCTGTCTGGCAGCTACCATCTCCAAAAGAAATCCAAAGTGTAGAATATATTTTCCTGGAAAATGCATAAGCAGGAAAAAGGTAATCAAATAAACAAAGTTGCAAAATCTCTGGAAAATCTATTTACAATGGAAAAGCATCCTTCAGCAGCCGACGTTTTAATGGGAAATAACTCAGCATTCTGCTGACCTTTACAAGTTTAGCCTTTCTATAGGAATGAACTGTTTGAAAAATGTCTCTAATTCAGTTGTCACAAAGAGACCAGACTTGTGGTTGATCTGTTTCATGAGCAGAGGCTTCATTTTGATTTTTCACAAGCACCAGGCTTGGTCTTACACTGTCTCCCACAGTTCTCAGCTGCCTGGTCACATCTATTTCCTCACAAACAAAAGGTTGCTTGATAAAAAGACTCTGTATATGACTAAAATAATGCGGATGCTAATGAAAAAGTAATCTTGGCAATTACTGTTGCTTACACATTCCAAACCAGACCCTGTGTCATTTCCAGGAACCCCACTGTGCCAAGCTGGCTGATGAAGGAGGATCAGACTCAGTGCTCATGTGCACACACACACACACACACATACACGAGGGAGAAGAGTACCTTTGATCTATTTGCTTATAAGCACCAACAGTGTCGACTGCTGCTTGCTACAGGCGGGAGCATGAGACATCCTAAGAGAACATTTATTACCTATAGAGCTCAATAACCAGAGCACCCCAGACTCCAGCTGTAGCTGCTCATGTAACGCCACTTGCTCACCCATTTGGACTCCTTTCCAATCAAACTGAGCTCCCAATTCATGGCAGCTAGCAGGACTAAATATATTGAATTTTGACAGGGGAAGGAAACATGAGGAGTGACAGACTGTCTGAGACTGTAAGCCCTGAGACCAGCCAGGCCTCTTCCAAGCAGAGAATGACAAAGATAAATATGAAAAAAACTAAAGACTTCAAATTTTACTACTTGAAAATGTTTGAGAGGGCAAGTAAAGACCCTGTTGTTATTAGAAACAAGTAGCGACAATAATCATCAAGAGGAAATGTCGTGCAGAATATTCTAAACTAGAAACTGACTTTCTGAATCTAGTTTTCTACCTATTTTCAGGTCTTTTCCAAAGAATGCTTATGTAGGTGAGACAGTCCTTTGTCTGTATAAAACCCCGTTTCTGTATTTCATTAAAGACAAAGGCATAACTGGATCATTAGATTTCATTACTTTTCTGGAGCTGATGTAGCACTGCTTTAGTGGTGGCCACACTGCAGTGGTGGCACAGCTTGGTTGCAGCTGAACTGCCCTGCAGGTGTTGGCTCTGGAAGAACACTGCTGTTCTGAAACTTGGTGTTACACCTGAAGGTGGGTCACAGTGACACAGGGGCGAGTGGCACTTTGTCAGTAGCTCAGTCAAAGTTCATCTCTGTCCTGCTGTTCTTTGGTGTAAAAACACAGCCATTATGCACCAGGGTGAGGTTCTCTCCTGTGAACAGAGCAAACACACGGCCCCTGTGGCCAGTGTGGTCAATTCATACACTGTGGAGATGCTTTCAGCATATTGGGACCGGCATCCCTGAACCAGAGCAGCTTTTCTTCCACAGGCCAACAGGAGTCTCTTTCAGCCACATGGTGGGCTCATGGGCAGTGAGCAGTGTAACTGTGTTTAGATGTGACTGTGTTTAGGTGTTGGATGTGACCTTAGCCCTCACAGCACAGAGCAGCCCATGGGAAAGCCCAGGAGGGCTGATGAACCAACAGAAGGATTTGGGCAGAACTCAGCTCCCCCAGAGCCAGAGTTCTGGGGAGCAGAGTAGGGGATTGCCAGCCCTGGGCTGTGTGACTCCAGAGCTGCCAGATCCCTGTCCCACCACAAGTGCAGCGGTGGCAGAGGGGCCTGTTTGATGCCCAGAATCACTCGTGGCTCACCCAGCATGCTGGGAGGGTGATTCAGGCTGCTGGAGCAGATCGGTGCAGTGATGCAAACACTGGGGGGCTGAGTGGGAAGGGAGCCAGCTGGGCTCTCCCTTCAGCTGGCATACACAAGAAAATGAGCGTGAGGGCTCTTTTGGTGGGGTCAGAGCCACAGGAACAAGGTCTATGCCTGTTGCAGTGATGTGGAACTACACTTTGCCCAATTCCCTTCCTCCACTTCCTTTCAAAAGGAATGACAAGGAAAGGATGGCAGAGCAGAGCGCCGTGCAGAGCCCCAGAGGAGACACTGCCCAGCCCTTTTGGGGTTCCTTGGTCGAACACCAAGCCCTCTGTCCCTGCCTGGCTGCTGTGGGGAAGGAAGGAAAAGCAGCCCCTCTGTGCCTGCTGGGGCACTGGGAATGCCTGTAAAGAGCAAAAGGATCCTGGGTTTGTCAGAGATCATATTTTTTGTCCCTACAAATAGCTGATAGGAGGCAGGGAAGAACTGAATTTATTTCTTCCTCATGCTGTATATTTGAAGAAGCATTGTATAAGGCCTGATGAAAAATACCTTTCTACTTTTTTTTTTCAATTAGTTTTTTTCTCCCTTTAGTGGCAGGTTTTTACACCAAGAATTGCAAACGTTCAGCTCTTCATGGAATGACCTTTCTAAAAAAAAATATAGATATAAAAATGTTTCTGAGCATAAACCAAAGCTGCTCTAATTAATACGTCAGACAAATATTTTTATTTAGTGGTTTCTTAATGCTAGTGTACTAATATTACATTGAAATATGTTAAATTCCCTGCTACTTTGACTTGACTGACGACAAGAAAGGAAACATTTTGTCACCTACCGTAATCATCCCACCTGAAATGTAATTCTTTTTCCACATGTACATAATGTGCATCAGGTAGTCTGCATACCCCCTAATTGCACTGATGTTTATAACCAGTTGTTTAACAGGTCTGTCATACTCATGCTTTCATCTCAGGGATTTGTCTTTATATCCAGACCCTCCAAAAATGTAGTGGAAAATTTAGGTATTACTGCACCAAAGAAATTTCTATTAAGTATTAGCCTGATTTAGACTTAAATAAATAGCTCTTTCCATTCAAATAAAATGAGGGAACAGTGCTGTCTCTTTTTAACATGTCCCTTTCCTGATACAAGCTGAAATAGTGTAGCTTGCTGTCCGAGGCCTCCACTGGATTCAGATGTAGGAGTTTGATTGATTCGGTAGTAACTGTGCATAGAAAGCAAGAAGATGAATTACCGTAGGAAAAACAACTCGAGCTGCCAGCTCTGAGCTGGAGAGGAGTCACCAGGGCAGCAGGGAAGAGTCTTCCAAGTGTTTTAGGCAAGGGAGCGGGAGAAAAAGATCAGTAGCTGATTAATCATGTTGCTGGTGTTTTCAGGGACACAGGCTAATAGAGAACCAAATGTTAGGAAAATATGTTTTGAGGGAAGGCCAACAAAAAATCAGAGGGATGCACCCCCTGATAGTGCTGTGTAGAGAGTTAGAAGGAAATAAGAAGGAAAGAGAAGCAGATGAGAGGACAGCTTATGAAGGATCAAATGAAAACCACACAAATAATATTTTTCAAAGGTCATAGCAATAAAGGAAGAATAAAATGAAAAAGAAAATGAAAAAATAACACCCTGACATTGTGTTTTCTTGTGAACAGCTATCGTAGGTGTTGGGGGCTTGCTTGTAAATGACAAAATGGGAGAGTCATCTGTGCCCTCAAATCATCACGTGTAAATTGAGTGAACACTGAAAATCTGCTCTGACAATGGAGTTTCTGCCTTTGACAGGGGAATTTCCTAAGCCATTACTTGTCAGCTAACTTCTAGAGGCATTTCCTTCAGGCTGGTCTCCCCTGCTGCAGAAATACGAGCTGGGAATTTTGAAGGCAGCACAATACCATCAAATGCAGGCAGAAGTGGCAGCCAGACATAGGGAAGGGACCCTTCAGCACATCACACCTAGGAAAGCTAGCCCACTGACACTGTGCAGCATCCCTGTGCAGGTGAGAGCAGCCTGTCCCAGTGCAGTGGCTGAAAAACACTAATGCTGTGTCTGTCACGGTTTCATCCGAAAGATTTAATGAACTTCATGGTCCTGCTGAAGAACAGAAAGGATTTTTTTGTTGTCAGGATGATTTATTAGTGATTCTAGCTATTAACATTTTTAGAATGTTCAGTAATTCCTTCAATACACCTTGTAAATTAACCTTAATAAATATGTGGTAGGAATCAGCTTTCCCTAGTAATGGATACTTAATAGCATACAATAGCTATAATTTACCAAGATAACTTCTCAGCATAGTTTAACTCCTAATGAGCCCTAGGGACAGAGCTAACCCTACAGACAGCTCTTTGTCTTTAGAAAGTGTACTGTGAAAAAACAGGCATGGATTTGTTTTTGCAGATTTCCATCAGGGTAAGTTATGTGTGTGAGAACAGCCAGCAAATGGCAAACAGAAAAGGATAAACATATTTTCACTTTAATCCAGTGCATTTGTCATCTCCAAACTCACAAGTACAACTTTGATTTTTTTTTTCCTTTCATGCATTTTAAAAACATATCATTACTTAATTTTACTGTGTGGGCAGACTTGGACTAATGTGAAGTAGAGGAGACAAGTTTCCCAGCAGTTCTGTTTCTCTAATAGAGTTACAGCAGTCTAGACCAACTTTTAGTGGGGAACTCACATGAGGCTGACACAGGATGATGTACCAGAGCCTGAAAGGCAGCTGTGATTTCAGAGAGAAAGATTCCTTCAGGTGTCTTGGCCTCATGCCCCAAATACCTTCAAATCTGCTGATACTTGATCTTCGCTTCCCAGAAATGTCTCTTGATGTCTCTGGAAAACTTACCTAGGGTAACCTCCAAAGTAAACTGGAGGCCTCCAGGAGAGAGACTATGTTCACAAGTAGGAATCGCTTGGGGTAGTGTAGGTACTGAAAAAATTGTTCTGTTACCCATGCAGCTTATATTCAGAAGTTTCTCTCTAGGCACACTTGTTTCAACTTATTTAACTCATTGAAACAGTCTGTTGCAAAGCCTTTGTTCCTAGTGACATTTTAGTTCTTACTAAAGAAACAGACATCATGTAATTACATCACTGCTTTTAATTATTAGACCTCTCACTTTTCCTGTGATTGCTACCATTTTTGGGCACGCTGTTTTAGTAACAGTGACATTTCAGAAGAGAAGCGGCTTTGAATGGAGTGTATGGCAGCCAAATTCAGCTTTCAGGTGTTACTGTCTTTTTCTAACGTTACCAGGCCATAATGTTTCAATTAACTTTTTGTATGAAACTATACTTACCATGCAAACCCACGTAACTAATAAGCAAAGTAAAAATTTCTGACAGATTGCTTTATTTTTTCATTCTATTTCTAGCTCCTTTAGTTATCTTTTATGAGTTCATGCATCTTCCATGTTAGTACTCCTGTATTTTGAAGCTGCATTTCCATTGTGGTGATTTTACTTGTAATCTTCCTGTCTTTCTCTGTCCCTCACTCTCCCCTCCCCTTCCCTTTTTCCTTTGATGATTTTCCTGGCCATACTTTCCCAGCTGTGCACAAATATTCAATTTCTGAACTGTCCATTCCATTTAAAAATACAGAAATGGCAGCACATTCACTTTTGCCTTTCCTCAGCCTCATGTCAGTGAGATTCTCTTTTTGTTGCAATTACTGAGGAGTGCAAAAGAAAGCTTTCAGCCTCACAAATCACTGGTTGTTACTTTGGTGTAGCTCCACGTGATTTAGGTTTTTCCCCAAAAGCATGAAGGAAAGCATTCCTTCTGCCAGCTCATTTCAAGGTTCAGGGGAACTGCCTCGCCCTTAGAGAACACAGGGATACACTCAAACAGTGTGAGGTACATTTTCAAAATGGTGCTTAGGAATTACACATCTCATTAGCAAATAATTGAGATTCATTGGCACAATTCCTTTGCTGCTTGGAAAATGTTCCCCCATAACACCTGGATTTAAGTTAAAAGACGACAAATGATGTTAAGAGAGCACCTCCCTTTTCAGTGAAAGCATATGCATGTGCCTGGAAATTTTACCCAGCTCTAATCCTTGGGTAAATGCTCTGCCTGCCCCGTCTCTGCCACCACTGGCCATGCAGTTGGTGTGGATTCCTTCTCTCAGAGCAGGAAGGCACGTTGGGGAAAGTGTAGCTCTTCTGCCCTGTGCTCACCTCGACATGAAGCAACACAAGAAGGTTCGTCCATTGTTATTGCACTGCCTGGCCCACAGCACAGAATTAGGAAAGCTTTGGGGCTTGGAGGAGATAGGGAGCTTTCTGCTGCAAAAACTGAAACCCAAAGTCCTGGGAAATTACTCCAGGAAAGAAATGTTCTTAAATATTTAAAAGGCTCACTGGATAGCGCTCCCTCACAAAGCTCTTTTCGTATGTCTGAGCTCCTGCTGTTACTGAGGTTCCTCTGAAGCACTCAGAGCCAAATCCTCCCATCTCTAGTCTCAGGTACACTTCTCTTGATGTCTACAGTTACTTCACCTTAACCAGGATGCCGCAGGGCAAGACTTGGTTTGTAACTGGTTAAATGGCATGAAATTCCCATTTTCTACCTGAGACTGCAAGGGAAGCCTGGGCTCTTCCAACTCAACCTGCTTGGTGCTCACACAGAGTGGGCTCAACTCACAGGCAGCAGCCCAAGGGATCTCAGATTCTGTTTTCACATTCCTCCTGGACCATGCTTGTCTCATTTTGGCATAGCTAGGTACCAATTCCCAAGTACAGCTTGCACAGGTCCTTTGTCAGCTCTGGTATCTGTTGGATCACCCGAGAGAAATCACTTATGCATGTTGCTGTGGAGTGTTGGCTTGAACAGAGCTGAGTTTCGAAGCTGGTGTCATCGTAAAGGAAAAAATAGCAGCCTTGGTTCTTGCTACTATATAGGGAAATATTACAGGGTGACGAAAAAGATGTGCTAAACGAGAGGGTTTCATTTTTCCTGGTAGCATGAGTGACTATATGGGGGAGGTGTTCTGTGAGTTTTTCCATTGGGAAAGGCTCTTAGGCTCACGTCATTATACTTTTATACATCACTTGGCCCTAGCCAAGCTGAAAAGATATATTCTGTGGGTTTCCATGGGTGTTTTCTAGCACAGCATTCCTTTATCTAAGATCAGTGGTTATCTTGGTTACGGAACTGGATATGTCAGTGTGGCCAACCTTTTCCCTCCTCATTAACATATGTTGTGTAAAACCTGCATTTTTTCCTAAAATTTAGCTTTAATGATAATTAATACAATGACAACAGGTTAAATCTCAGAGTAGGCCATCTAAGGAGGGGCTTTATGTGGGATGCTAAATCCTTGTAACCCAACAGATAAGAAAGCCCTGCATCTATGGATACATTATCAGGATCATGACCTGATAAAAGAATGTTGTTCTTAGTAAGATAACCCTGTTTTCTACTGCTGCTTGAAGCTTTGAAATGCTGCTGCCTAAACATAATAACATGTTGTTAAAGGAAGTTTATACTTATAAAACTGTATGTATATTTAATCCTTAATCTGTATTCTCCGGAAAAAGAATTATTTCTGTGCACCTTTCCCTCAGTGGGGATATACAGCCCTTACATTCCTTCCAAATGAGTTGATAGGTATGGGTAGACATGATTTAGCAAGCCGAGAAAAACATGAAAAAGGTGAAGTACAACATCTATAAAGGGACATGGTGAACTGAGATTAACTTCCCCTCTGTGTATAGACTGACACACAGCAGCAAAGCATCCCGTGGGGATTGGCAGGTGTGTAAGTGGGGAGCTGTCCCAAGTATGGATAAATACCAAACCATTGTATGTGGAGGATGCATTTCAGAAACACTGAAATTTGCTCTATACCTGCTTTTTTATATCAGTGTTTGATGTTTTTTGGCAACAGTAAGTATTGAAATTTATACAATATTGGAGATTTCTCAGGATGTCTTACAGTGAGTACCTTGGCAGAGACAGGGAGCTGTTGGATAACTAAACATCTCTCTCCATGAGTAGAACTCTCTCTTCCTTATTGTGCTGATACATCATCTTTTAGGGACAGGATGGACTATGAGGGGACAGAGAATTTACAAAAAAGTCCTGAAAAGGAAACTATCTTTTCAGCTTCAGACTTAGTTCAGGGGTTTTTTTCCAATAAAGTATTTAATAAGATTAAGCATTAAACAATATGCTGCCTTTTCTTAAATAAAAAAATAGACCCTTTTGGCTGTGGGAAAAGGGGAGAGTGAGAAGTGTAGGTTTCATGTGTGTGCTTATTCACAGACAAAGACTGCAGAGGGGCAGGATGATGGCGACATGCTGGAACCAGACCAGACTTTAGAAGTACAGCTGTTGGATTCATTTTGGAACAGGCAGTTTATGAACTTACCAGGGTATCTCTCCCTTTTGTTCTTTCTCTGATTTCTCCTAAACTTGTTTTCTTTGTAGACTAGTTATTTAATTTCTCCTTACTATATGTCAAAAGGAAAGCTCTGTCAAAAATCCATGGACTGTACCAGTTCTCTGTTGTATGGTGGTCTGTGGAGATGTTTCTAAGGCAGGTCCACATGGACTCCTTCAGAAAACCTCTTTCCTTCTGAACCACCTAACTACTTCTGAAACGCAGCTTAATTGCCTAAGTCTGCCTGCTGCTTTGTGTGCTTGGATGGCAGGATGTGAAAATACTTGCTGCTTAAAAGCAAGAAGTGCCCCAACCGACTGACCTTTGCTCCTGGTGAATCTTTTCAGTTCCTACCAGAAGAGCAGAAAAGCAAACCTAGTAGCCTTCCCAGTCATTACTGATGGTTTCTACAGAGGGGTAGGGGAAGCTGTGAAGATGAAAACACACGGGACACAAAGTGCTGCAGGCACAAGTAGGTTATGGCCCCAGTCCTCCCAGCAGTGAGTGACCCACTGGTGCCATTCATCCTGCTGGCAGCCGCTGCTCTGAACGTTGTGATCTGCTCCACAAGGGCAGCTCTTCATCTCTGCTTCAAGTCCTGCTTGTAAGGGGCACTCTACAGCCAGGTATCTGCTATTCTAAAAAAGCAAAGATGTTTTAATTTTTAAACCCCTGCTAAATAATTCAGAAGTGCTTAAGAAGTACTTGACCAGATCAGGAAACGATGAGCCATCCCCACCTATTCTAAACCAGAAATCACCCACAGTTGTACAGGCTGAAGGGAAAGGAAAGCTCTGCTGCTCTTTGGAAATCTGTTATTGAGAAATATGGATTTTCTACTGGAGAGATGTATCCTAATATCAAAGGACCTACAGTTGTTGTCTATTAGTTCCCTGAGTTAGGAAGAGAGTTTTGTGAATTTTGCATTATTTTTAGAAAAATTCCCTTGTTTCACAGGTAGGGAGATATGTTATCAGTTTCCCTAAGCTGAATACAAGCAAACTAGGAACACAAAAAGTAGTTACTTAGGCTGTGCTGGTGGCCAGAGGTTGGGTCACAGCTTTGATCAGGCAGTGGTTCTGCAGGAGAGGGATTTATCTGCAGTGTGTTTGCACTCCCATCTGCAGCACGGCCCTGTCACCACTCCCTCCAAGGGTCCTGGAAGCCTTCGAGCTCCGTGCTCCTGTGAGCAAATATCCCTCCCTGAATCCCAGAGCAGTGGCTGGTCTAAGTGAAGTAGCTGGACTTTTACAAAGAAAGAACAATTAACATAACAATATGACAGTTGTTTTTCAAGTCAGTTTCCCTCCTTTACTGGACAAGTGGACAGCCAGGAGGAGCAGTGTTGTGGGGTTTGAAGCTTTTTTTGCAGGATGTTTTGTGTTTATGTGCTTGAATTAATGGCTGCATGGTTTTTTATGACTGCCTTTATTTTTGTCAGTTGAATTAGGAAAAACAAAAAAATATCACGTTACTTTATGGGTATCTCTTGTATTTTTTTGTCATTTTTGCCATATATGTGTATATATATATGTAGTGTTTTTCCAGCTAACACAGAATCTACAGTCCTGCTCCAAGAGAGCCCAAGTCTGAAAAATCTTCTTCCCTTGTTAGCCATATGCACTCCCTAAAGGTGTCTTAACAAAGGAGTCCTTTGGAACTGTGGCTTTGTTCATGCATAGTATATGCTTCAAGTAAGACATTAATATTTTCTTTTTTATGTCATTTTTAAAGAAAAGTACAGAACAGCAAGGTGCTGCAACTTGGTAAAGATACACCGGTGTTTGAGTGTGTTTTCATACTGCCACAGCTGAAAAGCAAAATAAGCTTAGATGTAGTGCTTGTTTCATTGTAGATTCCTCAGATAAAAAGGAAAACCTTAATTTATAATTAAGGGGAGCCTGTAATAAATCTTAAGTGCTTTTAAGAATTATATTTTCTTTTTTGAAAGACAAAATTTGTCTCAGTAAAGAATTGCATCTAACGCTCGAAGTTATAGTTTTACTTGCTGCATAGGTCCAAAGATATGAAGCAGACCAGAGTTCATGGGCCTAATGCCAAAAGCAAACCTGTAATGCTGGAAATTCTTGTTGATTAGGGTACTTCCCATGCACATCACTTTGCCACCATAAGGGTTCCTTCTAGGAAATATGGATCACAGAGTGTAGTTGCAGTGCTGCAAGGTAAAAGAACAAATGCTTCTCAAGATTCCCAGGGAGCAGAAATCACCTCCCTGGACAGTCCATATTGCTGCATCCCAAAGGGGATGTGTAAAGTAGAGCAGCTTGCCTCGTGTTCCTCCCAGAAAGGACAAACATGAAACATCTACGAGGGATCTCTAGGGGATGGAGTTAGGGAGGCGGAACACTCAGCTTGCAAGGAAGTTAAAAACAACTGCTTCAGGAAACCTGTGTTTACTCTAGTGAGAAATATTAATCAGAATTAAAGAAATCCCCCCAAATCCACCATCCAATTAAAAACAACCCTCCCCTGTCACTAGTCTAGTGGATAATGATACAATTAGAAATGTTGGAAATGTCATTACTAGAATTAGATTAGGGAAATTTCACTTAATAGAATAAGAGTGTCCCTGGTGAGAGTGGCTGGGGGGACCTGCACGGGGAGCAAAAGGCCCCGTCCCTCCCTCCGTGTCCCTGCAAACACTGCTGGGCACTGGGGAGAGCCCCGAGGGCAGGGCTGGGGTTACACCCCCAGGCACTTTGCATGGCTTTACTCCAGGGCAGCAATTGGATTTGCCAGCATGAATGTCTTGTGAGAAATAGTGCACTGCCACTCTACAAATCCGAGTCAAGTATTCTCTATATTTAGTAGGTTAAATATAGCAGTAAAGTCAACTGGGAAATCTTACGCTCTGCAGTGGAGAGCAGAGCCATTAAGAAGCAACAGAGCTGTGCATATAAAATGGCAATATACTCACTTATTGGACCCTCATCTCATTTGCTCAGCTACCCAAATTTACAGTAAAACCACAGTGTTTCCTCTCTTTGTTCATATGATCTTGTTATTGAAAATGTTCCTTGACAAATCTGCTATGGAGCAAATTTGTTCTTCCAGAGGATGCTGGAGCCCCTGGTCAGTGACCCTCTGAGCAGCTCCTGTCGGTGTGCCTCTGTCACAGAAATAAGATTGAGAAGGGCTCTGGCTGAGAGCTCAGGATATTATTGATTTCCTTGATGGCAGAGGCAATCAGGGTGTTTGTGCAATGTGTGTATTTGACAAATAAGGGCCACAGGGGTATTTAAGCTGCAGCAGCAGAGACACTCCATCTGCTTTATAAATTTCATAACATTGATACAGAAGGTGCACAAACTGCTCCCCAAATGCTATTAGTTGCCAAGCATAGCTACCACAAGTGGTGGTAGAAGACTCACAATCAACATAAATTGTCAAGGCCATATATTTTACAGGTGACAGAAATAAATGGCAAATTTCCTTAGATTTGGTTTTGATGCCCATTTGAGGATGACATTTACCTAGTGGGCTATAGCCACTTCACGCTGAGAATTCTTCACGGAAAGGATTGTATATTAATTTCCAAGCAGCTCTTTTACATTCTTACTTTTCTGAAAGATACTTCAGATAATCAATGTGCTCCCTGAGAGAGGTCAGTGCATCCTAGCAACCACAACTCCAGCACTGGCAACAGTTCTAATACTGGTCCTCAGTATCAGTAAAGTTTGTTCAGGCTTCACAGAACTTCTGAAACAAAATCTTCCAGTTTCACATCAATTTCTGAGAAAGCAAGTTCTCTCCTATATCTGTTCTGGGAACCAAACTGGGCTTTTGGAGGGCTTGGTGGGAAATACATCTGTTCTGGGCAAAGAGTTAACTGGTATATATGGCAGTTTTCTGAAGCTTTTATTTCTATAGCAATAGTCACATCTGGGTTCTTTGCACTTGTTCATTCACCCTGAGCTGTGTGTTAAGATTAGCATGCTGTCACAGCTAATGCACAAGGACTGTAATTACCTGTTTGCCCTGGTTCAATTTTCAAATACTTGCATTCTGGCATAGTTGAAGTTCTCACCTGTTCATCTTCTCACTTCTATTATAATTCATCTCAGCAGAGAGGAAAAAAGACAAAGTAAAATTCTGCTCACATCTTCGTATGTTTTCTTGCAAGTCTTATTGCCACTAAAGCCTGTTTCAGGTGCCCCCACTCCACCAGACTCTTATTTGTCCTGCTGTGCTGTCCAGCCCCGTGGCACAGATGCAACTGTTTGTGGGTCCACACAATAAAATGGGTCAAGAGCTTCTCAGGGTTTGGGGGGTTTTCTTTGTTTGTTCGTTTTGTTTTTTAAAGAGTAACGCTGGAGAGAGGAGAAAGTGATGAGAATGAGGGCAGGTCAGCTGGGCTTCCAGGGCCAAAATTGTTCATGAAGTTACCTCCTTATCAGTTACAACTCACTGTGCACCTCAGTGCAGACAATGCCATAAAGGCTAATACAGTGATGTACGATAATGGCACAACCAAACCTTGTATGTTGGTGATAGAGTCATTCCCTTCCCCGTAGTTCCAACCAAGCACTCACCATTTGGTGCATATTTACATTCTGAAGACCCACGGGTTAGGGACCAGAAGGTCTCTGCTGGATTTCATCTCTGTGCTAAGCAGTTACCCTTGCTGGCAGAAACTAAACCTCCACATTACCTGTGGGAAGCACTGCAGTGTAAAGCACAGGGGAAAATGAGCCTGCAGAGGACCTGCTAACTTTGGACCTTGTTTTGGCATTAGGATAAGTCCAATCACAAGGTGTTCACAAGAACTGCACCTTCCAGCACTGCTTCCTGTCTTTCACTTATGTTATTTTGTCCTTTTCTTTATCACTTTCCAGTACATGCAAATCCTGTGTGTTCCCACGGGTGCTTTATGTACTGCATACCATCACAATTCCCCATACAAAATACCTGCAGGACCAAGTCTATCATGCTGTCATTGATTTATTGTGCTTTGTTGAGTCATTTCCCTTTGTAAAAATAGAATATTGCTTTATTCTTTTTTCTTTTACAGAGCTCCATCTAATGAGGTTATTTTTTGTGATGAGAATCCTGCTATGATAAGGGAGACAGCAGCAAATCAGCTTAACCCCAGTGAGCTCTGCTCATCCTTGCGTAATTGTGAACTTCTGATCTTGTTTAGCTTCTCTGCTTTGCAGGATTCTCGCTGGCAATCCCATCAAGCTTTGATTCAACAGCCAATGATTTTTTATTTGTTTCTTGGAAGAGTTTTGGGAGCTCTTGGTGCAGGTTATTGAGGAGACTGAGTTTTATTGCTCAGAAAACACTGACATTGTCCTTTGATAACTTTCTTTTGTCTTCTGTCTAGTGAATCATATGACACGGGCACTCTTTGAGACAAAATGCTGTCAAAGGTGGACTTGCACTTAAATGCTGATAAAATGTCTGGGTGAGAGACTAGATTGTGTTTTGAGCTGTTACCCTCAAAGTAGGGAGGTTCTGAAAGATTTCTAAACCCAGAGGGACTCATCAATACCCCTATGGCATCACTCTTCCTAATGACAGGTGTCAAATTCACTGCTGCTCAGCAATGTGCATTTACTGTTCCTTTTCTCCATCAGCAAGAAGGGAGAATCAGTCCCTCCTATTAGGCAGACAAATGAAAAGGCTGTTAAACTGCATGGAAGTGATATTTGTATTTCCTTGTGGTTTTCTGTGCACCTAGAGTGCTTTGCATCAAAGTAAGGAGTGTGAGTAGAATGGTGTTAGGACGATAATGAAGAGGGTCTTTAAGCTGGATGGTCACTAAATGTGTTAGATTCATGACACCAACAAAGAGAAATGTTCCTATCTACACCTATTGCTTTATCTTTCTCTTTAGATCAATAACTCACTCTAGTGACTTTATTCTGCTTTGGACTGTACAATTGAATTATGCCCTGTGCTTCCCCCTGTCTCCCAATGCATAATGCAGAAGATTCTGCGTGTTGAAGGGAATTCAGCCTCATTTGGTTCTCAGGCGATTTGCATTGCCAGCACCCAGTCTCGGTGCCTTGCATCTCCATTCTTTTCATTCCTCACTCTTTTTCTGCCTGAGTTTTGTGTAGTGACCTACATCTTCCCTTACACAAAGAGATTGAGGCTTTCTACAATTTTGTCTTCATTCTGCTTCGATTTTTTTAGTTTCTCTTGATCCTTTTCCAGGTCCTATAAGCACCCTTTGCAACACAGAAAGTTATTCCCTCTGCTGAAGGCAGCTGTCCATCTTCTGCATATTACCCAAATAGTACCTGATGCCTGTTTCATGCTGATTAATGTCTCTGCAAGAGATGGTGCATCTTTAAAGCTGCTGCTTACTTGTAATGATATTGCCAATACAGTTAACTGCGAAGTTCAAATAAAGAAAAAAAGAGAGGGTCAAGAAATCATCGCTAGGCACTTAGTAGGATAAAACAGGTAGATTTAGGAAAGTTTTTTAAGGTAACAACATTAATAGCACTCAGAGATACAGATCTGTTGTAAATGTCCACGTCAGTTCTGAATTTTTTACTGAATTAATAAAAGCACTTCATAGCTGGTTGTATTTATAAAGGTGATTCTGCAACATCCAATATTTTTGCTTCAGTTTTTATGTGAAATATATGGTATCCAACTCACAGTATAAATCAAAAGTTGTTGGGGTTTTTTTATCTACTAGACCTCCACGAACTGTAAACAAGCTGGTTTTATCTGCCTCAGTGGTTGCAGTAGTTTGTTGTGGCAGACTGGAGTCCACGTCACTGTAACTTCTGCAGTGCTAACTCCTGCAGGCAGGTTTGGGGGCTTGTTGCACTCAAACAGGCATCTGAAGCCTACTTGTTCTGTTAGAAGGAATTTATTTCTGTGTTCACTGACAATTGCATTGGGATTCAGTGTAAGGTCCAATTTAAGTTGAAACTGCCTCACCACATCTCACATTGGAGAATGAGGGATACAAGGAAAGCAACAAAGGAGAGGCTCCTTCTGCTTCCTCCAGAAAGGAAGGGTGGGCAGTTCCGCGGCTATTGCTTCACCTCAGCTCACACAGCTCTAACTGTTGATCCCACCCCAGTTCCCAGCACTGGGGGAGGCACAGGTGATGGCTGGGACTGTGCCCAGGAGTGTCCCCAGAGTAACTGGGAGAGCCCCAGCCTCAGGGAGACCTCCTGGCTGTGGCCAGTTCTTCCTCACACTGACCACGCCGTTCCCCCAGCACTGCCTGTGCCTTGTCTTTCCCAAAGCTGCCCCCTGGGAACCCCTGAGCAAAGGCTGCTGAGCCCTGGGCTCAGGCTCTTCCCTCCCCTTGGAGCTGTGGGAAGGTTGTCCCTGTCCCACGGGTTCTGTGGGAGCTCTTCAGCCCTGTTTGCTGCTGCCACCAGAAATGCCACCCTCAGCCTGTGCCATCCCAGTGCTGTGTTTGCTGTGGGTATGCTGGGGAGCAGGGTGTGGTAAGGGCACCCGCTGGCTATCATTGCTCATTGCCCTAAACCTTGTAAAGTCTGCGTGCCACTGCAAAATGGATGTCAGATACTGATCTGGCAGCATTTTGCACCCAGAGCTTGTTGTTTTACTGCGTGGTGGGATAATTTATCAACTTATATCTAAATTGCCTCCTTCCCTGGAGACACATGTTTAAATTCAGCTGCTCAGGATGTTAACTTCTTTCACTAATGTGAATGATCAAAATGCATAACTACTCGAGATATTTTATTTTTTTAAATGGTTAGTGTGTGTGTAATGTGACTAATTACCTAGGAGATTTCAGATACACATTTAATGGTCATAAGGAGGATTTGTTTACCCTAGTATAATTTGGATTCTGCACTAAAATACTATCCTTTCACTCTTTAATTCTTTCAATGCTGTGCTTAGAATCCTGTTTCCCACTTGTAGCCTATCAGATTCTGGCCCAGAGAATTACATAAATGCTGATGACATGCCTAGCACCTCATGTGAAATGGAACTTTTGTGTAACTTGTTCAGAATTCGTAGTTAAGAAAAATATATTTTTATTTTTTTTTTACTATTTGCTCTGGTTTTACTTAATGCTTATGAAACATTTTTTTGGCTCACACAATAGTGGTCCCAAGAAAACTGGCTATGTAGAAAAGATATTAAAAAGTATCAAAGCTGCTAGTGCAATGCAAAATATTTCTTGAAAATGTTAGAAGGTCCCATGTGGAATCATCTTCTAACAACAAATTTGGAGCACATCAGCTTGATGCTCCTATGTGCCATATTGGGAGAGTTTCATGTGTCTGACCAGAAAACACTGGCATATATTCTTATTTAAATACATTTTTCCGTCTCTATCTTCCTGTTGTTTGAACTTACATATTCCATACAAGACAAATTAAGCAACATACTTCTCAACTCTGATATTTTTCCTCTTATGGTTCAAAAATAAGTATAGACTGGTATTCCACAAAAGTACACACTGAATCATTCTCATTAATTAAGGATTGCTTTTACATCCACTTCAAATTACTTTAATAATAGTCTTGAGATAATCTGTTTTGTTAAGCTGAAATAGATGAACAGCTGTGTTACTCCTACAGCTCTTGCCAAGCCACAGGAATGCAGCACCTATGTGCAGCACCAGGGTCCTGGGAGAGCAGATGGAAGTGCCCATCCCTGCAGTTCTCGTGCCTGATTGCACAATTAATAGTCCCAGTAGTATCTGTTTTACTGTTACACTGTTATTTCAGCGAGCACATACTTGGGGCAGGCTGGTAAGACTAGCAGAGCTGGGTCTTTTGTGGCTTTCTTCATGGAAGAGCCTGAAGCTGGTGGTATTAGTCATGTGCTCAGTCAAGCATGTGCCTGAACCCCTTGCTAACCTGAAGCTAACCTGAACCATGGACACCACCATGAAAGCACCCCTGACTGTAGATAAGAGTGAGTCCCAGCACAGTCTGGCTGACCTTTGCATCGCTTCTGTGTCAGCCACAGTGAGCTGCTGATAGCCGAGAGACAGGGCTGTGCTGTAGTGCCTCAGATCCTTTGTTATCCTGAGAGCACTGGTGACAACAGGGACAGCAGCAATGCTGCTTGGGCAGCTGCTTTGTCCGTGTCCCCCAAGAAAATGCCTTTCTTTACGATTGTTGACACGCTGTTGACAGTCACTACTCCTTGTGACAAATGCAGCTCCTCTTGTGCTGACACTGCAGTTTCCAAGAGCAGGCAGGGGCCTGATGTCTTCTCAGGATAGCTTTCCATACACATCCACCTTGTGTTCTGCTCCAGCTGCTGCTCCTGGCCACTCCTCTTGTCTCTGGTATCAATCTTTCGAGCGGCCAGCAGGTTAAGCTACTGCAGCAGATCCCACTTTGCCATTCCAGCAGGGCTTGGGCCAGTCCCAGAGCCTGTGGTGACAGGACACTGAGGATTTGGCTCACTGTGGAACAGATACTGATCATCTTTGAGGCCCACTTACAAACCTTTCCTAAAGCTTTCTTACTATATCTGAAGTTTATGTAATACACCCAACATAATCAGTGGAACGTGCTCAGTTTCTATGGTGACGGGTGCTGGTAGAGAACTCGGAGACAGATGAGTTGGAGAACAAAAGAGCGCAGGAAGCCAAGAGCCCCAAGTTCACTGTGCAGAGCTAATTTGTCTGTAGAATGTTTAAGTAATAGAATAAGAAACGCTACAGGAAAAAGTAAAACAGATATAACTAACAACAGATCTCATCTGGTAGTGGCCTATCTAACCCATGTTCTCCCCATGTTCATTTATTTCCTTATGGTTCAAAATAGTTGCTCAGGTTTGAGGATGCAATAGAGAAGTTAGCAGCTGAACTGGAACTGAACAGACACAGAAAGGGGTCTGAGTTTGAGATCAGTGTTAGTGGGATTATCTGAGGGATCACTGGAGACTTTTGGAAGACACAAGGGGGTATAAGAGAGGTGTGGGATAGCAATAGGCAAAGCAACAGAGCCATGAGAGGGAAGAGATCACGCAGCCTTGCACCAAATCTATTTAACATTTGCTCTTTTGCTCGTCTCACTGTTCTTTTTGCCAGTATTTAACTGAATAAATATTACAGACATAAAAAACAGGGGCTTTGCAAGTAGCAGAGTAGTAAAAACCACTTTACATTTGCCAAGAAAATGGAAAGTTCTTTAAGCAGGAATAAAACAATATCTGTATACATTATCTGTGTATATTTTCCATGTCATTGTCGTTAGTGACAGTTTGAGCTCAATAACTCATTTTTCACTTTGGTGTTTGTGTGTTCTGGAGACCAGCTCTGCCAGTGCCTCACACTGAATTTCCTGAAGGATTGGAATGGACAGCATGTTTATTAAGTTAAATGTAATCTCTCTAACTGCTTTTTCATTATTGTGTTCCAGCATGTTACAAAACACAAAGGATGAGATTTAACAAGTGTAACTTGCTGCAGTTTGTTCCATGTTTTATTGGAGACTGCCAGCCCCTAAACGCCTCTGTAATATGGCAAAGATGGGACCAGGAGATTAATAAAGTTTTAAAATCCCTTCCTAAGCATTTTGTAACCTCTAATATGATGTGACTTGGTAATTACTGGAAACCTCAGAGAGACAACTGTTCAGATGGAAGGGTTTTTAATAAACCTATTAACTTGGTAAGTGAAGTGAAGTGAGCGAAACTCTCAGGGGTTTCATTGATCCTTGTCTTTTTTCCATGGTGTCATGGTCCTGTGTTTTGTTTGTTGAATGTTTGTTTTGAAAAAGATGCTGAGTCTGAGTATGGTCCTGACAGGGAAGCCAAAATGTCTGCAGCTTCACCTAACAGATAGTTGCACTTAGCAAGTGTTTCTTGCTAACGTAGAATCCCTGTTTGCTAACTAATCCCTTCTGGAGAGAGGCATTGACTGTGAAAGGCTGTCACTGCAGCAATGAATCAAGAAATAAACTTTGAGTTTACCAGACTTGCAACATTTTTATAGAAGCATCTAGAACTCAGTGCCTTTAGAATTCAACTTGTGTGTCTCTCCAGGAGTGACAGAGCACTGTAGTCCCACAATACCCATTATAGGCTGCATTGTTAATTCTGGAAAGGTGTTATGATCACATTCCTGTCTTCTGCATTGTGATACATCTTTCTATTCACTTTTACTCTCCTAAAAATATATTCAGGAAGTGACTTAAGCTCATTAAAAGTCTTTTTCAAAGTGACTAAAACCCTGAACTTAAAATTCTCATAAATCTTCATATTTTTGTGAAATGAAAAAAAAAAAAATCAGTGTAGGAATTGTACAAAGAGGCTTAAGAGTTAAACACTGCAAATGCTTACCTTGAGACATACTCAAGAAAATGTTATTCATGTGGCAATCAGATAAGTATGTGATACACTTTTTGTTCTCTCATCTGTGCAAACCATCTTTGTGACTTCTGTGTTCCATTCTCAAGTTATCAGGTGGTTGCTCAGGTAAAGCTCCCTGGTTGGAGGTGGAGGAAAGGGGGTCAGTTTTTATTTTTTGTCTCTGAGTTTGTACTCATTGTTTTGCCTTTTCATAGGTGGAGCTTTATTCAGGAAGGGGTAGACTGTGAGACATCATAGTGCCTGAAGTCACCCTTAGCATGAGTCACCCTTTGTAAAGTGTTTATTGAATTGAGCATAAACAATAAGTTGCACAGAGTAAATGTACAGAATAAATAACTATTTTTAGATTGCTGTAAGCCCTTCTGAAGTCTTCATTTTACTAAGGTAACATTCTCTCGTAAATTGATGTATTCAGAGCACAGTTCTGATACTACTGTCATTTAAAGCAGCATAAAAAGTAGCAACTCAAACAGTCAGAGTACTTACATTGCTGTGAAAGGCAAATGTCAAAGGCACTTATGAGCTCCTGTGTTCAGGATGTGGTTCTGAGGCACTGGCTGAATGTGCAGGGCACACAGGTCTGGCCTGGTGCCCTGGGCTCAGCTCAGAGGGCTGAGTTCCCAAGCTGATGGTGCCCTGTTGCCCCAGCCCTCTCAAGGCAAGAGGAGAGAAGCCAAACAGCTGCATTAGGGCTGAGCCATTGCCCTCCATTTCTTCTCCTCTGACCGAGTACCTGTGATGTTTGCTGTATTGTGGGCACTGTGGGCTGCACATTTGATGTCCTTCGTGCAGCTGTGGGGTGTCTCCCAGGCCTGTGCTCAGCCCCTGGGATGTGCTGCCCCTGGGCCACACCGGGGCCATGCTCTGCGGGTGTGCCAAGGGCCAGCGTGGCTCAGTGAGCGGGTCTGTGCAGCCTCCCTGAGCCCCCAGCCCGTGGCAGGACCCACAGGTGCCACTGCAGACACCACTGCTCACCCTCAGGGTTCCCTGCCTTGCCTCCAGCTGCATCCCTAGAAGGGCAAAGGTCTTGTAAGCCTTTGTCTGCCTGCCAGGCTCTGTAAGGTGTCCAAAGTTATAGGAGATGCCTATGTTCAGGAGAATGAATTCCGCCCCAGGAGTAGTTCTAGCTCTGACCTTCCAGTTTTCCTGTAAGGGACTCTGTTTCAGAAGTCAGACCTTGAGCCTTTTTTTCTCTCTGTTGCAGTCTCCTTGTTCTGTTGCTCACTGACAAAAGCCAAAAACCACTGCACCAACTCTCCTGTTCAATAAGCACCATAGGCCTGGCTGCAAAAGCCTTCCCTGCAAATCCGTGTCGGATGCAGTGACTTTAACAAGTTTTAAAAGTGATTATTCCTCTCTGTCTCACACTTTGTAAAGTATAGCTGTACCACTCTGTAGAGTTTGAGCCTCCCCAATGCACAGAAGATGCTGACATAGTGAATGCAGTGGTCCCTGATGGTGGAGAGAGTGAGGAGCCAGACTCTTCAGGGGAGAAAAATGACAGAGCAAGAGGCAATGAATACAAGTTGTAACATGAGATATTCTGGTTAGGCAAACCAAACATTCACTGTTAGGGATGTAGTGTTAGAGGATGCCTAGAGAAGTTGTGGAACCTCCATCATTGGAGGTAGCTCAGAATTTGACTGGACAAGGCCTTGAGCAAATTTATTCAAGTTCACCCTGCTTTGAGCACAGGGTTAGATCAGTCAAGGTGGTTCTAACCTGAATTATGCCGTCATTCTAATCACTGACCTGAATAGGAATAGGGCTGCAAGCTTACTTCTTTTATTACCAAATCTGAGCCCAAAGCACAGTGCAATGCACCTTCAGGCTCTCTGAGAACTAGGTGCACTGTGTTTTGACTATACATTTCAATCACTCTCTTTAACTGAGTTTCCCAGGTAAATCACTGCAGGACTCCTAAGCTTTTAGAGCTCCAAGTTGTCAGTGTTATTCAAATAAGAATGCTCTCCTTGAGCTCACTTGGGAAATTAAATAACTGTAACTGTGACGTGTGTATTGGTCCAGTAAATCTATTGAAATTCCTTCAGAGACACTCAGAGGGCAATTGTCTGATGTAGTACCCTCATGTGTGATCCTAGTTTGGGGTGAATCAGGAATATGAGCTTCAGGACTTGTGTTTAGTGGACTTCACAGTTTTACTACAGCTGTTGTATTTCCATGGGTATTTGCTATGCTTTTTGCAATATTTCCGTGAGGTCTTAATGAATGTTTTTGTTTCATGCAGTTTACTCCTGTCTTGTTCATGATGCAGCTCAACAAAAACATTTCTGTTCCAGTGAAAGTCCTAAAGAACTAATAGCAGAAATGTTTTGTGTAGTTGTTGAACTGCAGCGTTTGTGTCCTTGTACTGTTCCCATCCCAAGTGTTGACATTCACTGTAGTATCATATCACTGTATAAAGGTGGGATTTGTTCTTCATTTCTGTGGTGGAAGTTGTCAAGGAACACTCCTACTTGTTTTCTTACACCATTGCTTTAACCCTAATCTTAATTTTGCCCCGTTATTCTTATTCAGAAACATTTTAAACAGATACTTTAGCTAGGATTTAATTTTAAAGAAAACTGACACAACCTCTTAAAAGCTCTAATGTTTAACTCACAATTCTGGGGCTCATTTTTCAAGTCCCATAAGAAAGTATGAGAGCATAATAAGATAGTAAGGGATGAGTTGGCCACATCAGTTATAAGAAACAATGCCCAATCAGTGACTTCCTCCATGGTACCTAATTTGATATAAACCCCAAAAAATTGATAATTAAAATATATTTCTATAACATTAGATTTAAAAATAAAACTCAGCTTGAGAAATGCAAAAGGAAATCTATACAAATGCCACTATTATCCAAGTATATGAGTCCTGACAACACCTCTTTTTTCCTTCAAAAGAAACAGCAGCAACTGAGATCTGTCAAATGCTTTTGCATGGTTCATTAGCTATATTGCCTCCACATTTTCACATTTTTAAAACATTTTAAGTGCAGTCACTCATTCAGATTTTGACAAATAGAGTTTTGCTTCTCATTTTAAAATGTGCCATTTACAAAGGAAAAACTGAATCCTGAGATTTCTGATCAGACCGAGTTTTTCACAAAGATTTTGGAACTAATGTATTTGTCCTTTGCTTGGACAAATCCATGAATAATCACACTCTCTGGGAAAAATGCCATCATTTCAACTGTTCATCATTGCATGGCAGCATTTTGATCTCCTCCCAGAAAATGCTGCTTTTTTTTGAGTGGAAGACATTCAAGTTAGCAACACCAACTAGTCTTCAAAGGGCATAAATACACATGTCCCATGTGGCCATCTCTGTTTCAAAGTCCCCAGAACTAACTCAGGCAGGTCTGGTTAAACTTTAGCTGTTGTCATGCCACGTACTACAAACTGCTTATACTTTTCCTGGTGAATTTCAATAGCATGGCCAACTCGGGTCATGTTGCAGAAATTACTGCACTATTAAGGTTCTTTAAATGGTACAAGAGAATTTTGGAATTAATCTTTTGCCACCACTTGCTGTAGCTGAGCAAACAATCATATTCAATCCTGTACAAGTCCTAGAGAATAAATATGGTAAGTGAGGGAACTGAAATCTTACCATGAGGTAGCAACAAAAAATTGATGACTGGTTTTGTTTTCTAGAGTAGACTGTGCTTGCTTTGGTCAGCTCAGCAGCTCAGGGTGAGCTTCTGTCCAAGCTCTGTGGAGGGGAGGAGGTTGCTTGTTTGGATGGGAACAGAGAACAAAGGAGCAGGTTTGACCATATGTTGTTCAATAAGCTAAAAATGGTGATGGGGTCATCCTGCTGAAGGAAAGGCACTGAAGTTCCCAAAAGTATTTTTCTTTCCTAAAATAAGTTCATTCCTCTTTCCAACCCCCCAGATTTCAATTTCTCCACTGTAGAAAATGGAAGAAATGCACTTGGTCTTTGTTGGACCTCTTCCAGCTCTAGGGAAATAAAGGGAGCTGATCCGTTCCTGTGGTTTGGGAAATTCTGGCTTCAATATTTTAATTCTTTATTTCTTGCACAGGAGCCACTGTGCTACAGTAATGTTTTGCTTTCTTGCTTCTGAACCCCTTCAGTACATTGGCATCTTCTCAAAGCTCTGCTCTGTCGTGAGAAGTCTCTGACACAGAGCAGTGCAGAGTCCTGAGAAATCTTCTGGAAAACAAATCTGAAATCCTGGTGAAATCCATATTTGCAGAAACTGAACATTCCAAGCTGTTTTCTGCTTACCACCAATACACTCTCACAGAACAGCAGAATATATTAATGGTACAGATTTTGTCTGTTTATTTTAGCTTATTCTTTGAGAGGAAATCCAGAGATGTCCTGTAGAAGTAAGGTGAAGATGGGGAAGAACACAGTGCCATGTGCAGTTGTGGGTCATGGTTATTTCCTGTAACCCGTGAGGTTTGGAGTGAGGTTATACCTGCTGTGTGCACCTGAGCTAAACCAGCCCATGCTCACTGTAATGGTTAGTTAAAAAATAAACGTGTATAATTGGAATACTACCCTACTTTTCCCAAACATGGGTGGTCTTTCTGTTCTTGGCAGAACTATTACCTGTGTTTTAACTCTTACTTCTCCTTTCTCTTATCTCATGATATTCCACAGTCAGAACTGGCTAAATTAAGAAAATATGGAAAAATCTCCCTCATGACACGTGATAAGTTTTGCTAACCTTTACTGCCTTTTTGTGTGTGTGTGGCTGTTGGAGGAAGAGAAATCAGAGCCTAATCTTCATCCCAGAGTGTTTAGCAGCTGCTCAGGGCAGTTCCTCTGTGGTATCTCTGAATCCAATCTGAGCCCAAGAAACAATATGAGTCAAAAAAAAGTCAATAATACGAAAAATTTCCATGTCAATTGTTTCACAAAAGTCTGACCCCCTTTACTTCTGTTCTTGTTCTTTGTTTTTCTGATGCAAGCAAAAGGGGCTTTTGAGGAGAGCCTCCATTTTCCTCAATGAGTGCTTAGGATCTGGTTAGTTTACTTGAAATTCCAGATAAAAGTTGAGCAGTTTGGAAAGTCTGGATCTGGGTTTGAAGAAAAGCATCTCAAGGGATTTTATTTTTTCCAGCCAAAGGAAGTTAATGTCAGGCTTTATCTCGATGAACAATCTCCCAGTATTAATGTTTCACTGCCTGGAACGCCTTTGGACAGCTGTAATATTTGTAGCAGTTCCTTTAAATCATCACTTCTGTCAATTTGAAAATGCCATGGTATAAAGTTTGCAACCTTTTTTTTTGCGGTGCCACCCATTGTAAATGCTGCTGTTCTAATGAGTCAGTTAATATGGCATTATATTGCATGGTATTTCATGTGACAGTGGAAGTAGAATAATATCATAGCTGGAATATGTTGTGTTGGCTTGAAATTTCTGTGCAGATTGCCATTGGGATGCAATTTGCATTCAACTTTTACCAAAAATGTTAAACCAGTCATTTTTTTGATGTACTGCTTGATTTCAAAGCAGAATTGTCAGGAATGCAGTGCTTTGTGCCTTGTGGATAAACTAAAATCACAGCAGTAAAGAATGATACTGTGTCAGATGGTTACCAGCTGGGGTGAGTTTGTACCTGCCTGGGTTTTGGAACACATATGAATAAGTAAGAATTTACTGAAGAACTTTCCAAAATCAACTGTGATACTTCAGATGAGCGTGTGCTTTCCCACTTGCTGCTTCAGACAACCTCACACAGTGTTTGCATCTTTCTGTCAGGTTAAAGACTCTGTATCAGATGAAATCGGTCTAACATGTAACCCCACAGAACTGGCAGCCTCTCTGACTGCACGCCACACCATGGCGTGGTGGCTTTCACAGTGATGGGCAGCAAATGCAAAGCTGTAATTGAAATGAATGGAAAGTTTGCTGCTCTTCAGTAGGAGTTTGCGTAATAGCAATAAAAATAATCCAGCATATTGTTTGCATTTTAAACTTGCTGCCTGGAAGAGTTCTCTGTATGGGTGATACAGGTTCTGAAAACAGTGAAAATGCTTTTAAAGTGCATGGAAACGGGAGGTATGAAGTGCTCATTCCATCTCCTCTCTACCTCTCAACCCACCTAAAAGCACAGCCCCAGTTCCACAGGCCCTGTCATTTGTGTGAAACTAAAAAGCTCTGTCAACATGGACGTTCTCTGGACTGTCAATTCCCTTAACTGATCCAATTTCTACAGACAGAGCATCTGCTGCCCTTTCACTAAGTGCTGTATGTGCTGACAGGAAGGGGGAGAGGTATTGGTGGGGGATCAGGGCTGGGATCTTCAGCAGGAATCCGAACTCGGTTTGCAAATAATTAGTAAGAGTAAATATAAAATAGCAGCAGGTTGTGTTGAAGAAAAGCCTTTGGATACACTCAATAAGAATCTGTGTTACAGTTATAAGGAATATATATATCTCAATATATATCAAGGAAACTGTGTAATAAGAATTTGGCCTGAAAACCTAATGGTGTTGCTGATTCATCTCATGGGATAATCTTCCCTCAGTGGAAGGATCCTTCAACCCTTCAATGAGCAGGTATCACTCTATACACTATTTTCAATCTTTTACTCATTCACATTGAAACGAGTGGAGCTTCTACACCAGTGATTTCAAAACCATTTTATGCAGCAGGAAGAATCTATAATAATAGTAAAAAGACAATCTGTAGTAGGAAAAATAGGTTGGTTGTGTGTCACACATGACTCAGCAGAGTCCGTATTTTGTAACTGTTCAAAGTGCTCCTTTGGCAATTAATCCTGCTCCCAGTAAAGTCTTGGCCTCAGGCACCTTGCCATATGTTTGAGGTGGGAATGGTGCAGTGGGAAACCTACAGCTTTCCACAAGGCTGAAATGAAGCAGGAGTTGCAGCACTGTGATACAGATTAAAATCACTGATTAAATTTATTGTTATTTAAAATTAATTTTGTATTATGTAATCTAATCCCAGGAACCTAACTTTGCTGCATTAACCACTGTCAAGCAAGAATAATAAGTGATCCCCTGAAGAATAAAATGTATGTGTTTTCAGCTGTCTTTGTGTGGAGCAGAGAGGCAGCAAGCTGAGCAGGAGAGGTACCTGCCCATCTGTCTTGTCTGCAACTGAAATACCTGACTTTCTTCTTTGCCTGTGAGTGATGTCCCTCCCAGCCCCCCTGGGTTTGGCTCTTCCCCACAGCGTGCCATGGGTGCTGCTCTCCCCCTGCAGCCCTAAGGCAGAAGTTACAACCCTTGATTCTGCAGCCCCCTCACAGCAGGCTTCCTAAAAGGGTTCCCTCCAACAACTGCCTGGGCTGGAATTCAGGAAACAGATCCCTGTGCTAGTGTTTTCGCCCGGTGCTGAATGCAGGCACCACCCGGCGCTGCTCACACTTTGTGTCTGGAATGATTTCCTTTGCTCTGATGTGCCCCTGTCCATCACACTGCAGCTGGAGCACCCCTGATATGGGGACACAGGCAGCAGGGACTGATTTTTTAAACCATCAGCGTGCCTAAAATCACACAATATGTTTGGCTTCATATTTGAGTGCCTTTTCAACTCTAGAACATCAGTTCCTGAAATTGCAGTTGTATCAGAATTCCAGCTCTTGTCCAGAAGCTGCTCATCTAAAGAGGAGGGAGGAAGAGGAGGGATCAGTTACACGGATGTTGTTCAGGCCTCACTTAGACAAAAACAGATTGAAAGTTTCACAGAAGTGTATTCTAATGTTTAAAAATATAAACAGGAGAAAAGCCTCCAAAATGTATGCTTTTTAAAAAATTCTTATTTTAACTTGATCTAGTGGTGTTCTCTGGGTTTTCTGAGGTCTAACTAGTTTCTGAAACTGCTTTGGCAACATTATGTTCTTAAATAAGTACCTAGGCTGAATCATTACCCTCCTGAAGACAAGGGAAGATTTTAGCACAAAGTAGCAGATTCATGTCACAGTATCTCCATTTTTGGCAGCTTGCATCTCATTCTATTATTCAAGCATAGGGGAAGGATTTGAATGAAGAGGGTTGGGGGTTTATTTTAGTTTGTTTAATTATTAGCTTAGAACCAAAAATAACACAAGTCCTGATTTACTTTAACACTAAGGGTCCTATTCATAGAATCCAAGCCACAACCATGAGGGAATTGCATAACTTAGGAACATAATAACTGTAATTACCACAATAGCAAAGGTCACTGGGTCCATCACCATTGTTTCCTAATTTCCCTTTTACTTTTATCCCTTTATAGCCTTATTTTATCCATTCCTCCTTCAAACATCTTCTCTTGTTACAAGCATGAGTGAATTCGCTGTCCCTGAATTAAGCAGCACACAAACTTTTCCTGGATGGCTCTTTTTTTATCCTTAATGCTATAACTTTTCAGTGCTTCCTTGTTCTGCTTCACATTTTTGTTTGAATTTTTAATCAATCCACTGAGAGTGGTGGCATCCCTGTCATCAGCTGCCCTTAAAGTGATGTCTATGGAATTCTTCTACTGTGGAAAAGCATTTACTCACCTTGCTCTTCACAGTATAAATCTGGCTAATTAAAATGGTTGCATTTTCGCTCAACCCTTACTTGTCCAAGGCTGTATAGCTGCTACCTCTCTGCTTTAAATCTGGTTTATTGTGGGGTCATGGATCTTTCACCGTATCCTGGAGGTTGGCTGCTGCTTCCACTTAGGGCAAGAAACCTAAGAAACCTCATCTCCAATACAATGCCCTGTTCCAGTATGGACTGTCTGCATGTCTCTTGTACACTATGGCAGATTATCCATGAGACAGGTTAGATTGCTCTCACAACAGGCCATTGCCAAGGCAGCCCAGAGTTCTCTCCTGTACAACATCAGATTTTGAAATATTTGTCTACTTAGGTCAAAAGCAATGCTACCAAATCAGGGCAAAACTGTCCAGGAGGTGTTTGCTTTGCACCCTCATTTATCTCACTGCTGCACTCTGCTCAGTGCAGCTTCTAAACTTGCCTGAGTGAGGGTTCCCTTCCATCAGACAGGGGCTGAGACTGAGGCTGTTAAATAACTTCTACTGAACCTTAGCAGGGTCTGCATCAGTGCCACAGGTCAAACAGAAGTGTTCTAAATCCATATCAGCAGCCTCAGCATAAGCCAGACCTCTCAGAAAAAGTCAGGTTGCTTGGCACTCAGGATTCCTCCAAGTCTGAAGGGGACTGGTTTTGGCAGATGTTTGTCTGCTTCTATTTTAAAAATTCATACCTTCCCAACATGTTTTCTCATAGCAGGCCACAGAAACAATATGACTGACTGGCAAAGTAACATTAATCTAGGATAAGTGTCAAAACAGGGATTTCTCACAAACCAGGAACTTCTTACTGGTAAACAACAGGGCTAAAAGTAAGCAAGGCTGACTGCCTTACTTATGCTCCAACTTGGATTATAACTTTGGTAATAATGCCACATCATCTTTCTCAACAGTTCCGTTTACCTGGTAAATTCCCCACACAAATCCCTTTTTTTTTACCAGTATTTTCAATATAAGTTTTGCATTTGACTTAGGGCGGGGGGTTTGAAACATTTTCCTGCTTGTCTTTGCAAAGAACTTTGTGACTGGTGCAAGTTTTCATTCCTCCTGTGGCGCTTTGGAGGGAGGAGCCACATATTTTCTACCCAGGCCATACTGGGCTGAGCTCCCCAGTGTCCTGCTCAGGAAACATCAGGGGATCAAGAGTGGATTTAAAGGAGCAGCTCCATGGAAATGCTGGAAGTGGAGTCAGTCTTTTCCTGAGTTTATAGCTCAGCAGCAATCATGGATCCTGAAACCTGCCTCCATCTGAGTTTAAAAGTGCTTCCCTTAACCTGTAAACCCCCTCAGGCTCAATAAATTAGAACTAACATTTTTTCCTCGCTGTCATCCCTTACCTGAGAACAGATGCTCTGAGTAAAGCCACTTTGTGAATAAAAGTCCATTAATATTTTATATCTAAATGAATAATAAAAAATAAGAATAATATTTGAGGACATGGGAGATTAGTCAAAAGTGATTTAAAATACATATGCACATTTTAATGCAAATGTATGAGCTGCTATGACTGGTCTAGACAGACTGTTTTCCAAAGTGAAATTAGAAGTGTGGAATGGATTAGAAAGAACATGGAAGGCAAAACTCCTGCACACTGGTCAGTGAATCTCTGTGGGCTGGGCAGGCAAAAAGAAATTAAGTGGACCATACATTAAAGTCCTGTTCTCAGTGGAAGCCAAACTTGGTGTTTTGAGAGAAAGGAAAAAGGGTTTTGAATGATTTTACAGATCAAGCCTGTTAAAAATTAAATTCTCAGCAGTTGGTGCCTGCACTTTCTGTGACTCCCTTTACCTGAAATACTTCACTTTCCAAGTGATAATATACTGAGCACTGAACACTTGATAATTAAATGACAGTTTTGTAATTTCATAAGAAATAAATCTTTATTGCACATTCTGGCAATAAGAGACATTTCAAATTGCATTAGGTGACAGTGTTTTCTTTAAGATACAGGCTAAACTATTTCTTTAAGACACATGCATAGCCATGACCTTGATCTGTGTTTAGCCTGGTCCTTGAATATCCACCTTGGGCTCTCTGGTTTTTCCCCAGTGCAGAACTGTGGGACTCTAACATGGAGATCTGTAACATTTCCAAACAGGAGCTTGTGTTGTCAATACAGTAAATTGTCAAGCCCCTCTGCAAATGCCTTTCTTGCCCCAGAGGGGTGTGTTAATTAGGAAAAGTTGTATTTGAGTAGCTGCAACAGCCAAAAAGAGAAAAGCTGTATGAGGAAGTAAAAAACCCCCAACCCTGTTGTAAAGTAGCTTGATTTCTGTCGAAAGGAATTAATTCCCTTTGAAAGGTACTCCATTGCTAATTAATTCACATGCACCTAATGTGTGATTTCAATTTAAAAAGCTAATCCCCTTGTGTGAGTTCAAAGAGGGTTTCTAAAAAGTGGAACATTTCAAATGCCTATGAAAATGCAAAGAAAATTGAAGGGGGTTAAAACTTAATCAGATCTATTATTTCCCCAAAAGTGTTTCTAGAAAGGATTTGTGTGAATGGCTGTGTATACATATATATGTAATACATATTTATATATATGTCAAGAAATGAATGAGCTGATCTACAATAATGAAGACAGTAGCAAAGATTTCTTAATATTTAGCCTTACAAAGGCTTCAAATAGAGCTAAAAGAATTCTCAATTTGGAAGGAAAAAAACCAAATCCACAACAACTTTAAAACCTTTAGACACAGAATTCCTGTGGTGCTCCAGGATGGCCAGGGAATTTCCAATAGAGATATTTTGACCTTCTGCAGAACACTGCCACTGAGAAATGCACTTAAACTGCAAGAACCACAGACAAACCTGCACTTTGCTGAGACCTCAATGCACTTTTATCCATACACAAAGTAATTTCATCCCAAATGTCAATCTTTTGACAATAAATACATCTTTTCACATTTTCTTTTAATTTTGAAGACTTCAAAGAACAGAATGAACTAGAAAAGTCAACTTCAATAAACACATAGACATTTTTAAATTGAACTTTCAATTTTTTTTATCCAGTGACACAAAACTTGTATTTCTTAACTTGAAGATGCGTAGAAAAATCAGGAGACATCTATTTTCAGAAAGCTGCATTTTTTGAGAAAATGCAGTGAATCCTCCCCGACCCATTGCATACTGCAGTGCTTAAATATATTTATTTTCTGCTCTATTATTTATTACTTTTGTCCTTCCTTACACTCTCATGCCAACTTCATTTATCTTTATTCATGATAACTGAGGGTGGTGGCAAGGAGTATTTGTTTGAGGACAACCACTTTTGCAAGGTAATGAAACTAACTCCTGACCTTCAGTGAGGAAGAAGCACTGTGGGAATAATGCTGTGAGGAGAAACCCCCAAAGGATTACCCAGATTCCCCTACAAGAGGTAGCATGAGCCTTGGGATGAACATGCAGGTAGCGGGAAGACCTGCTAGTGATGGAGTATTTGCCAAGCTGCAATTAAAAGAGTTGAGAAATTCTGACTGTTCTGTTCTGTTCTGTTCTGTCCCCCCCACCATCAGTCAAGATGTTTGTTAACAAAGCTTGAAGTCTTGATGTTTGTCAAGAAGTTTTTATACTTGTATGAATTCTCCTTATGTAACTAAAAAAAACCCCCAAAATGCTCATCCCTCAGTGTAAGCACCAACCTGGTTTTTGGTGGTTAGCAGCTGCCTCTGAGCCCCATGTGTGCAGGGAGCCTCCGAATACCCACACATTGCATTGCTCCTCTCACACAGTGTTCAAAGGGGATACAATAATAGGTCAGGACAGAGAGAATATCAGAAAATCCCAAATAGATTTTTCATGTAGCTTATTGGAATCAAATATATCCTGGGGCAGTGAGAAAGAAAGGAGTTTTCAGTCCAAAATAGAACTTTTAAGATTTATTTTTTTTTCATCCTTTTCATAAAGCATCTGAAAGTCTGAGGAAAAGCAGGGAAAAGGTGGATGAAGTAGGAAAATACCTTGAGGGATTAATGTTTGTGTCTCAAATAACACTTTCATATTTTGCAGCTTTCAAGCTTTCTAGTTTGTTTTATTTTTTCCCCTCTTTTGTTCTGGGTATAACGGATTTGTTTCCCATGATGCAGCTTTGGTACATGAGGTGGCTGCTGTTCTAGCTGTGGTCTGAGGGCTGTTTGTTAAGGGGGGAATCCTTCCTGTGGCTGCAGTGGTGACAGTGCTGCCCATGCAGCCCAGGGTGCTGTGGCCCTTCACTGCTGCTCAGGCTCAGCCTCCTGCCCACCAGCACTCCCAGCCCTGCCAGCAGAGCTCTGGGGGAGCCTTGGCTGGAGGTGCAAGGCTTCACGTGTGTCCTTGCTGCATTTCAGGAGGTCTTTTTGCTTCAATCCTAATCCTTCAGACTGGCAGCCCTGCCCTCCAGCAGCCCGACAGTACCTTATGTTGGTTATTACTCTGAAAGGTTTCCCTAAGCCACAGAGGAGAAATGGCTGGGGGGGGCCTTGCCAAGATGGTTTGTGTTTCTGCCCAGCTGCAGATGGGCCGTTTTAAACAGTCCTTGCTTTAGCTGATGAGGTGTTTGTTTAATTTACATGGATTTCTCGTGTCCTCATCCACTCTCCTTTCCAATCTAGAGAAGTAATTTTTTGTGGTTATTCTGGTATTTATTTTTGTGCACTTTATCGTGTCTTATGTTCAACTTTGATAATTTATGAATCATAATAGTAGCTAAAAATCACAGCCTATAGCCAGAAGTGTTCATGCCATTTTCTATTTCCTACATGCAAACCTTAACTGACATGTGCAAATCAAGGCTCTAGACACAAGTGCCTATTTTCACAAAGGAAATTGATGCATGTTTGCTTCTGTGAGTGACTAAATACAGGGCAAAGACTGAAGATGCATAATTTTGGACTATTAAGTTCAAAAAATATCACGTGTTTTATTTTTAACAGCTTCTAATTATTTTTTTAACTAATTGCTCTTGCTCTGATTCATATCCCTGCAGAGCTGTGTGTGTGTTTGTAGCTCAGCTCTGACTTCACAAAGTGAGCAGTCAGCAGTCAGCAATTAGTCAAAGTCTGAGAAGCTTGCTCAGTATTTCTATTACAACCATCACTTGGGGCTGCACACAAGGCTGTGACTAAATGTCTTTCTTGGAAATGCTTCTTAGAAGCATAAAACTGAAAACATTTCCCTGGTTCATAATAAGTGGTTGTCTATTGGTGTAAAGGCAAGAACGATTTAGTAATAGCAAATATCAAGCTGGTTTAGGCACAATAAGGATGCACTGACTGTGACCAGCAAGTATGGGATGGCTTACCTTATAAATGTTTATAATACCATCTCCACTTTGATAATTATCACTCAATAAGTCTCAATAAGGCTACAGGCAAGGATGTTTAAAGATTATTAAGGCTGGAAAATGAAGCATGCAGAAATGAAGAAGTACCTTTTATCTAGTTAGCATGAATATTTTATAAGACAATCTTTAATCACACAACCACGTCGTGTTTTCTATGTTTTCCTAGTGCTGACAATTCATTCAGCCTTTCAGGTGAAGGTGGATAAATGAGTAGATAAATATATCTACTAATTAAACAGCAAAGAACCTGGGAGTGAAGGAAGGAAACCTTTAACCCACTCAGTGCTGCGTTGTCTCAGTGAGCCTGAGCTTGGCCCATCTGCCTGCTGGGAGGAAAGCAAAGTCTCTTTTTCTCCTGTTCCTGAAGGATCTCATTATGTGGTTCCTTTTCATCTCCCTGGTGTTATACAATACTTGAGAAATGCAGCAGCCTCCTGAAGGCTGGAAAGTGAACTCACCCCAGAAGAGGCCTGTGGTGGGGTGAGGCTTGGGGAGTGACCTGAGCTTCCCCACCAGCCCTGCATGGCTGGCACAGCACGTTTGTGGCAGAGCCTTTTGCACAGGTTGCACAGACTAATAGTGCTGCTGTCTGGGGAAAGTGTGCTGAGCAATCCAAGGGGGGCTGGTGTAGTTGACATAAGCCAGAGTTCCTCCCAAAATATCAAAATCTCTCCTTAAGATACTGGTTTTTCTTTAGGACACAAGCAGTTTTCCCTGTGTTTCTTTCTTAGAAATAGATGAATATATTCCCTCAGTGGAATCTTTACATTCAACAAGAGTCATTATGGCTCTACCATGAATTAGAGAACTGGCTTGATTTATACTGGATTTTGTATATCAGTCTGAATAGATAAAAATTTAAAAAAAAAAAAAAAAAAAGCTGGGGGATTGAAACCAAAGTCTAACAGGAGAGAATTACAGGCATAGGAACCATCCAGTTCATAGTGAGTTTTTCAGTTTCCTTTTTCTCCCTTAAGGACTGTTTTGGTTTTTTCTATCCTGTCTCAAGGAAATGGCGTATTTTAGGTACTACAATTGTGTAAAATAATGTCATGAACTTTCTGGGTTTGTAGACAAGTCATACTCACTTCCCTCACTACGTTCAGGCAGTGACCTTCAGGATAAAAGGTGACCTTAAAGATCCATAAGTCCACAAAGGCTGGGAACAATGTGGCCTAGGACAGCAAGTCACAGCCTCATTTCCTCCTAAAGTGCATGAGATCTCAAATGCTCCCCTCTAAGATGTGGAAAGATAATAGTGGTGCCTACAAAGATATCAATTATTTGGTAGGAGTTTCAACTGTTTTACTATAATCAGAAAACCTTTCTGTGACTGTTTCTGATCTAAAGCAATATTACGCTGTGAGTACATAGCCATTGCTTGTATATGATAGATTTAAAAATCTTTGTTTATGATAAACGGTATTATTTCTCTTTCTTCACATCTGACAATATAATACAGTAATGCCGAGCTGACTCATACATTGCAATGATTCAGCAAGCTTGGAAAGTCAAAAAGTAGACAGAGCTGACTTGAAAATTGGAGGCACTGAGCTCTCAGGGATACATAATTCGGCTGTATAAAAAGTAAAGCAATTTCAGTGAAACTGTTATGTATTGTATACATTTTGAAAAAAGTAAATACAGGTTGAGCCAAAATAATACACCAGGGCCTGATATTGCAATTAGTAAAGTCAGTGACAAAACTGCTAGTAACTTAAATGCAAGTAGGACTTGAATAATAAGAACAGCTATCCCTGAGATTTCTTAAGAATTGAGACATCTAAAACCAAAAACTTATAAAAATCAGCAGGATTAAGATGGTGAAAAGGCTAATTTTTCCCCAGAAAATCCTGTCTGGTTGACACAGGAATGGCTTCTTTTCAGACGGTCAACTGCTCACCAGTCCAGCTGTGCATCTGAACCTCCTTCACAACAAATCCTACCAAAATACTTACATATTTCAGCTTTGGAAGATGCAATTGGGTTTGGAGAGTAGATGCTCCCAAACACAGGGGACCACTTAAGGAGTAATAAAATAACAAGGCATGGCCTTATTAAAGGGGACCAGCCAAGGAGAGAAATACAAAGGTCCCTGAGGCTGAAGGTGGGATTGACAGGAGGAGGAGGAAGCAATAAAAAAGAACTAAATGGAGAGAGACAGATTGAAATTAGATGGCAATTACTGAAAACATATCATCCATGTCCTTCAAATGGTGTTCTCTGTGATCCAAGTGCCTGGAAAAATCTAAAAATCCTTTTGTTGCCATTGGGCAAATTTAAGTGCTGAGCATTTACACTTCTGACTCCTCTAAATAGTTTGGAACAGTGCAGGTCAGATCTGCAGCAAGTATAACTCATTTTTGCTCCATTGGCACAGAATGTGTGAAGTCACCAAAGCCAAAACAGTTCACATGAACTGAAATTCGGGCCCTATAACTCTTAATGTATATAAGTCACAGCCAAATCTTTGATCCAGTTTTAGGTTTTAGACCTCTGTATCTGAACTTTCCAAGCTTTGGTTCTGTCATGAGCTCAAATCTGCGTAGGCTAATCTGAGCTATGGGTAACTTTGATTTGAAAATGTTGGCATCTTTTTTTATTGTCTGAGCATTTAATGCCTTTTGCTCTTGTCTGCACTAAAATACCATAAAAATACACCATTTGTTTTATTGTTGCCTTTCAGCACTGCCAATGCTATTCTTAGCTGTAGCCTAAAGTATTAGGACATTCAACAGACAAAACAAGTGTTCTGTAGGTGTTGGCTACCTCCTAAAATATATTCTTATATGGGCAAGAAATTAATCAGAAGTATCTGTATTTATTTTATCAGGGGCATTTTCTCTGTTTCAGTGCTAGAACAAGGGATTGTTCCTGTCTTCTTGTTCCTGTGTTGTTGTTTTCTTCCTTTAAGAATGGATGTTTTATACTTTTGTCTTTATTTATCAAAGGATGCCACTTGGGAAAACCTTAAAATGCTCCAACATGTATCACATAATTTTTATGCTATATCCTTGTCTCACCCATGAGCCCTGATGTTCTTAATACACCAGCTCCCAATGTCTCCTGTTCAGTGACATCAGCTGGATAACTCATCTGTTGTGTTTTCAAACACAGCCCTTCATGCTTAGCATGAGCTTCCTATCAACATTCACAGAGCTAATTGTTGTCTGCCTTCATACCCCTTCCTAAAGCCATTTTCCCTTATGATGACAGACAATTTTGAGTGATTATGCAGCTGGTATGCTTTGACCTCTCCTTTTCACCAAATATCATCTCACTGTGATATTGGACTCCCCATTCGTTTCCTGGATCCATCTGTTGCCTCTGCCTAGATGGTATTCTCTGTGACAGCTCCTGCTCATGATTATGTAGGTGCTACAGGAATACAATGTACAGATCAATAACAACAGCATTCTTATCTCTCCTGTTTTGATAGAAGCAGCTTCATCAAAAAACATGTGTCATTTAGTTACCCTGTCTTAAGGGAGAAAGAATTAGAAGCTGTAAAATCGGCAGCCCAAACACATGACTTTGGTGCTTTGATCAAGCAGGCAGAAACACCAGGTTGGGAAAGTTTCCCAGTTCAGCATGACATATTCACCAGCTCCTTGTGTATTCACGGCTACCAAGGAGTTACAGACAGGAACTGTGGATGTAAACCGTGTTCTGTGTAAAGGTCTCCTGCAGGAACCTCGTTCTGCCTCTTCCCCCACAGTGGGTAAGCAGGAAGGCAAGGCAAGGCAAGGCAAGGCCTGCCATGGGATGTGCCCTTGCACAGGATGGGCTGTTCACTGCAGGCTGCTGGGCCTGGCAGCTCTGCAGCATTTCTTTAGGAGCATTTATTGCATTTATTTGGGAGCCCCTCCAGGGCAGGGTGACATCCCTCACGTCCCGAGAGCTCAGCGTGTGGCCGAGCGTGTGCGTGCAGATGGCACAGCTCTGTGCACACTCAGCTCTGTGCACACTCAGCTCTGTGCACGCTCAGCCCCGGAGCTGTCCCTGTTCACTCTCCGAGTTCCCTCCTGTCATCTTTGTACCCTGGCAATAGACCATGCCCATCTCTGGTGCTACCAGCACTCCTTCGCTGCAGCCAGCTGTTGAAACCTAAAGGGGCCTTTAAGCCTCCTGGTGTTTATTTAGAAAAGAGAGAAAAGAGGTGTTTAATGAAATGCAAAACATAATGCATCTCCAAGCACATCTCCTGCCTCAAGAGGGAGTTAACAAAAGTGAAATCAGTTCAGGCTTACAGATTTATCAGAGCGTGACCCCAGATGCATCTCATAGCTCAGAGTGTTCGTGTGAGATGCAAATGCTGCCCCGATGTGAGCAAATGCAGGTGAGGGAACTCCACGGGGGCTCAGTGCCATGGGCAGGGGTACAGCCCCTGACGGGGAGGATCCTCACCTGAGCGCCAGGAGCATCCCCGAGCTGCTGTGCCCAGGCTGCGGGTCCCCCACGGGACTACCCGTTGGTTTGTAGCCCTCAGAGAACTTCAGAGGCTCTGTCAGGAGCTTTCCGAAGTCTTTGTTAACAGGATGCCCTAATTTTCTCCTTTTGCTATGCAAAATCTGCTGTATTTTCTAATTGACAAAAGCACTTAATGAAGTTCAGTACTTTGTGCTAAACACTCTAATTTCTTTTTTGCATATGCAGCCACTTCAAAGGTCTTTGCTAAACTTCAAAGACTACCTTTTGAAGTCTCTTAAATTGTGAGCCAGCTAAAAGGATTTACATCCTCCATTCAAGGCGCATTTAAGTAAATACCTCCACTGGAATACATTTTTTGTATTTCACCGGTGTCCCCCCACGAAGAATGAAAGATACCCCTGCCCACAACAGGTGGGCTGCAATGGGCTGACACCTGGAGGGTCCCTTCCAATGCAAACTGTTCTGTGACTCTGTGATTCTGTGATAGGACATTTGCTGCACTAAAAATTCCTGTACTGCTCCTTGACAGAGCAACATGTTTTAGTAAGATAGCTATTAACATATGCATATTAAATATTTACAAAAATACTACATAAAATAAGAATCTGAAAGAAAGGGGGACTCAGCCCCCTTCTGATACTGGGAATATTGTTTCCTTAATTCCAGTGAAATTTAGGACAGTGCAGACAGATGTTTTGGGTGATGTGTTACTGCCAGCAAAGCCCTTCAGTGTTTTGCCAAGCTGACAGTAATTATAACTTGAAGTTTCTGTCAGCATGCTTTGAGAAGGAGGCTGTAATCCATAGGCCACAGGGACAGTGGGGATACGCCTCTTCTTCTTCCACTGCATTCCTCCATAGCCACAGGAAGAGAGAAGTAATTTCTCAGCAGAAATTCTCGTCTTTTCGGCTACATGGATTTGTTACTTGGGATTGGCACAATAGGACAAAAAGTATCCATAAGGACTCCTATATCTGGTACTTTACTTTCAAGTTAATTAATCTCAGAACAATAATTATAGCTCAGGAAGAGTCCCACGGCAGGTGTTCTCAAAAGTTTCAAGCTGGTTTGTTTTCAGTAGGTTATTTCTAGATTTTGCCACTGTGTAAATCATGAAAGGTAGTCTGGCATCTGAGAGTCTGTGTTTTCTGAAATTGTCCTCTCTACAAATCTCAGTATTCTGTGAATTTCCTCTATCTTTCTCATATTCTGGTTATAAACTCAGTTGGATTTTTTTTTCTTTAAAACATTTTTGGATCAAAAAATGAAATTTTAAATTATCTCCAAAACTGGGTTAGCTTTGACAGAAAAACAAAACAGGAAATGGAATAAGTCCAGCAAATTATAAAAAAAATACTATGAAAAGAGCTCATTATTTAATTTCACCATTCCATGTTGTATGTGAATTATTCAAGGCTTCATGTTCCCTGTTAAAGACATGTCAGCAGCAGTGGTGTGGGGTGTTCCTGTGCCCAGCCATTGGCATGCACTCATAGAACAGTTCTATGACAGTTCAATATCAGGTAACGCTTTTTAAATAACAAAACTCAGCAGATACTTAGTACTGACTGATAAAATATCTCACTCTTTCTTCCTAACTTGTCTTCAGCAGCGTTTCATCATCTACAGTGAGAAGAGGAGGACACTTGTTGTCTCTGCCTCCTTAAGGAGTCATTGGGTTTGCCTTGCTGTTCTGCCTTGCCATCCCCCTTGTGCTTGGCTGGACTCTGCAAGAGCCCTTCTGATAATCACTTAAGGTAATAAATATCTGAGACTTCATCCCTCTACGCTTTCTTTTCTGCTGGGAATAGATTTAGCAATAAAAGCAGAAGACCTCTTTGATTTCCAAATCACACCTTTGCAGTCACAAGAAGCTCGTGTTTCTGGGAGGCCAGAAATAGTGTCTGTCTGAAGTCCTGTCCCAGCTCCACTGCTATTGGTTGCACTGGCCCCACTCCCTCCAAATGCCACTTCTGAGCTGTCTTAATAGTGTGGAAATGTCATCTTAGGCATCCGAAATAAAAATGAGACAACTTTCAAAGAGGCCGAGCGCGCATCCCATTTGATTTCCCTGGGATTCATAAAATGTAATTAGGCCACTTACACAGAAGGATGCTTGAATGTGAACACATTTTATTTATCTAGGTTAGACTATTTTGGCCTATTGTTTATTTCATAACCAAGGCTGATCTACTTTTTACATGCCCTACAAGGAATTAGGTTTCTGCCAGTCCCCTTTAAATATGTTGTTTCAGAAATATTATCAGTGTTCAATCTCAGCTGTAAATAATGACTCTAATTTTCAGGTAGACAATAGCTTAATTGGTAAAAGGGCGTAATTGTCTTACACACTGTGTTCTCTGCTGAGTTATTTAGAGTGCTTTCTATACAAAATGCATTATTCAAAACCCAATCTGTGCTCTTGACTTGCAAACTTCACATACATTACAGAGGCTTGTCTGATTTTTTTCCTTCCATGTTCCAGCACCTACATCTCTTAATATTTATAGTCTTTGAAAAAATATTCAGTTCAGAATTTCTTCACCCTTACAAGCAGCTAATCTAAAGCAAATATCAAAAGGACAGATAGCATGAGTACACTTTAAGATGATAAAACTCCCTCTGCTGTCCTTTCCAAGTCATTGAACAATAATGGCAACAACAGCTTTGCTCACCTTTCTGCCTTTCTGCTGGTCTGAGCAGTTTAAAACAACCTCTTTAAGAAAAAGAGTGGAAGCAAAGGCTCATATACTATGTGAAATCTCTATTTAGCTGGCACATTGCTAGGAAACCACTGTGTTACAGTAAATTCCCACTTCCCACTGAAAGGAACGAAAAGGCAGGTGGGATCATTCCCTAAAAGTGTGACATTATATTGCATCAAGCTGTTTCTGACAGCTGTGATTGCTGTGTGCTCATCAGAAGAACAAGCAGTGCTGGTTTAAGCTGCAAATGGGAAGAATAAAGATTCCTGGACTTTCTGCCACACCTGTTCTCACTCACAAGCACAGACGAGATACTATTATAAGGTAATAATAATTACATGAAAAGTTAATTAATTATTTAAGACCTTAATTAATCAGGAAGCAACATGAAGTTCCATCAGCAAATGCCAGGAAACATGTGAAACCCCTGTGACAGCTCAAGCTGGGAGATGAATGCCTGGTTCAGCAGTGCCTGCATTGCACCAGTGCCCCTTCTCGTGCGCCGTAAGAGCCCACGGCTGTCCTGCTGGCACCTGCTCCGCCTGCTGGGCTCTCTCTTGGTCCCTTCTCCTCACTGGCAACCCTAGAGCATGGATTACCAGGCCTGGGAACCGCTGGTGCTTGGCACGGCTCTTGCCTACATGCTACCTTTGACATTGTGCTCTGTAGCTGCATTGCAGTTTCCTGAGTTTCCCCGTTCCAGATTTAATTAACAAGAAGTGGTACCAGGACTGTCTGTAATCCTCGATGGGTGTAGTAAGGAGCCCCAGAAATAATCTCCTTGGGTCTGACTTTTAGCACTCCCCAAGTGCTGGCTTGCTGCAGTGCCCAGGGATCTAGAATCCTTTTGAAATATTTAATCTAAAAAACATCTTGGAAAAAAAGTCCTGGATAGAAACTTAGAAGAGACCTTTTCCGTAACAGATGGAGAAAAAGAAAGAGCACTCATTGAATTAGTTGGATGCTAAGGAAAAGTTTAGGTTTAATCTAAGCTTCAAGAGAGACTCAAATTACTGATACATTCCCAGCTGATTTGACCATGTCAACCTATTTCTTTCCATCTGAACCTTGCAGATGTCACTTATATTTTAACATGTGCTTAAGATGTTATGTGGTTAAACTATGAACAATAATTCACCTTCAGCTGCAGTCATTTTCTCTCCCATAACAAGACTTCCATAAATCATTCCTAAGCAAGTAAATAAATCTCTCTCTTCCCACCATGCACCATTATTAAATTTCCATCTTTCCTTAAAAATAAAGATTAATGCATTTAGTAACTGCAAATAAGTAGGACTGCCATCCTTTAAAATATCATCTCCTGGTATAGAATTTGAAGGACAGAAACACATTTACTTTTAGGAGTTTGGGCATTAATCATGTGGCAGAAGTGGCACACTGTACACATGGAAGCTGCACTTGCCACCTCTGGGAACATGTACAGTAGCTACACAAAACAAGCAGGAGAGGGACCCAATGAGGCTTCATGCTGGAATATGGAAGTGCACCTACACCACAGTGCTGGCAGCCCTTCTGTGCCCTTGGGAATGTTTTACACTAGTGCGTTGGTTAATTTTTGTGCTGTGAACATTTGCACAATTTCATTTCCATGTGCTGAGCACCAGCAGAATCAATAAGTCCCCGCAGTGAGCCTTGTGTGGGATCAGGTCCTTTGGGTGTCCTGTTTGTAGGGCAGGTAACACTTCTTCATTTCTGTCTGTGTGGAATGAGATGGTCACACTAAGATGATGTTGAATTTATTGTATTTAAATGGTTATACTAATTTATTTGTGGGGTTTTATGGGGGCGTAAGGTTCAACATTTTTAGTTCTTTACCTTTTTTGCTTGTTGTTATTCTTTTCATTAAGATTTACTAAATTCGTAAGATTTACTTTTAAGAATATCTGCTTTTACATCCGAAGTTTGATCTAGTACAGAAAATCCATAGCGTTTGGTTTTTAATTTTGTAGAACATGAAACATTGTATGGTGGACCATCATGATTTTAAAAAAAAAGAAAACCAAACCAAACCCCAAAACAAAATAAACAAAAAACCCAAACAAAAAGGGAAACAAACAAACAAACTACAAAACACATTACTTTGAAATTTAAAAATGTCCTCTTACTGGTCCTATTTTTAGGCTAAAACCCATTCTTTCTTATGGCTTCTTCAAATTACTATTTTTTCACAAATTTAAAAAAATTACACTATAGTAGAACAAAAATCAATTGAAATTAATTAGGAACTTCTAAGACAAGAGCGTAGTTCTCTGGTACCATCTTTAGCACGTTCCACACTATAAGTGAAGTTCCCGATCTCTGCAGATACCGTAGTTCCACCTCTGTGAGGCTGAAAATGCAAAGAGGTTCTTTGCCCCGGCCTAATTGAACAGAAAGAGCTTTCCACTGCAGGTGTCCCGCACACAGTTGCTGTTGTATGCCCTCCTGTTTGTGTGGTGCAGCTGTATGTGGCACATGCTGTTATCACCCACTCCACTGAGCACACTGTGGAAAGACCTGGAAATGGGACAAGAAAAGCTGCTCTTGTAGCTGGTTAAGCTTGCCAAAAATTGCCATGTTGTGAGTTTTCTTTCTTTTTCTGATGAAAAGAGAATTCATGTCACTGCAGTTGTGGTAAGTGACAGAAATAGCCTGAGGTAAATAAACACACAGTCGGATTTCACTCCGAATTTTCCCCCACGCAGCAGTAGTGTGGCTCCCCTGCAGTTAACACAAAACCTCCCCGACAGCTCCACTGCTCAGGAACTCAGTGCCTTCTGTGGCAGGTGATGTAGCTTTGTGCCTTTTCTTGCTCTCACATTTCACAGGTTTAATCATTTCCACTCAATAACCAAAAGAGACCATATATAAAAATAGTGTCCACGACTACCTGGTGGCATTAGTGAAGCAATTTTTTGCCTGTTTACCATGTCAAATGCTTGAGAACAGCAGGCACACTCCTCACATCCACTTAAGCACTTAACAGAGTGTTCATGGATCGATTTTCGAGTGTCTTTTAAACCACTCAGATGAATTCGTGTGAGCATTGGAGCATTTGTGAGCTGTCCAAATGGGCATTGATCATACATAATGACCTTGCTTCCACGAGGAACATTCTCTTTATTCCTTTCTTTCTGTTTTTCTCTTCGGTTTGTCCGGCCAACATATAATATATTACACTAAGATTCAGTCCTCTGGCAGCAGATGTCTTAAACATTTTTGTCTTAATAAAAGAAAAGAAATTATATCCTACACACTTGTCCAGAGTTCTGCGTTAACCTCACTATAGTGTTTCTCATCCAAGTCAGTGCAAATGAGAACACAAGAGTTTTTCTTTAGAAAGGATTATTCACTATGAATATGTAAACTGCCCAGTGAACCTCTCTAACTATGGGATCAGACTGCTGGCAAGAGAAGAGTTTACATGCTCAGCCCATGCAAAAAAAAAAAATAAAACAAAACAAAAACAAAAAAAAACCAACCCCAAAACCAAAAAACTTAGAAGTTTCATCTTTTAAGGTTTAGCAGAGCTTAACACTTCATCATTGCTTCTTCGAGTAACCTGCACCTACTCTGCATTGTGAAACAGCTTCTTGAAAACTATGGAACAGCTCCAAGAGGTCTCCCTGTCTGATCGAGGCTCCACAGAGGTGTGTCTGGCTGAGACTGGCCTCAAATGCTCCACCAGGCTGGCAGCAGCCACTGCTCCTGGGGAGCGCCTGGGCAGGGAGGGCTGGGCCCTTCTGCTGCCCCAAGCCCCTGCCTCTGCCTCCTGCCCTCCCGCTGCTCCCCCCCTCTGTGCTCCTGCCTCGCTTGGCACTGAGGCACATAAATATTGCTTGGCAAGATTCACCCTATAAAAAGGGTTGGAAAACGATTGGATTGCCAAGCCTGTATAATTTAAGCAGTAGTCCAGAGCAGAGTGCCAGTCTTTAGCACAGCCTTCTCTCTCGAGGTGAAGTCCTGTTGATGGCCGGTGATTTCTGTCCAATCTCCCTGAAGAGCACATTTTTGGCAGAAGTGCTGCAGTTACTCTTATATACAGACGAGACTCACAGGCTGGGGAAATGTGTTTTTGTCTGCTTAGTCAAATCCACATTTAGTGGAAGAGGCAAAATGTTGTTTTTCTTTAATAGTATTGGTAACACAGTTTCACCTACAAAATTACAGGCCCGCGTTAAAAATCAGAACTCCCACACCCACAGTTCCTATCAGTGGTCATTGAACATGACTGTACTTCCTTCCACCTTTTGCAGCTGCTATTCAAAGGTTAAGAAATACATGGATTTAAAAAGATCTTTTGTTCTACAAGTTTTCTAGGGGGGAATAAGTTACAAACATGTCTAGACAGGGACAGGTAATCAACATTAAATCAAATTAATTTACTGCAGCATTCATACCTTTAATTTAGGTATCCCTTTCTGTGATATCCTCAACAGAAACAAATTGTCTTTAAGTAAATTTCATTTTACTCAAAGTTTACCTGAAGTACAGCTTCATTTCTGAGTTACAGTATCCACATGAACTCCGAGCTGTATTGAAGATACTTCAAAATTTCATGGTCCTTCAATTAATTGTGCTTTGCTTTGCTGCTCCTCCCTGCCCATGTAGCCATGGCATCACGGCTGGGGGAGCAGAAGCCCAAGGGGCTGACCCTGGCCAGTGATGTAAAGCCTTTCTGCACAGTCTGTCCCTGCACTCCTGTGCCTCTCACCTCTGCTGAATCACAGTGATGTGCTTTGGAACAGGAGCTGATAGGGATCATTTAGAGCTGAGACTGTTGTTACACACACAAGACCGTAAGATAGGTACATTTATTAAAATGTAAGAAAAACAGGTGGGGTTTTTTTCTTGGTTTTTTGTTTGGTAGGTTTTTTGTTGGTGTTTTTTCTTTTTAATTTATTATTCAGGCTTCTGTGGAGCTGTATTTTTTCGATGGATGGATGGCTAGATAGATAGACATTCTGGCCTTAGTGACCCAGAACTGTCTGTCTTCCTAGGTTCCTGTGATACAGTTTGTTTCTTGAGATTAAATCATCTTTAAATTTTAAGAATGTTTGGAAAATGTCCTAAGGTTGCTACATTTATGAGATAAGAGGTCATAAAAATAGTTACTAATTCACATTGTGAGAACATCAGCAAAGAAACTGAGGGGTGGAGAAGCAAACCATACTTGGATATGACAGGGAGGCTTTTTCTGACCTTGCTAAAGGTTAAGAAAGGCACATCCCTTCCAAGGGACTCCAGTGGAGAGAGAACACATCTCTCCTCCTCTCAGGGCAGCAGGAGTGCCAAGGCAGGGGCCAGCCCAGGGAATGTATTGGGCTTTTCCTCTTGTAGACTGTATGCACGTTCTCCAGCGGTGTGCTCATGGCTTTCCTAATATTTATTGAATATTCCTGTGCTGCTCTTGCCTCTAATGTCGAGCTCTACTAGAAATAATTGTTCAATCCGAGTTAAGTAACAGAACACAGTGGACAAAGTAACGGGATATGGAAATTGGCAAGTAACTCAAGCCTGTTGGTTTGGTTTCCTTGCTCTTTGCTTTATTTTGGTTTCTAAAACATCATGTTTCACAAAACACATTTTGTACTTTGTTCATCTGTGCTGTCGTTCATCCTAGGGATCTCAGAGCACTTTACACACATTATTAATTAGGCCCCAAAACAGCTCTGGAGGTAATTAAGTATTTATTATTGTACAGATGCATGAGCTGAAATAGTGTCTGAGACACAGGGCCTTGTTTACATTGAAGGCCCCTTGGACTACTCTATTAGCACGAAATGTCTTTAAAATAGTTGTAAATTAGATTCTAAGGAATGTTAATGCTTCTTTATCCTTGTCATTCTTTATGCCAGCTTGTTCCCAGGCCAGTTAATGTTCCTGACCTGCACTGTGAACTGGCAGAAGCTGTTCTGGTTTAACTTCCCTTATGGCATCTGCGCAGAGCCAATTGTATGGGAAATCCAGCACTGCTCCCAGCAGCCTTTACATCAACAGCTCCCTGCTGCAAAGTGCATAACCTACACATTTAATCACTGTCATGATTTCCCTCTGAATCTGCATTTCCTACTCACCATGCACAGTTTCAGGAGGAGGGGGGAAAAGTGTCCCTGTCCTGATCTGTGCAGTCTGAATCACTGAAGGTGGCTTAGGTACAGCTGATTAACTCAGCATTGCAGTGAAGCAGAAACAAAGTGTCTGTTGACTTGTCTCAGAGTATGGGTGATAATTTCCATTTGAAAAATGCTCATTTCTTCTGTTTGTATTTCCTGCTCTTGCCTTTAGTTTTAATTGCTGAAATGCTGCCTAAGTTTCCCTCTAGGTAACTCTGTTCTTCATTCAGTTTGCCCCTAAATTTATCTGTCCAATGTGGCTTTCCTTTGTTAAAACTTTGGGGTTTTGGTGTGTCTTTTTCTTCATTCTCTCTCTTTCTTGCTGTTCCCTCAGCAAGTTTGAAAAAAAGAGGAAATTATAGTGCTGTTTTAAATGCAACATAACAAATACTCTGCTAGGAATTTTCTCTGTATTCTGCCTCTGCCCTGATCCAGGACTCCCTGCTGTAGGGACAGCAGCAATTTGTCTCTGCTTCTCACTAACACAGCTTCACTGAAGCCATACCTTCCCAAAGCTCCCAAAGGAGGGACAGAGGGACACTGGTTTTTCAGCATAAAGAAGGTAAAATGGAAGTCTGACAGTAACAACTTTCCTAAGAAACCTTTGCAGTATGAAAAAGGGACTAGTTTGCCTGGCCAGGCACCAGTCACTAGACTTCCACCTCCTCTCTTGTGGACAGTGATCGAGCTATATTTCAAGCAAGCATTTTTTCCTAATCAGACAAGTAGATCCTATGCATGAAAAACTGCGGATAGTAGTCTGGGCTACACATTTTAAATGAAGAATGGAAGGTGAATCCAAGTGCAGAATTTCCTTTGCTGGAATTCAGTAGGCATGTTTCCCTCACCAGCTAAAGCTGTTTCAGAATCCCCACTGCTGGGTATGAGCTCCCAGTAAAGCCAGTGTGGCTGTATCAGCGTGGCACTGTGTAAAGGGGGATCAGTTCTGTTCTGTATTGTGGTGAATTGGTTCTCAACATCACTGAGCTACAGCTCCTCCCAGTCTCAGGGCTTGTGTCATCAGCACTGCTTCAGGATCTTTGCTCTGTGCCACAGCCGTCCCTAGGGGCCTCTTGCTGTGCAGAGAATTCATGGTGTCAGATGCTGTTTAGAAAGGCATGTAATCCCTCTTTGCTTTCCCCTTTCCACTGATGATGTCAGGGTAGTTTTTTTTACTTAATTGAGGTACCTTCTGCCATTACTGCCATAGTAGAATAAAAAATACAAGCAGTGTTTATTGCCAGTTGATGCTCTCCCTCAACAAGCAGGCTATGAATTTAAAATACATCCAGTTTAGATGTGGAGGACATTCTGTACAAACTTCAAGGCTGATTTGAACTTTGGGCATAAACCACTGGACAGCTTCCATTTCATATTGGGCTATTTAGTTTTTAGTAAGCATAGAGTGAGTAAGAAACACATATACAGCTGATGCACAAACTAGTAGATCTTTGTCTCTATTTAATTTGTCCTGACAAGAAGTTGCTGCTGTTCAGTTTATTTTAGGAGTGAGATAAACTTGTATTGATCCAAGTGTATACATAAGAGACTTCCAGCTTCTAAAAGGGAGGTGCTTCACATTTTATTCCCTGTGGCCAAGACTTTAGACATGAACTTAGACATTTATATATCACAGATACTCTATGGCATTTAAAATTAAACCCTCTCTCTCGTCACCGCATTATCATGGCAGAGACATGAAAATAAGATTGGATAGGGCTTTTTGGGTTACCAAATCCAGTTGTTTGCTTTCTCAGGTAACTATAACATAAACAGCTCACATTTGCTTTGAGGCCAATTGCTTTCCTTACTCTGACAGGTATCTCAGCTTGGGAACTCACTCTTTTCATGGTTAGAAATCTTCTCTTTGCAACCTCTGTATGTGCAAAGCCAGTCTGCACCAGCTTGTACTCGTACCAGCTTTGTTCACTAGCCCAAACAGCTCCTCTGCTCGCTGTTTCCCTCCAGTTTACTTATGCCAAAAGCAGTTTTGCCTCTTGTCCAGATGTAATTTTGCTTGGGTTGCCACACCAGCTTTTTTTAATCTTATTCAGTAAAACAGGTGATTTTTTTTCCTCCCTGATCTCTCTCACAGTGATCTCTCTCACCTTGTTTGTGCAGGACCAAACGACCAGAGTTGTATCAGTAGTACTCAGGAAGCCTTTTTGCACCGCAGCTTGAATACATCACATGTCACCAATAGCCCTAAGATTTCAGCAGAACTTTATGTAAGTACCCAGATACTGGCATTCTGTTTAATACTGGCAGAAGCCATCTGATTTTTTTAATTTCAGTCCTCAAGGCCATGCTTCTTCCATGATGCTCTTCTCTCCCATGTGGCATCTGCTTGTCGCCTTTTGTTACCTGCAGCTTCAACTAGCACACTCCTAGGTTTTGTTATATTTTTGTTGATGAAAAGATGAAGTAAGCTCAACATTCACACTGGTCCTTGAGGAACTCTCCACACAAAGTCCCTGCAGCACAATAGTTGCTTTCAGGATGACCTGCTGTTCTTATCCATTCTACATTTCGAACAGGTCCTGACTTTTCCATCTTTAAATAGTAGTTGTAAATATCAGAAACTTTGTACTGCCTTGCTGAACTCCAGTTTCTTTTTCTCTAAAACATGAATTATCCTTTCTCAGAAATTGAATTTAGCATGCAAATCTTGAAAGCATTTTACAGCCTTATTTTTTGCCTTACCAAAGAGAAAAAGAGACAAATCATGTTTATAGTTTCCAAAAGAAACAGCTGCCCTGTGCTCCTTCATGACATAAACCATGACTTTGGTTTAAAATGCGTCATTCCAGCAATTAGCTTTTAGTGTACACTACTATTGGAAGAGTGCTTTCATAGCAGAGGAGGAACTCGTGGTTTATATGCCCAAAATTAGTACAAGTAATGGTCCTAGTGGATGTGTCCCATCTCTGGTTCTTTCCAGGCTGCTCCTGCAGTGTTCTTTTGGACCATTGCTGCTGAATTATGTCCCCATGCTCAGCACTAGGAAGCACTGGGTTAAATGAGTGCTATCTAGCCTGGAAAGCACTTGAAAACAGAGTCAGGGCTCCAGTCCATGATTGCTCCATTCCCTGGCAATCATGTTACTCCCTGATTCAGAGGCCATTCCATCCCAGGTAGTTTTCCCTGGCTCCTCTGCTCTCGAGCAGATTACACAGCGCAGGCGGGGCTGCGGAGAGCCCCTGGCACTGGGGATCCGTCCTCAGAGCTCAGCTAGGGAGCAGAAGCAGATCAAGTGGTTCCTGTGCAACTCCCTTATGACCTGGGGACATGATTACTATTTAATAGGCTTTTTGCATTCAAAATGCCTGAAATGCTCTTAAGACTGTGCTTTTACTGTACGATGCCAGGTGTGTATTCCATGGCCTTGGCTATGTTGTGAGAGCACATGAGGGCACAGGGACTGTTACAGAGAGACTGTCCTCGGAGGAGAGAACAGTGTGGCAGGATCACTATTGCCATGGCCTGTTTGGTGGATTATAGAGCAAAACACCATAGCAGCTGTGCTGGGGTGTCCTCTCAGAGAAAGCCAGCTGTCACCTCCAAAAGGAACTGGGAGTGACTTGGCATGAGCATGGTGTGGGTGATCAGGGAACGCGGATATCCTGGGAATGCAGAGGGGGCTGTGCTTGCTCCAGTCCCCAAACGTGCAGTCCCAGGATAGAAAATGCCCAGAACACTGGAACATTCTCTAATCTCTAATTTGATGAAACACAACCAACTTGATCATTTGGGAGTTTATCTGAGGCTGTTACATCTTTTAATCCTGAAAAAAGTATCTGAAATATAATCCTTTGGGAACTAGTTATTCTTTTGCCCACTGCTAGCTAGCTAATTTTTTTTGTATTGGTTATTTCCTCTGAGGAATACAAAGAGACATTTATTTCTAAAAAGCAAACAGGACCATGATAATTTATTTTAAATTTTGGGCTAAAGCATTTGTTTCTTTGTAAATGGATATTTTTTAACCTATGCACACCAAAATTTTGCTATTGTTGATTTCAATTAGAAATAATAAGGTTAAAGAAGCAGCCTCAATTAAACCATACAGGGAAAGAAATAATTTATTATCAAGTAAGCAAGAATGAAAAGTCTAAATGTTGCATTAGTGTATAGTGAGAATCCCCAATACACATTTTAATTTGCATTTAATATCTGAGTTCCTCTAAGTGAAATCCCAGTTGCTTATGAAAAGCTGAGGTTTAAAAACCATCTAGTGCCCATAGTTTTAAGGTAGAAGGTCAAAGTCTATTACTGAAAGAATAATTAAGGGTCTGGTCTTCAGCTTGGCTAATTTGATGCAATTTCTGTGAGGTTAATGGAGCCTGACTGATTTCCATGAACTGATAACTTACCTTCAGCTCCAGGTTTTTAGTGAGTAAAACAATTCTGTTCCCCTTTAAAAGTATGACCGCAGTTATTTGCTAGGAATTACCTCATATCCATTTAGGAAATATTCCACAATGAGGAAAAAAGTCACCAAGAAACATTGATAGAAACCACCAGAACAAGAGGGAATGATGGCAGAGATAAAGATGGAGGTCTGCTCAATTTTTAGGGAATCTGTAGGATGCACTTTTAGTGCATTTGCTTATGAAGAGTTGAGTAATAGGGTGCAAAATGTACAGGACTGCTGCTGATCCCATATGTGTACCTTATGTGAGTAGATTAAGTTCCATTGTGCTATTGAAATATAAAGTGTTCTTATCAACTAAGTGCAGATAATGTCTGTGTACCATCAGTCCAATATCAGTGGAAGAAACATTGTCATATGGAAAGATCAACAGCTCCTAAAACATAGACGTTCAAACATTGTACACTGCATTATTCCAAACATCACAGTGCTTGTTGTCTCTCATTTGCTGAGAAACACTGGAGATGTTAATAATGTGTGGGATTACCACAAATCCACCAACAGGTAGGATCTGTGAGAGCTGCTGGATACAATGAGAAGTAGGATAATTCAGAAATAAGCACTTATTAGGAAAGGATTTAAAGGAACAAAGTGTCTCTGTGTTTCCCACTGCTCTTTGATGGGGGGTTAGCTTCAAATTCAGCAAGAAGCATTCAAAATTCAGGAGTGAGGTTAATAATGATAGTCAAACCTGGATGAGTAAGTGATGGTATGCTATGAGAACAGATGGATGGTTTTGTGATCAGAACATCGGGCCGTTTTCTCTGCTGTCTTTGCTGTACACTTAGTGTGAACACACTCTTCACTTCACCTTCCGATAGCCAGATTGCCCAACACTAATTCTGAAATAACATTTGCCTGAAAGGACTCGTTTCTTTTGAAACTGGAAACAATTCCAGGCTTGTTTAATACACTCAGCGTGCTCAAGCATGACCACAGTGTGTGCTGTAGATGGGCACAACAAGGGTCAGCATGGCTGGCGGGGGTTCAGCTGGTGTCCAGGTTAGAGAGCCCCTGAGCTGTTCAAAGAGATCCCAAAGCAGCCAGTACTGCTGCGGCAATCCTGACAAGGGACTACCAATCCTTAGCAGGAGGATTGCACCTCCTTTCCCTCCCCTGCACACTGCAACCATGTCCCTCCAGCAAAAGCTTTGTCATGGTCACTGTTTCCTCTGGTGGGTTCTGATCCGGACAGGACTGAGACCCATTCCACAGTACTCTGGAGAAAGGGTGAACTCCGATATTTCCACTTTCCCTAGCTTACCTGAATCCAAGTTTTCTGCAGCTCAGTTGGTATATAAAATAAATCCCTCAGAATTCAGAGTACAGTCAAGGATAACTGAATAACCAAGCAAAGCTGCAAAGTTTTAAAACAGATTTGTTTCCACATGTTATTCATTTCAGTCCTAGCAGAATAACATGTCTACATAAAAGAGAACTGAATGCTATTTTGGCTAATGCGTTTTCAGTAGAAACATTATGTTATGCTTAAAGCTTCCTTTTGCTTTTTAAGTTTGGATCAAGGAAACAAAAACCTAGCAGACATATCATAGTCTGAATTTAAAGCATGGAAAGATAGAAAACCAGTTTGTAACTGAAATTCAAAGGAGAATCTTAGAGACAATTCACACAGAGTTTCCCCAATACTGTTTCTCAGGAAACACTGATAATTGAGATTAACTTGGATGGAGTAATTCTTTGGATTATACAACAAGGAATGCAAATAATGCTTCTCTCCAACTGCAAACATGTAATTTATGAACACTGCAATATTTTCATGCGGAGCCTCAAAGTGGAAAAAACCCCTCACAACAGTGCAGTGTTGTTTGGGGAAATTACAGACTGGGAATAGGATAATCTTATCTAACTGAGGCACAGGGGAGTTTCTGCCAGCATTACTCCAGCTGACATTGCCTGAGCACTGAGAAGCTTCACAGTTGTCAGAGAATGTGTTTAATAGTTTCCTTCCTACATTTTTCTCAAAAGCAGTGGGTTTTATTTATTAGCTGTACCTGTGTTTATTTAGTAGGTATAGCAAGATGAAGGCAGGGCTGTGGTCTGTGGGCTCCAGCCCTACTCCCTCCAGTCAGAGAGGCACAGACTTTGCCTCGAGTAGATGAAAAGCATTGCTGTGCAAATCCCCGTGGCTGAGATCCCTACACCCCCCAGCATGCTGGCAAACTCTTCTGCTTCTTGTTAGGCTTCAGAAAACCTGTAGGGAACTCGGTTCTACTCCCTGGACTTCCAACTAACAATATATGGAAATCAGGCAGGTCTAGAGGATTTTATTTGAGGGAGAAAATACCAAATTCTCATCCACTGTACACGGACAAAATAACCTCAGAGACCACCAGCCCAATGCACAAACTGAGCAATCATGGAGAAATTCACTCAGTGTTATGTGTATGGTAGATTCTGAAATTAGAAATAATGGGTATTAACATCTAAAGCTTTTCAACTCTGTCTCCACAAAAAGGTCAAATAAGACCATGAATAGAAGGAAAATATTATTGCAAAAGTCCTATAGCTTTATCACTGAAATTAATCAGGATGTTTGTCACTCAGGTCCATTCTACAAGAAATCAGTGATTAAATGTGAGAATCCTGTATTTCTGGTGATGGAGGAGAAGGAAAATACCTATCTAGTGGTTAAAAAAATGCTCCTTTAAAAGATAATGCTCTGATTTTCTCCTCTGACAGTTTAATAGCCTCTGAGTGATGCAACAGAATGCACTCACACAGACCTACACCAGAACCACACTCGTAAACAGACCCCACACTGCCTGCTGCAGAAAGCAGTGTTTTCCTAGGAAAAAGGGGGAAAAAAGGAATAAAGAGATTATAAAATAGCAGCACTTAAATGCCTACACTCTTGTTGCTGTTTCAAATTCTTCTCAGTTCCTTGAATGTTGCATTCTTTGCTTGGTGCTTCTTCACAGCACCAGGTAATGTTTGATTACAGACCAGTTGTGACTCTTCCTCCTTCCAGATGCAAAACAGACTCACAGTTTCTGAGCACAAATTTGATTTTTAAAAATAATGGTCCTCTCTCCTCAGATTGTGTGACTGTCAAGAGTTCTGGTGGAACTGTTTGGTCTCATTAACTATAGGGGCTTTTTACATAACATATTCAAGAAATACAGTTTTCTGGACAATTTTGATCACTCAGGCTTGTGATAATGGTTCCTCCTGCCTCTAGAGTCCTCGCAGAGTTTTTTTCTCAGATTTAACTTTTTTTTTTGGGAGAATGACCTTTTACATCAAGTTTCAGAACTTTATTTCCTTTATTTCCCAAAGCTCCGACTTCCCTTCCTCTAAACAGATGTCTGTGATTGCCAGATGTTCTAAATACCAGAATATTGCTTAGTGTGCAGAGGCAGAGTTTTCAGTTCCATGGCAGCACTAGGGGCAGCTCTCGCAGACACTGCTGCCAGGTCAGAGCAGGTACTTTGGGGTGGCTGAACCCAGCTCAGCCTCATCCACACCACGTGCATCGGCCTGGGCAGGCCAAGTGGTTCCAACTGGGTCTCCTAAACTGAGCATCCTGTCCACTGCTTACCTGGAAAGGTTCTGGCATGCTTTGAATTCCTTTAAAATACCAGCAGCTTTTAGAGGTTTTATCAACAAAATTCTGTATACACTGTCTTAATTATAGGCCACTGCTCTTCCTTTTTTTGGTTCATTTGAATGCAAATCCTGTTCCTCACTGCTGAACAGTGAAAATGTCCACAGACCTCACTTCCTGAGATCAGGGTTCATATTTCAGGAATCAAAAGAAAAGAGCTGTGCCGCGCCTGAAGAAAATGAGACTGCTTAAAATGCTTTTGAACTGTAATACCTCACAGGCAAAGTGATGTTTGTAGCACTGTGCAGCAATTAGGAAACATATTTTGTGTGTATGCTGTGCCCTTCTACATACAATAATGTGTCAGCTATTAATTGAATACTGTTTTCATTTATAAAAGCAACCTTCTGGGTGCTGAAATAATCTCCAGATACACTGAAAGAAAGCAAATGCATTTGTGACTATTCTTACTAAACCCTCCAAAGGAGCACTTCTGATAAAGACAGTGCTGGCAACAGAACTGCTTCAGGTGGAGCCGGGTCAGTAAGAAATTGCAGGTCAATGGTTGAAATAATTGAATAGTTTAAATCAGAAAGCAATAATTGAAAGATTCAGTCTTCTGAATCTGTCTACTCTGAGAGTGTCTACGTGACTGTGAAATGACAAAGGCTATTACAGTGGACATCCTCCTTTCTGAAAGATACAACAACAGAAATTACACCTTTTGAAAGAGGAGAGATGTAGAAGGTATTTTCTTGATGAGTGTCAGTATAAACAGATGAGTCAGCTTCCTGTCCTTGGGCAACCTCACACACCATGAGATTTATACTGGTATTTACTGGAGAGAGTACATGTTAATTTGGGCTGGACAAGCCTGATTTCTACCCCTTTGTGTGTCCTTTGGGATCCTGGGTGAGCTGTTGATTCATGTATTAGGAACTTGAATAGAATGCTAATGGAATTTGTTATTTCTTGGTTCAATGCTCACATTTTATGCATGTACATATAGTCAAACTCTTCTTTTATTGTCTCTGTACTATGCCATGTACATGTTTCAGCTTAACTGAATTCCAGAAGGAAAATCAGTAATGAGTCAAACTGGAAAATGGTCCTTATGTTTTATAATCAACATTTAACTTGGTGCTGTATTCCTCTGAGGATTACAGGGTTGTATTTGTTCCAGCAATGTCAATGAGAATTCTTCTCTAGAATATGGTGAGCTCTAGATGAGACACTGAAAGGGAAGAAAATCTCACTCAGAGGTTCAGAATCAGCCACATCCCCATGAAGGAGCAGCCTCCTGTCCTGCATGCTTATTTACTAAAAGTGTCAAAATTAATGGTTTTCTTAGAAGTCTGTTGACAGTGAAGAGCGTGGACAAGACACAAATGGTGAATTAGGGAACTTGTTGATTTCTGAATGTCATTAATGACTCTGATCATCTTCTGTGTTTCTCTACACTTGAGTGGCATCCTTGCCTGTCTGCAGATTGGTTCTGGACAGCAAAGATCAAGTGTTCAACTGGTTTGTATGGCCCAAGGGGCTGCCAAGGCTTTGTTAATATTCTGGGCCAAATCCTTCTGTATTTTGATCGCTAACCATCAACAACTGATTACAACAGATGAACTCGTGCAGCAAATGTCCTGGACATTGATACTCTAAGACAGATAACAGTTTGGAACACAAATGTTTTAAGCTGAAATAAAATATGTTACCAGGTTTATATTCAACATTTATTTTCCATAATAGATGGAACTAAAGTCCTTTGCCATAAAAGACATTCCTTCCTCAGACTTAAAAATATCAAGTTATAATAGTGGGAAAATAACATGTGCTGTTAGCATATTGTGATTATATTCAATTAAAGCTTTTTTCTCCACTTTCCAGACCATAGTAAAAAGAAATTTGTCCTATTTTTGTCAGCACTGCACACAGAACAGTCAAAGTGAATTAGTTTTCACTGATTTTCACAGTAATCTGTAAACAAGATTTATTAAAGTAATTAAATGAGGATTTCATAACTTGTAAAGCATTTAACTCAGAATTGGGAAATGTTAAAAGTATTAATATACTTAGAATTGATTTGTCTTTAGATTATGTAAGACTTGCAGATATTGCTGTTTCCTAATGGAATTGTAATCAATTATGAACTATGGTGTTCGTGCTCGTTTTTGTAAAGAATACATTTGAGAGAGGACCTGTGACATTGCCAGTGGGAGAGGAGCAATCCCAGGACGCCAGGATATGTGGGAATGGCACACCCAGGCACATCTCCCAGCGCTGCTCCCACCCGGACTGAGCCTGGCCGATCTCACCACTGACATTCTGCACTTTACTCTTTCTCCTTCCTTTTCACCGCCCAGCTTTTCCTTTCACCATGACCCGTCTCTAACACGGTGATTGCCCCCAGGATGCAGCTCCCATCCATTCCCTGTGTAGCTGGGTGTGCTCCCAGCAGAGCAGTGCCCCAGAAGGGGGTGGTGGCTGCTGTGCATTCCCTGCCGCTCCCCGCTCGCCCCAGCCCGCACTGCCCCCTCCGGTGCTGGGGCTGCAGCTCGGGCTCTCACCCCGCTGCAGAGGCAGCGCAGGAACCCACCGTCTGGCTTTTGTCAGCCCCTCGTCTGCTCATCGCTCACTGGAACTCCAGCCAGCTCCTTTTAGCGGGCTCCTCTAACCCGGTGTGTCAGCACCAGATGTGTGGCTAATTCGAACAGAGTTTTGATACTCTCAGGAAAAAAAAAAAAAAGAACTTTTTCTCTGGTGAAAACATGCATTTTTCTTCTCTTTTCATGCCCAAGTGGGTTTTTTGTTAGTAAAATACAATGTAATTCTTTACAAGGGAGATAAGATTGCACTAATCTTAATTACTCATCCGCTCAGTCTTCTGTGTGGTAGAGGGAGAGAGAATGGTTATGGAACCCACATGGATGGTTGTTAACACATGAAAAACAAATAACTCTTTTCATTTTTGTGTCCTAACTGGTGATTTTTGTTTTCAAGTGCCCCAGTTACAAAGGATGCTGCCCAGGAATACTGGGCTGCCACATCTGACTCGTGGCATTGGCAAGTCTGGGAAACTGCTCTGTTAAATATCTGGTAACATCAGAACCTTCAAGCACTTACTGTTGTTTCAAAACCTTCTGTATGAACTAGAAAATGGAGCATTATTTCACCAGGAGAACAATGTCCATGTCATGTCTTCTCATTTAGACATTTATTTATTAATTTTATTTGATCTCCTTTTGTCCCTTTCAGTAATACTTGCATAAAGTTATCTATCTTTCCTTGACCATCTCACCTTTCTGTATCTTTCCTTGACTCCCTATCTCATGCTGTTTCAATCTCAAGCTTGTCAGTAATCAAAATATCTGCCACATTTATATGAAATTTAGGCAAATTGAAAATAAAATTTTAGGAAGAGAAAGTCGGAAGACTTTCCTCTTCACATTCCCATAATGGACATGCAAGCAGAGAATAATATTGGCAAATTTCTATTAATGAAGTAATAGCTGAGACTGTTCCATCAACAGTGATTTAATTCATCATGCAGTCTCCACTGCTGAAGAACAGAGGAAGCTTCACAGTTTTTAAAAATTACATTTTAAATATATGCAGTAGAAGTGCTGAAAGGGACTCAGAGCCACATGGAGCAATTGCTTCCCTGCTGGAAAAAATATTGGCTCCTTTACCACTCATTATTTCACAGATTGCCTTATGACCATGGTTAAGAGAATGGGACCTGTGAATAATTTATACTTTTTAATGCTGCAGTTGTTTCATGTTGATTTTCATTTCACTATTTATGCAGCCTCTTTAGAAAGGGAACATTTGCATGAGCTGCTGCATCTGATGGGTGGCTTTGCCTAAAGACCTGAGTGGGATAGTCCTGGCTAAGGTAGCTCAGCTCCTCTTCCTGGGGCATCCAGACTATGCCTAGTGTGGTGTTTGCATGTATCAGAATTGCTAAATATGTTTTATTTCTCCATATTTTCCATTACTGATCGCAGCAATGTAAGAAAAAATTAGCATAATATTTTACACTATTGTGTAAACACAAGGGATTTAAAATCCATTCTTGTGACCAGTGGGTTTGGAGTTGTTCTACATATTATTTGACATAATGGTGAAATTTGTTTTATTTCCATGATAAGAAGATATTAAGTGTTCAGACCTTTATACATATAAGAATGTTTGATGTATTTGAATGCCAGTATGAGTGCCATTTACCTTTAGTGCCATGAATATTTTGTTGTCCCTTTCAGTTTCCTCTGATGTGCCAGCTGGTAACAATCCCCCCAGGGTGGGCCCTGGTACCAAACCTGGCCTGCAGGGCTTGGGTGTCCTTCTTGAGGACTCACCTCATGCACTGGTGACCGGCAGTGGTTCTTAGTTGTGGTTATTCTTACTGATTGAAATTGGAAAATATTTGTGTTAATTTCTAGAAGGTTTCCTGTATATAATTGAAAGAAAAGCAGGTAACTTATGAAGGCAGGGTGACAAAAGGAGGTAAATCATGCCTGTTGTAATTCTCTTCCTCCTCCTGGGACCTCGAGCAAAGCGCACTGCCCCAGCACAAGCCACACCAGCTGCTTCCCTGGGCTTTGGTCTCGTGCCAAACTGAGGAAAGAGCACCCTAAACTGTTGAGCTGAGCCACGAGACCTGCTGGAGGTGTGGAAAGAGGGGAGGACTCACCCCAGCCTGTATAAAGTACTACATGGGCACTTTATCAGTGCAGTAGCAATACAGTACCGTGTGGATTTCCTGCAAACATTGCATTCCTAATTACCCAGGAAGCCAATTTCTCTCAAAATTCAGACCATTTACAGGCAATACATTATGATGTAGATAGAAAAGCTCCTTTCCCATCTGCATGTTTATTAGCCCTGACCTGAAAATTTGAATTTTCTTTCCATAGGCTATACTCGTATGCATTATTAAGGAAAAATTTCCCTGTTCACTCTTACAGATGTTATCAGAGCACAGTAACTATGGTTTCTTAGTGATTTTGCTGCTGCCATTGTATCATCCTGGCAGGACTTTATGTGGAGGGTTACAAAATACCAACACATGCAAACCAGGTTAAAATCTGGGCTGGTTTCAAGGCAATCACTTCAGACATCTAGCATGTATATTCTAAAAAAGGCTGCAGGTCTCAGACAGAGTTTGAAGGATTCCATCTCTTGTCTAGGGAAAGAGCCCACACCTTCAGCCAAGCTGGGTATTCAGGGTTGTTCGGGGGTTTTAAATTGTAAACACAATAACAAGCTTTCCTTCAAATGACTTGGTATGTCTGTTTCTCCAGAAATGCTGTAACACATAAAATCCTTAATTTGTTAACCCTGCAATACAAGGTCTGTGAAGCCAAATCCTTCTCCTCTGTAATGACACACACATAACTGTTTTTAGAGCATACTAAAATTATAAGAGCACAAGCCTCTGCCCATTTTCCATTCATGTTTCCATTATCATCAAAATATGAACATATCTGAACTTAGGGGAATATGCTAGATAAAGTGCCAATTATTTTTATTACCAAGCATGGTATTTGCTTTATTTTCCTGTAGCTGCTATTTTCAGTTAGTTTTTCTGAGCATGTTCCTAAGAAATACTAATGTGAGGATCTAAAAAATGTCCAGAGAAGTACTCAGTTTTGTGGAGTGTTATGTAAAATTTAGAGGATCTGGGTTGCAGCCCACTACTCCTCAGATTTCCTGTAATTCTTGGTTTCAGGCCATTTTCAGAAATGTGTATTTGATGGTATTTTAGGTCCCGTCCCTGCTACTAAAATGGAAAAAATGAGTTCTGGGGGTGGGAGGAAAAATAAAAAATTTGGATCAACTACCAGAATTTGAAGTCTGCAACCAAGTTTTGGCTTAAGCCCACTTCGAGTGTGGGGCTACCATGCTGGTCAAATATTTTATCTAGAGAGATTCATTCTTCCATAATTAGAACCAGCATTCTGGTGCCAGAAATTGCACTGCTCCTTCAGAAACGGAGCATGTGTGGGTTCGGCTCCTGTCAAGGACAATTTTTAGCATTCAGATAGTGTGGTGCCCTAGAAATAACAACGATAGACAGACAGAAAGAATGAGTGAGGTTAGCACACCAGTCACTGTTACAATACTGAGTCACATGTATATATTTATTTCACTGTTGATTGCCAAAGGCAATGCAGGAGCTTGAGGCTGGTCATGTTGCACAAAGGACAATATCGCTCTAAGAACTAAGCTGGGTTGTCAAAGCCAAAATCTGAGCTATAAAAAGAACAAAGCTCCAACTTTGGAAACGCAGATACAACGGTAGTATCAGGCTTTTTATTGATAGGGAATTAATTTGACTCTTATTTCATGCTGGATTTCATTAAACCTAAGCTGTGCATAAACTGTCCGGTGTTGACTCCTCTAAAATTGATTAAATGATCTGTCTTGCAAGTTGCACAAATAGGGACAGCCTTTTTGTGTGTTTTGGAAATCAGTTAGTGAGCAGTTTGCATTCAAAGTGGAAATGATAAAATCAGTGAGATCTCATAAATTTCACTAAGGAGGTGCTTGCAAGAATTAAAAAAAAAAGTGTTCTAGTGTTTCTCCAACAGCATGCAGTTGTGCCAGGACTCAGGGTGGGTTCAGTGGAAGTGGCAGGAAGGTTGGCAAAATCCTGATTGATAATGACTTACACTGATTTCATGGAATTTCTTTATAACTTTTACTAAGAGTTAAATTATCTATGCGATTTACTCTGGGGCATCTGCAAAGGAGGCTGGACAGATAAATACTGAGATAAATATTGTCAGCCAATGCAAATTCTTACTTGAATTTGGGTAAGAAGGGAAAATTATATATATTTTTGCTCACAAGAAGAGACAGCTGAGATACCCTCTATTAGTGCAACATTCATTATCCATTTCCTTTGCAACAGTTATTTTACCATGCTCTGCTCAAAAGCATTTCCAGTCGGTTGTTATTGCTTATCCTGATACCAGAAGAAGTATTGTTCGAGCAATTAGGAGTCCCAAGCTACTTTGAAGGCTCATTGCATTTGATTTTGTGATGTCTTCCCCCAGAGTTTGCCATCCAGCTACAGTTTACTATCCACTAAAACTTAGTGGAAGAAATGAGACTGCTCACAGAGAAACCTTGGGGCAAAGAAAGACTCATGTGACTCCCTATGCAGCTGGTTGATAAGAGGAAATGTCTTGCAGATACCAAATATTTAGTGCCTTGTACAAAAGCACGTGCCATGGTGCCTGGTGTACTCCTCGGAGGGGTCTCCGAGAGAGCAGTGCTGCCTTGTGCATTAATTCCAGCGAGTTCTGCAGAAGTGGCAGAACATGTGCCACAGCCTTTTTGTCTCCCGGGGCTGCTGCAGTGCAACCTACGCTCCGCTATTGCTGCTTTTTGAGATGCTTCTCAACACACCTCTGCTCGCTTGCCCGACGCTGGCGGCAGCATCCCCTTGTGCTCCGTGTTGCAGCAGCACTCCGGAGCCGGGCGAGGCTCTGGGCACACACCCCTCCCCGGCACGGAGTCACCCCCGCACTGCCGCTCCCTGCAGCCGGGGCCCTTTCGCTCCCGCAGGACTGATCCACCGGCACGCAGCTCTCTTCTAAAGCAGCACCCGGTTCATTTCCAGTTAAACTGGTCGCCCACTGCCCGTGCCAGACCCACGGGGTCCCCCGCTCGGAGCGGGACCGGAGCTCCCATCCCCACGCCGCGTCCCCACGGCAACCGCGCAGAGCGCAGCCATGGAAACGAGGGGAAACAGCCGCTCTGCCACTTGTGAAAATACTTTGAAATTGCTGAAACGCAGGGGGAAAGAAAGAAAAAAAATAATAAAAGGCAATATTGCAAGCCATTGCCATTTGTGCCAAATAGAGCTCGAGATGGATGGCCGCAGAGATAATGGGCTTGTCTCCACTGTTTTGTTTGCCAGGGAAATGGCTCCGTGTTTAGCTTTTGCTTTGCTTGTACGACAGGATAAAAATAGGGCACATATCTAATGCATATGTGTAGAAATGACGAGGAGAGAAATGTGCATGCACGTCACGGTGAGAATAGATAGTGCACCCATAAATACTGGGATGTAATGTGCTGGGTCTCATGCTTTCAATTTAGTCTGAGCAATTGAAGGAAGTGAATGCATAAGATAGTGGTTTATTTCTTTATATACATTAAGTTTCTCTTTGCTGTTTGTTCCTGCATTTGTCTGAATGCATGGTATGTATGTGGTTGTGTCACTAGTCTATTTGAAAGAGGTTATTGGTTTAAAACAATGGTATATTAAACTTAAAATATTATATGCATTTTTGCAATGGGGGGGGGGCATATTTATATTCCATTTTGCTCTTATAATTTCCGCAGGGCTATTTCTTATCTTCGTGTCCTTGTATAGGTGCTGTTCTTCCACAACAGGGGAAAAAGGGATATTAAAGAGTCATACAGAGCAGAAGGGAAGGGTTTGATAGATAGCGTGTTGGTAAGGATCTTGTAAGGAAGAACTTCTTTCCATTGGGGGTGACAGAGCCCTGGAACAGCTGCCCAGGGAGGGTGTGGAGTGTCCCCCTCTGGAGACATTCCAAACCCACCTGGACGTGTTCCTGTGTCACCTGCTCCGGGTGACCCTGCCTGGGCAGGGGCGTTGGACTGGGTGATCTCCAGAGGTCCCTTCCAACCCACACTGTTCTGTGAGTCTGTGATCTTGAACAAACTAAGGAGTATCACGTTTATCTCTCCTCCAGAAGGACTGGGGGCAGAAATAGGGTCTGTTGAGCGCAAGAGGGGGAGATGTTCTTTCATCTTTTGCCACACTTTCTCTTCCCAAGGAGCTGGATGCACAGCCAGTTACACAAAGACGCATTGGCAAGTACGGGTTACAGAGATTATGTAGGAAATAGGGAATGTAAAACTAAAATTACAGACTATTTAAATCCTAACCTGTAATTGACTTTCACCACACCTCAGAATGTGAAGGGCATAATTTGGGAGTATTCTGTAACTGAGAGTCAGAGGCTGTTTCCCTCTCTCCCACCGTGCAGACCTCAGCTGGCTGTGAGAGCAGAGGTGGCACAGGCAGCAGCACCGGGCTGCTCTGAGCCAGCAGAGCAACAGCAGAGGGATGAGCCTCTGGCAGCCTACCAGGACTGCTGAACTCTTGCTAAATGGAAGGCTCCTTTTCAAAAGTGGCTTCTTTTAAAAATTTGGGAAAATAAAAAATCAATGAAGCCATTTCTGAAGCTCATGGCCATCAATAAAAAATGTCAGCTCACACTTTAGAAGATCTGCTCAGTTTCTATTCTCTCATAACTCCAAAGTGTCCTTGGTTTAGTACTTCAAATACAGCTGCATGTAGCTAGGAAGGGGCTGTTACAGCTTATACATATTTTATAAAGAAATACAAAGTCCTGAACTCTTGAAAACTTCCTACTCTGCTGAGCATACTTTTCTTCAGCATAACCACAGTTGTCTCTTTGTCTTTCCTTTTTTTTTAAAATGTATTCATCTGTGTTTTCTTCTTTTTAGTTGGTATTTATGTGTTCAGATAGAATTTTTTTAATACTTTCCTGCTTCTTTCAAAATACATGATCCAATTTTCTCTTGTTTTTGCTGTAACACTGTAGAAATTGACTTACTCATACCAAACATAGGTTGCAGATAATCAGGAAGTTTGGATCTGTAAATATTACTCAACAATGCACAGCTACAAGCCATGTTTCCTTTCTTTTTTTAAATTCAGAATTGGAGTGGATTTGGGTGAATCAGGACAATTAAGGGAAGTGCTATTGCTATTCTTCCTATTGTGATCTCTCTACATGCTATCAGGTAATACTCTTGACTTTGGTTTGACATGAAGCTCCTTTATTTCTCAAAATTTTTATACTACATTTCTATACTAAATGCTCAGAACAGTCTGTTGGGGTATGTGCAGTTTTTCAACAAACAATTTCTATACACATTTGCTGTAAGTAATGTCTTTCACTCACTATGCAAAAATGATTGCCACTCCATTATCATCAGTAAACAGACAGAACATAAAAGTCGTGTCTCAGACTGGGGATGTCCTGACAATAATTCAAAACATATTTGGGTTTCTTAATGGTATATGCATATATTCTGAAAACTAAAAGGATGTGTACCTCTCATTTTTCCCAGTACGATTCCAGCAGCAGGAAGGTCAAAGGCCATAGTGCATGATCATAGAAATATTTTGTAATTACCCAGGTTCCAAATGCTAAATATTAAGTAGAACCCAGAGTTCTCCCAAAACAAGGAAGCATTGCTGTTGTGTGGGAACACCAGGGAACTGCAGCGGCAAAGCCACCTTCCCTATGGGTGTAGCAGTAGCTGTCTTTGCATGGATGGTTGCACTCATGTGTGATGGCTTAACTCATGTCTCCGTCAGCATACACAAGGAAAACAGTCCTCACCTCTAAAATTATAGTTTTGTTCTTTTGAGCTATTAACTTTTGAGCCCGTTTTTGTCTCGTGTCACTGGGCTGCAGTAACAGTGCAATCCCTGTGGCTCTCAGACTGAAACCAGATTTATCACAGGCATCCAGGAGTGTTTACATCCGCTTGTAAACCCTTGGTGAATATTTAACCTTACTATACTACACCTCTTATTAACAGTAATTGGTGTTTAGGTTTTATCATCACAGGAGGTATATCCCATACAGTCATTAACTGAGTACCTGCTTTTGAACTAAATGATTCATATGTATTGAAAGCAACTGTAACCAGTGATTTGGGTTTGTTGTTTGTTTTTTTTTTAATTCAACTATTTCAGAACTCTAAAATACAGCATACAGACCAGGCAACCTTAGAAATGTTATCAGCAAAGTGCTAGAGTTTTAGGTTGGTACTGTAAGTCTGTTTAGCACCTTTTTCCCTTTCCCAGAGCTCTGTGCATGAAACTCTGGTTTCTAAAATGGACGAAATCTTTTGAAATCTGAGTAAATTCCATATGTGTGTGTATATATATATATATATATATATACACAATATGATATATCATTAAATAGATAACAATATATTACTTGTGTGAATATATAGAAATTTAGTTTGATACAGGAGGCCACCATACATTGTGCACGAATTCTGTGTAAATCACCCTAGTTCTGCTGGAGCTTTGGAAGCCCTTGATCCTGTCAGTGGAAGGCTCTGGGTTACTGCAGGGTTTTCCCTTCAGTCCTTGGCCATTTTGAGCTGGCTGCCTCACAGTGCCAGTGTGGAGCCAAGAGTGAGCACTGGTGAAAGGATGGGAATCACTGTGACTCCTTTCTCTCAAGCCTGTGCAAAACCCAAAGTGAAGGGACCCCGTGCAAGAACTGCTGCCCTCTGCTCCGCCAGCTCACCTGGACACACAGCTGGGTCCACAACCTTTGGAAATTCAGAGAGATTGTTCTTTCCAACAGCACTGCTTGGCACTCAGTAGCATTCACATAACAAGCAATTGCACACCCTTCTTCAGACTTTAACTGTATCCAGCTCTGAAAAGACTATTTTGAGCTTTGTTTCCCCTTTCCCAACTGGACTCAGAATGGTGTGACATTATGTGTTAGCTAGTGATAAGCTCAGGATGGGTTACATTTCTTTCTGGGGCTAGTGAGAAAGCCTTACTGTATCGGCTTAAAACACTTGTTAAAAAAAGATGTTAATTAAAGTTTATCTACCCTAGTGGGAGCTGTTCAGCTCTGTCCCAGAAAAGCAGCACTATGGACATGCCACAGGTGTGCCAGAGGTTTAACCGCTCTAAAGTTCTTGGAGAACTTCCAGGGCACAAGCCCATGTTATCTGTTTGAGATGAGCCCTAGAATTTTCTCTGACATAAAAGCTATACAGGCAGTGAACCTTCAAGTTCAGACTCGAGGGAAATGCTTGAGCCTGCCAAGAGAACAAGGAAGCCACCGGCAGTGCCTGGGCACGGTGCCCACAGGTTTGCCTCAGTGAGAAAGTCAAATGGACAGGAGGCAGAGCCTGGTGTGCCGTGTCTGCTCCAGAGCCTACTATTTTCAGAGCAGCACAGACTTAGCTCAAGTGCAGCCATGGGCCCCAGGCTATTGCTTCTCTGAGAGCGGGGTCCATGATTCCATACCTCAGTTACTCATCAGAGCTCTGCCTTTGGCTGGGGCAACATAGCGCTCAGAGCAAACCCCTTGCATTTGTGCATGGGTCTGCACAGCAATGTACAGCGGTAGGAGTGGATGGCTTGGATTGCAAGAGCCCCATGGTAGTGCTCGTTTGTAATCTGTAATTCAGCTTACTACAAAGCTGGACTTCAGATAATGATGGCACTTCAGGTATAAGGTGGATGGATTTGGCTCAACCGTTGTCCCCCTTTCTGGCTGTAAATGCAGAGGTGTCCAAATAATGTAGTGGCTGCTAAAATATTTGTGACATCTGTGCTTTAACTGAGTATTGTGAACATCTGAGACAGAAGACTGCTTCTTGGGGGTGACTTTTCACGTGTCTTTACAAATCACACATAAGTGAAGGTGGCTCTGTGGTACATAACTGTAACAAGTGCTTTTAAGTACGTTATAAAATCTCACCATGGCAACATCTTCCTGCTCATCATATTTATAGTGAGAAAAAGAAAACAGGCAAAAGTAATATTAACCCTGAAACCTTTCTGAAATTTAGAGGTTGAAAGAGTAACCTAAGTCAGGGTTCTTTTTTCTTTTTTTTTAATTTTTTTGGTAGCTCTCTGTAAAGATCTTTGAACATGTTACCAGAAACATAGTCTTTGACTTCACTTTATATGAAACTACCAAATACCTAGTTTTTGCCTGGGTCACTGTGACCAGATACAACTTGTTACTAATAGGAGAAAATTAGAAAAAAAGATGGCACGTTTGCTTTCCTCCTCTGAGACCTAACCACAATGGGCATGATGCAGAAGCCCAGGTACAGGCATAGAAAGAGTTTGGAAATTACCTCTCAAACATCTTCCTGGCACCCTGTACTCTGACACTGTGTAAACCTGGCTCAGCGTGGATTGGCAGTCTCTTTGAAGGGGATTTACATGCCTTAACAAGTGGCAGTATTTTCTCTATTCCCCTGTTACCCCATTCTTGCAGTGTCTTTGAAGGCCTAGAAATGTCTGGGTAAATTGGGAGGAATCATTGTAAGAGTGTGTTAAGGTGCTTGCACTGGAGAATGGCACTTTAAGTACTCCTCCTGGTATCATCTAGTGGGCTAGAGCTGAAGAGATCTTCCAGATAATATGATTCAGAATAACATCAATTATCTCTGTTCTCGCATTTTCTCTATCCCTTTTCCTATGGTCTCCCCAGCCCTGTGTTGTAGGAACACTTTATTCAAGCAGTGTGAAAGAGAAGGCGTGTAGGCTCAGTGGAAGGCTTGGATAAAGCTAAATGCAACCACAGTGTCTCAGGCCATCACTCCTCAGGTAGGAAATTAAAATAGACGGATTGTCAGGGAACTTGTCACCTACAAATTCCTTGCAGCTGTGGATGAATGTGTGGATGGTGAACACCTGAACAAAGCATACCACTTTGGCACTTGGGTACAGATATAGGGTCTAGAGTTTAACCGCCTACTTCAGAAATTACTGGATTTATTTCTTATTTCACTCCAGTTCATTCCCATTCATCTAACTTTTTTAGAACAAGTTCTTTGTTTATATTCAATAAAAATAGGGAAGGAAACTAAGGGAAATATAAAGAGATTCTGAATTAAACCCAAAAAATCCAACTATTTTTAATCCTTCATGAATTTTTCATTACTACTTCCCACAAAACACCTCCTGCCTTCTCCAAATGTTCTAAAAAGTGCTGCCATTCTTGGTAGATAAAAGCAGTATAAAATTATTAAGCAAAATTCCTTCTTTGTTTCTTTTTCAAACAACTGCTCTGTAGTGACTTTCCATCCAGTGTCTTCTGGAGTGGGAATAGGTTTGGGAAGAGGTTCTTTAACTGTCAGGAGAGTAAAAGCACTTGGCTGTGCTTACAAATCCGAAAGGGAACTTGAGCACAGACAAACTCAAAGGGCCCTTTTGCTTGTTCACACAGAGAATTACAGCATAGAAAGTTCACTCTCAGTCCCTTCTTTCTGTTGCTGTTTTCAGGGAGAGAAGTGGCCCCAGTACCAGAACAAGTAGATGTTTATTCTTTACACTGTGCCCATTTTTTATAGCCATGGCAACCTGAGTAAATTGGAGCAGGGGAGAGTGTAGAGGAGAGGCCGTAAGGCCAGGCTGATGTGGTACTATTCCTGATGCCTCAGGCTGAAAGGAAAACACAGTCTAAATTCTAGCAGAGATGGATTTTATTAAATGTTGTTTAGAGGTGATTGAAAAACTTGTCGAAGTTTGGCTTCCTTTCATCCAATCATGTTTTCCCATGTAAAGTCAGGTGCTCTCATACAGCTTATCTTTCAAGTGTTTTGGTTTTCACCAGTTTCCCAGAAGACTTTCCAGAACAGAACAAACAGTAAACTTTTAAGACCATCATTTAATTCTTGATTGTTAGTGCTGTTATGTTGAACCTGCCACAGCTATGGACTATTTCAATGTAATAAGCTTTGATAATACACACTGTAGCATACACCTCGGAGCAAGGCATACACCTGGGAGCAAATGTTTGTCCCTTGCACAGACATCCCAACTCTTACTCTCTGAGGCTGCCTTAGGCAGGAATGGGATGGCTCAGGCATGTGCTTGCAGGTTGTGTCCCACCACACAGGCCACCTGCTTTGCACAGACCACTTTATCAGACACATGTTCTCTGCCTGCTCTGCTGCACTGAAACCTTCCTCCTGCCTGTGGATTAAAGGCAATATCTGTGCCCATCACTGAGGCCCTGGCAGAAGAAAGGCAGCCTGCACTGGTTGCGAGCACAAGGCAGGGACCTCGTTAGTTTGCTTTGGCAATAATGAGCAGACTGATGAAATCAGCTGCTGTGGGTGAAGGTGGAAGGACCTTGGCCAGGGATCCGAACTGACTGTGTTAGGCACTGAGCAGAGATGGCCTTACATGTAAAACAGCACCCGTCCTTAACACCTGCTCTGCTCTTAGGTCAGGGCTCTGATAAACTGAAATTAAGTCCTTGTCGAGCATAGGTTGCCCTTGACTACCAAAACCAGAAACTCAAGCTGCTACTGCCATGGCATGGGGAACAGTGACTGTAGAAATGGTTTTGCTCTGGGTGTCTTCTCGGCTACAGAGAAAGCGCACATTTTGCCACTCTGGTGCGCCGAGTGTTCAGCAAAGCTTAATTGTTTGCTTAAGCAGCCTTCGGAGCCCTGAGAGCTCACAGAGCTGTAAATTGGCAGGGCTGGCCAATGCAGTTGAACAGCAAAAAGACTTTCAAAGAGACAGTGTTGCTCCCAAGTGCTTATTGTCAGCTCTTTGAGTTAAACAGATTTTAACAACCCAAACAAAAACTCCACAGGGGAGCTTTTTTACAAACAGAAAACAAAGGATCCCTCCTCCAGCTACATCAAAGCTTCCAGGCCCTGGAACCTCTGGTGGCACTTTGTTTCATCCAGGGCCCATAACTCAATGCTAATGGCAGTTTTCCCTCCTACCAATGAACCATTTCCTTGGAGTTTGTGCTCTGTCTTTTAGCTGACTTAGAGCAGGAGCAGGACTGCTGTGGGCAAAGGGACAGCCGTGCCCATTGCCGTTCAGTGGTACCCCCATCAGAGGTGTCTCCGGGTCTGAAAGCCTTGGGTGCCCCTGGGTTTGTTCACACTGTTCAGGTTTCCCTCCCTGCACCAGCCACCTTCTCTTGTGCAGGCTGAGAGGACTGTGAGGCAGATTGGAGCTGGGGAATCTGAAGATAAGATGATAAAATTTATTTTATTCTTTTTTTCCCCAATTTCATTTTTATCGCCTAACACAATGTAAATAAAGGAGAGTAATAAGAGATTTTAATTTATATAAAGCTCATGGTTGTGAAATTCCAGGCACATTTGAGAGAGAACAGCATTACTTTGTATTTAGTGGGGGGGGGTTAATGCCTTTCTGTTCAGACTATGATGAAATTTAGCACTGCAGTTAAAAAGGGGATGTTCCTGTAGCTCTGGATAATTAATGACAAGTAGGATGCAGCCTCATCTGAATAAGAGGTAGAACCATCTCACGGCTGCTCCACTTTGACATGACACAAAGTACATGTGCAGTGGTAAATCCAGACCTAATGGGAAAAAATGCACTGGTTGTTAAAAAAGAAGAAGAGAATAGATAAATACTCTTTTAAAAATGAATATTTAGGCAGGGTGGAGAAATGAAATCTATGGTTATATATGAAGCACGGTTGATATTTGTTGTATGAAACCAACTGAAAATTCTGAGTCATCAAAACCCACATTACAAACCATCCAAAAGTTACAATTTCTTTCTTTCAAGATGTGCACTAATACCAAAAGAAATTAACGAAATCTGAATAATTAATTTCTTGAATCTTTGTTATGCTGTATAAATTTGAGAGGAGCACTGAAAAGGAGAAAATTACAAGACAGAGCCTAACACAATATAACAATCTCAGATTCGCTGGAGTCATCCCGATGCCTATATTATCACTTCAGCTTCCCTGCTCACTTTAATTACCCAAGTAGTTCCATCACTATGACATCTACTTCCAAACACACTGCGTTGCCTCCTCCTACTCTGCAGATCCTCTCCTGGCTGCTGGAGTGCTGTGTTCGCTCAGCATGGCAGGCACTGGCAGCACTGGCTGGCTGGAGCTTGGAGGAGGCAGGAGACACGGAGTGACAGAGGGCTGTCCTGCAGAGTGCTCAGGGCTGTGCTGGCAGTGCAGCAGAACATGTCTGTGACAGTGCAGTTATTAACAACATCTTCAGACCTTCAAGTCGGTTTGGATGGGGCCCTTTCTGGATTCCGAACTTGAAAGCCTCCAAAGAGACATGGATTTTAGAAATCTATGGGGGAAAAAGGGGTTTTCAAAGTGTTTTCAGGTGAAGAACACCTGAATTTCAATCAAACCAATACTATCTCTTCCCGTGCCTCAGAGGTTGTGCTTCTGTAGTCAAGAACAGACAGTAGGGGCACTGGGAAGAAGCAGAGCTACACCACTGGTCTTGAAATGAGCTCCTGCATTTGCTGCTGCCTGACAGTAAAGCCCTCTTTGCTGAAGTCTTTCTGTGGTTAACTAAATCTCAAGCCAGCAGCTGCCTTCAGATCGTAACAGACTGATAGGAGGAGGTAAAGAGAAAGGAGTGTTCATCGTGTAATGTCCCTGATCCATGGAACAAGGGGGTCAGCTGAGCAGGGAGAAAGATAAGTAAGGAAGAAGCTTACAGGTAAATAATGGAGTGGGATTTGAAAATTAAGGCAACGGAAAAGGATCCATCTGAATTGAGTGAAGGACAGGAAGAAGAAATATGGAAAACCTATTTTGGGGTATCAACATTAGATCAAAAAAGTAAGTCACTGACTAAGCCCTGGCCTGAGGTTAGGTAAGGGAACAGGATGTGGAAAATTACCGGACATTACTCAAGAAAGTGCTGAACATGATTGATAAAAATGTGAGAAGATGACTAAAGTCACAGATAGCAGCAGGCAGGATGGCTGGGCTTCACAGGTGGTTCAGGGGGAGTTCTGTGCGAAAGAACAGGCGGCCCAGCTTCACAGATAATTGGGGAGGTGTTCTGGAGACCTTTCGGGGAGGAACATCCTGCAGGGCACCGAGGTAACTGCTTCACTAAGACCACAAAAGACCTTGGGAAGGATATCACAACTGACAAATTTGGGATGGATGGAGCAAAACTGAGAGCAATGGAGAAAGAGTAATTAGGTGGGTGTTGTGGAGGAGACCAGGGCAGAGGAAGTGGGTGGCAAGAGGTGGAAAATGAAAAAGAGATCTTAAGGTACACAGTCAATGCCCACCAATCCCCAGAGCTGCCCATCACTCCCTGACAATGACATGAATGACCAAACTCAAAAGTGCTTCTGCAAAATCACCACTGACTTGAAAAACAATTCACTAAATCCTCTTGGCAGCAAAGGAAAAAAAAAAAAAAAGTTTTTGCAAATGTGTTTTGGTTTTTTGTTTTGTTTTTTTGCATAGAAGAAATGAAGAAATAAACATTCAAAATTCTTTCCCAATGACAGCATTGTGCCCTTACTGCCCACAAGATATGTAGTTTTTATCAGGAATAAAAATAATTGAAATCATTAAAAGTTGTTAAAAGTCTCCACAAAGGAAAATTGTTTCACATGACTGTTAGAAGAGACCTAGAGGGCTTGAAAAATCAGTCAATCTTTTCACTAAACATCCTGTTCTCTGGTTCTCTTTCTTTTCAGACCATCTTTTGGTACTTCTAGTAAACAGGGCAGCTGTGAAGACCTCGTGTCTTTCTTTGGTCATCTCTGCATCTCTCGTTAATTCTTAAGTCAAATGAATGATTAGGTAATCCTGAGTAGTGGCACAGACTTAAAAATATCACCCAGGATCATCCTGCTTTTCATTGTGTCTGTGTAGGCTGGTGAATTCTGCCTTTGACATTGTATGTAAAGGATTTATTTCTGTCATCAACTACAGCATGCCATATATACAGACTCCTCTTGAAACCTCCATGGCTGGTTACATCTTTAACAGTAGCTCAGACTGCGAAGTGCCTGACACATCAACCAAATACTTATTGTCTTTAATGACGAATTCTTTTTTATACTGTCATGTCAAAACTTGAAGGTTCAGATTCCAGCTGTCTCCGAGAACTACTTTTTCCCTCATAAAGAATCTGGTCAAATTAAGTATTCGCTTCTCAGGAGGGGGCAGAGACAAGCGAGCACAAGTGCAAACATTCATTTCTTCTGCTACATTGAGCCCTCTTTAAGTATGTGAAAATTGACAGTTGTCATAATTCTAAATAATAGTTTTCAGTGTATAAATGACAGAAAAGTGTAAACTTCCTGTGGTGGCTATTGCAAGGCCACATGGAAAGGATGCAGAGTCCTACAGGCTCCTCAGCCCGGGGAATTCTCCCAGGGTCCCAGCCAGGGTTGCTGCCAGCGGGGCAGGTGGCACTGCTGGGGGGGCTGGCACAGAGGGAGCTGGGTTATGGCCAGGCTGCCTCAGGAGTGTGCTATGGGTGTTCCTGATATCCCAACAGCAATGGGAATCCTGCTCCCATCCCCGTCGTTCCCTACCCCTCCAGTTCAGCTGTATGACTGAACAGCAAAATGACTGGCTTTCTGTAAGCTCATTCCTGCAATTTGGCTCTTGACATTACTGGGCAGTAAGCATATATCTTCAGAGGAATTTTAAATATTGCAGAATATTCCTACAGGTTATGTGTTCATGTCCTGTTTTCTGCTTGTTTTGCAATAAAGAATGAGTTGCTTTGACTCTGGTGAGAAGAATTTAGGTTTGGTTCAGGGTTTCACTGCATACCATTTGTGTTTCCAAAAGTTTTGCCTCAAGGTACTGCCCCAGTCTTCTCTTCTGGAATAGCAGATGAGGAAAAAGATGTGGGAATGTTAAATTTAGGGTACTTGTAAACCTTCACATGCCACTGCTGTGGAAAGGATGCCTTTTGCTGGGTAGTACAGTGCAGATGGAGTGTTCTGCAGATGGAAAAGGGGAAATACCAGTGTTGCTATGGAAAGGATTTGACAGACTTTCACTACACTATTGCCCTTAACATCCATACCAAAATGTTGGATTCCAAACAGGGAAAATGCCCTCCCAAAAGAACAGGCACAAGGAGTCTCTTCTGTGAGAGGCAGCTTAGCAGTTTAACTCACAGAGAAAGCTGGGAGTTGGTACGATTACTCTTGGAAAAGACATCCACACACTAAATACCACAGAGGAGGAAGGGACAACACAAAGCCGGTTGTTTGTAAACTGCTAAGAGCTAAGTTGGAGATGGGTTTTTAGGCAGCAGAGAAGCTCAGCTGTGGAAGGAGCTCACAGGAGCATCAGACACATGTTTTGGAGGGCTGGAGAAGCACCAAAGGTGCAGCAGCATGTGGCCACTGTCTCATCCCATTTGTTTCAGCCTCAGCTCTCTGTGAAACCATGCTGACTCCATGGTTTCAGCTGGCTTTAAACCACAGCAAAATTGTTATCAAATGGCCTGTCCTCTCAGTTGTGAAGTAGTTCATTAATTTTAAATCTCTTTGAAGTGAAAAGGAGAAAAGATTCTGACTTTGCTGAATGGCAAGCACTGGATCACAAGGGCAAGTCCCAGCTTTTAGAAAGGAGAAAACTTTGCGTAGTTGGAACTTTAAAAGTTGGCACTAGAAAATCTGATTTTTTTTTTGAAAGATAACAGTGGAGAGTGTTCGTGTTTTAATTTTCTAGCTTAGACTGATGGCCAAGCTTTAAACCTGAACAAATAAAGGAATGAAACACAATACGTGAAAAGGGTGCAGTGGTTACAATGCCATAGTTCTGTCGAAAATTTGTTCCATTATGTTAATGAAAATAAGTATTTTTCCTTGCAATAGAAATGTTTTCCATAATTTTTTTCCTCAGTAATCAAGACATGCAAATAGCATAAGCTCTGAGTGAAATGTGTGATTAGACACCATTTAAGATATATGTTTCACTTCACAGAAAACCCCAGATAATTAACTATATACTGAGTTCAGCATTGTGTCTAAGAAATGTGTTATTCCTAATGAGACTTTTTCTTATACTACCAAAGACACTCTTGTAGTTTCATTAGTGAAAAAGCTTCTGAGTGTTAATTATGAGAGCATGCTAATGAAAATATGAGTCACAAAGTAAAGACTGAAGGGCTGTGACATACAACAGAACCTTCTAATGTCACCGCCTATTCTGCTGAGGTATCAAATACACTGTCATAACTGTGTGTAGGAATGTTTCAAAGTTTGCAAAATCATCATTTTAGAATTGGAAAATGCCAGCATTTAGGATTGTTTATGTAGCCGCCCTTGTATTCCTCATGCATTTCACAGTGTCTCAGCACTTTTCCCAGAGCACCCTTGCCTCTGGGAGTGCCAGGGGTGACGATGTCCCAGCACGGGAGGCTGCTCAGCCCCTCCTGACACATCTCTCTGCTGTGTGTGCACCACTCTTGTTTGTTTCTCACTGTTCAAACGGTCTCAGAAGAGCAATAGTTCCTGCACAGGCTTTTCTGTCTCATTTATCACCACTCTCTCTGAGGGCGTCACAATGACTAATTAATTTAACTTCCCAAAGTCTTGTGAGATAAGGGTTGGCATTTAATTGAGGCACAATGAAGGTCAAAACTATCCTCTAACTTGGAGGTGTGCTGCTGAGATGCTCTGAACATGGTGTTTAAAACAATAAAGCTTTTAATGTTCAAATTACACATTATTCATCTCCATTGCAATAAATAATGCTCATCATTTCTGTCAATCAGAACCTGAGCTCAGGACAGACACTTAGAAAATAACAAATGAATGGCAATGAGAAACTCAGTTAAAGTGCCTCACTTAATGAGAGGAGAACAGGAAACCTTTGACAGATGCAGAGCTATAATGTGATTTTCTGAGGCAACGTTTAACATTTAGGATGTGTTTTCTTTTCCAGAAACTCCCCTGCCTCATTTGCTAAGATCACCACCTCCAAATTCAAGAATGGTCGATTTCCTTGAGAAGAAAATCAAGCAAAGGCAGCGGGAGGCCCACAACAATGGACAGCTCAACCATAAAGGAATCACATGCAAATGGAAGCAGAGACAGCTGACCCAGGAGGAAAATAGAGACACTGTCCAAGCCAAAGCCCACCTAGAGCTGAACCTGGTGAGCCACACGAAGGGTAACCAGAAGGACTTCTACAAGTCCATCAGCGTGGAAGGAAAACAAGAGAAAACATAAGCCCACTGCTGAAAGGGGCCAAAGGACATGGAGAAGCCCTGCTGTAACCAGTAGCCTTTGCCTCTGCCCTTTACTGGTAAGACCATCCTTTGGGAATCCTGCGTACATGAGACCACTGGGAAGGTCTGGAGCAAGAAAGACTCACCCTTGGTGGAAGAGGGTCAGGTTAGGGAGCATTTAAACAAATTGGACATGCACAAGCCCACGGGGCCTGACAGGCCGTAGCCCAGTGCTGAGGGAGCCATGGATGTCACAGCAGCACCACTGCCTGTGATCTTTGGAAGACTCTGGTGATCAGGAGAGGTTCCCGAGGACTGGCAGAAAGGAAATGTCACTTCTGTCTTCAGGAAGAAGGATCCAGGGAGTTACAGACTGGTAAGCCTCACCTCAGTCCATGGGAAGGTATGCCAGCAAGTCCTGGAAACCACTTCCAAGGCTTGCCCTGGCTCTCCAAAAACTTTCTTCCTCAGGTTCTGCTTCCTTATCCAGTTCTGTTCTCTTTCTGTCAGCTCACTTTCCAGTTTAAAATCAAGTCCATATTTACTTTACTATAGACCTCAGTGGTCAGTATAATCCCTCCCTCCACACTCCTCTGAGCTGCCTTTCTGTAATTTAGAACTCTCACCCAAATTAGTTTCCTCCCCTTGGGTTCCTTTTCCCCATCCCCTCTGCAGCCTCCTGTGCCTTTCTCCCACTTTTTTACTGAGCTAGACTAAATGTTTTTAAAGGCTGGACTACTCTGTCTGAAAACCTTCTCTAATTAAAAATCAGTGTCCTGAAGCAGAGAGCACAGGGAATACAACTCACATGGCTGAAGTTTCTCAGTGCTTGCAACCAAAATGGTCTCACAAAGCACTGTTAAGGAACCTCGACAAGAGCCAGGCCCAGTAAGGTGCCAGTAGCACCACTCTTTGAAAATGTCCAGGAGTCCCCAATGTTGTCCCAAGCAGCTGCTGTCCATTGTAGCACAAAATAATGCTAAAAATGCTAACCATCCATTAGGGCATCTGATTAAAAAAGCAGGAATTGTTCCAGGAAATACATGAAAATAGTTAAAGACTATGTTAAGTATTCAAAGACTCAAACTATAATACATATCATTAAGCTTCTCTAATTCTAGTGGCCAAGATATTGAAACCAAAATGTACAAACAAATATTGCCCAAAAATTAACAGCACAGAGTGATCTTTGGCCTGCAGAAACACAAATCCCACTGATGTCAGTGCATAGTTCCCACAGTATTTGCAACCATAAAGTTGCATTAACAGTCTATTTGTGTGACGAAATTTAACTCCCAACCTAAAGAGTATAAATTACTCTATTAAAAGTTTTAGAAGATGTTTGTGGAAGCAATAAATGAATTCAAGAAAAATTGTAAGCCACAACTTTTTTTAAAAGTAAGACAGTAAATCTATAGTTGAAATTATTTCCGAGGAACTGTTTACAGATATATATATACATATATAAATAATAAATGTTGTGTTAGTGGCAAAAGAAGGTTTTTAGAATGTTGTTCAATGGCTGACAAGGATGAAGTCAACTGAAATATATTTTTAACCAGAGGATAAATCTTGTTTGAAGGCTTTATAAAGGAACCTTATAAATTTAGACCAAAGGCCTGGATTTATTTTATGCACTCTAGGCTTCGCTTTGGCTTCTGATCACAAAAAAACTGGTGTAAATCTGTAGTATCTCCTTTGAAACCAACTCAGGTTTTCAGAATTTATGCTCCTAAATCCGAGAGAAGAATTGAACCCCAGGGCCCCAAGCCAGCCTTGCTGAGCAGGAGACATTTGGTCTGGCTGCAGGGGGCAGGGACTGTGGCAGCTGGCCACTTCTCCTCCCCAAGAAGGGAGCGCAGACGAGTCTGAAGATCCCTCTGGGCATCAGACATCATGGGAAATAGGCAGGCTCTTCTCTGAACGGGAGCTGCCAACTGGCTCCTCTTCCAGAGGGCTCAGGGGACGTGGCCACCACCTCAAAGTGCCTTGCTGGTTGTTGGCCTCTTGTTTCAGGGCTGCTGTGACTTGCTCTTAACCCTTGTTCTTTTTGTAACGTAATGGAATTTAATTTAGGACCACAAAAAGTGCAACAAGAAAGGGAAAAGATGAAAAATTTTATGCTAAATACAAGCAGTCACATACTTGAAAATGTAAACATCAAACTATTCCCCAGATATGTAATTACAGGCAGCTTCAAAGAGGGGAAGGCACTTTTTTTTGTAAATATATCATACTTTGTGTATGCTGCTTTAGCCTGCAAGACTGGTTTTCTACAGGAGCACAGCAAACTGCTTTTAAAGGGCTCATCAACCAGATTTTGTGGCCAATCCCTTGGTGATCCCATGAGACATACAGAGGCAGGACATGGGAAAGGAAATTAAAATACAAAAGCAAATGTTGCACATCTCCGGCGTGCTCCTCTTCCTCCCCCAAGACAGTGAGGGATGATGTGCCAACCCACACCCTGGGGTGGGGATAGCAGGAGGAGCCTGCCTCTGACACATCCTGCCTTCCCAGCTCATGAAATCAGTGCTGGGGAGAACACCAGGAGGAAACACGTCTGCTCCTGCTCCGTGGTGTCTAGTACCACACAGGGAGCCAGGAAGGATGTGCTGCAAGGCTGATTTTATAGCACCAGCTGTGAATAAATGCCCTCAACAGGCTCCCATCCCAACCACTGCTGCAGGAGCTGCACTGGGCTGCTGCAAATGTCCCCTCCTTCGGCCTCTGCTCTGTCCAGTCCCAAAGTCCTGTGTCTGGACTGAGGCACACGTGGCCCCGCAAAGCCCCACATCTCCCACCACTGCCAGGATGATCCCACAGTGTTTCACTCACAGGGGAGTTACCCAAGGTATGCAGAGCCCCCACAGATCCTGGGGAGTGCTCCCCAGTGGCCACTCTCCAGGGAAGCTCCAGTTTGTGCAGCATGAAATTTCCTTTCCTTTGCCTCCTTCTAATGGTCTCGATGCTCTCCCCTGGGAAGGGAAAGGCATCTGGATGGTGGGCTGGTAGGACCCCCTGCATGAGCCTGGGAGAGCTGTAGCACACTGTCAGCAGCAGAGCTGCTCTGGTGGAGGAAAAGCAAACAGGAGGGACATGGCTCTCTCCTTGTCCCAGTTTGCTGCCTTGGGCTGTTCCATGTGAGACCCACCTAAAGGCAAGCACTGAATACATATCCTGAACACATATCCCGGCAGTTTTTGCATCATTTTTTTATTTCCTAAAACATTTTTCACCTCAAACAAAAGAGCACAAAAAGCTCAATATTGACTAAGATCTGAAATGTCTGACTTGTGTGCTCTTTCTTAAGAGCCTTCACTTTGTGAAGCATGTCAGCCTGCTTGTGAGGAAGAGCAGATCCTTCTGAAAAAAACCTTGGCCAAAATATGCTGAGAAGTTCTAGTGGATTCTTTGTGGGTGGAAAGAATATAATTACAGTTTTAATTTAGAAATTAATATATTTCTTATTTAATTCTTCTAAACTTTTTTCCTTACATAAATGGAGGAAAAAAAGCCAGAATGCCAGTAAGGATACCATAAAAAACTCTGGTAGCACAAAGATATACTGAGACCAACTCTCATCTGAGCTCCAGTGTTCATCTCTGGACAACACAAGGGAGGCAGAGAGAGTCTGAGGATGTCTCTGTGAGAAATTCAAACTCAGGTTCAGATCTCCCTTATCTGTTGCAGACCATTTTACCTCTGGCAAGTTCTGGTGTCCTAATTCCTAAACAGTCATTTATTATCTCCAGGCCTCTGTAATGATGGTTGTTTCAGACCGAGCGTGGGGTTCTGCGTGGCTGCTTTTGATTTGTCTGGTACTTGAAAGCAAAGGGACTGACTTAAACCCAGCAAAACTGTTTTCTTACATTGTGGAAGAGAAACAATGAAACTGCACTGCTTACATGTTGGGAATACTTCCTCAGACACTGCCTTTAAAAGTCACCCAGTGGGGTTTGCCACCAATCGAATCCCTGGAATAATACGGCACTTATCTCTTTGGAGTATTTGTTTCCTTTAAATGACTGACCTTCATTTGTTTCCTGGTTTTTGTGGGTAACTGTAGAGCAACGCCAGCATTCTACATTTCAGATAAGGGAATTGGATTATTTTTAATTATTACCCCAAGGCATTTGTTGTGCAGAGGACCTACGGGTAAGTTTTATAGCAGATGAAATTAGTAACTTCAAATAAATGGCAGGGCTGAAAGGCAGAAAATGTAGAGGTAATGAATGAAATATTATATGAGAGAATTCAGTGCTAGCCATATTAAAAATTCATCTTGATGAAATACAGATTCTTTAAAATATATTTAGCATGAATTATGTGAATCTATATGTACTAGCTGGCTAAAATCCTGCACCTTTTTACAGGTGCATTGTCACGTAAACAGAAAAACATATGGTAAAGAAATATAACAACACAGGAAAACAGTACAGTAGCACATAAACATAGATTTCTTCATTCAACATGCCTAAATTTGATGTGATTTTTATGTAATAATTGCTATTTATCTCCTTTTTTTTGTTGATTGGGGATTGGTTGATTATTGCCCAGTAGTTAAGTGCTAACACTCATATGATTCCTGAGTTGGAAAACAGGGTCTTCTGTCCTCACACCACCCAATGTTTCTGTGACAGAACCTCTTTTAAAGCAAATAATTACAGGAAAGTAGGTGCAGGCTGGAGTGTGCTATTGCAAGAATTAAAAGTTTGCATATGGTTCCTTTAGAGTCTAGTGCATCATTATGATGAGGAGCGCAGAGAAGTATTATGAATTAAAACTGCATTGAAAATTGAAAACCTCCAGCATCAATATCTGTTGCTTGATAAAACACAAAACGGTGATTAAAGGAATGATTGAGAACATGTAACTTTGAAAATCTCATTCCTGAAGGTGGAAAAAGCAATGAACACTCAGTCAATGGCATTCCTTGCTGTGGGATTGATTTCTAGCCATCAGTCGAACTGGGGAAAGCAAAGCCAAGGGATCTGCTGTCATTATTCTTCCTGACCCTCTATATCATGGTTAGTTTGTCAACTCCAGGGCACCCTCCAAAGTTGTATATTTTAATACACATAGGTCAATTGTCAAGCTGTACAAATAGCTTTATTTTCTAATACTCATTTTCCTTTCCTTTAATTGTGAGACACCTCATCAGCAGGTGTCTCCAGCTCATCTCTTCTTCACCCTCTCACTGAAGGTATAAATTCAGTCCTGGGTGAAATGTGAAGATGTATAACAAAGAATTTTAATTTTGTTTTGTTTTCCTTCCTCAAGAATGAAGTTACTTTCAGTAAACAAAAGCATTCCTGACAAAAGACCCTTTGCATTTTTATTTAGGCAAGCATTGGGGGTGCCTATGTTTGCAATTAAATCCTTAAGGATCCTCTGCTGGATAAACATGCTTCTCCAAAGAAATGCAATGAGACATCTTGTGTATATTACAGGCAGCTGTGGACAGCATTGCTTTCACTAGCTTTGATTAATATGCCACTGTATCCTGGTAAGATTAATGAACTGTGAAGGATATGTGGACACTGTCTCTTCATTTCAGAGAAAGAGTGTGAAGAATTTAAATAAACATAACATTTAGATGGTCTGGTTTGTGAGGATCTGATTGACTGTTTCTGCCTTTATGAAGCCTGGGGGGGTTTTGTTTGCTTGTTTTATAGGGGGGGTTTGAGCTTGCAATTTTTAGGCAGGAGTTATATTGGTCAAGAGCAACCACAGGTTATTATTTCAACAAGCAATTAAAATTTACACCAGATGAGCTGATTTGATTTGCATTAGCTACCAGATAGTAGTATGACATTTTAGAGGTGCTCTGAAAAGACAGATTTATTGCAATATGATTTCTCTGAGAGCTGCTATACAACAGGATAAAAACAGAAGGGCAAATAAAATAAAAAAAAAATAATAAAAAAAAAAACCAACCTGATGTTGAAAAGAAATAAAGAAAAAAAGGCCTGGATGCAGCTGTAGCTTTTCTGTTACATAACAATCCCAAACAAATTTTTAATGTCCATCAATGAATTGTAGGTCTAATACTAAGGGGTTTTTCCACCTGCAATTTTTGGCTTAAGAATTTTTTGCCATTTGAATCATGCACAGTGCGATCTCCAGTAATTACAGTCCAAATTACCACTGTCAGCCACCGAGAATTAAGTTCATTCAAGGCTAGGAATTGCAATTGTTTCTAATGCTTGTAAGTGACAGAATCTTAGAGCCCTACTGATTTAAAAGTTTTGTAAATATGAATGTGCTATTGATTAGAAACATTTTTTGCTGATTTTTTGGTTTTTTAAATCTCTTTCTGTAGCTTTCTCACTGACTATACTACATGAGTCCCTCTCTGTAGACCTACTCTGTATTTTGAAGTACATGAGCTAACACTGAAGTATGAAGAGGAGCCTGGAGGCTCGTAGAGTGTTTCCCTCTACGATCAATTATATCCAACTGACCAATTTGCAGTGTCTTCTCATCTCTCTAATAACTATTCATTGTTCTATGTGAGCCTTTATATTAAATATTAAATATATTTGTAAATTCCCTTCCCCAGCAATCAGCAACATATAATCATGGAGTCAGTGGCATAAATATTTTGGAAGTCTGAGGAAACACCTGTCCTGAATTATCTTACACGTTTAAAGGTTGGCTCCCCAGGCAGTGGTGTCAAGGTCACAGAGCAAACACTTTTTCTGGTCCAAAAGCTGAAAGGAGGAAAGCTGGGCTTTATCAAGCTTTAAATAGCATGGGACTTCCTTTCCTAGGGTATTCTGACAGACTTTTTCTTGGTTTGTTTTTTAATTTTTACTAACTTTGTAAAAATCCTGACATGAAAGGGATCTCAGTTGTCAAATTAGAAAGATGTTTGCTATGCAGAGTTTTAGGCAAGTTTGCCAGAACAAGTTTAAACCTGCTTTTCCCCCTCAGGCTGCTGGAACCCCTGGGCCAGTTTTTTGCTGTCATCTAGAACGTATTTAGCAAAATAGTATATCTGTCACTTAGTCATATATACAAGCAGTGCCTGATGGTTCAGAGGTAGATAAAACCTGGGGAATTATTGCACCTGATGCAAACCTGCCACGCTTCAATTTTCATCTCAGTTGTTCTGTGTATTAATATGTATTAATTGTCACATAAAGCCATCAGTGACACTTTGGTTCTGAGAAATACAAGGACAAAATTCTTGCTAGCTTCAGCAGAGCTGGGTTTTCAGGCAAAGTGAGTAGAAATCCAATCCAGTGGCGACGCTGATACCCTTGGGGACTGCTCAGGAATAGTGTGAAGAACTCCAAATTGTTCTATCTAAAAAAACACAGTGCTGCTTTCTCTCCTACGTCTGTCCCACAGTATGTTCTTTGTTATCATCTGTGAATCACCAAACATCCTTTGTGATGTTTATATGGCATAGTTATAAATAACTCTAACACTTGCACGTTAAACAGAAGGTGATTTACAAAGTGCTGCTCAGTCTGACAGCTGTTACTATGGCATAGTCAGAGCAGATTACTTGCAAGTTTATTTTAATTATAGATAGGCCTACACTGAAATACTATAGTCACCTATTCTGTACCAGGACTGCAAAATAGTGGTAAATAATAGAAGGAGCTCTGTTTGCCTGTGTGAAAACAGAGCACTGGCTTTCACAGAGGTAACTTGTTTTCAAGTATCAAATTTCCACCTGGCTCCTTTTAGCAGGTTTCTGATCAAGTTAATCCACACAGACTTATATTTAAAATAATTTTATATAGAATATGCAGAAAGACACATTTAAAATATCAAACTACGTTTCAACTTTCACAAGGCAAAATCCACCTGTCAGTCTAGAGCCACTGACTGTACTAATCCAAGCAAGTTTTTCTCTGAGGAAAAACTGTTACCACTGATGAGAACAGTTCTGCATTTGTCCTGTGGGCACAAACACTGAAAGGCATCAGAACTCTGTCATTCAGTACTGCAGAAATTGCCTTAGGGAAACAAGGAACTGCCCATAGATCTTGTTTATGGATTAAGCAGATGAACTGGGAGAACTTGACTCTCTGGTGGGCTTCTCAATGCCAAGAAGACAATTTCCAAAAATACTAATTCAGAGAACTCCTGTGCAAATCCCATGAAGCCGTTACGTCCCCCGAGTGATGCAGGATGGGAATGTTACATCCTGTGGTTCATAACTCTGACCATGTGTATGAGACCAAGTCTTGAACAGTCTGAATTTTGATCTCTAGAAGAGCCTTACAGTAAATACTTGAACTTCTGCAGCAGTCAGAGAAAGTTACATTGTTCTTTCAGGACCATGTAATTGTAATAACCTATCAGAATAATAGGTACTCCAAAAATAGGAATGAAAGACAACTTCAGTGTATGCACTGTAATATCTTACACTCTGCGTTTCCTAAAATAGGTCACTGCCAGAGAATCTCTAGTTCCATATTAAATGGTAAACCTGAATAGAAAGTGCTTCACTTCTCTGAGGTGATGTGACCTTCTAACCAAAAATTACTCACTTGTAGTTTCAGATACTATTTTGAGTGACTCTGTATTTGAACAAATTTTGTCATGAAGTAATTCTTAGAGCTGAGTAGCAGAGCAAGCTTACATGTATGTTCTGTATTCAAACTTCAGTCTGTAGTAAGTTCATTGCAGCAGCTTTACATGTATATATCAGTGTTCTGATGGAAAGCCTTGTCAGTCGTGTCAGCCTCCCAACACCACCGTGGCTCATCAGGGCTGACCTGTTGATCAGATCCCTCTGGTGCTTTGTAGGACTGGGCATTATAAATCACTTCCTGCCCAAATGTAGATACAGATGGAATCAATTAATTACTGCTTGCCTGCTCTGAGAAGAGTCATCAATGCAGTATAGCTGAGCAATACTAATCTCTAGTGACCATCTGGAACCATTAAGACAAACCATTGTCCAGGGGAGGCAAAAGCTTTGGAAGCCCTTGAGGCCCACGGCCTCTCTGAGCTGCCTCCAGTTACATCTGAAAAGCCAGGAACAAGAATCAGGTCTTCAGCAGAGCTTGTATTACTTGTCCTTTTGATGAAGAGCTGAATGGGATTTTGTGGTACAATGTGACAGTCAGACTTAGGTTTTGGTGAAATCAAACAATCCTATTGAAGGTAATGGTGACTCCAGGATCAGCAGAGGAAGCACACTGAAATCCTAGGCATGATCCTGGATGGGTATAAGATGTCCAAAGAAATGTTGAGGACCACCAGATCAGTGAAAAAACTTTATTTTTTAGCTCTAGATTTGCCTTATAAAAGATACAGTTTAGTATTACATGCCCTGAAAAGCCTCAGGGTTTCCTGGGATCAAAACTGGATTTTATATGGCACCTAAATCTGATGAATCCAAGTACCTCCAAATGAGAGGAATACACACCACCCCAAATCTGCTCAGATTCCCAATTTTAATGCATGATTTTTAGGGTTTTCTGCTCATGGCAGAGAGTTGTAATTCTTTATTTTTAGGACTGCAGCTGTTTGCACTAAGGTAGCATTAGAGTCCCTCAGTAAACCCACTGCTATCAAACTGACCCTGAAGGAAAGACACATCTCTGTCAAGTTCAAAGGACTTGGTTTTGGAACCATAGCTAAAAGTATTCCTCTGTATTTTAAGATGAAGTTAAATCCTTATTTTGTCTAATACTGAGAACATTTAAAAACCTAAATTACTCTTTAAAAAGTCATTGTTCATTAAAAGGATGTGGATTTTTACACCATATTCACATTTGCAAGTGCTTGCAAAGTCCAGCAACTTTATTTTAATATTTCTTTCCAGGATCAGTAGCTAACTCATATTTCTGGTATTAGAACATTTGTTTTCACATGAAAAGCTTAACACAGGAGACCTGTAAAGTGTATTATTCTCTTGACTATGAACTTCACAAGGCATATATTTTTTTACAGCTGACCATGACTCTTTACAGAAAGACCATGTCATTCCCTCGGAAACTTCTCTGAGACCAGTCTCTTTACAAGCAGAAACAGGAATTTTCTGTCCCTCAGAAGAGAAAGGGCTGAGGTAAGAGCTATTTTAATTCATAATGAGAGATTGGATGAGTCTTTCTTAGCCAAAGAATTCCAGTTTAGGTCTACATTTAATGAAGTACTTCAAACACACAGCTAACATCAGGTGTTTGAGGCAGGCTGTTGGATTCAGAGGAACTATGTAGACCTTAAAAAGCTGCAAATGTGCATCCAACTCAAAAACGTCTGTCTAAAGAATTATTTTATTCTAATATTTTCATGGTTTTGGTAAAAACATTCAACTGTAAGATTCAAATAATCAGAACATTTCATACACATGTATTTCAGGGTTTCAGACATGCAGCCCTGAAAAAGGTGGAAAACCTCTCCATATATCTCATCACTGCACCTTTCTCTGTTTATGATTCTCAATTAAATGAATCTTCATATACCCATTTAGCTGATATCCCCCTTTGCTATGAAAGCAAATGTGTTTAGCTTTACATGTACAATTCCAGCTGCTTGGTATGCAGATTAAGACTTGTTGAGCAGGTTTATTGTTGTCAATACATGTATGAAAAGGAGCAAGATTCATTCATAAAGGCAGTGGAAACTACAGGAAGTCATGGAAGGGGAGGTAAAACTTCCCACCTTGTGCTTTATTTGAATTTGTTTCAATTTAAGGTTGTTGTCTTTAAAAAGTATTTAAAGGGCTCAACATTTTATTTTTAAAATATTAAAATAGAGAAGTGTGTGTGTGGTAGGGGGAGCTGGTTGTAGTGGACAATGGCTCATGGAGTACACGGTGTCCTGACAGGGTTTGATTTGTTTCTGGACAGTTCATGGAGCCAGCAGGGACAGGGCCCAGCTCCAAGGAAACCTGCCTTTAGAAATTACTGCTGCACAGGCCTTGGGCTGGCCCTCAGCACAAGCCAGAGTGAATGCCATCTCAATGGCAATTTTTCTTTTTCACACAAAATTGGAGATTAAGAAGAGTTTTGTCCCAGTGAGGCACAGCCTCCCTAGTAGATTAAGATCAGACACTGACTGCCACCTCTATGTTGCCTTTTAATTGATCCCTTCTATCTTTAGAAGTTCAAAGAAAATTTTGCAGATACTATCAGGCAGCAGAGAGAGAGAGAATTTCATTTCAAGATCTGATTTGGTTTTAGACTACTTTTTTCACCCTTGCTCTACACAATGCAATTCTTCTTGGGCTTTCCTTCCTGCTAAAGCATCACATCTGTTAACTGGAGTGACATAATGCAGGCATTTAAATGCAAGTGATTGATTGGGTCTGGTCAAACCTCGTGGAATACTGAGCACCAAAAACCAATGGAAAGGAAGGATGGCTGGCACCTTCAGGCCTATTCCCTGTATCTTTTCCCAAGCAATTCCTAAGCAGATTGCATCTGTTGGTAGAGAGGTAATGGCAAACACAGTGGAGGTGTCTTGCTTATTTTGTTGGGTTTTTTTTTATTTTAAGGGCTATCATAAGACCTATCTCAGCCCAAGGCTGGGAGCTTGAAAGTTTACTGGCATCTTTTCTTTCAGCAAATTGAACTCAGAATTTGGAACTAACCTTGGTATCAGGAGCTTCCAAGTAATTGATAAATGAGTGTCAAACTCCTTTTGCTTGGCAATCAAGAAATGTAGAGGCAATTATGTCTTTTTAAACACATAACAGTAATGGACTGTTTGGTCATAATTACAGTGTCAAGGTCATCAGAATCTGAAAGGAAATCACATACTGCCTCTGCTCTGCTCTCTTCACTACTATAACTTATTTCAAATTTAGAATGTTCTATATATTTCTTTGAGAAACATCTACATCTCTCTGAAAGAAAAAAAAGGATCTTTAAGCCTGATAAGACCTTGAACTGCTTGCAAATCTAATGCTGTATTGGATTATCTCTTTTGTCTCCTTTTTGCTGATTGGAAAGAATCATTTGTCCCTGAATGCCAAGGACAGTTGTGCAAAATTGGCTGAACAAATGAACCAATAACCCTAACCTGTATGCTTATCCTAAGTATAAGAAAAGAATGAGGGGGGAAAGAGTTCTGTGACTGTGTATGCAGAGACAGGGAGAGGGAAAAAGATTTGAGTTTCATTCCTGAACTGAAGAGGGAAAAATAGGCTGGAATTGTAAGAGCTGAAGTGTGGAGAACTTCCTTGTGCATCAGCTTGAATCAGGATATTCTGTAGGGCTGAGCTTTAGGGAGGTGGTTTTAGTGGGTCAGCAAGAGCAGGGAATCCAGAACCAGAGGAGTAAAACAAAGCCAGCAATATTTCTGGAATCATTCATTGGGATCATGTAGGAAATCTGTTTTTTAAATAAGAAATATGGCTCCTCAGTATTTTGTTAGGAGCCACTACATGCATTCATAAATCTGTCACAAATTGATTCCCCTTAATTTAATTTTTCAATTAAATTATTTATGCTTTTTATTTAGCATTGAAAGAAGTAAGTGAAAAATAGATTCTATTTAAAAATTCAATTAAAAAAAGCAGTCAAGTGCTTAGTTCTGAAGATTCATGCTTTTATTTTGGAGGAATAGGATTTGGGTTGTTTTAATTTAATTGACAAATTCCAGAACTATCCTAAAACTACATAAAGCTGTCTTCATTTCTTGACATACGTACACAGAAAAAATTAACTTCCAGTCTGTGTATTGATTCTTTGGTCTGAAAACAACAGATTAATATTTCATATTACTTAGTTTGTCTATATGGTGATTAAGACTGATACACTAATCAGTCTGCTTCAAATAATCTAAAGTGCCACATGAATCCTGCTTACTTTTCTTTCATAATACTTATATGAAAAAATAATTACATTTACAAAGCAATATATTTGAATCCACCAGTCATAACACATTTATTAACAGACAGAAAATCTATGGGCAGGAACATTATTTGCTTCCTAATCTGTTATGTTCTTGTTTCCTCCCAGACACGCACAAAGTTAAGTGCAATGCCCAAAGGTTTGATGAAATTTAGCTTTTACCAGAAGATCCAGCTCGAGAACCAAACTAAATGACCCTCAGCTTAGCTTTGTTTGACAAGCTGTGGTTTCCCCTCTCTAATCAATGCCAAATCTCCACTGTTAGACAAGAGCTGAGGCTCCCACAGGTTGTGGGATCCTCGTGTGCCTTGGCAAATGAGCAGAGAGTCATGTGGGGGGAACTTCAGTGTGAGCAGAGCCCAGAGGGACCACTACCCCGTGCAGGGCCCGCGCTGAGAATCAGGCAGGGGTGGCTGAGCAGAACCAGCCAGCAAGGGCTGCCTGGCACTTGGAAACATTCCTCAAATGGCATCATCAGGCAGGACATGGCTGAGAGCCACCGAGAGCTCGCTGCATGCATTTTGCTAAGGCAGTTAAATACTTGTGAATTTTACAGTATGTCAAACATACGCAGCCGACACTGGAAACATGCCTCCTCCAATTTTGCCTTTGTAGGAAATTCCTGTCACAAAACATTTGATTCAGGACCTAAGCTATTGTACAGAGGGGGGTTTCTCACCATAGGAAAATCTGTTCAACTTGAATATATTTCTGTCACCTTTAATCTTTGTATAATATTGTACATTTCCCATTTTGTTGTTAAAATGATCATTCAAAATAGAAGGGTTTTGTTTGTTACAAGGAATTCTGTTCCTCTCACAGACCCTTACAGACCCCAGAAAGCAGATTTCCCTGTGTGTGTGCATAAGGGATGTAGAACTGATTGTAGGCTGGGATGGCTGTTGTGACACCAAAGCAACTCTTCACCTCCTGCACTGTCTCTTCTCCAGGGTTCCCTTTACACCACATTTTCCACCCACATGTCCTTTATTCTGTGGGTCCCCTTGTAAGTTTTAAGAATCCCTTGCCCTAATATGGCCAGTTTGCAAATGGCAGTAAGTGGTTTTGTCTGTGTTATCAAAGACGTAGTGTTTAACCTTGTCCTGATGAAAAAGGGATGAATTATTACATCCATGGTGTATCAGCTACGTTTGTCACAGGTTTTTTCCTACACTGCTTTAATCACAACTTCAAATTTGTTAAATCAACTGAGTTGTTTTCTGAACACTGCAGGGAGGCAGTTGATGTTTTTCATGAGGCTGCAGTAAGAACACGTTTTTATCCTGACATAGGATGTGTAAATATTTCTTTAGGTACAAGGATTATGCTATTTGTATATTTGAAGAACACATGAATGATCCCTTAAATACAGCACTGATTAATGAACTAAGTAAACCATGCATTGTGTTTCTGACATAGGAGAGAGACTCATTTGAAAAAGAATTTCTTGGCACTGTCTTAGACAAATAGTACTTCCAAAAATTGCCAGATGTTGAAAGTACATTACACTTAAATGACATTATTCTGTTTGGTGATGTTGCTTTATATTTGTTTAAAATAACTAATAATATGCAAAGCTTTCCGGTGGCACATAGAGCATATTTCTAGAAAAGAAAGTCTTGTTATGAAGGTAACCTGACTTCTCAGTAGGTGTGAAACGTATGCTTACAGCACTGGACACATTGTTTTTAGAATACTGGGAGACCTGATGGTTCCACCACTTTAACTCCATCTCTATACTAATACCCATCTGGCAATTCACAACTTCTACACCAGTGAGCGTCCTAAAGATGCAGACAAATATTATCTAAGGAAAAGAGTGATTTATCATATCATCCTAGATTTTCAGATCTCTGCAAGTCAAGTAGGAAGTTAAGTCTCCACTGAGCCTAACTCATGCTCAGAGGAACACAGGGCAGTAAATTGCACTGTGAGTTCAACATATCTTAAAGGCATTTTGGGGGGTGCCTCATGGGCACTGCAGGACTGGTACAGGTGGCATGAATTAGAGAGCCCCCAGCAGGCCCTGAGAGCAGCACAGCTCTCCTTGCCCCGTGGGGGAGCCCAAAGAGTCAGCAGGCACCTTCCCTCAGCTGCTCCCAGTCACTGCCAGGGAAGAGCTGCACCGTGTTCCTTCAAGGGACCTTCTCTACTGTGCCCTGCCAGGTTTGTATTCAAAGGGCATTTCACTTCAGATTAAGTGGTGTAGTCTTTAATGTTTTACTTCAAAAGCATTTGCCGTGTATAAACATTAATGCATTAATTAATAGAAATCATAATACAATGCAAATACAATTAGTTTAAAGCCAATCTATGTTTAATGACATAGCAGTTATCAAAGCTCAATTACTCTAATTAGAATTTTGTTCAGTAAGGCACATTTTATTCGGTGTTTGCTCAGCACTTTGCAGAATCAATCCCAAAGACTTAACACTGATTTAGGTCGGGTTTTTTACTTTCTTATTTACACACCCCCAGAAAATAAATGAGATGGTATTTATCTGCTTTTTAATAAAGTACCTCTATAATTTTTGCATAATAGTAGCAAAATACTCCATTATAACAGCCTGTGAAATTAACTGACTCATGGTTATCTTCTATATTTGGTAACGTGCTCTTTCTGTCTCTCTTCAGTCAGGGAGATACTCTTGCTACAAACCTGTTTGTAGCTTTTTCACATACTCAAAACCACTGACCTGTAGTACTAAAGTACCTTAAACTTACTGAGTAATTTATTCTGTGTTAGATTTCTTTTTCCTTTCTACTGAATGCAAGTAAAACAGTAACAACTCATTGCAATAAAAAACATGATTGGCCTCATCTTGCTCCTTGGTAAAATTATGGCTTTTAAGGGGATTAGCTCTCTCTCAGATGAGGTTACCAACCAGGTAGAGAAGGGAAGGACAGTGGATGTTGCATAAGTTATTTTTCAGCGAGGCTTTTGACCCAGTTTGCCAGAGTGTCCTTAAAACCAAATTCATGAGACACAGAGGGGATCAGGGTGGATGGAACAGCGGGGGCAGTGGCACAGCCAAAGCACTGTGAGCGTGGGGCTGAGCCCAGCTGGCAGCCAGCACTGCTGGGTCCCCAGGCATCAGCAGTGGCATCAGGGCCATTTCATGTCCTCACCGGTGAGTCGAGAGTGGGACAAAGGGCACTCTCAGCAAGTGTGTACGTGGCACCAGAGTGAGGAAAGGGCTGCTCCTCAGAGACCTGGAGAGATGGGCTGAGCAGAACCTCATGAAATTCAGTGAGGAAAAGCACAAAGGCATCTCATGAAACAGAGCGAGCTGCAAAGATGCCACTCTGCAGAAAAGGGTATAAATATTGAAACAGGTTTCCCCCCAAGGTTACAGAATCTCTGTCCCCTGGGGTGTTCACAACTGGGTTGGACATTTAGACCTGTTTTGAGCAAGTGATCAAATTAGATATCTGCTGAAGGTCCCTTCCACTCTAAATTTTGATCCTATGACTATATCTTGTTTATTGCATAGTGTGCCTTGTGTGCATGAGGACTTTGAAGAATGTAGCATTTTAAAAATTGATATTAATTTAGGTAATTATTATGCACAAATCTGTACTATGGCTACTGCAATGTCATTTTTGTGGGGTTTTTTCTGTGAGTCAGAAGATTCTTCACACTCTGCAACAGGATCATTTAACTGACTTTATCTCCAGGGCAGGGACACAAATGAATTTTATAACTTCTCTAATTTCTCACTAAAACACTGATCAGTGTGTTTGTGCAACTTCTATGCAATTAAAAGGCAGCATAATCTTAACTCTATGAGAAGTATGTGAAAAGGCTTTAAAAGCCACAGTGCTTAAAAATGGGCTTATTTTAAAGAATATGGGCTATAGCAATTTAGAGATCCTTCTTTAAAATAATAGTAATGAAATCCTGAAATAACTGACTTCATGGCAAGGGTTGGTAATATGACCCTCCAGGTGTTATTAGTACCAAAGTGTAGAAATAAAGGTCTTCTTGAAACCAGTGACCTGTAGCAAATTGTTCCCTGCTCTCCTTTCCTCTCTGGTAATCCTGAATTCCCATTTGCAGTGGGTCTTGAAACTCATTTGTGAATATTCTAAATTAATACCGAGCAACCTTTCTGATACAGCCAACATACATAGCCAACATAGCCCTTCCATGTGCTACACAAACGTGGCACGTTCTTGTAGTTCTGTCTTCAGTCCAGCCTGGGAAAGTTGGGGTATTTTCCTCACAAAAGAAGAATGGATTTAAATACAGTGACGACTGGCTGCCCAAAGTCCTGTGACAGAGTTCTGGCAGCCAGGGATTGCTGGGTCCTGGGGATGTTCTGGCCACACACCTGCTTGCCAGAAATGGCAGGGAATGCCCAGCTGCAGCAGCTCAGTGACACAAAGCCATGGGAACAGACCTGAACCTGTGCCCACAGAATCCGCATATCCAAGGGAAAATAACAAAAGCCTTCAAATTAGTGTACCTGGAGAAAGAGAGCTGACTAATAGGATTACAGGCTCAGCATACTAGAAAGCATAAAGTCGGTTATAAAAATTTTAGGAACTGAAGTCGAGCCTTCTAACTTTTTCCTATAAGCTATTAAATAATTTATTTATTTTATGTAGTAGCTCTGCAAAGTTGTTAAATAATAATCAGTGGTCCTGGTCTGCTCAGCTACCTGAATTACATATTTACTGATATTGGGGGCATTTTCTGTAACAAGGAGAGTCTGTGGAAAAGGGAGAATTGAAAAACTGTCTTAAAATTGATTAGTTTTAGTAACAATAACCCTAAGAACACTGCAAAAGATAAAGTTTTGACTTAAAGGACAGGCACATAGTGTTACAGCACCACTAAAAGATAACAAAGAGCCCTTTAGCAGCAAGAAGAGAGGTGTCTTATTTTTAATGTGCATTTTGTTTACTTTACACTGTGAAAAATCTTCTCTAAAATGCATGTTATGACCATGGGTTGGTAACTTCTCTGCAATCCAGTCAAGCTCATCTTTTGAAGTCTAAGTAGGATTATTTTCATATAAATTTATATATAAATCTGTGTGTGTACACACACATCATTGAAGTACAATATTTAGTGATTTAATATCTTCTACACAGCAAATAAAAACAGTGTCAAGTAGCTTTATATATATTACAAAGTAGTATAATATTCAAGCACTTTTCTTTTTGAGCCTGCAAGCCTGAAAGTTAAGACAAAAATAACAAAAAACACCCAAGTTTGCATCTTCCAAGGTAAAAGGAAGCCAGGAGAACAGTTTCTTTATGCATGGGCTCCTCAGCAAGGGCACTGTTTCCTTATTTTCAGTGTGTTCTGTGGAAGGTTTTGATGAACAAAGTCTTGTCACACTGGAGTGTACGGCCCTCGTGGTCCTTTCTCGGGCTTGCATCTCCATTATTGGTACTCTGTTGGCCATCAATCAAAGGTCATTGGCCATGAAAGAAACATCACTTTGTTTGCCATTAATCCTTTTCTGCCTTTTGGATTGAAAGCTCATTTCTATTGTCCACCATTCTGATAATAATGTTCTTCAGTTAGAAAAAACAGGTTGTTGGAGGGGTTCATAGCACCACTTTCCCCATACCTGCCTTGCAGGGCCCCTGGGAGAATGAAGAAAACCACTGCATGGTAGGCAATTTATGCACATACTGGGAATTATTTATACTGAAAGGTTTCTAAGCCAGTATCAGAGAATTAAGGGAGAAAAAACCCACAAGCATCATATTTCTCTTGTTTGTCCCTCGTGTTGTTGAGGAAAGAAAGTATTTTATTCAAGGCACAGAATGAAAACAATTATTTAAAATCCCTGCGAGGGCAAGCAAACATGCTGTTTCATTTGGCTGTGTCCGTCAGTCAAGTACTCGTTGTAAAATAGTCTTCACATTACTAAAGCAACGAAGAGATTAAATTTTTATTAGGTGTATTAGGCTGGCAAAACCAAAAAGATGACTGTAAAGTGAACTGATTAAAATAAAACCTTTGATTAGCTCTTCGAGGAGGAATTACTTGCTTAGTCTATTATGTCTGTATACATACATGAAGAACATGGGATTAACGTACAATTTCTTTATCCCTTTGCAACTTCTGTTGGTATATTGAAATATGTGAATGGATTTGCTTTGTTTAATTCTGGGCTATTGGGAAATCAGTAAGCAAGAAAATCAAAGGTCCTTAAAGAAATTAAGAGTCCTTAAGAAAATAGCCATTAATTTAGGGGTGCTCACTTCCTGCCTGCGGTCTGATGAGCGGGCTCATTTCTCTCCTATTTCAAACTCAGAAGGGCACTAAATTGTTAAAAACAAAGCTTGTGCCTGCAGAAGAAACACGAGGTGCCTGCATCTAGGAGTGGAGGGATGCCAGGAGAAGAGTTGCTCGGGGCCCAAGCTGCAGCCGCTGGCGCCGGGGGCTTCCAGCCCCATTGTGTGCAGCCACACCGAGGGCTGGGCGAGGGGAACTCAGCTGGCTGTAACCACAGATACAGGGGCATTTTGCAAAGTCATTTTACAGTCATTACAGTCTTTCAGTCTGACTCAGAAGTGAAGCAGAGATGTGATTGCAGCCGGGGGGAGGAGGAGGGTGATGCTCTTCAGTAAAGAGGCAGGAAAAGGCAAATGGCCAGAGGTTGAAATGAGCACACTCAGAGCAGTGTTGCTGCTGAAAATGTTGTCTGGTGGCACCAAAGCCACAAAGAACAGAGGGATACAACTTGCCCGAACCACAGGCTTCCTGGCATACCCCTGAGCCACGTGGGTCTCGAGAAAAATGAACTGGACACACTATACCATGCATCATTTTCATATTTTTGCCAGGTTGCTCCTTTTTGTGTGTTAAGGGGTGGTGCATGTTTCAAAGGAGCTGCTGGGTATTGCTGCAATCACAGGGTTGTAGAGGTGACTGTGGTGTAAGGCAGGTACAGCAGTCGTGGGACAGCCAGAGCAGGGTGGGAAAGCCTGGAGTTTTCCTGCCCAAAAAACAACAGGTCTGCAGGATGGCTGAGAGGGCAGATTTGAGGGACTTGTCAGAGACCCAGAGCAGCACCTGCTGCTGCAGTCCCATGGCAGGGGGATGGCAACACGTGACTGCAAAGCCTTGTGATCCAGAATAAAGATGGAATGACCCAGTAGCAGAAGCAGGACAGTAGCAGGGCTGCTAGTCACCCCTGAATCATCACCAACACCGTGCTTTCTTATGTAAGACAATAATTTGCACAGCTAATGATTCTGCCTATCATGCCTTTAATAAAAGAGCAATAACAAAACCTGTGGGTGCACTGTGAAGGGAAGGCACTACCTCCTCACAGTCCTCAACAAAATCCACACCAAAAGCAAAACTCTGCCTGGCTCTGCAGGAGGAGCTGGACAAGAAGCACTCACAATGGCAGCAGGATGGAATTCTTCAACCCAGCTTAAACATATTCTTTTTACTCCAAAAGTCTGTTTTCCTATTTCCAGCTCAGCTTCTCTCCTAATCTGACCCAGCTCCCACTGAACAGCTGTTTGGTGTGGGCATCCCTGGCACGGGCAGAAAGGGTACCTGCCCCCTGCCCTGTGGGCCAGCAGCAGCGCTCTGGGAATCTCTGGCCAAAGTGCTTATGTCTTGAAAAGCCCTGGGCAGAAATGTAAGTGCTTTGGGTGGAGACATTCAGTTTGTGGATTGCGTTCACCGTTGCCATATAACATGAAATTAGACGTGCAGAAATATTTTCAGTTATATAAAGTTAACTCACAACAATGTTCTGCTGCAATGGTAGTGATTCATGGATTTATTTTTTGTTGAAAAGCTGTGATCAGTTGCTGTGAAGTAAGGAACTGCTAGCTAATCTGAGAGTTGTAGGTCTGAAGTTCATCTGACTACTGATTTTATTAGATATGGACTTGCCATAGACTGTGAGAAAAGTCTCCTAATCATTGGAAAGACATTTCTGCCTCTTCACTTTTGTAATTCTTCTGATATTTCATTGTGAAAGCACTATTGTGACCACTGGAGACAGAAACAATTAATTGATGGTAAGGTCACAGATGTAGTAAACTATGGCCATAAAGTCATTCAGAAGTACACGGTATATGACCTTAAATTTGATGTTCCTATTTATGTAATTATCCTGCTATATAAGGTGGGTATGAAAAAATATTGGTTTGGAAATATTTTTAAATCTATTGATCATTCATGAAATGCGATTACTCACTTCTTTTAACTCAAACAATTCGTTATACATTACATTTGAAGTATATGTTGGAATAATAGGCTATATTTATTGTATTTATTTGTGTTTACAAAATGAAGATTTTAAGACTCAAAACACATACTTTCTAGTCGCGTCTGAAACAGCCAGCATTGCTGTTGGTGACTTCTTTAGTTCCCCAATGAAGTTGCTTTTAAAGATGCCAGAACTGTGGCAAGCAGGCTCTAGTATGTCCCCAAAATTAGGACAGAAATTCCTAATACATTGAAACAGAAAATAATGAATACCACTCTCCTAAAGTTCACCAGCAAAACAAAGAGCTGAAAGGACCAAGCACCATATGCTACCCAGAACAGCCCTTATGCTTTACATCTCCAAACATCACATATGTGCAATGAAACTACTGCTCAGGCCCTCAACAGGCATAGGATTAAACACAGTTCATGTTAGGAAACTTATAATTAGCACATTTCCTAGATGAGGGCAACCCAGACAAGGAGGTCATTCCTCCAGGGAAGGGGGAGAATTAAAAGAAATTTGTGGCTACGTGGTACAAAGGTAAAAAAAACCCTACTTTGCGCTATATGGCTGGTGGATAATTTTGGAGAGTTGCCCAAAATTGGCACTGGCTGGAGTCCATTTTTTTTAAAGCTTCAAGCAACACTGTGGGATTGCAAATTTATTTGATATTGAATTTAGACAGGAGGAGAGAAAACTAAGGGCCAGAGAATTGTAAATAGAAAATAAGTTATACCTATCAATATAACCTGAGAGGTCCTACATAGAGCTTGTCCTGTGAACTCGCTGCACATTCATCCTGTGCCCTGAAAAAGTCAAAAAGCCATTTCACCAGATATTTTTAAAGTACATGGAGTGTACATTGTGTTTTTGTAAGATATATTGCACTGACTAGATTGTCTGCTTTGGAGGAAAGAAAATACAGGAGCCAGAGCAGAAAAGGTATTTGTAGTTTTGGCTTATATTGAGGACTTGGTTAATTTTGTATTTTTTCTTTGTAGCTAAGTGAAATGGAAGAGGGGAGGATTAACATTGTCCTTTGAGAAGGCACTTTGATTATTTTAGTATAAAAAGAACTATTGCTTGTGTTACCCATTTTACCAGAATGTTAGTAAAAAATGGAAAACAAAACATGGAATTGGTCATCTTCTAAGCCTTCCTTCTACTAAGGAAACTGTAAAGTAGTCATCTAATAGAACTTCAGAAACACCTGGGGCTTGCAAACTAAAGTGCTTCAAAACCAGTTGCACCATAAACTTTGCTATTGAAATGCTCAGTAGACCTCTGAAGGTGCCCATCAAGTGTCTAGACCAAGCATCAAATGTCCTGTTCTTTGGCAACATGAAGGGAAGGTTCTGACTTGCATAAGACTTATATATGGGACAACATTTGGTCCTTTTAGATAATGACCTTTGCCACAAGTGACACCCAGCAGTATGATGCTGAAAGCCTTACCAAGTTATATTTCGTTAACAGAGAACGGTTTATTTGGCAGTTTATTTGGTGACAGGTGCTTACAGTGACTCCTATCTAGTTACTAGGCTGAAAGCTGTGTAAAAGTAAACTTAATGACTTGCAAGAAAAAGAAAAGAAACAAACAAGCCAGAAGCAATCCTACTTAGTCATTCCTTTCCAACAATTTGATTTGTTCCCATAAAAGTATGTTTTACTTTGCTTATCTTCCATTAATCTCTATTTATCTTGCTAAATAAATGAATGGTATAGTTTCTCCATATTTAAATGTCAGGGGCAAGGCAGACTTTAAATCACTTCCTATACCAAAAAAGGTCACATGAATTTGAGTTTGACATAATTGAGAGCATCTGACTGAACTATTGCATGATACTTTTATCACACATGTGTACTAATACCTTCAAGCAATAGTGAGCAATTCTTTACAGGTTTAAGGATTTTGTGGTTGTCCTTCTGATAGAAGACTAACCTAAGGGACCTTGTTTGAGACACATTTTTCAGTGACAAGGATAGTTGATAAATTACCCTAGGCATTTTCAGTATTTGGTTTGTATTTCAGGAAGTTTCTCATCTGAAAAATGTTAGTTTTGTCATCTCATCTGTATTTTTAAGTGAACTTGTGGAAGATTTTTCACCAAAGCAGGTGTAAACAGTTCTGTTTCCTTCTAAAAGCAGTGCTAGGTCTGGTTACTAACACTTCAGATGTCAATATATTAATGCCATCATATACCATAGCAAGAAAACTTGCCCCTCCTGAAATAAAAAAGTCAGCTTTCTATCTGAAAATATATTAAAATACCCAGGGAAGACTTCAGCCTGCAGTCCCCTGTTCAGATCTCTATCAGCAGAGACACTGAACAGAAATGCAACCTCCTCCCATGTTCACAGCCTGCACCACACCCTCTCAGGTGTGAAAAGGCACATCCAGGGGCTAGAGCAATTACTCTGTAAAGTGAACTGTGCCCAGGAAGGTTGGTGAAACTCCCTGTGAAAGCAGGACAGGGAGTGTCTTGCAGAAGCAGAGGAGTGACCAGGGACAGGCCTTCCCAAATCACTGCTCCCTGAGTTGTGCCCTTCTCCCTGAAAGCCCTCCACGACGCCACGTGAGTTATCCCAGTGATGTGGGCATGAAGTAGATATTATATTAGTTCCCTTTATGTAGGAAGCTGAAAATTATCTGACTCAAGACAGCTGCCTTGACTGCTTGGACTTAATAGATTCCCTGATCAGGCAGAAAGCTGCAAAGAAAATGAGATTCAGGAACTTGCAGTGGTGCAAGGAGATGTCAGTTGAATATAAGGGATGTGCACAGATAATGTTTTTATGGCACTGACTGTCGCAGGCTTGATCAAAAGCTGCTAATCTTAATACACCTCTTTTCCTTGACTTCAATGAGCTTTGGATTGGGCCCTTTGAGAGCAGATATAAGCTAAAAATATTGCAGTGCCTAGACTGGGTAAAGTTGGTAGAGAAATATGATCAAATTTATCATTATAATACTCAGCAGTTTGTAAACTCATTAACATTTGCAGAGAACATGCTGCTTTACCTGTGACCTATAAATCCTGGAAAGCTCAAGAGAATTGCCACTCTGAGAAGTGTTGATGGCAAAGACATTTTGGGGGAAGGATGATGAAGCCAGGTGGCATAGTTAGTTGAAGTTGCTATGGGATGCCATGACAAGTCACTCTGCATCTAAACAATTGCAGAGATTGCACAGAGTGGGGTTCAGGTTTATGAAATTCTCTAAGAAAGTGGGAGTCAGGTTAGCAAGACAAATTAAAACACATTTCATACAGTAGGGTCCATTTATAGCAATAAGAGGGTGGATGATACTAATGTCCCCCATTTCAATTATGTTAAATGTTGTTTCAAGCCTGCAAGTACTGAGGGGGAAAAGTACAAATTCTGGGTTAGGTCAGTAATATCAGATGCACAGGGATCACATGTAGGCACTAGAAAGAATATTGAAGGGCAAAAATAAAAGATATAACAAGCATGAAGCTATTTACAGACTGAACAGAGAATTGTGGATCTTTAGCTGCAGCAGAACGGAGAACTTTGGAGAGTCAGCAGCCATTGTCTCATGAGAAAGAGGAACATATATAGTGCTTAAAATATTTTTATATAAAAAGAGCCTTTCCATTAGATTTTTTAAAAATTGTATGGGTTTGCCTATATGCTAAGATTTAAAAATTAATAAAATCAAAGACTGCTGTGAGCATTATTTCGGAGTTGTAAATCCATATCACTGTGTATGTAGTATTTACAGCTCCTTGTCATTAACAACTGTCCATAACTAAAGGAAAAGCTGAAGAGTCTTTTGTATTTTCATGACTGACATCCTATTTCTGTATTTTCTTGAGTCATGAGGTGCTTCACAGCAGCCTCAAAGCCACTCCAGCCATCCTGGCCCCTAGGGAGTTAAAGCACTTCCAAAGCACTACTTGCAGGTGCTCTGACAAGGACAACTTCAGTGGTACCCTGTTGTTCTTCCTGGTAAAAGGGCTGTGATCCCTGGTGCCCACTGCAGTTCTTAAGAGGGTGGCACAGCTATTTATATTATTTATATTTCTATTATTCTGGCTAACTGCACCCAAGTTCCTCGCCCTTCTCACCCCAGGCCATGCAGCTGGGCAGGAACAGGCCTGACAATCTTTCTAGAGTTTGTATATTGTGCATGACCAAAAAGTGGTCCATGTCCTGGCCAAGATCAAGCTAAAATATTATGGAGCAAAGCCAAGGTGACAGGTGCCTGCTGGTTGTGTGTGAGCTGTGGGGGACACGTGTAGCTGTGGTTTGCTGCAGCAATCGTGTCAACATGGCTTTGGAAGTGCATTTGTGCAGGCCAAATCCAGATACAAGACATCCCAAATTAATGCCAACAGTAAAACCACCACAGATTCACTGCTTGTGTTTTGCTATGCATATGCTACATTTTCTGTAGAACTACCAGTATTAAGCAATCATTTCAACATCTTTTAAAACATTAATTAGAACTCTGGCCCATCCTGTAGGCCATTTATTCTCTGTCATTCAGGGATCAGATTACCTACTGAAAACTCTAAAAAATTATTTCACTCTCAAGAAACAATGTATTAATCTGTTTATATCAGGTTAGCAAATGCTGTTAGGAGAAGATCAAGTTTAGGAATACCTCCTAGATACCTCCTAGAATAATTTGGCTAAAGATATGTGAGTTAATCAATCATGCACAGATAGTCAGGAAATTAAGTGATATCCTGAATACACAGCCATATATACAAAAGGAAGGGATTTACGTTCATACCTTTACCTACAGAACATAAAATATCTTTGAGAATGTAGCCATGTCTCTCTTAATTTAGCTCTTGGCTTCACTGCTGAAACTTCCAAACGTGCAGCTGGGGGAAGGGAGAAGCAGGGATTTCTGGTGTAGACATTTGTCCAGTAGGAACTAGATGGAACTGCCAGCTTATTACACATGGACCATTGAACACCAAGCAAACACTGCTGTCTCCCTCCTGCACATTTGCAGTGTCTGTGGATTTCCTCATACAGTTACTTATCCTATTAGCTTAAGGAAAAAGCTCTAATTGCATTCACATGGAAGCAAAATCTTCAGTATATGCTCTTTCCATCAGTATTCTCCTTTTTCCTAGTATCAGTTAGGGTTTAATAGAACTCTCAGGATTATAAGCATATTTTACACTTTCTGGTTTGCATTAACATGTGATACCAAAGCAAGTAAAGAAAAAATTCAACAAGTATTTATTAAGAAAAATAAGCCTGTCACTAAAATATGATCTTTAGTACAGAGAACAGCAGAAGTTTGGCTTCCCAGCCCACATGCTGATTGTAGGAGCTGCTGGGTAAAATTGTAGGACTTGGATATTACAGGGCTTTGTGCAGAGATCACAGATCTAACAGAACTAATTTCTTCTTTAGCAGCTATGAACCCACACAGCCCATGTGCCAGGATGGTCAGAGATGGAGGTTGGCCAACGTGAGCATATTGCTGTGGATCACAGCTCTGCCTATCCACTTTTCCCTGTTTCCCTCCCACTGAGAATGTTTTAGCCCATGGCACGTTGTGACAACAGGGAGAGGGAAGGGAAGGCAGAGGCACTCCCTGACAGACAGCCCTCAGTCTGTCACACAACGAGCTCCCCCAGGGAATAATTCCACCTGAAATTCATCAGTCAGTAAACAAGCCTCTACTTAAAAGACCTCTATTTTTCCTCCATAAGAACAAGCGTATTCATAAATTAAACATTTGCTAATAAACACCCTCACCCCTGTTTTTAGCAAGTCTGACACTGCTAAGAAACTGGGGAACTCATTTCTTTTCGGATTATTTAATGCTCAAAGGATTCAAAATCTAGTGACAGAGAGTTTAGGCTGCAAACTGGCCACAGTTACACTCGCTAGGACTGTATTTAAACTGGACCCACATGTGACAAGCATCACGTTCCATTTCCTCACCATCCAGTCCCTTAAGGTTGGGGGGTTTTTCTTACAGCAATAAGTTTTGGGCAATGCCTAAGTCCACTTCAATAGAAGGAGTTGTTTCATACACTCAGATTTTTGAACTAGCAATGCTAACTAAGCTAATTTCTTTAGTGACTTGCATAAAAATCAATAAATTAGCCTTGCTAATAATTTTATATTTTTAAAATATTATCATACTCTTATTTGAAGCTTTATAGATATTAGAAAACTTAGGGTTCTCCCCCTAAAATGAGCTCCTAACTAGTACCAGTTCTTAATTCTTTCAAAGGGTTTATTTTAATGACTCTGCTAACCTGGAGCTGCAAGGAAACTGGAAAATGTTCTCTAGTCAGCAACTGTGATTGTGGCAAACTGCCAGGATGTTTGTGACCTCTAGAAATCCTTAAGGTTTTGATCAGCATTTCCGTATCCCCAATACCCTGTTGTTTGTGTTTTAAATTACATCTCAGCGTCTCCAGAGTAGGTAATAATGTTAATGTAAGTGATACAACAGATTGTTACAAGCATCCTTGGATTATGAGATGGGAATATCTTGATTATGTAGGCAATGATGGTGCTTATTGTATTATATTTCTGAAATTATTATAGTATTATGCTGATACAAATTATACTGTTGCATCTCAAGCATACTTATTTAAAACACAGTGGATGGAATTCAAAGACTGTCAAAGGCAATGAAAGACAACACCTGACTTTCCCTGGTTTTGTGTCAGGATGAGAATGCTATTGTAACCTTCACATTATGGTGCACTAAATACTGAGATCAGAAGATACAAATTTCTTGACTTTTCTGTGCCTGTAGAGTTAATAGTTCTCATAATTACAAAGCGTTGTCAATAATGGGTGAAAAGCTCATGAAAAGAGCATTCTGCTGCTGCTAAAATACATTTGTTTGCTTCAGAATGTGCAGTGAGTTAGTACAGGGAGCCTTGTAACTGTAGCCACGGATAATAATAGAAAATGTACCTCTCAGAAGGAACTTTTTGTTTCTATATTCATGTAAAGGTTCTTTTCCTGCTAATAGTTAAAGGCAAAGAGATAGCAAAATGAGGATTGCTTACAGAGCTCAAGGAAAAAATCCATTGTTATTCTCCATCCACCCTTTTGATCCAGTGTTAATGCTGCACTGAGAATATAATGTGCTACACATCTTACATATTCCATAGCACATGTGGGGATATATATGTTAATATATTTGCTGTGTATACTGTGGCAGCTTACACACACTTTGTATGTAAGTGGCATAAATTCAGAAATTTGGAGTGTCATATTGCATTGTAGAACACATAGAGACCTGCAGTGTTCTGAAGTGATAAGATAAAGTATGTAAGAAAACACAATTATTTGTTTAAAAAGCCCACATTTGTTATTCCAAGCCAAGTAGCATAACTTCAAGCTTTTAAAAATTCATAACACTTGGTGTTGCTGGAGTTGGTGCTGTAGCTGAGACAAACATATGCTGTCTTTTCCCATATCACCTCTATAGATCCTTATGCTGCAATGACATTTTAATAGTAAGTTTTCTTCCATACATTTGTGTTTTCATTGATTTTTTAATTAATGGTGACCTCTAAACAAATACAGGTTTTTTCTGTAAGTTACAGAGCATGACATCACTTTACGTACTGGGGATCACTTCCAGAAACGATGTCAGGTATTAGCTATTTCATTTCACCTCTTCTGGCAGTATTTTTCCAGAATGCTTGCCTTGCCACGAACTGTGGCATATCTTCATTACCGCTGTCAGGCACAGAAAGGCAGAATCACAAACGTGAAGGCAAGAAAAGCTTTGATGGGCAAGAGGGAGACTGAGAGAGAGGGAGTGCTGAAAAAATGGCATCATCCACCAGATACTCCTCGGGGTGTGGAGAATGAGACTTTGCCTGGCCTGCTTTTGAGTCACAGCTGGGTAAATCATTAAGTTACTGCTATTGCATATAGGATGAGGTTGGTTTTCAGACTCATTTTTGCTTACTCATTTTCTGATGTTATTTAACTATGGCTTATACAGAAAAATAAAATACAGTTCTCATCCAAACCTCTACCAAATAAGTTAAGTTGATAGAGTGTCAGAATTCAGTCCAGGTACTTTTACCCATGGGGGAATGTTTGTTCTGCAGGTAGAGCTCTGTTCTGAAAGTTTGGTGGGCTATGTAGGCTTGTAGGCTGCTCCAGGTGTTCCACATTACCTAGTTCAGAAATTTTGAATCCTTTCTGAAAAGAAAAAAAAAAAAAATCTCTGGAGCATTTTAAATCGAACCCACTCTCTCTGTGTGGTTTCTGACATCTTCTTTGTGAAATAAGGCTCTTCATTGTCATCTTCTTCTGACAGCTTCTCTCATCCTGTATGTTCAATACATCCACTCTGAGCAAGTTGCCTTTTCATCTGGCATTTCTTTATGTTAAGGCTATGCTGATCCTCACTCCTGAATTGGATCTGCCAGGCTTGCTGATATTGTGTCCTGCAGTTTGCCAAACCTCGTCTGCTCTGCCTGGTAGCGATAGCAGTGCACAGCACTTCAGACAGCTGTGGCAGCAGCAATCTGTGCTGGCCAGTGGTATATTTCTAAACATAAATATCATGATGTTGTGCTGCTGGACCACAGCCAGCTCTGCACTGGCTTCTGCAGCACCTTTCTACAATGTGAAGCACGAAGATAATGTGATGCTCAGAGGCATTCAGCTTGCCTGCAGTCACACTGGAAGGAGCTCAGGTTTGCTCTCTGTGGACACAGCTGCAGCTGTAAGGCCTCCATTTCTGATACAGAGCAGGGTCAGGAACTGGTTCAACACAAGAAAAAGTGTGGGCCATGTTTTAGTCCTGTGTCCAGTGAACAAAAGCACTCCATGTCTTAATCAGGGGAAAGTTGGTGACAGTGACAAGCTGTCACAGATGTCACACCCACAAGACAGAGCAAGCAGTCTGCACAGCACTTGCAATTATCTCACATGGGTCAAATACAGAGAAATCCATGGCTGCAAGTTACTGTGAGAATATTTCAGGAGGATTCTGCAGGTGATGGACCATGACATACTGACTGTCAGGATTCAGTCATCATGTGATGCTGGACTATGACATGCATATGTTCTGGTTTTAATTTACTGGGATGATAATTAAGGACAAACTATTCCTCTTCTGTTAATTCCTTCAAAGCTGAAGAGACTTGTCAGTATCTATAGATGAAGAGCATTCTTGAAGTTCCGGCTCGTGGGCACCAACCATCAGGGTGCACTGATCTCAAACCCTGGACAGGCTACAGGTGTATGGGGAAAGTTAATCCCTTTCTACACACGGAGATTTCCCACAGGGAAATATGCCCTGAGGACTTCTCCCATTGTAATTTGCTGGTTTGCCTCAATTGCTTAGCATTGGTGACTTTGCATCCTTGAAGCTGTGCAGTATCTTCCTTCCCAAGAGTGTCACAGCCATAAAAGAGGATTAATGCTGCTTTTGAACTCCATTAACTATTGTCAGGATTTTCCACTTGGAAGCTTCTAACACACACTTAATATCAGGCAAAATAGAAGTAAGAATAATTAGCAATTAATCATCTGGCAAATTTTGGGTTTGTATTTTCCTCTATGATCTGACCTTCTGACATATCCTGACTTCTTTCAGACTTTCCTGTATAATTAATTTAGACACTACAAACCAGGGAGGCATCAACCTGAGAAATAAGTTCTTTGATCCACAGGGAAGAGGATGTGCCATGGATTACTCTATCCTTCTTTTCCTGTTTTCCTGGCATTCCCAACCTTTGACAACTAGACCTCGCTGCTTGATGATTACAGACTCTCAGAGCAGCATCTCAATACTTACTTGATTTATGGATCCAAACTTTGTGCTAACAATGCCCTGTAGCATTTTATTGCAGTCAGTAAATAACTCAAGGTTTATTGTTCTTAAAAGAGAACATGGGTAATGTAATTTTTATTTTGTCTAGCTATCTGTTACTCCCTCTAGTAGCTTTTAACTCCTTTGCCCTTTTTGGTGTTATTGAGATCTCAAGGATGAGATGTTTCTACAGCTGTTAGGAAAACAAGTGACTCAATGGAGACAAAATGCTGAAGTACAAACCTTATAGGTGTTTGCTTGGTTTGTTCTGCTTGCTGACCAGTCAGTACATGTATACCAGGATGGAGAACTCCAAAAATGTCAGAGATTACTATTTTTTGTCCAGACAAAAACAAGAAACACCAGAGGAACCTGAGGTACTGCATATGGGTAACTGAGATGCAGAGGGGCTGGAAGGGAGGGGCACGATCCATCCTCTTCCTGATGGACAAACACAAGACATGGCAAAGAGGAAAGGGAAACTTTAGTGTTCTTGCAGTGCCCAATTTCAGCACGGAGTTACAGAGACCAGATTTTCATGGACCACTTGTCTTCCTTTCTAGAAATGTTTGGGTGATTTTGACACTTATAGGATCTGAAAATCTTTTCCTATGCATAGGGCAGATAGGTGATTCACACTTTGCAGCATTACTCTGGTTCTGTGTCTCTGGTTCCAGAAACATCTTCATCTATCTCTGTGTTTGTAGAAATGATGGAGAACGTGTCACCCAGGAAATAAAGTGTAGCTTGCAAATAAATATTTCAAACCAGATTTTCACAAATATATGTTAATGGCTCTAAATGCTAGGCTATGGCAAAACAAGATCATCATATTATAAAGTGTGTCATTTGTATGTGCCTGAGAAGAACCCTGAAGCACTGCGGTTCTTTTCTCTACTGTAATTTGCTTACTCTGAGAGGAAATAAACCTAATCTATTTGCATAAAGTTATTTAGACCTCTCTCTAAGAGTCATAGGATCACAGCTGGAAAAAAAATTAATCAGGTAATTCTTGGATGAGTGCATTAAATTATTAATATAATAAATTTAGAAAGAGCTAGCATAATAATATAAATTATATTTTATATATACTTATCCTCTATAATATATCTGCTAAAATGAGGGCATTTTCAAAGAAGCATAAATAATTTTACTTTTAATATTCTTAAAGATTCGGAAGTTTCTGGTATTTGTTACTGGTTTTGCTACACACATTTTTATCCAGACTCAGTGTCTGACTTCTCTGCCACCACAGTCATACCTTTGTGTGGTTATCCCTTGGCTCCCAAGGTGACATTCTGGTTTACTAACTTCGATGCAAAAATTTCTAGACACAAGACAAATCCCAGACACATACTAGAGAATAAGGAGACAGCTGTTATAAGTGAATTTTCCTATTAGAGCTCTTAAAGAGATCTTTATTCTTGTAAAAATTTAGGCAAAAACCATTTGCAAATATCTTATCCTTGAAGATCTTTACTGGGGCTAATTATTTCTGAGAGAAACTACTCCTTTTCACAGACCTCTTAAGTGGAAGTCCTTAAACAAGGAGGAAAAACAAGAATCCAAGAAAAACAGGTGTAAAGATGATGGGGAAGGAGTTATGTAACATAAATGATTTTGCTTTTAAAATCCTTTGAGAAGTTCATTTAACTAAGGAAAGCATGTACTGGCCATGACTGGAAACTCCAAACTGTTCTGACCAAAGTGGTGCTCAGGTCTGGCTTTGACAGAGGGTGGGGAATGTTTCCTCACAGTACCAATGGCTGCTCAGAAATGAAATTGCAACTTTAACAGGAATCTGGGTTTCTGTAGGAGGGATCAAACCCTACAGCTTTGAACTGTTATTATAAATGCAAAACATATTCTTTAAACTAAACTGCTCTTGGCAGAGAGCATTTCTCCTCTTTAAGCTGTGTCATGTTTTCTTTTGCAAAGCCATAAGACAAACTTCTTGCATATCCCTTTATCTCCCTCCATACTCCAGATTAATAACAAACACACAGTTCCCCTCAGTAAGGTATATATGGGGCCCTACGTGAGTTGTAGTGCCCCTGGGTAAAACTCTTGAGCAATTAGAGACAGCAAATGCTCTCCTATGACTTTTGCCCAGTCGGATTTGCATCTAATTGGCTCGAAGTGGCCATTGCTCGGAGCAGTGCCCGAATCTCCCCTGGTGCAGGGCTCGCAGGCTGTGCCTGCCCCCGGCAGAATCCCACGTACCCGGGGAAAGAGCTGCTCTGCGTTGGAGGCACCTCATTGTGCACACTGCCAGCTAAACAAATGTAACCCTGGCAATGTCCAGCCTTTGTCAAGCACGTTCTCTTTGGTCTGTGCTTGTGTGTCTGGGTATAAATAACTATTTATCAAATGTGCCTTTCCTTTAATTGGAAAAGAGGGGATGGCAAAAGGCAATTGGATTATTTAGGATTATGTTACAAATTAATTATGGACTCAGAAGTTAGAGCTTAAACTGGGGTGCACAGATATGTTACTTAAATGTACAAGCTAAAACCAAAATTATGTTACTGAAGGGGTCTTAAAAGCTGTTTAGATGTGATAACTAAAAATTAGAGATTAAATTAAAATCCGCATTGTAATCATCTGGGAATGATTACCAAGGTAGTTTTGTATCATGGTTCCAGAGATTTTCTCCAACTACTTTTTTCTATTATAAAACTGTTTTAAAGAAGTTATTTCATAAATATTAAACACACTTAGTTCCCTTCTTGACTTTATCTTATGATAATAAAATTGGAATCAGAGCCAATGTGTACATTTCAAGGAAAGTTACAATGTAAAGCAGAGAACATAGAACGAAATATTGAAAATCATTTATGATTGAAACTGTAGACTGAAGTTTTGCAAATCTCCCTCTGACGAGCACCTCACAATGGCCTGCTAATGCTGGGATGTGTATTCATAAGCTTTTAATGCATGCACTCAACCTCTTCTACTTCAGTTTGCAACCACTGTACTGATTCTGCTTGGCAAAGTTGGTATGACTGACTGAAAAATTAGGAGTAAAGTGACTTTACAGAATGTTAAATTTCTGGTAAGAGAATTTTAACATCTAAAATACAGTATTATAAAAGTTTTGCACAGCCAGAGTGATAAGAATTTATATTTCTATCTGTGGATATGCCAGTTTACAATAGTTAACACTTGCACCTCGATGCATGGACAGAAACTGACTTATGAGTCAATTGATGTTTTAATCATTTTTGTTACAAATCTGTGATTTTTGAGACAAATTGTGAGGGTGGGAGATCAAGATTTAGAGAGATGAATAAGCTGTAAGTCAACAGTTAAAAACAATATTGTTTTGGTTTGTAAAAGGCAGCTGTAGTTTGTGTGAGGGTTTGTGTGGCAAAGCAGCAGGGAAAGCAAAAGGTGCTTTTTGTTTGTCTTTTGGTGAAACGACCCTTGCCACGTCAAAAAATAAGATGTATCAGCCTCTAGGCTTCTTCACTTTAAGGAGCACAAATCTGGCAGAATACAATAATAAAAAGGTTGTGTTGCTGGATTGTTGTTTTTTTCCAAAACTTGATTCCCATTAGTTTGGCATTGTTTTCGATGCCAGTTTTTGACATCAAGAACCGCAGTGCCATGAAAGATGAAGCACTGATGACTGATGGTGCTGCCAGTTGTGGTTAGGAGTGGGAATATTTGGCCCTGGAAGTTATTCAACACTGAGAGCACTATTATTCAGTGTGCCTGTCCAAAGACAAAATAGAATTTCAGATATTAAAGTGAGTAGTAGATGATAAGAACAGCACCTCATTTAATGAGTAAAATTTAGATGGCAAAGTGAAAGCAGAATCACAAGGGAAACACATCACTGTTTTCCAAAGATATTGAACTTTTCATCTTGTAGATGGTAAATACATCCCTGCACTATTGGGCAACATTTCAAAGCACTAATCTGCACCCCAATGACAGCAAAATGAGCCTCATCCTTTATATGTGTTTTTCAAGTCTGCTGTTGTGTGACTCAAAGCTGCCTATATAATAGCCTAGTACAGCAATGCTCTCTTCTGTCATGCCAATATTTTTATTTAATTAAATAATCACTCAGCCTTTTAAACTACAGTATAAAATGTAAAAATATATTCTTAATATTTTTATTACCATTATGTTAATTCTTGCCACTAAAGGATAATGTCAGTGATTAAGTGTATTTCACCCAAAGACACTTTACATTGATGAATATGTTTATTAAGATATGTCAAATTTCTCCAAATTAAAAGCTGAATAGAAGCAAATGATAGGATGCAAGGCAGTAATCTAATCTAATTCTTATTGTACAATAAATGAAGAAAGATAGAGCAAAAACTTAATTGTTCAGTTCTAATGGAAACTGTTATATAAGCAGAGCTCATGAAAACCTACCCAATGTGGTTCAAAACTAAAACTGCAGGTAGGATCCACAACAAGCTCATGGAGCTGCCAGTAAAATTGTATGTAACAAGAAGTAGTTTAGAGTAAAGAAGAGACCCCCTGAATGTACATAATGATGGTAAATTCACAGTTTGATGTGGTTACAGGCCCAGGGTGCAATCCCCCAGTCCTTGTTAGTGCAAAATTTTGTGTTTGCTACTGCTTTTGCTTTTTTATTTTATTTCATTTGCCAGATTAAGCCAGCAGGATGATTCCAAAGGCATGGAATTAACTGGATGGTAGAAGCACTGCTAGGATTCTGAGGTGTTACACTTGGTGAAGACTGGTGTAGTTATAAATAAAAATAGTAGGTATAAAAATTATATTATATATGATATATAGTAATATTTTCAAAATCATCCTTTTTTGAAAAAAAAATTAATTGATGAAAGGTACCAACAGTCAATGACAAACAAGATATTTCATTTGTTTCACTTTTTGTCTTTCCTAAACAAAGCCAGAAGCTCCCGTTCTCAGGGAATATATTCATTGGTGTTTCACAAAGTTTCAGAGCATCTTCTCCTAAATCAGCATCACACATCCAAATTAAAACCTGCATGTAAATTAAAAACCCTTTATATTAATGACTGTGATGCTAAACACACATTCAGAGCTGCTTAAACATTACTGTCTTACAGGGACTGAGTTGCAAGAGGAAGGCTTTTTCAGACTCTAAATTTATATGGGAAATTTGAGTTCCAGCATGGAAGCTCTGGGTGTCTGAAATGTATTACTATAGCTGTAGTAATATTAATAAAAATTCTATCACCAGTTTGCTAATGCTTTGAAGTTATACTTGTAGCATGATTTCAGTTAAGTCAGTATCTAGAAATTAATTTAAAGGGGTTTAAAAAGTGGTCTCGAGACAGTTGTGACAAAGCAGCTTCAGCTTCTAACCTCAAACAGAAATTGTATTTAAAAAATACAATATTTATCTTGGCATGGCTGCTGATAGTAGTCTGGGCTTTTTCTTGGATGAATAATTTGTAAAATGTATAATTTAAATGTGGACTTTGTCCTCCTTGTGGTTAATTACAACCAGAATGCCATAAGTAGATCTCTCCCAGGGCTAACTGAAAGCTAAACCCGTGTTTAGCTCAGGTATTTAATCAAAATTACCAGATTTTTTTAAAAACAGTGTTTAGGTGCTTCCTGCCTAGGCCCCAGAAGCCCCAGTGAAATGAGTTTTCGCACACTGGCGGTGGAGACCGAGGCTTTCAATGTTCCCAGGACTTTGTGACTGCAGTCCCTGCCCTCTGTCACAGCTCTGCAGCCTCTCGTGAGCTCAGGACATCCTCACTTAGGCTGGACATTTCCTTCTGCCTCATCCTTCACTGTCTTGGGGCACTCCATCAGCAGCACTTCTTCACTCCTTCTGTCACGCTGCTAAAACTATCTTTTTCTTGGCTGAAAACTGACTAGTGTTGTCCATCTTTCCCCTCATAAAACACGCTGGAGCCCTCCCTGTCTGTGCAGCTCAACTTCTCTGTCTCTGGGTTGTCCTTCTAAGTGAGCAGAGGAGCAGCCAGCTAAAGTTTATGAAGCAGTTACTCCTCTTTGCTAGACCTGTGCACACTGCCTGGCCTGAAAAAAGCATTTTTACTGCAGTCAAACAGCCTAGACACCAACAAGGCCAAACACAGTTATTTGCCCAGCCCTTTGGACTTTCCAGCCCTCTGTCCAGACAAGGGTTTTGGTGGAGTTTCAAGGCACACCCTCAACAATTAATTCTTCAGAATCATGTAATTAATTGTCCAACAGTTGCTGTGTGAGCAAATTAGTTATTGCATTTGATATACTTCAAGAGCTTTGCATTTTGAACAATAGTACTTCTCTTTACTAAAGTCTCTTCATCAGTCTCTGTGCTTGTTTTAGGCAGTGCAACACAACGCATCATCTCATATAAACATGGTTAGGTATGTTAAACATAAAAATAATGTTTGCCAAAGACAACAATTTAAAAAGTGTGTTCACTAGGGAATGAGACCACAAAAAATTCTTGCAAATTCTATTTTCACAGTGTCAAATTAGTGACAGTCCCTCTCACTGGAAAACACAGGCTGGGCTTCTACTTACAGGAATGGGAGAAAGCAGAGGAAAATGCAATACAGAATGGTTATTCTAACACACAAGGACTTCAAAAAATACCCTCCTGTTTAAATGCCTACCATCTCAACACAGAAATAAAGAAAAACCAAAAGTTAACTTATCATAAGGCACCAGTTACAGAAATGTCTTAGCTTTGTTTCCAGCATTAGCATTTGTTGTGAGCCTGTATCCAGGACAACTGACAATCAAATGCAGCAGCAAACACATTGCTGCATATATTAAAAAGAAAAGTCATTTCAATCACATGTGCTGCAAATCATTGGCCAGTACTAAAATTGGCCACTTGACACAGTGCGACTCTTCCTTCTTTGAATGGTGTGTTTAAAATCCACTCTTTTTTTTTCAAGTTAAAGTCAAATTAAATAAATAACTCATACATGTCAAACTAACTAAAAGGTAGCATTTTTCATCTTAAAACCTCCTTAATCTATAATTGGCTTCCCTTTAAAGTCATTTTCATCCTGGGAGTCTGCATAAATTGTCTAAATTCACTAGTGCAAGGCTGGTTATTGGGAAAGAGGAACCGAGCTTTTACTGATCATTAGGAAAAGTGCCTGTGGATTGCACTAACTTAAGTACTTTTTCTCTGTGCTATCATAGATCATGAATCAGAAATAATAGCAGTAATCACGTTTCAGAAATGAGGATGAAGCTACAAAGCCTCCTAACTCCCACTACACCAGAGTTATAATCCCAACAAGTTAAATAAATCCCTTACTTCTAACACAATAAGTAGGAAAAAAAAAAAAAAACCCAAGAAGAAAAGAGAATACCTCGAATGCTGCTGCTTTCTTAAGATTCATGAAAATCAGAGATGAACACAACTCAGATTCTGCAGAAAGGTTTGGGTTTATGTTTTCAACATAACTTTGAAATGTCCTCTTTTTTGTCCTATTTTATTTAACATCTCCTGTTAAATAAAAGACTTGAGTGCTCTGGTTCTTGGTAGATAACTGTGCTTGTTTACAAAGCACCACTACATTCTAATGTGTGTGAGTGAAGGGCAATAATACAAAAGTAATCCTAAGGAAAACACAGTACTGGAAGAAAATTATGACAACTAACAACCACTAAGGACAAAATAGCTTTTCCTAAAAATCATCTAGGTTGTCTGGATTCACGTGGGCAAAGAAAAAGCTCTGTGTTTTCCCTACAACCTCCAATATGTCTGTCCCTTTCTGAGTATCAGAAGAGAAGGGACAAGGAACTGAGTAAACTGTAAGAGATCTTTTGGCCTTCCACTGGCCTGAGAGTTTTGGCAAATAGCTGTGGTAGCTGCAGGCAGCAGAGAGAACCTTTGTCCTCTGGCAACAAACAGCCCAGAAGCAGAAACACACTCATTTCCAGTGTCAGAGATCATGTTTAGTTTGTCATTTTGACAAAAGAGCTTCCCTTCATAAAACACTTTCAGAATGGGTTGGCAACATCAGCAAAATATTTTCAAGAGGACAGAAAGAGCAAATGAACATTCAAACTAGAAGGTTTTTAATAATGTTTGGTCTTCAGTAGTTTGTCTTCAGTGAGAGACACGGTATGGAAGGTGTACATAATACCCAAGAATTCCTCCTCCCCTCCTCATATCTATGGAGCAATGTCAAAAGTACATCAGCCTCAAATACTTCAGTCTCATTTTGAGATGGAAAGTGGATAGAAAGTATTAACTTAGGAAACTTTAAAAATACATGTTAAAGTATATGGTACAATAATTTTGTACAATTTCATTTTCTCTGCATAAGTAAGGATCTGGAGTAGAGTTTCTACAACAGCTGTAATTCACTCTGGTTTATTTGCTTGTAAAAATGGCCCCAAAAAGCCTGTTACTTTTCCAGCACTAGCAGCAAGTAATGCCTCACTGCCAAAGCTTCTGCGAGCAATATCCACTCTTGCAGTGTTTCAGAACTCCAATATAAAATTCCAATTTTCTAAGATACTGTGCTTAGAAAATTTGCCTTAATGATCTGCCTTTATAAAGATTTTTTCTTTATGTGCATCATAAATGCACATGCTTTCAACAGATTTCAGTCATCTGTGATATTGTGGCTAATTCTAGTAGGTCATTTAGTCCTGTTTTACATGAGCTTATGAGAATAAAATGGCAACAACTATAGAACAATGATCCACTTGCTCTGAAGTCAGTGTATGCAGCATTGGTTAGAGAATGCCTTGAGTAATTTCACCACTTGAAATTATTGACTTAATGGATAAAGTTGATTCAAATCCAAGAAACAATGAGTTTAAAGGCCCACAGTGTTATGCCATACATTGTAGCATACAAAGAGTTTTAAGCAAAATATCTCAGTGTGGTCATGATATAAATCCAGATACAATCAATGCAGTAAGAACCTCTTTACTTTCTGGCTCCTTCATTAACTGGGATCCTGAATAGACATTCCACATATGAGAGAAAGTAAAGATTGGACCCAAACTTCATTACCATTTGGTACCATTCTTGAAAACATGGTCACAGGAAGGGCCAGGAATCAGCTAAGAGCTTATACCCAGGGCAAAGAGAGATACAGAGCACATTCCCACCCTGCTTAGACCTCCAGAAGCCAACAGCTCACCTCCAGGGGCTGAGCACCTCTGGCTGACAAGAGAAGCTGTAACAATGAGCATGAAGAATCCCCCCAGCCTCTCCCACAAGACACGAGTGCATCCAGCATAGGGATCTGCATTTTCTCCCATTGGTTTTACACCCTTCCACCAAAAAGAAGCACTAAAATCTCCCAATATTTGCACAATGCAGTCAGAATAAAACTCCAAATATAAGCAAATTTTCTGCTTTCTATAGTTAAGGAAAAGACTAGTGCACATCCTTTAAATGTTCCAAAATCCAAACACCAATGCGGGAAAAGCACATTTGCAGCAAAATGCACATCTGCATTGATCTACAGCACAGAATAAAACCATCCACTGCCTAACAATCCAAACCTTCCTGAATGATACCTTTTTATTTTATAAATGTATTGAACTTGAATTTCTAAATATATCTATAATTTGTAAGCATATATATGTATTTAGATAAGTATATATATTTAAGATACAGTTAAATATAAGCTACATAAATATATATCTGAATTAAAATTGCAGTGGCATTGCTCATCACAAGAGGAATATGTATCTGAGCCTCAGAAAGATCCCTACTGTGGTCTAATACAGACTGAGAAATAAGTTGCCTAGGACTTCACAACCACTTGGAATGTCACCATATTTCCTCTCAAGCTCCAAAGTGCACTCTTTTCTTGCCTTCAATGACATAAACACATAATAGCAAACACAGAATTAACATATGATTTAAAACTTAAAATAATAATCTTTTCGTCTTTCCCTTAAGAAAATGAAAACCACATAAAACTTGATGCTCTCCAGGAAAGTGTTGAATTATTTTACTAGTGGTTATGATACAACAGCCTGATGAGACTGCTTTCTTATTGAATATTACAGCCCTATGAAAAGTTGTTAAATTTGGCTGTAACCTTAACAGTTTGTATTTTGGTATAACAAAACACAGCATAAGGCAAAGCTTGGGGAGCTGAGCAAAAACACCAGGTAGAAGGAGACAAAGATACAAAAATCAAACAAGACAACTAGTTAAATATAATAACTAATTTTCCTATTCAAAATTTCTTTCTCTCGCTGCTATCCTATTTGCACTAGGAAATTCTAAATATTTCCACTTCTGAAATAAAGAATATTTCTAGTTTCCAGCAACCAATATACTCTTGATCCTCATTTGACACCCAACAATATTTGTTTCATAATGTTCATTTTAGTGCCAGCATCCCAGATACGGACAAAGTTATAATGCCACTTACGTAAGTTGTTTGGAGGAGGCCTTGTCTCCATGTTTTCGTAGTGTTGCACATGTACTACAATGTTTAGATCTCTTTCCATATGATCTGTTGTACAAGGACCTTGAGGTCGCATAACATCAGCAAGAGCCCTGAAATCCAAACAAAACCAGAGTGAACCTGCAAAATCTGTAAGACATCACCAATATGTTCCAAGCTCTTTTTTTTAGTTTGATCATAATGTCTGCCAGAGAAAACAGCTCCCTTCGCAATAAATGCAGGGAAGTGGATTCATTGTGAGACTTCGCACCTAAGGCTCTTTTTAGGTTGTCTTAGACAGTGTGCTAGAAGTAAAACACAGAAACACAGTAAGTTTTTCAGCTGTCTTTGCTTTGGAGAACATAATTTAAGCTTGTTGAGACTTGCAGAGTTCTGCCCCTGCATGTGCTCAGTAGCATTGTCATTGTGGTTGAGCTGAGCTCCTCAGCACCAACCCATGTCTATGCCTTTCCCAAGCTAGTTATCTTCATACTAGGTCACCAACAGGGCCTCTCAAAGTAAATTCTCACACGTGCATTTATCACACAACGCAGAGGTCTTCACAATTTTCATTCAAAAACTTCACTGAAGTTGAAAAGTCACAGGATTTTCCTGTAGAAATCCAGCAGGCAGGGATCTAAGCTTTTCTCATCCAGAAGGGGAGATCAAAATTGTCTTTTCTAACTTCTGTGAGCATCCTAGTCATTAAGTTGGAGCAAAGCTTGCACAGGAACACTCCGTGCTCCTTTGAAGCCAGTTCAGAAACAGGAGGAAAGCTTTATGCTAGCAAAGAGGAGCAAGCCAAAGGGTGCTGGTTGTGGCCAGTGATGCTGGTTGTGGCCTTGCTCTGCAGAGCTCCAGGCAGTGCAGCTGAGAGATTCATCCCACTCTGCTGTGTTTCCCAAGGACCGGTTCCAGTGCCCAGGGTCCTGCTGAGGGGCAGTCCATGCTCAGGCACACAGGTAAGCCCCCACCTGGCGGAGCCCTGTGGATGCAGAGTCACTGCCTCAGTTCTGAGCTCTGAGCCCCTCAGCATGGCAACATCTACCTCTGCCTGTCACTCGGGGCTGTTCTGCCCCTGAGTTGTGCGGGAGCAGATGAGCCCTGAGCTGTGTGCCGTGGAGCCACCTGCTGAACCACTGTGCACTGGCAAAGAATTGGCCCATCTGCAAAAGCTGCTGCCTTAGGCAAAGGAAAGCTACAGTGTGTGTTACCAGTGTCTTCAGGGTTCAATGAGAGTCTTTTCTATTCAGGTCAGTGCATCATGGACCATTATTTACCTCCTTTTTGTTTTACTGGTTTTAATTTTTAGACCTCTTGAGCTGTTTTTTAAGGGCATGGATGCATTTTCTGGGCACCATGCCCAGTTTAGTTTAATTTTCTGCAAAATTATATACAGTGTCCCAGATACTGCATCAAGAAATACTAGCCTATAAACTAAAAAAAATTAAAAATAAGCATATTCACTGTGGCAAGCCATGGGAAGTGCCGTCTAGCTCCTCCACTGTACTTCTGTGACATGATGATTTCTTGATCAAGAAGCACTGTACTTTTAAATATTAAAAAGTAGCTTCATTTAATTTACAGAAAGGAATCCTGAGCTGGATCTTCCTTTCTGATTGCAGGAATGGCTTTGGTACCCAGCTGAGCAATACTGATGTTTCACTGTGTTTATGGCTAGCATTATGTTATTAAAATATTAGTTACAGCTGTGATCAACATGTTACAGAATACTCTGTTGATACTGTAAAAGGTCAGAAGACAGTAACCAAATGATTAATGGTATCCGAGTAATGCTCCCATTTGAAGCAGTGCTTATACAGCAGAAATAGCAGAGCTGGCCTATATAGCAGAATAATAAAAATTCAACTGAAGAAATCTCACAAAGACATGTATAAAATGATGCAGAAGGAAAGCATTATATTGCAAAACAGTTTAAAATAAGGGCAGACCAAACCCATTAATATCTAGTCAATTTATGCAAATATGTCTCTACACAGAGAAAATTATTGACATCAACATTGCTTCGAATTCCAGAGGCAGCAGGACACATTTCAGGGAAGAGAAGTAAATGAAAGTTCCAAACTCCAGTGTAGCAGTTGAAACTTTGAGATCTTGGTACTTCCTAACTTTGTGAGAGCGGGTTTTCACAAATGGTTTCCTCACTGCCCCTCAATCTGATGGTAAATATTGTTTGCTGTAGACTTTAAATAATACCCCATATGAATAACTGCAGCCTGTCTAGGAAAATGCTGTTTTCTACCATTTTAGGATGGCTTTTTTTCAAATGGGTTTTAAGGAATTAGCTCTCCAACTCCTTCTATATTAAGAGGAACTACTCACCATCAAGTTCTATTTTTAACAACACAGCACCTATGTTTATACTGTGTTAGGCAAAGTTGTACAGTCTTCTCAGGGCAGAACAGCTCATATAATTAAGAGCTTGTCCTTATTCTCCACTGATGTCAGGGAGAAGTTAAAAATGTGCAGCAGCTTCAGTCACTGAAGTACAAAGGAAATGCTGTACCTGCATTTTGGTTTTTTTAGGGATTTGCCCATATACTGAAATGGATAAAGGGAGGCTTGTGCTCCAGTACATGAAAAAATCCTCGAATAGATATTTGCTTTGAAAAATTCCATAGAGGCAAATAGACTGCCTTCATGCATTTGTCTCACCTAAATGCAGTCATATATATATATATGTTGTTCATTATCTGAAGAAATTGCTAGAGTGGGTGCCATTGAAAAGTTATATATACATAAAGGGTGTTTGTCTACACCTTTACTATACTGAATGATTTTTTTAAGGAAACGCAAAATGCAAGATAACCTTCTGATCTGGTAGCAATTTCATTAGGTCTGGTAGCAATTTCATTAGGGTATTGATATTGATTGCAGTGTTACAAAAGTGGAGAAATGTTACCTACACAGGAGTTCATGAACTCTCCAAGTATCACAAAACTTCAGCGTTTCCCTTGCCATAAAATTTTAATTTTTGGATACATAATAATGTCTTGGGATGTTATAAAGCATGTGGAACCAGGCATTTCCCTTATGAGTACAAGCTTGAAGAAGCTGAAACAGGTGATTTCCTGAAAGGTCACTTGTCATATTTTGCCTCCAAAACTGGGTCAAAATCCATCAGGGAAATAATTTCACACACAGGATTCAGGATTTTGGCAAGTCAGACTATTTCTGGCCTTAGGTACGCACCTTTTGAATGATTGACAAAAGACCACTGATGAGCTCAGCACCTTGTGAAAGAAGAAAGGAGGGGTCAGATGGTTCAAAATATTTGGAAGGCCGTTGCCATCCTGTCAGAGTCACTGCTTCAAAAAGCAGGAGCTGTAGCATAGGACCATCCTTGCAAATATTGTCCTTTCGGCTCTTGGTTTGTTTGCACATTCTCCACAAGGATTAGGGAAGAAGGCAAAGGTGCAGTTTTATTTACAGAAAAATCCCCTCCATGAAACAAGTAAGGCTTTTTTGTCTTCTGTTCATTCCTGAGAGAGGATCCTTCCCTGGAACCGGTGGAGCCTGGACGGCCCAGTGACGTTGTCTGAAGCAGCAAGAACATGCTGCCCTCGTATGCCTAACGGAGCTTCTGGGTCTGCTTCAGCTGGCACATCAGCTCCGTGTCCTTTCATGCACAACACTGCCACGCTCACTCCCTTTGCCATCACTGCCAGCACACACCATCTGATTCCCTTGTCCTCCTAGAAACAGGAGGGCAAAGGAGGAGTTCCTCTGGATGCCACAATTACTGTGCAGTTGTTGGGCACCAGAGCGGAAGGGAATATTTATCTCCTTTTAGTGTCAAGTAACACATTTTAAAATGAGGAGAATGATACAAACAAAACATTATCACAAGGGGTCTGAAAGGGAATACACCATGCAGAGTTAGCGCTGCAAAAGTGCCCTCTCCATTTTCATCTTCCAGATTTACAGTCCATGCCAACAGGGCATTGGACTGAAAAGCACTGATCTGAGGAGAAGGAAATGTCAACAGTGCCACACCTGGCCTTTCTTCTCAAAACAAAAGGAAGTAACAAAAAAAGGACAAATTTTAATTCTTTTTTCCTAAATAGACTTGCCCAAGAGAGATTTCTTTCCTGTGGTTTGTTTTCACTAAATAAATACATTTCCCCAGTGCTTTTTTCATTGTCAAATATTTCAGGAAAATTCAGGGAAGTTAATGGAGAGCTTGGTTTGTTTTGGTGTAGTAGTAAACAAAATGTAATGCAAGGTGGGTGTACAGAAACTATGTTCACCAAGACTGTGAAGTTTCCTTTACTAACACTCTACCACTCTTACACACACCAGTGTCTTGCTTCAACAGCAGAACTACTGACTGCAAGATGAAATAATGCAAGGAATTAATAAGTGTGGCACAGTTTTGCTTCCTATTTATAAGTCAGTGTTCTTATTCCCACGTGTCAGGCTGCTGTTCATATTTTACATTTTTTTTAGTAAACAAAAAATGGAAATAAGTCATTTACACCAGTTGTATTCTATTGTTCACTTTTCTTAAAGAATCAGCCCCCATTACAAAAACCAAAATCAGTTTCCATTATGCATTGTCTTTTTTGATAAGCAGTACCATCCCTTTCATAGGTGAATTTGTTCATAGAAATGAAGAGGATTCCAGTGTTTCTGTAGCCATTGGCTAGGGAAGGGACAGGAGACAACCTTAGCTAAAGAAATAGATGACAAATCAGGCTCTGTGTGTTTCTTGCTGCCAGCCAAAATGGAGTAACACTTAGCACTTTTAGTTTGGTCTACCTAACACTCTTGAGGGATTATACTCCTGCTTATTGATAAGGTTCAGTACAGAGGAAAAGAAAACATAAGACATAAGAAGTGTTCTTTTGGGGTTTGTTTTTTTCTTTTTATATTGTAGTGATGAATGTTATAAAAGAAGGTGAATATGAATATAGGATACATATATTAATTGTTGGTACTATTAACTATTTGAACAGGTAAATTAGTTCTTAAGCATTGCAGCCTTTTTTTTCAGAGCATTAATAGTGTAAAATGAGTTAGAGTGGAATATTTTAGTTAAATACACATTTGAGGACTCAGAGGTTACATCAACTCTTCACTCAATGAATATATTTTTAGATTGCCAAAGCAATTTAAGAACTTAATTCCTTTTCAAATTAATGGTAAACCCACCCCACAGCTGTAATAGGAGTGTGAGAACTTTTTTTTAGAAGAAAAGAAAAAGAAAAAAGAAAAAAGAAAAAAAGCTATAGCACTGCTTTTTCAGAACATGACTAGCGATTATGTGTACTGAGTGGGTGACTGTTTTTCCATGTGATCATGACTTTCTAAGTTTCTATATAATCCTGACTTGAACATTTCCATGGCAAGAAAGGTACGGGATTGCAGACACTTCTAAGCAATCAGGGTAACAGAGGACCTTTTCTAAGAACCACTTCAGAAACCTAATCTTCAGTACACATGGCTGAAGGACAGCAGAATGATTTTCCAATCCCCCATAATTCTATTTCCATAAGCTAAGACAGAATATCCTTTAAGATTAATTCACGCCTGTACTTTAGACAGCAAATATTTCTACTCAGAAACAGGACCTATTTAAGCCCTAATAAGCAGGGGTGGCTCCAACTTCTCTCTGTCCTGGTTTTTGTGAGTGTTACGAGCCCTCCTTTTTTGTCTGTACCAAGACACTACAGAGAGAGGCTGAAGCAAGGGGAAGCTTTTTCCAAAAAAGCTCTGCAGTTTAAGAGTAAAATTTAAAGAATAAATTGGGACCCATGTATTCTTTTTCTCAATTTAGTTGTGGGAATATTCAAAATGTCTAAAGGATTATCATACCTTGCTCAACAAAAAACATCTTTGCAGAAGTATCACTGACAACCAATGTTAAGTTGACTGGAATTTCTGAAGTGTGCTTTTTTCCTCAGTAGTAAAAGCATATCCATATCAGCCAGTTTATAAATAGCAAATAATAGCTTGTGAACTGGTGATGCTTTTGCAGGAGTATTTCTGTGGTTTTCTCTGTTCATTTCAAGATAAGCAGTTAATCAAAAAGTCATAGAGAAACTTCAGTTAAAAATAAGGCTCCAGGTGTTGAGTTGATCTCTTGGGCTGTCTTTCAAAGATGACTCTTCATCTAGGCTTTAAAGATTGTGAGCTACACCAATAGCAGCCAGGGCAAGAGGAAGCTTTGTGCCACACTGCACGTCCAGTAGAAGGTATCCTTTCATTGCATTTCATCACTAAAGTTGCCCAATATGCTGGGATCTATTTAGACTCTTTAATGGAGCTGTTTGCCTTTTTAATGCCTTTCCCCATCTGCTTTACTTTCATGTGCCTGGGATTAGCATAAAGAATCAGACAGGCTGCAAACTTGACAAATGTGTTATGCCTTGATTTTGAACTGCTGTGAGAATCTGGGTTTGGAATATGTTGTTAAAGCCATTGGGTTCTGTCCCGAGTTGCCCACCTGCTTATCCACCACTAGGCAGCCAGGATCTGGAGTAGATGGTACACAGCATGTCTAACTCTGGGTGGGGGAGGTTCTCTTTGATATAACTCAGCCATTACACCGTGGATACAGAGTTATAACACACACACACACGGATGAGACAAGACTTTCATATTCGGTTTTTTACCTCTCAACAGTAACCGAAAAAATGGTATGAAATTCTACAATAGCTTTTCCTTTTTGTGTCTTCCTCTTCCCTTCCACCCTGACTCATTTTCACAGCTTAGAAATTTTACAAATAGCTCACACTTGCAAGGGCTGGGGGAGTAGGGAAGGTCCTGCCAAAACCATTTTGCAGCTGGAGAGGGAGGGTGAGATGGCATTTGTTTACATCCTTCTGTTGAGAACTAAAAACATTTTTCAAGCTTTGAAACAGTTGGAAGAGGGAACCCATCAGCCTTTCTATAATTCAGTGTTGCTGGTTTCAGAAATTTTTTTGCTTTTCTGTTCACGCATAGTATATCCGGGAGCACTTGCTGGATCTTGTTGGGGACAGGGTCAGGCACTGCAGATAAAAATGCACTGCTGTCTGTGCAGACTCCACAATCATTCCTAGTCTTCCTCAATGTGCATGTACTTTGAAAACCTGGGCTGGGGAGCTGCAGGAGCTCTGCTCAGCAAAGTTGGTGTCTCTCGATCGCCTTGCAGGGGAATGCAGCCTGCCTGGCAGGAGCTGTGTGTCTCACAGGAACACACGGGCTCCTCTCTGCTCTCTAGGGGGTGTGCAGGAGGTACGGGGGAAGGGACCCTGCTGCCTGGGACTCAGCCTTACCTGGACATGTGCTCCCGCTGGGGTCTGTGTGCCTTCTCCAGCCCTAGTTTGGTGAAGATCCCCACCAGCACCATGACTGCTACAACCCCACAGATGATGTAGACGATGAGGTTGGTTTTATCCCTGGTAGGGTCATGCAGAGGGTCGTCTATGCGGGAAGGAGGCTTCCCAGTGTTCATCCACAGCGGTGTCTCATAGTTTGTGCAGGTGCTTTGATCCAGCCTTGTCTTCTTGAACTTGCAGCAAAACCTGAAGCCACAAGTGCCACAGCAGAAGATGAACTCCCCCGAGCTGCAGTTAAAGGGGGGGTCCCACTGCCCCATCACGTCAAAGTAGCCCCTGCAGAAGTCTGGGGTGGGAGGTGGCTCGGAGGGGTCCAGCTGATCCCCGAGGCTCGAGTGGTTTCCTCCCGAGAGCACCACAAAGCTCCCCAGCTGCTGGCCAGCTTTCTCCTGAGCCCGACACACCAGCGTGAGAAGGTCCGCCACCAAGTAGCCGAAGAGCAGCCGAATAAAGCCTTCCATTCTGCCTCCCAGCCCCGGCTCAGCGATGCTGCCGCCGCCGCCGCTCGAGCTGCTGGATGCTGCGCTGCGCCAGGAGCTGAACATAAAGGGGCTCCGTCAGGGGCCGGGCGGCCGCTCCGCCCGCGCTCGGCTCCAGCACCACGGACAGCCCCGGCCGGGCCGGGCGGGCTCCGCCGCCCGCGCAGGGTGCGCAGCCCTGCCCCGCAGCCCCGCAGCCCCGCAGCCCTGCCCCGCAGCCCCACAGTCCAGCCCCGCAGCCCCACAGTCCAGCCCCGCAGCCCCGCAGCCCCGCAGCCCCACAGTCCAGCCCCGCAGCCCCGCAGCCCCACAGTCCAGCCCCGCAGCCCGGCCCCGCTGCGCCCCGCGGAGCGAGCGCGGCACTTGTGGAGCGGAGCGCGCGTGAGGGGGAGCGCGGGAGGAGGAGAGGGAGGAGGAGAAGGAGGAGAAGGAGGAGAAGGAGGAGGAGGAGGAGGGCCGGGGGGTGGAGGTGGCGGCGGCGTGCGGGGCACCGCGCCGGGCTGGCGAGAGGGGCATGGAGGGGCCGGCAGCGGGAGGGCTGGGGCGAGAGCGCTGCAGGGGCGGGCAGGAGGAGAGAGGGCGAGCCGGGAGCCTCCCCGCGCTGTGCCGGGGCACCCCCGCCCGCTGCCCCGCACAACTCCCTCAGAGAGCCCCGACGGGGCCGGGATGCCGGGGCTGGGAGCGCGGGGCTGGCCGGGCTCGCCGCGGCATCAGCCGGCGGGCAGGGTTGATGCCCGTGCGGGAGAGCGCGGGGCAGCCCGGCCAACCCAGCCCGTGCCCCCGCCGGCCGCCTGTCTCGCTCTCTTTCTCTCTCCCTCCTCCCTTCCCTCCCCTCCTTCCTCCCCTCCCAGCCCCGCTGCGGGGCTCTCCTCCCGCCTCGGCCCCGCTCCCCGCCATCCATCCCTTACATAAGGCACGTCCCGCTCCCCACAGGTGCGCCCCCAAAAGCGCAGGAGCGCCTCCTCGGCCCGTGCCCCGGCTCGGGGCAGCCCGGCAGGGCGGGGGTGCCGAGGTGGGCGAGCCCGGGGCAGCTCCGCGGGAGGAGCGCGGCGCGGCCCCCTCTCCACGAGCAGAGCAGAGCAGAACAGAGCGCTCCTTGTGCCGGGAGCTCCTCTCCGAGCGGCCCCCGGAGATGCGCTCACTCACCTGCGGGGCTTGGGCAGGTGCTGCGGGCGGAGCGGCGTCCATGGGGCCGCACCTGCGCTCCGGCCCCGGCCCCGGTGCGCCCGCCGCAGGTACAGCGGGGCTCGCCCTGCCTGCTGCCGAGCGGGGCTTTGCTCAACATCAGCTTCCCCTGCGCATCATTTATTTAGAAATCTCGGTATAATGTCAGTCAACCGGCTCCGGAGGACACTGCGAGGCTGCGGGTTGTTTGCGAGACACAGAATTGAAATAACTTCCCCCAAACAGAGAACTGACTCTGGGAAAGACTTTTTAGTGATTCACTCTCCATGGCTGTTATTTAACTCTGTCATCTCTGTCTTTTCCTTTGGCGGTAACCTGTGCAAGTAGCAATAATATTATCCCGAATACTATGCTGCCACCAAATGTAGGAAATAAGCCCGTTATGGCGTGATTTAACAGTGTGGGCTGGTGCTGAAAGCAGCTTCCCTTTTCCTCGGGGCATGTCTGTGGCTGCCTTGCTGCGGCCCTGGGCTGCTGTGGTCCCGGGGGAAGGGGCTGCTGTGCTGGGGCTCGCGGTGCCAGCCTGCCCTCCCTCTCGCACTGGATCGCTGGCGCTCTTGAGGAACTTCGGCCAAGCCCGGGTGGAGTTGTTGAGCGGTAAATAAACAGAAAGGTGAGGCAGAGGACAAAGCAGACGTTTGGAATCGGAGAGGGCTGTAGTTAGCTAATTGCGATTCTTTGCCTTGTCTTAAAAATAGACTCTAAGTACAGTGATGATTCCACTGAACAGTTTGACAGTAAGCCTTGCATCTTTGTCCAGGAGGTAGATTAGAAAGCCCCTTTATTTCTCAGCAGAGAAAAACAATCAGTCCCAGCCAAAACCAGCCTCTCTGGCTTTTAATATTTAATTCTTAAAACCTCCACCTCATCAACATCCCCTTTCAAGTCTCCTCTGAAATCATATCATTCCTCCCTCGTGTATACTTCTCTCTGCTATTATTTATTATTTAACACTTTGTGATGCAGTTTGTTCTGAAAATACCTCACAAAATGAATCTTTTCCGTACTTATTATTGCATCTAGAGACATTTAAGGTCCAGTCCTGTCAGGCGCTTAAGATTATGCAAGTTTCCCTGTTGATTTGACGGCTAAAAAGCTGCTTAAATATTTTGCATGATTAGTGCTATACATGTGTGGAAATAATAACATCAAAAAGCGATTTATTTTATAGGTTATTAATCCTGACTAAATATGGTACAAGTTTCTTGTTTTGCTAAGTTCCTGGGGCTTTCCTTAAGAATTCCCATATAAAAAAAAAAAGAAGCCCAAAGGATTTATACTAGAACCCAATATCTGTGGGATTCAGGTCCACAAGATGAGAATTCAACCCTAAGTGACATGTGCTTAGGGAAAACAGGAGGCTGATTAAAGCTCCTTGAAAAAGAACTTTTCCTATGGCACCAAAAGACTTTGGATCAGACCTGTGGAACCCAAAAATCCTGCCATCCCTCCTCAATTATTAGTTACTTTGGTTGTTGTGCTCTCTGTGCCTGGTGGTTGTATCAGCAGTGAAGTTATTTTTAGCTGTGCCATGTTAGAATTCTAATAGTGACCTGGAGTTGTTCTAGACTAGGGCACAAACTCTTTTTACTGGACTGCAGTTTTGCATTTTAATGGCTTCATAGCATGTAGTTGTAAGAACAACTGCATGATCAAAATATAAAGCCATTAATTATAATAATACAAACAAGAAAACTAGTTGAGAGAAATGTGCATTATGCACAGTACTGAGGCACATCCTGGGTCATTGTGTGATGTTAAAAAGCTTTTCTTCATGAAGCCAGTCAGTAAATGTCTCATTTATTTTAGTTGTGTTTAACAAGTTGAGAAACATGAAAGATTTCCCAGTTTAGCACCATCAACATCACTTTCAAGATTTCAAGAATTTCAAGACTTCTCTTTTTGACATTGCTTTAAGGTAAGTAATAATTACCTTCTTTTCTACAGATTTATCCCATAAGGAATGTTTTTTGCCTCTGAAACAACTGAGAGGATTAATGTTTCAACTAGAACCTGCAGAGTTGTCTTTACTCAAGTGCACATCCATTTAATTAAGTAAAATTCTTTTAGGCATCAACCTTATACAAAATTCTTCTTATGTTTTTCCTTTAATTTCTTTGACTTGTTTTCACTGAGACAATATGGATCAATGGCAATGCTTGTTCAACTTCAAGATAGAAAATAGGCATTTTTTCTGGTAAATTCTGTAATAATGTATACTCATGTCACATGGAAGTTACACAGATGCATATAGACAATTGCAATTAGTATGTTCCAAATTCTATTTTATTTTTTTTTAATAATAACAATGTTGATGAAACCTTTGAGTATTTCCCTGGGACTGACTACCTGCTAGAGAAAACAGTCCTTTGCTGAGCACTGATTCAGTGGAGCTTTCTAGCCAACCATTAATTCCCCAGAAATGCCATATAGCTCAATCATTATTATTAACAGACATTCCAGAGCTGGGAAAATCTGTCAGAAAAAGCAGCCAGACAGGCCTGATCTCAGATAGTATTGATGTGAAAGGTATTTTGTGATAAGAAATGTCATGTGGAAACGGGATGAAGCAGTCAATGTCTGTTTCCTCAGTAGTATTTTCATGCTGCAGTGGGATGTCTGGGTGTACAGGTACAGAATGTGTTGGGGGTGGAAAACAAAAGAGGTGATGGGTCTACCTTAGCAGGCCAACTGGAGGTGGCCTTGCAATCACCAGCCCTTAAAAGTACAGTGAAGTGTTAGGTGTCTGCTGGGCAGCATTAAGGTAGCTTGAGACTAAAAGTATCTTAGCAAACATGTGTGAGAGAAGCAAAGTGTGTTCTAACAAGGAGGCTACAAGTGACATAATGTTTATAAATACTGAAAACCGTCCCATGATGTACAAATATTGTAAACAGCCCTGAATAGCACAACACGGAAGTTTGTTTTGAACAACTCCACATTCTTGGATTAGCATCCACCAGGCAGCCCCATTTGCTGCTCCCAAGTTCTGTCCCTGCCCTGGGAGGAGTATTCCTTCTCACTGGTATTAGTCTTGCTGACTGCTTGAAATGCATTTGGTTTTAGACCTTTCTTCTAGTTACACAGCTAACACTTCATAAACCTTTGCTCTTTTAACCAGTAACTGCAATCATTAGTATCACATCAGCACTGCAAAGTGTGAAATCCCAACCTGCATTGTGTTGACACTAAATATACTTCTCCTTTTGTATTTGCTGAGCACAGATCTTTTAAGCTAACCTTTCCCTTCTCATTAAAAAAGATGCACATTCAGACTAGGACAGAAGGAGTTTGATGTTTTAATTTCATGAATTCACAGCAACTTTAAAAGGAACATCTCACAAACATTGGGCATTTTTTAGTTATTGTCATGAAGTCTGAGAAAAATACACTTTGCACGTAGCAAAGGGATCACTATCAAGAGATCTTAATGAGCCAGGAGGTGCTGCATGAATGAAAAACCATGAGGGACTTCTTTTATATGGCTCAGCGAGGAGGAAGATGATTTATTGCAATTCTATAATGTAGAAATCACCTTTATAACACAATATTTTTCTCTTCACACTTCTTGCAAAACCAAAACTGTAGTAATTACATGGGTTGAGTTTGAGGCAGGCAGAAACAGCATCCACATTTGGAGTGGACTTCATGAAATGCTGAGAGTTCTTTTAGCTTCAGTTTGATTCAAAGGACTTTCAGAAAAAAATCAGATACATTTAGAAGGCAAATGGAGTGCTTGCAAATACACAAGAAGAAATACATGTATACTGCAAATATCTTCAGTATACAGAAGTGGAAGAAATGCCAACCTGTCTGGAGCAGCTTTCAGCAGTACAGCCGAAAAATGAGTTGTGCCCTCGGGTTCACCTGTTGCACAGCTATTGCTTTGATTCTGAACAAGGAAAGCTGCCAGTCAGGTTCTCTCTTTGGCAAAACTGATGTTACTTTGGAATTGTAACAGTATTGCAAGTTCCTGTGAACGAGGTATGTTTCTGCTTGTTATAAATTAGACTGTCATGAAATGTAGATCTGGAGTGATTGGCCAGGTGTCTGAGGATTGCTGCAGTCGACAAAGAAGGCTCTGCAGATCATTCCAAAGGCATCGTGCCAACAGTATCTTTGTCTTGTTAACAAAAAAAGGGGGAAAAAAGGCTACAGAGGATCAAAAAAAGTGGAACTGCTTTTGTATTCTTCCAGCTGAAAACCAAACCACCTTTGTTCCCATGAGTTCAACTTTTCAAGGCAGAAAGGAAGCCTTTCTAAACAGGCCTAAAATAGCATTAAAAATTGTCAAGGTTAAAGTGAGTATAATAGGCTGTATACTGAGCACGGAGGAGCTGTGCTCAGACACAGAAGAAGACACGGCGGAGAAAATTTTCTGATCCTCTGCTGTCTGACTCTGGCATGTATTAGAACAGCTGAGAAGCTGATCTAGCCAATACCTCTTCTAAAACTCCTCGGTAACTGAGATAAAGAGCTAGACAAGTTTAGTTTAGAATGTGCATTCTTCAGGCCTGGAACATCCATGGATGGAAGGCAGAAAAAAAGTCAAATTAATGAGTCAGTTAAAGTCTGCCAGTTTTAGCACTAATAACCCTCAGGGGCTAGAGAAGTGAGCTGAAACCTCAGAAGGGAAGAATTTGCTCTTCACAGGAATGTAAAGTCACTGTATTACTTAACTAACAAAATGTTTTAGCCGCCATATATTTTGCATGTCTTCCAAAATGTACTGTCAAGCAACCAAAATCAAAAGTTCTTACTGAAAATTAGACCTTTTTAGTGTGCTTCCCTGATAATAAGCTTTAATGATGTCTCTCCATATGATTGTCACAACATGCCCATCTAAGGCTTAGATGTATTTTTAGTCTTACATATAGTACTAATATATAGATGTAGGAACTTTCAGATTTATGAATAAGAAAATTTCTCTGACAGTTCCATTTTTAAATGATGCTAACTGTTAAAAGATGCTCAGGGTTTTAAAATGGTAAGTCACAAGACAGATGAAATAAAGGTACGAAAGCAATAACGGTGTGAGTTCCGTGATACCTTTTTAATTCTGTGACACTGCTCTCACTGTCAGGTGACACTGTCACCACTTTTCAGGGGGCTTTCAGATCCACTGACATTGACTACTGTGCCTGGACAAGAATGTCAAATGTGGTTGCCAAAGGTTAAACACCCACAGACCAACTCAGTCTCTATTAAATTCAACAACTGTCTTTACACTGACTTAAAATGGAAACTGCACTGAGTGATTTTGCTCAAGAGTTGCTGAATAATCACAGCTTACATGAAATCACCAGATGTCTCAGTGGTCAGTACTTCTGGAAACCAGGTCACATTTTTGAAAGCCCAGTAATGAATTCAGAAACTAAATTTAGGCACATATGTTGGAAAGCTGTTGACGTGCACAAATACACACACAGGTTCCAGACCACGCTTTTAGGCAGATGGTACCAACTGTCCCTTCTTGACTCCACTTGACAGCCAAATGTAAAGAGCAGTACTAAAGCTGGCTCCAGAGGGATTTGCTTCTCTGTCCTTCAGCATGATAGCCACTGAGAGGAAATAATCTATCAACCAGATATACTGACAGATGGGTCAGAAACCCATGAAGATTTCAAGGTGGAAAAGTAAATGCCGTTTCTTATGCTTTCTTTCTAGAGAGCATTCTGATAATGATAACAGCATTTGTCATTGATATTTCTCAGCACAGTGCAACTCCTTTATACCTACAGAAATGGAATATCTATCAAGAACATCTGTCTAGGTATTCTCTTACGCTGTCTGAGTGAAAAGGTATCAATCTAGTTTCCCTGCTCTTTGCATCAAGCCAATAGTAAACTGAAAAGAGAATGCTTAGAGTAAATAATGTGTAGCAGAATATTTTTGATATTTTTTGTGTGGTTTTGTAACATATATTTGCCTAGAGGTTTTTTTATTATTGTGAAAGTGCAGTGATCCCACAGTTGGGTAAATAATAGGACAAATAATAGGATTTTAATGTAATGTGAAATGCACATTAGGGAGTCTTAAGAAGTGGTGCAAAAAGATGCTGATACCAGATTCCAGTGGCATCTCTTTGTTGTAGTGTTTACTTAAATCAGCAGATTATCTCTAACCTGCTGAATATAATCTAATGCTAATAACATATTGGGGATATCTGCTCCCTAACACATATATAGGAGATTATTGCAGAGTATACAACAAGGTAAAACACATTTTTGATACACAGCACTGGCACCTGAGAGTACAGTTTTCAGAATGGATTATTTAATCTATAATTTATATAGCTAAGTAACTTTGGAGCACAATGTGAGGAAGCTGCAAAAGGAATACTTCTGTGGAATATGGAAAGTGTATATATATTACAATTATATATATTGTACATATATACTTATATATTTATATGCACCTATATATATACTAGAGAGATATATACACACACATATATAGGGCCATTGTAACAGAATACTTGGTAAAAGGACAACTCAAAATTTTCTTGGGTGTGTGGGAATTAGTCTGTCACTCACTCCCACACATCTGACAGAAAGCTGGCCTCTTTAAAGTCAATTTTGTAATTTCTATACACCTTGAACTCTTAAATAGGATTTTCCAGTTTAACAAATTCTCCCTGTGAATATAGTGATTGATCTTCTTTCAAAAGAAAAATAAGAAAATTTAAAGGAAATTGCATGTAATTTCTATGCAAACTAGAACAGTTGAAGTGAGCCTTGATAGTAAGATGAACAAACAGATAATTTAGCTGGCTGAACAACAGGAGTGCTTTCCTACATAAACAATGCAAGTATTTCAACACATACAATGACCATAAGTGAAAAAGAGCAGATATCTCATAATACCCAGTTATCTCACTTGTTTCTGTCACAATGTTTAGCTCCAGTTAAACACCAAAACACTAAAACACTTTCACAGCGAGATCAGAAATAGATCCTCCATGTTAAGCCTCAGCCTGGGTCCAGTTTTCAGTCTTTTCATTTCTTTGCAAAGGGTTTTTTTAGTATTAGGTCTGTTGGCTGTCATTAGTTACTTATTGACAGTTGCATGGAAAGGACAAAGTCCTGACCCATTAGTATTAACAGCAATATTACCATTACATTCAATGGAGTGAGGATTCTACTCTAAGGAACCAGATTTTGTGAGTTTATTTTCATTGAAGTGTTCTTTCTAGGACATAAGACTCCATTTGTTGCAATGGGGTCATTTTATAATCCTAGTGTTACTCATCATGAAAGCAAACCCAAAATCTAACCCTAAAGGATACAGAAAAAAAACACATGGGAAAAGATAAGGACAAAAGTAACAAAGGCCACATACTAATGCTTATTATATTAGAGCATGTAGAAATATTGAAGGACATAATGTTTTCCCATACGTGCACCTTAGGGCCCTGTGCAGACAGCTGTATGTTCCTGAAAACGCACTCACCCAGCTCTCTGGTGTCCCTGTGCTTCAGGCCCTGGAAGGCCAAGGGAGGCAGGTTCTGCTGGCAGAGGGATAGGCAGAGCTCCGGCACATCTGCTGGGGGAATCTGCCCACACTGCTGGGCAAACCATCAAACCCAACAGTGTGCCCAGCAACCCTTGTTTCTGCCTTCCTGCCCATCCATCCTAAGCAGCTCCTCTGTGCCCTGACAGTGCAGGAGCGTGAGGGCTCCTTCTCACTCACTTCACAGCCTTTCACTGCAGCTGGGGCTTTCTGGGACAAGAGAAGAGTCACCTCTATACCATGTACAGATAGCATTTTCTTGGCAACTGGCATACAGCTGTGAAACTGATTCCCTGATGATACTGAAACAATTACAAATCTCAGCTCCTTAAGAATCAAATGTAAAATCCCTTATTTTCACCTGCCTGTTTAATAATAATAATAACGATGATGATAACGACAACAACAAAGCCATCCCCCCCAGGACATGAGGAGAAACTAGAGATCCTTCACTGTGATTACGCTTAGAGCTTGTAAAGGTGTTTTGATACCATGGTGATGAACACAGTATAAATGCCAAGATATAGACGATGGATCCAGCTGGCACTTCTCCCTCCTCCCCCACACATCATGGTGTTCACCACAACAAGTTTATGATTTTGTCCTAAAAATTTGTTGAGTCTTGTTGGTCTTTATGAATTCACTTGCAGAAACCACCAAAATGCTCTGTTCACTTTGAGTTAGTCTAGACTGTATGAGAGGTGCATTACCTTTTCTCAGAAATGACACCCATACAGTGCATTATTCTCTTGAAAAGAAATTCCTCTAAAACCTTAGCTGATAAATGAACGTGAGTTCTCCTTCTTGGGAAAAAAATATTTTATATATCTGTCTGCTCAGTCATCGTAGACAAGTTTTACCCAGAATGCTATTATTGTATTTGTTCAGGTGAGATTTATGGTTCAGAAGATCAAACAGAAAGTCCTCTAAGTTCACTTTTAATTTGCACTTTTTCTATTTACGTAGAATTTATTTAAGGATGAGGGGGTTAGGGTTTTTTCGAATCTATACAATGAGATAAATACTTGCTAGACTAGGTTATGTAAGAAGCCAGAAATATTTCAATTCTATTTACTCACAGGAAAAGTGTGAAAAATAATAGCAGTCTCATTGATTCACAAAATCTTTCTCTAGATATTTACTACCTCTCACTTTCAAATAGTAAGCACTGCTATTTTAAATGTACAGCTCCTTACTGAGTGCATTGTCCAAGAATTGCATTTTACACTACTTTGTGTTCTCGGTGGGCACAAGGTGCCAGTCCTTCCCCTGCAGAGTGGAACGAGGTATTTGCAAGAGTAAGGGGAAGAACTGTTGTTGTGGGGAAAGCAGACACCAGTCTCCAGGCTCTATGAACCTGTTATCCAGTGTTTTCATGGAGAAAAGAATTTTGAAAGTATTTCAGATACCGAAATATTTTATCTGTTTACATACCTGGATGCTTCTAAAACAGCTACACTGCAAAAGCTGGATGAAGTAATAATTACTGGGAGAAAACTAAAGCATCTAAATGAGACCAGGGCTCCTTTCAGCCAAGGTGAAGTTCACGCTTTATTTGCTTGAGTTGCAGAAATCTGCTTAACCAAAGTTGAACCAGAACCAAATTAGTGCTTCTCAGCATAAGAAGAACTTGTGCCAGATTTCTTTCCATTGTTGGTTTTTAGTGGGTTTTGGTTTGTTTTGGGGTGGGGTCTTTTTGTTGTTTGGTATTTTGGTGTAGTTTTGTTTGTTTGTTCTGGTTTTTTGTTTACTTAACAGAAACAATAAGAGAGGAATAAGCTTCTTTAGATTAATATAAAGAAGGACAGAAAAAGAAAGGAGAGGTTCTTTAGTGAGTAGAATATCACCTTGCTTACAGTTGTCACAGAAAGCCTAAATGTGAATCGTTTGGACTTCACGTTGCTCTTCAAAACTGAAGGGGTAGGAGAAGTATTGAGCACTACAACACTTGATGTACTCCACTGGCTTTCCAGTCTGTGATTATTTGTTAACATTCAAGGCCTTTCTTCAAGGTTTTCACTGGAATACAATGTAATTCCTATGGCATCTGCCACTCAAAAGGTCACTGCATTCTCTGAAAGCATTTTGAGTTATGGAACTCATGATGAAATGGGAGTAAGGAAACACCCCTTGAAAGTCTAAGCTTAAACACCAGAGATCAAAGCCTTGGATTGCACTTATTGATGTGATGCACCTTTTCCCTGAAAAAATTACTTCCATTGATGCCAAGATACTAATATAAGAAGGATTTATAGGGAATAGATACATAGATAGGCACCCAACTTACTCTGAATTTGCATGTGCTAATGCTACATATTAAAATACAGTAAAAGTACATCTATATTTTCTGGATATTAATTGGTAGATACCAAAACCAACTGGCAATCCTGCCATCTCTGCAAGAGCCTTGGCTAGGTTGTTAATATGCAAATACCTACCAGGAATTATTAGCTCATATTTTTCTTATTAGCTCATATTTTTCTTGTCTAATTTCTTTCCATTCAGGAGCCCAAATACATAGGAAAGTATCATGGTTTTGATGTATGTATATAACTCCAAATGACAGCATATACAGGGTGTACGCCACTGCTTCAGTTATTAGGAAAGTTTTCAGTTTCCAGTTATTTTAGTTTTTATTTCCTCCTAGGCACTTATGATATTCTTCTTAGCATGCTGAGCTCTTCTAATGTTTAGAAATATTGGGGAACTGCAAAAAAGGCACAGTCAATTAATTCCTTCATTTGAATAATTAAACATTTTAAATACTCCCTCCATACCTTATGTTCAGCTATAGATATATTATTAATAGTAGCTTGTACTGTGTGCTGCAAGAGAATGTTAGGCACATAATTCTTAGAACCTGGGGAGGAGAATATTTCCTGGCACTATGAATTTACCTACCCAAGGACAAAGTTATCTTGTTCAATTCAAACCTGTTTCACGCTGAGTAATTGCATTGTATGAATGTTGGGTGCCTTTTTTATGAAAAATTCAGCACAAAATTGTTATGTTTGACAAATCCATCTCACTATATTCAAGTCATCTGGAGAAGAGGCCTTTCAGTTAATTTCTGTATTTTGCCTGCTGTACAGGGCATCCCTGTAAAAGATCACAATCTTTATTGTGATCATTCTTCAGCACACGTAGGAATGTATGAATAAGACCAAGCAATATTTCCATGAAGACAATTTCACTTCTCCATTGTTTTAAAACAAGAAGCAATTCAGAGAACAGGAAAGCCACTTTTCTAGTGTCAATTAGTCTGCTTTTATATGATTGGACATTGGACTCTGTTACATTTGTAACAGAGATTTGAAAAATACTGGAGCGTTAAAAATTTGAGAGAACACCACTCTGGGAATACAGACAGTGTTTGCTGTCACAGGTTTAGTTGTTATGAATAAGTACAACTGGAAGGAATCTGAAAAAAATCATTGCAAACACGGTGAAGGAGGGTAGAAGTGGAGGGCTAGTACAAAACAGGTGGATCTCATCTGCCTTGTAGGGCATGCAGTCTTGTCCTCATCTATTTTTAATTTTAAAAGTAAAAGCTTTGTGGTGCATGTTATGTCTTCACTCATAAATCAGCCTCTGTATGCCTCTACCTGTGCCCAGATTTTTCTTTATCTCTTTTTACCCAAGGCCTGTAAAACACCTACAGATCTTTAGAGCAGGGACCTGAGAGAAGTGGGAAATGTAATTTATTGCTGAGATAATACTGTTGAAAAATGGATCCTTCTGGTTATCTAATACAATCATTAATGAGAAAGGAAAGGTCTTTGAAATTCTGAAAAACAAAAGTGCTAGACACAGCTGAAAGACAGTCCACACTGAAACCTAAAAAAATCAAGTACTATTTAATTTTCAAATCACATTTCCTACAAATTAAACTAAGAGGTTTGTAATAGCGATAATTACCTATTCAGCATCCTTCATCAGTCTCTGAACTCCTTTTATTCAGTCATTATTTGAACGAAAAAAAACCCTTAAATGGGTCATTTATGCTTAAATTAATCTGTGCTTTTCCCGGAGTACCTCCTTTGTTCATCTCCAGCTTTAATTACTGGAAAACATTTTGTTTTATAGAAATCTGTGGCAAAATAGCTGCATCCTTCATAGCCACCCTATTTGAGGAGGTTCGGTGACTGCTGTAGCAGTGACATCACAGAGGGCAAAGGCAGCTTTAAGGTCTCTAGGACATGTAGAACCTGGCACACAATATGAGCGAATACCAACGTGTAGAAGAGTTCTGTCAAGAGTTTAGGGGACATAAATCATTCTCGAAGGCAGCAAAGAGGCTCTCAGCTGCTGATGCAATCACTTGGTAAGGCTGTATTTTGAGGGGAGAGGAGTGGAGTCTGGGACCCATGAAGGCCAATCAAGAAGAGGATTTATTTCCCTGATTGATGTACCTTTTCCACTTACATAGAGGACATTTCTGTGGTGTCAAAACTCGTTCAGGAGCAGAAGCTACAGCTTTGCAAAGTGGTATGACAATGGTTTCTCCTTCACAGCTTTTTTCTAATCACTACTTTTTTTTCTCAGGGTAATTTGATAATGTTCTTTCTTTCTATCCTGTTTGTTATATCCTTTCAGATAGTGATGTACACGTTCTTCTCAAAAATATATTTGGTTAAAATTTAGGTGAACAAAAAAAAAAAATTGCTGCTTCTTTGGGGTTTTTTGTCAGAAATAACAACTGTCTTTAATGATCATCTGGGGTTTTATTTTTTTTCTAATAAAATGTCAGTTATCAGCCAAAAAGGAGAAAGTAATCTGATAATCATGCATACAGATGCATAAACTAAATACCTCTTCTTCTGCCAGATTTCTGCTTTTGCATGTACATTAATGGAAAATCTGTTTGTTTAAAATAAGAAAAGTCCAGCAAGTCCAAATTTTATATCAAAATGTGAAATAAAATTTCTTAAATCTGGATTTTCTTCTTAGACCACATCAAATAGTATAGACCTGAAACCTGTAGCACTCTAAAAATACACACACATATATATGTATATCTATACTAAATAGTTTCTTTAAATCTATTTTTATGCCTAATTCTCTTCCATATGTGACTGGACAGATCTTGATAAGCAGCAGGAATCATAAACTTTAGATAATAGGCAAATGCTGTCCAATTCTGACAGGATTCATTCTGGAGAACATGTAAGTCACAAAGTTCTTAGTTCAGGAAGAGGTGGCAGTCAATCACGAATTTTCTGCATAATTTTGGAAATGGGTACTTCAGTTAAGGCCTTGATTTTTTCACTGCTGGACTCCTGTTCATTTTTTGTAGCAGTTTCAATGCAAACTCATGACCCAAATATCCACGGTTCTTCAGGAACAGACACTTAATGTGTCAAAAATATGCACTAGATCTAATAATTCCTTCCAGCCTAGCTCTCTCATTCACTGGAGTCTTTACTGGTCATGACTTTCAAATTTGCTGGCAGCCCAGGTCTCAGTTATTCAATGAAAGGTGCAAGCTCTCAGTGTACCTGAAAATGAAACCTCAGGACAGGGAAATCTCAAATCATAGGCACCCTGAATAAAGTAGAACTCTTGAGTATTTGGCAGCACACACAATGAACAAGACGTCTTAGAAAGACGACCAGTAGCTCCAGATAGAACCTGTTTCTGTGTTGGAACTTGGAATTCAGTGTGCAAAACAAATTGAGTTAAATAGTGTGTTTAACTCATTACATCAACTTTTATTTCTCTCATAGTTACAGTGATTCAAGGAATATATTACAGGTTTCTTGAACAAATGGAGCCTGCCCACACTAAATGAGTCAGATAAAAATCAATTACATTGTAGATTCTTAACTGTGGAAATAATCAATGTCATCATTGTTCCCTTCCTAGCAACAAAATACTGGTCCTGGTCATCCAATCTTTTTAAGCTGGTTTGTACAAAACATTTTTAATACTTTTTTCTATTGTTTTGTTTGTCCTTTGAATATGGCATCAAGGTTAAACATTAACAGAACCTTCTTTTTGAATATTGAGAGCACTCTTTAGTAATTCATTTTTAGTGTAGTAATTCAATTTTGTATTGAACATCTAAGAAGCAGACCTTAAGTTTTATCATACTCTGTAATGTTTAGGCTCACATTGCCAAATTTATCTGTAATGGCACAGGCATCCTGGAGTCTCAGCAAGAGAGCAGGAGATAGAGTGGGCTAGTGTGAGATACTACTCTAAGTTTTCAGAACTTACTGATTTTATCCATTAGTTCTTCTTGGGAGAAGAATAAGAGCCAAACCTTCCAAAATGTTACATCTTCTAGGAATGCTGTCCTGTTCAAGGATTTATGGGAGCTGGAAGATGAGACTCAGAGAAGGCAGGCAATATATTGTATGCACTATTTATTTTCAGCGTGTGTAAATCCATACTCTTTCAAAACAAATACAATTATGTGTGATCCCTTTTATATCATCAGGTTTTATCAATTTCCATTATTTGCTCTAACTTATCCCTCAAGGACTCATACATATCAGCACGCACTGGAAACAGATGTTGATAGTGCTTGTGTGTGTTGTTTACACCTCCAACCTTCATTGGATTCCCTGAATTCCAGATGGCAGATAGTCATTCTATTCTATGTGTAAGATTAAAATGGTCTAGTTTCAAACCTGCATATCCGGCTGTGCTTTGCAATTTTAATTCTAATGTCTAGACTAACCTTGTTATGTCCTTTTCACCTTTTGTACTCTTCCAGTTTTGTAATTTGTTGTCATCTTGCCATTTGCTGACAATAGAAAAAAGATTCCCTCCTTCAACAACTGCTTTTGACTATTTTGCCCCCCCGGGGTGGGGATGTGGTGTGTGTGCACCACCACAGCTGTTTATATGAATTGCTCAACAGAGATAGCAAATTTTTGAATAATTTACCCATTTTATTCATACTTAGCTTTAGTAGGACTTTATCTAGTTCTCTCAAAGTGCATACAATCTTACTTGAAATTGCAGTAAGAAATGAAGTAGCTTGACTGGTACTGGATTTTTCAGAACCTCCAAGGTGTTAAGAACTTTGGCAGCATGATCTAATGCATACTAGAGTAAGTCTTAAAAGTCTGCAGTATACTAATCACAATCCTTACTAATCTAAACCTTATATAAGCATTTCCTTTTCAGTGCTTCCATTTCCCACTTTTTATCTCTTCTTTTCAATATACTGCATGCCCTTTCAGAGGTTATATTCTCCTCTGTATGCTCACACTAACTTTATAAAATCAGTAAAATCATTCTCAATTTCTATTCTATAAATAAGATCAGGCACGTGCTACTGTAAATTATTTATTCAGTGCCATTATATTCATGACACTTTGTATAACAAATCAAGTCCTATGACAAAATTCTGCTGCTTTATCTAGGCCTCATCTGGAGTAAGTCCATGAAAATCTATAATTAAAGGAACATAGATCAGTAGTAACTTCAAGAGATTTAGTCACAGTAAAATAAGTTTAGCTGTATAGCATTTGGTCCATGATCTTGGCTTCAAAAACGCATACTTCAAATTTGGCAGAGTAAAGGAAGCAGAAGAGAGCTGAAATCCCCCTCCTGCACACACAGTCCCCATCCTCAGTTCTCACGTTTATATGTAAATGTTCCTTTATTTCTGCAGATGAAAACACTTCTGCACTCAGGCTGCAAAAACACAAGGAAATGTGTTTAAATTACAAAATGGAAATTTCTTGTGGCATCCTCATTACAGTAGTCAGTACTCAAGCTGATGTAATATCAGAGGATCCCATTAGAAGAGGAGGCGACACAGGCAGGCTGCATCCTCACCATCAGCATCACCCAGAAAGAGCTGAGCCCCCCGAGGCTCCCTGGTGACCCATCCTGCAAAGAGACAAGCACAGGACTGACACCAGAATTCTGTAGAGAGCCCCCTCCACATGCCTAGGAAAAGAGCTGTGAAACTATAGAGATTTAGAGAAATCTGGAAGGTCTTTGAATCCACACCTCTGCCGGGTCTGATGCAATCTTTCAGACATGCATAACTTGACAGGAAAAATGGTTGCCTTTAGCAACACGAGCAGGTTAAATAAGACAAAGGTAATTCAGTGTGCTGATCACCTTGTGCTGTCCTTGTGCTCCAGAACCACGCTGTGCTGTCTCACCAAAACGCTCATGTTCTTGCTACACCCGTTGGCCTGATCTGGATGGTATTTCCCTTGCAGAATTCATGCTGAGCTTAGCTGAAGTCATGCAGCAGTCACATAATCTGGTTTATGGCTACTCAGCCCTATTAAGCACATGACAAGAAAATGGAAAAAAAACAGAAAAGGTAAAAAATTTCTTTGCGTGATTGAGGCAATTGGTCTTAAAATTAGTGTGAGCAGTTCCACCATGAGATTGTGATCACCTCTTCCTTGATGGTGTTAGGATGTTTGGATGGGCTGCACCTGAGACTCAAAAATGCACTTTACTTTTTATTTGCTTAATATACCACATGCTGCCTCATAAAGAGGGGAATTGACAAAAGCTACTTAATAAAAAAGACTTCCTCTAGCACTTTCCATCTAATGATCATCAAGCAGTTTACAAGCGGGACCGAAGCCAGTTTTATTTGTGGGCAATAATACCCGCCTTGTACAGATGGGAAAACAATCCAGCCACAGGGATGCGTTTTAGTTGAGAGCATTAACCTTGGCGAGCACCTCAGTACAGATCCCATGCCATGAATCACTCGGGGCCCCGCAGTGAGGGGGAAAGGAGAGCAGGGCCAAAAGGATGGAGCAGGCAGTGCCTTGGGAGAGTCACTCCGGTATCACTCAGGTATCACTCAGGTGTCACTCCAGTGTCGCTCCGGTGTCACTCAGGTGTCACTCTGGTGTCACTCTGGTATCACTCCGGTGTCACTCCGGTATCACTCAGGTATCACTCTGATATCACTCCGGTGTCACTCTGGTATCACTCTGATATCACTCCGGTATCACTCCAGTATCACTCCGGTGTCACTCCGGTGTCACTCCGGTGTCACCCTGGCTGTGCAGCCGGGCCGCGCTCACTGTCCCACAGCCTGTCCCACAGCCGGGGCAGGGCAGGGCAGGTGGCGGGCACACACACCGTCCCTCTGCTTTTGCCAGCCAACCTTTCCTTTTTTTCCTTTTTTCTTTATTTTTTGTTTGTTTTGTTTTGTGTTTGTGTGGGGTTTTTTCTCTTTTATTTCCTTTTCCAAGGGGAGGTTGCCGCTGGTGCCACCTCCGCGAGCGCGACACAACCCCGAGGGCCGCGGACCCGCAGGACAACCCGCCGAGGTGCGGGGGGGCCGGTGCTTTTGGGTGACACCGCTGTCCCTCCGGCTCGCCGGGCTGAAGCCGACACGACCCTATTCCTTTACCGTGACCCACGAAGGCCCGGCCGGCCCCGCTCCCCTCCGCGCCCTCCGCGCCAGGCACCGCCCCCGGCCGAGGCGGGGCCGCCCCCTCGCTGCCCGGGCCCGGCGGCGGCTGGGCCGGGCTGGGCCGGGCTGGGCCGGGCTGGCGGCGATGGCAGCGGCCGCAGGGGACGCGTTCGTGCGAGCCCGCGGCAGGACCCTGACCGCCTTCCGAACAGGTACGGGACAGCGCCGAGCCCCCCGAGCCGGGCAGGAGGGGCGTGAGGAGGGAGGGAGGGAGGGAAGGGAGGGAGGCCCGGGGCTTCCCCGGCGGCGGGAGGAGCTGCGGCCGGGGAGGGGAGGTGTGAGGGGCCGGGCCGGGGCCCTGGGCCGGGGGCCGGGCGGGAGGGCCGCGGTGTGGGGCTGGGGAGCCCTGCCCCGGCTGTGGAGTGGGGTGGGAGGGCCGAGGTGGGCTCGGGGAGCCCTGACCTGCGTGTGGGATTAGGGAGCCCTTACCGGGGTGTGGGAGGGCTGAGGGTGTTGAGGAGCCCTGCCCCGGGTGTGGGAGGGCCGAGGTGGGCTCAGGGAGCCCTGCCCCGGGTGTGGGAGGGCCGAGGTGGGCTCAGGGAGCCCTGCCCCGGGTGTGGGACGGCTGAGGTGGGCTCAGGGAGCCCTGCCCCGGGTGTGGGACGGCTGAGGAGCCCTGCCCCGGGTGTGGGAGGGCTGAGGTGGGCTTAGGGGAGCCCTGCCCCGGGTGTGGGAGGGCCGCGGCTCGGGGGGACGCCCGGCCGGGGCCGCCCGGCTGTCACCGTGCTCCGGCTCCTAAAGAGTCCGGTTTAAAGTGCTTGTCCGAGCTCCTAAGCCTGAGCTCCACAGCTCGTGAGGCTGCTGGTGCCGGCCCCGTGCTCCGGTGTGTTTGCACCTCCAGGGGTGCCCTGGCAGGTCCCGGTCTCTGTTATCTCAGTGGCAGGCGGTAGGATCCCGCTGCCCCCGGGGAGCGCCGGGATCCCCGGGCTGGCGGGATGTCGCTCCGCTGGGATGTGCCTCCGGCATTCCCGGCTGGATAAGGCGAGGAGGAGCCAAAGCTGGCACAGCCACCTGTGACTGCTGGCTCCTGCCTGTGGCCAGGCCAGCACAGGAGCAGGGGGGACAGCTCCGTGTGTGTCACCTGTTTGTAAAATTCTCCCAAAGACAGAGGTTCTGCAGGGTTTTCCAGGAGCACAACTGTGTTAAGAAATCTTTTCCTATTGCCATGCGTGGTAGGTCTTTTATTTGCTTGTGTTTATGAATTTCAGATTGTATTGGTTTGGTGAGGTCGGCGAGGCTATTCAGTCCCTACAGTTTTGTGGTATTTTCTTGGGTTTTGCTGGAAATATTTGGCTTTGCTTGTTGCCAAATAAATAAAAATCACCAACTCAGAGCATGTGAAGTATACGTATATAGTCATTCTGGCAACCTATTAATTGCAGATGGTCTGGTTGGTTTGGAACAGAATGCCTAGCATTTGCTGAGGGGACAGATGGCAGACAAGCCATCTAGTTATATCAACTGTATAGTGAAATTGTAACAAAAGGAATGTTCAACAGCAGTGTAAAAATTCCTGAATAAAAGCTTTATCTTAGTACTTCTTGAAAATTGTCTTAAACATGGAAGAACATCTGTCATTTGGGAGTCTGTTTTCCAGGTGTGTTTCTTTCTCCTGAAGTGTCTTTGTTTGGAATTCTTTCAATATTAATTAAGACTTTTCTTACCAACTGGTTGTTTTAAATCTCTGTTCAGGACTTGTTAGACTACCATAGGCCAGCTACCATCTTCGGGTGCAATATTTCTTTGTAAATAATTTACTTAGCCCTTTTCTTAATAGACCAAAGTTCAACACAACTAAAGGATTGGGGGGGGAAAAAAAGAAACAAAACCAGAACCAAGGGCTGATAAAGCTGAGGCGCAATTTCTTGCAGTTTAAGATGAGAATCAGTTGTCTTTTGTTTCTTTCCTCAGTTTTTAGTTTTCATTCCTGTTAAACATGTAGCTACACAAAGCATTTATTGCCACTGCTATGGTTTGGCACACCTTTTCCTTTTAAAATTTGAGAGCCATCACTGAGAGCTTGATTTTGGGGTTTGTCATACTACTTTTTGTGGAAAATCACTCTTCCCCATGCTGTCCCCTAATGGTAATTTGTTCAGTCTGATTTTACGTAATGTGGAGGTTGTACCTGTAACTGTCTTTAATCTGCTCTTGATATGGGATATATGAATCAGCAGCTCGGCGTTAGTGATCTGAATTATCCATGTAATCAATGAGGCATAGTAGTAAACAGTGCACAAACACCTTGCTTTATTGGCAAGAGACCTTTGTATGCTTTGGCTTTACTTTTTGAAATACATTATCTGTCTTTTCTACTCATATGAAGTTATGTATCAGATGTCTACTGCTTCTATTAGTATTTTAGTGAAGAAGCTGAACCATATGTTTGGTTAAATGCTGCCTTCACCACTTCTCTCCAAAAGTCATGGGGTTATTTTGTTTTGGTTTCTTATGTGGTTTTTTTTGGCCCCAAGTATGTCATTTGCATGCTGTGCAGAGAATTCCTGTGAAAGTAAGTAAACACTTTTGTCAAGTAACTAAAGAAGTGATAGTACTGTCAGTTTAACTGGTTGAGAAGTGTCTGTTTGAACCTCTCTTTTGCTAGTTTTGCTTGATGGTTCCAAAACCTTTATCTGGAGCAGGCAAATAACCAGTATTGCATACTCCCATTCTCAGTTCCACGTGTGATTTTTTTGTTTCTCTGTCATGCCTCCCTCACCAATCTTTTGCAAAATCTGTAAGTTTATTGAGTTGCTTCTCATATTTTCTTATTTTACTCCGCTCTCTATCCCTTTCCAATTCCTGCTTTTTTGCCATTACTGGATGTTGAGCTGACTTTTCTTTGTAGCACTTGCTAGAACTGTTGTACTTTACATGAAGTCAGTGGTGTTTTTCCCATGTGCACTATCCTGCACTTGTTTTGCATTGGAGTTCATCAACTCTTTTGGACAGCTCCTGTGTAGGAAGTCTGTCTCCAGTTCTTCACAACCAGGCCTGATTGTCATGCCACCAAAATTGCTTAGTTTTAGCAAATTTCCCTTCTCCACTATTCAGTTGCTGTTACAGATAGTTTTGAGTGTGTTGAACAGTATAGGTCCCAGTACAATCCAGGTGGGATCCATACATCTGGTCCATTTCTTCTTACCAGTTTTCTATGCATGCAAGGACTTGCTTTCATACTTCAAAACTCAGCTTCTTAGGAGTCTTTGGTGAATAACTCTTAGATGCCTCTTGGAGATGTAAAAGCTGTTGATTTTCTGAAGAATCAGTAAGCACAGCAGTTATTGTCTTTGTTAGTTTCCATTCACTTGCCTGTACAGATGCCAGTTTTGCAGTCAGTGGTTACCAGGTGGCTCAGGAAGCCCCTTGAAATGTCAGTGTGTTGCTGGCCATCTTGCTGTTCTTTGGTGCAGAGGCAGTTTTAAGCAAGAGGTAACTCCCCAGAGGTGAGGTGGTTTTCACTTTCAAGGAGTTCTGTGAGTGCCACCTAATCCGAGTGGTTCATTAGAGTTCATGTCTGTTTGTTGAAGCATCTACTGGCATTTTGATTTGAGACAGACCATGATGCGTTGTCTGTCAGGATGAGTCCTTACATTAAATTGTCACTAGTTCCTTCACAATAAACATGCATACAAAAATGTACCTTGTTTTTCTGCTCAGCCTTTAGTTTTGGGTGCATCTTGCCTGTCTGGAACGTCTGTTAACCTTAGTGAATGTCTGGCAGGTTACCTGCTTATAGTTTCTCTGCAAAAGGTTTTATTGGTTTTCAGATTTCTGCTGCATCCAGTTCTTCACTTTTTATAGCTTGACACTTACAGTTTTGTATCTAGCCTTCCAGTGTATACAATCCTTTCTGTTCTCTTTATTTGGATGCTTTAGCTTTTTGAGGATGCTGTCCTGCTCTAAGGGGCTTCCTTATGGCTGTTATTTAAGTTGTTTAGACTGTCTGGATTCTTTTTGGTCTTTCTGAAGTTCTTTGTAAAAGCTGTGCATATGGTCTGAGCCTCTGGGATACTGTCATTGAATAGTTTCCATGCTGCCTTCAAAAATTTTTGCACTTTTTAAAAGCATCATAATTACATATAATTCACCCTCCTTTGAAATTAAATACAACCACAGTTGATTTCTTATTTTTTTCTTGCTTTCACTTTAGTATTGCATCTTGGCACGTTACAATTACTGTTCTAGAGCTCTTCAACAGTAATATTTTTGAGCACTGATCAGAACTGCTTCCCAGCTTGCATATTCCATTCCCAATACTGTCTCCAACTCTCATATGAATTAGGCAAATTTTTACGTGGGTTTTGAGCAACTTTCTGTGACTTCACCTTGTCATTATGCAAGCCACCCCCCTTCACACCTACAGCTCTGGGCTGTAAAGTTTTTGTAATGAGTTTACATGTTAAATTTGGGGGTGGGCATAAGGCATGACTAGAATTTAGCATTCTGTAGCCCTCAGTACAAATAAACTGTGCCTGAGAGGGCATTTCTTACCTTGATAGTTATCTAAGAAGTTTGAAAGTATCTTTTGAGAATAGTAGCACTGCCTAATTTATTTGAGAAACTGTGTTCTCTCATCAAGTGTTTCTACTAACAGTATTTCTGTAGTACGTAACTTCTAAAATAATTACTCTTTTTCTCTCTAAAAATGTATTTTGATACTTGTTTTGAAGGGGTTTTTTTTCCCTGATGTGTAGAATTGCACCTTTCACAACAGGTTGCCTTGGTCATTCCTCAGAACCTTCAATAGTCGTATCTTTGGTAGTGTCTCAGGTGCACGTGGAAAATACAACTGAAAGAAATGCACATTTCATTAGATTGAAATCTTTTGTATTTGGACATACAATAATATTATTTTAGGCCATATCTATTGATAATATTTTAATACTTAACAAGGAGTTAGTAAGAGTTTAGAGCAAGTCCTTTATTGGTTTTCAGACTTTTTCAGCACTGAGAGTAATAAAACAAAGTTTTGCTTTTTGTATTGTTTACGTTGTATAGATACTGAGCTCGCTTAAAAGACTCAGGGGCACACCCTGTAGGCAGAGATGGCTCAGGGCAGGAACTGTATCTATTTCTGCCATTCTCTGATCTTTCAGAAAAATGAAATGGGTTCTCCTGGCAAACCCAATATGACAATGAGGGCAGCGTTGCATTTATTATTGCCCACAGTTTACTGAGCAAGCACTGAACATGTGTCCACATCCATTCTCCTCTGACACTGTGGTGTCTAGAGAGAGACTATGGACAGGAGTGACTTTCCATAACTCATTTGTTTCCACAAAATGCTGCAGAGTGTGGAGGAAGAAGAAAACCAATATACTGTTGAAACCAGCCAATGAATTTTTTAAAAAATCTCACCAGGGAAACACTGGAAGTCCCACCAGTACTACATGGCTGTCAGAGGCCAGTGGTTTCTGTGAGCAATCTCTATAGATGCATGTTTGTGATCCGTGGAGATGGGAAAGAAAAGAGAGGAGAAACTAGGAAAAGCAAAAAGGGAAGAAACAAAGGCCCAGTGTGATATTAGCTATTGTCCTCGAGAAATGGTGAGGTTCAGCTGAAATCTCACCTAAGTCCTTGAAGTGTCTTTTTCCCTGTGATCACAATCCAGAGCTGAGGCTTTCTCTTGTGAATTGCTGCTGACTACTTCAGTCCTTCATGGAATTAATCCTTAGATAAATTTAGAAGCTGGCACAGTTTTTCAGCCAATGCTACTAAAAATACATTGCATTGATCCTCTATCTGTATTTTGGAATGCATGGGAGCAGAAAAAGAGTAGGAAGCTATTGAAACTAAGGCATAACATGTTCTGAAGTTGGACTTCTTCTGTGGCAATCAGCTGTACAGCTTTTAAGGAGGCCTGGGAACAACCTGGATTTGAAATAGGAGTTTTCTGTGGCTTTCTGTGTGTCAGAGCAGCACCACAGACATAGTTTGTCCTTCAGAAATGGAAACTGTGTGTACATCAGTTATCAGAATTCTCCTGACTTATCTTCTGCATTTGTGTTTTCTTACTGTGATGGTAAATCCTGAAAGTTGCAAACAGCCTCTGTGTTCATGGGGATGAAGAGCCAATTTGCAGGAATTTTCTGCTCAAGTTTGTGATGGAAGGGGGAAGGCAGGAGAAATTATTAATTGAATCCTAATCTTCTGTTGCTTTACCTGGCATGCACCTTGTGTAATACAATGACATCGCTCATCTAAAAACTTGAAAATTGAAACTCCTAGTGAGAAGGCTGCCTTTAATGTTGTTCCCCCAGTAGTCATTACTTGCTCCATTTGAAGGGGTGAGAGTGACTGTAGATGCTGTTTAAGTGAGCCCTCAAGGAGCAGCATCTAGCACCTGGATCATGGCTGGCTGATTACTGCAAAAACAGCTGTTCCCCCTCCCACCACTTGCACCCAGTGCTGTTTGTTAGTTCCCTCTGCCAGACTCTGGCATTCCCCTAGCATAGAGGCAGAATGATTTCTTGGAGCACTCTTCTTGAGATTCAGTGCAACAAGCAAAAAGTGGTTCAAGCAGATTTTTGTGGGTGCCTGGCGCTGGGCAGATGAATTTCCCGTAGTCCCTCAGTACCTGTTCTGCTTGTGGGTGCCAACAAACAGGTGGTGAGGGAGAAAAGTAGGGTACAGAAATTTTGGTAGTGATAATCTGAAGAGGGTCCATTGATAACTCATTTAATTGTTAGGCAAAAGACATCTGGATCCATCTGTGGTAGTGGAAGATGCTTTTGCCATGTTTCACCCTGCCACCCTCTTACCATATAGTCTGTTGAAAGAGCTTGTGTGCAGGCCTGTTCATGGAGTTTTAAGCAGAATTAGTGAAATTGCATTAGTTGCAACACTTGAAACTTGAGCTGGACCAGTGTTATGCCTTGCACAGATATGGAAAAACTTGTGTAATTGACCAGTAAGGGCAATTAAGAGTTATTTCCTGGATGAGCTGAATTCAGAACAGGCTGAGAAATTGGAACAGCAGGTGCAAGTTTGCACCAGTGGTGTTGTACCAGTACAACTCTCTTCATGATATTCTGCTTTTATTTATAGCACTTTTTAGTAATTAAAGCACATTCCTGATTTTTTTAGACAAGAAGGCACGTTGTAAGTTTAAACGGTGTCCTTATTTTGTTCCTATATAATTCTGTTTCATGGGGGATAACTACCACTTAATAATTAATAAGCTAATGGAATTTGGTGTAAGTACTAGAGTTATTTGTTTTAAATAGTGTTTCTAGTTGGAGCAATCAAATAACAAGCAAAAGTAGAAAATATTTGTTCAACCTTACTGTTATTTTTGTAGCTATTTGATAAGTTATTGAATACCACAGACACAGCTATTGACTGAATTACTTGACTAAGACCAGTTAATTAAACTAACATTTGCAGTGAGTGTTATTTATGTAGCCCTGATTCCTGGATCTCTTCTGTTGTCCCTGCTTCACTTTCTTCATTTATATTTTTCTTTCCTACAGGAGAATATAGCATATACCTTTGCATCATTTTCAGTTCCTTTCTTTTTTCACCTCCTATCTCTTTCCTTTTCTCCCCACTCTTCACCACCTCCACCCCTGCATCTTCTGTTTCTCTTTTCTTCTGCCACTTCTTGATTCTGTCTGTGTACTGAACTTCTCTTTTCAAATGCATCTTATCAGTCTCTGTCTCTGCCTCACATGACCATCGCTCACCCACTCAAACCAGAGCATCTGTGCACAGTCTTGGAAACATTCAGGTACTTAAAACCGAGAGAGTTCCTGTATTGGCTTGAATATAAGGCAGGAAAATAAAATATCCATGAAGCTTATATCAGAATAACCCCAGGTCTGGCTTTGCAACCCATTTTGCATCAGCTGTGCATGCTCCTTACAGTGCATGGTGTGCTCTATGTTCCAGCATTACAGATGAAGCTCCTTGTTAGCTGGGCCCTGGTGCAGCCCTGCTGCCTGTGCTCCAGTGGCCTTTGGCCACCAGGCAGCATTCCCCTTCAGAAAGGGCAGCACAGCCTGTCCAGAGCTGATACAGTCTTTTAAATCAAAGATTAGCTCTCTTTTCTAAGTAGTTTCTGTAAAAATAAATAAGTATATCTATACTTTACTTAGGCTACTATGGTAAAAATTACTGGCCTCAGATTAATCAATACCAAGCAAGTGGATTTTGGTCAGCATTGATTATCAATACCGTCTACTGAGTTGCTGGAATAGGGGCAGGTGTTAAATACCATGTTGTTCCCAGATTTGGTCTTTTTACCCATTTAATGAGTTTGAGAATTGTGCTGCTCCTTCAAACCAGGTTCCTGTTTCAGACATTCCCTTTTTTCAGTTTCATTTTGTATAGCTCATAAAGGATTTCTGATCCAAGCTTCCTTAACTGATTTCTTTCCTACATTTTTGCACTTATAAAAACTTTAAGTTGATTTCTCTGCACAAACAATGCCTTTAATGCAGCATGTAAGCTGCTTTTTATGGCAGTCATATTTTTTCATGCAAGTCATAAAATAAAAACCTAAATTGCTTTTTGTCACTCAGCTGGTTCCATAAAGCTTCTGTTGCAAACTCATGGATAGATGGATCATTTCACTTCTTCAAATCAGTTATGTAATTGGAAGAGAAAATTTTATTTCAGAATTAAAAGCTAATGAGTGGCTAAAAGTTTCTGCGTGTAAAACATGTGACTATTATTTAGAATAAGTCAATGCTGGTATATAAATAATTTTGTTCAGATATTAAACGTTATTTTAACTGAAGTGTAGAAGCTTTCATTTGGCAAAATGATCTGATGCCATAGCAACAGATGACAATTCCAAGCAGCTTCTGGGAGTTGCCCACATTCCTTATCCCTCACCCAGCCTATCCATATCCATGGGTGAATTCTGACCTCTGTTCTCCACCTTCCCTTGAAAGCAGCACACCCCCCTCCTTGCAAAGAGAGAAGCTCCAGTGGTCGATCTTGTGGAAGGAGACCAAGATCACCTTCATGGTGGACATGCTGCTTGCTTCTGTACTGTCACTGGAAGACCAGTTTTGCCTCAAACTGAATTTCAGATCACACTTACATAATATGGGAGTGTATTTATGGATTATATTTTAATTTAAAATAATTTGCTGTATCATTTTCTTTTTAGATTTAACTATAGATTGATGTAGTCAGAGAGTTTTTAACAGTTTAAATGCTGTTTAAAAGAACTCCAATAGCAGTCAACTTACCAAGCCAAATACAGATGTCAAAACTGAAACACTCAGGTTGCACATGAATGCACATAGACAGCTGAAGAAACCACAGTGTACTCATGTTTGTAGTTAAATTCCACCTTTAGACACAAAGCTAAGAAACAGGGTACCCAGTTTTGTTTTAAATTTGCACCCAACTGTTGTTTTATTTGTCCAGTGTTGAGATTTTATTTTTTTTTCCTGATGTCCTTGTAGTATTACAGATGACCCTTCATTTGTGGTACTTGGATTACCGTATTGGGGAAAGAAGTATGCAAGAAAAAAAGTAGTAGTACTACAAATTCTGTTGTACCCACTGTCTACCCTGAGCCTACCAATGGAAATTTGTTTCTGAGTTCTGGCCTTTTTATTACAGGTGTCAGGAGCAATTGTGGCAGCACCAAATCTGGATATTTCTTGTTGCTCCTCATTCTGATGTTGTGGATTTTGTGTTTGCTGACCTTGGTCCTCCTGAGTGGCTTCAGTTCTACCTCCAATTCTACATCCAACTTTTCTCTAAAATTATGAGAACAAAAAGCATTTAAACAGTTAATAATTTAAAGAAAAGTCTACTGGATCCATAAAATGTGAAAGTTGTGTATGTTTTAACTTGTTAATTAAAGAAGTAATAATTGGAGTCTTAAAAGAATCAAATTAAATTTAACGCTACACACTTGTGTTATGTTGTAGTTTTGTAATTTCCATTTCCTATTTGCTGAATTCTCCACATACTTTTCTTCTAATCAGTCTGTAATTAGTGTGGTATAATTAGATTAATATTCTTTCATTTATTACAACTACCCATTAGAGGAAAATTTTGTACTTCTGCCTTTATATTTGCCCTGTATGAATGACTACCAAATTCAGTACTTCTGTTGAAGTAGTGTCAGCCTACTTAGGTCCAGAACAACTAATTTAAGGATACATGGAAACTTTCACTCCCTTTGAAGTGTCTCTACTGCTTAACTTTTTTTTTTTTCCCCTCCTTTTTCTTTTCAGATGATGAGTGCCAGTGGAAGGGGCCCTTCTACTTCATCCAAGGAGCAGATCCTCAGTTTGGACTGATGAAGGCTTGGACATGTGGAGACACTAAAAATGGAGATGATGAATGGGGAGAAGAAATCAAATTAGCAGAGCAAGCAGTGCAGGCCATTAACAAACTAAACCCTAAGCCCAAGTTCTTTGTGTTGTGTGGAGACCTTGTCCATGGAATGCCAGGTAAGGCAATTAAGTGCAGAATGGGGGTTGTAACTCTCTTTGTATTTCATATTGTCAGTAAGTCTAATTTACTTTCCCTGACTTCAGAATAGTCTTTTGTAGGACTTGGTATGCCACTGTTTTGGTGTTTTAGAATAAAAGTGTGATTAGTGGGTGATCCTTGAGATATTATTCCAATTTCATCTGACTTCTTGTGTCATTCATTTTAGGGCTGTACTTTCATTAGTTAATTGCTTTTTTTTTCAGTAGGAAATTGTCCTTGAAATAAAAGTCCTAAGAACACACATTCAGATTATTTCTCCCTAAACTAGTTGCTGTGAGAAGACAGATATAGGTACTAGCCATCAAGGAAAAACAATGCCAAGAAAATAATAAAAAATGGATATGGCTTTTTGAATATATAAAGTGAGTAAAGCTCAGAGAATTCTCTGGCTTTCTAGTGCTTAATAAATTCAAATGCTTCAAATACTTAAATTTTTGAAATGCTGAAAGTCAATGACTTCAAGTTCTAGCAATTTTCTCCTGTTGCTGTGGGACTTTGAGCTCAGTGTGTTTGTGTGCACACTCAGAGGAAGAACAACAGGCCATCTAGAAAGGCGGGTTACAAAGTTTGACAGTTACAACCTCAAAACAGGTTGGTAATATTATCTGTTGGAAGAAGAGAAGTACTTTTCTTGGAAGCGAAATGCAGAGTGATGTTACCTGCTGCCAAGTGGTCTGCAAAGCAGATCGAAGCACGGTTCCTTAGCCTTGCTAAGAAGCAGAGCAGCTGAGAGCCTTGGCAGTGTAGCTGTGAGCACAGCAGTGCCCCAGGGGAGCTTGCAGGTAGCCCTGTGTGCTCAGTGCAGTGCTCTGCCTTGCACTGCAGCTGCACCTGAGCTGCTGCTCCCCAGCCCCTGCTGGCACAGCAAGGCTTTGCGCGTGTTGGAGACCTTTCCCTCATTCCTTCAGCGTTAATTTTAAAACATAGCTGTCAAATTGATTGACATTATTTATAGGCTACAGACTTGCTTTTGATCAGAACACAATTTTACTGAAAGAGTGGGAAAGTGTAAAAACCAACAGATTTAAGCTTGATTGAATCTACTGTGCAACACCTCAGTAGCTTGATCATAAAGTGTGCCATTATGCAGTTTTATTGGTTTATGTGATTCCATTAATTTTGGAAGTACAGGATTAACCCAGAATCATAAAATAATCTCTTCTTAAGAATCATCTGTCTTATCCTTCCTATAGCAGGGTTTGAAAGTATATTTTTATTAGGACTTTCAATTTGTGTAAGTGTTCCAAATATTTTTATTTCAGTATCCCATATAAGAGGAAGAAAAATTCAGGACAAATAATGGGTATTCTACATCCTAATGAAAAGGATCTTTCACTTAACAAATTTAAATAACCCAGTAAGCTAAATTAATTTCATTTTACCTGGATTTTTCTCAAAGACTCATAAAACAATGCAAAGTTCTGAGTACTTTGTCTATATTGATTTTAAACAATGTTATTCTGAGGCTTTTCTGTTGGTAGAGTTTGTGTGAACTACAGAGAGCCAGAAGTCTTCTGACTTCACAGGACACAGAATGGCTGGAGACAGTAAATAAGTCTTGCCTGTGGCACTTCTCGTATTTGGATTTTTTCTAGCAATGAGTCTCTGCAGTCATTATTGTCCCTTTTACCAGTGTCCATCTCAGACTTTGGTAATGTGTTAAATACAAACCTGCCAGGGTTTTGCAAAAAGAAACCGAATGGATCATGCTGCTGAGATCACTCACGTTGTGTGAGGAATAGGCTGTGCATTGTGTAAATATTTGAAGCTGCCTAGTGCAATTTCCAAGAAATTGCAGGAAAGAGCAGTTCATTACTCAATGATCTTAAGGGTCTTTTCTAGGCTAAATGATTTCAGTGATTCTATGATTACCTCACTCCAGCCACCATATTTTAACTTATCTAATAATTTCTTGTTGATTGAAATTGTGTTAATACTTTGCAAGCCTGTGTTATTGTGTAGTTATATCAAGTAGTTAAGGAAATGTACTATTAAAAGGAATTGTAGAGTATTCAACTGGAACAATTACTTCTTTCATTATTGCCTTTATGTTTATACAAATGGCTTGCTCTGCCATGTGTTGATAAACATGTAAGTACAATTTAACCATTAAGTTGTACATAAAAGTACAGTTTTACAGCCAATGGTCTTTCTTTCTAAACTGATGACAGAGATACAGTGAATTGCTCTACAGTGCAGATACCTGTGGAGTCTTTGACTGGTCACCTAGAAGGGGAGGGAGACACAAATACAGAGTAGGAAAAATACTTCATAGAGGATAAATCTAAATCTATGTGTTTAAAAGAATCTGAAACAACACTTTGTATGAATGTGTTCAGTATTACATGGGTTTGTGCTTGAACTGCCAGTGTATTTCTGCATCAGTTCTGACTCAGATAAAAAGCAGGAGCCATTATATTCCACTGTCCTACAGACAAGTCTCTCTCCACTGATTCCAGTACTAATACTATGCTCAAGATTTCTTACTTCTTTTCATAATCCATTTAGATAGTTCTAAGTTAAAGTGAAGACACAATGAGCTAAAAAGCTGTCAGCAACTGATTAAACTCTAAAATTTGTCGAAAGAGTGCCATTTCAAAATTATGAGTGATACTGAAATTTGCTGGCACTTTCATTATTTGTTACAACAGAAATTAGAAGTTTTAAGTTGTATTTTGGCAATATTATATTAATGAAAAAGAGCAAACAGAGAATCTCTAGGGCGTTTTGTACTAAATAGATTTTGGGGTAATTTGAACATATAAATGTTTGCAGAATTGAAAACCAGCTGTAACTTCTTTTCATGGTGTAACTGTAATCTTTTCAGTGTTCTGGCTAAGGATGTTTAGACCTATGTAGTGTATGTCTGTAGTGGAATGGTGCTGTAATCGTTGCCTGCTTCTCGGCTGAGGAGTCTCTCCCAAGAACAATTGCTGTGTCAGTTCCCTTATGCCAGTTCAGGAAAATGCAGGATTAAAAATTCATCTTTTCACCAGGCAAAAATCAGAAATTACATGAGACAAGACATTGATTTAAGTTTAACAGTTGTGAATTTGTCTTGTACATGCATCTTAATGTCTCCAATTGCCTTTTAAATCACTTGTGTAGATCACCTGTATTAAGACATCAGCATTACTGAAGGTGTCTCACAGTTACTACTGGGTTAGTGATAACTGAAGTTCAGCTCTGTTTTGTGATTTATTGGCCAATATCTAACAGGTTCTTTGGATTATACTGCTTTATAATCAATGCCTGTCAGTAAAATAGAAGGGAGGAAACATTATATCATGGAGTAATAAGTTTTTGATGAGTGTTTTAAAGCATGCACTGTGGCCATTTAGCTGAACCAATGTGGAAGCCTTATGCACAGGAGCTCCAAGAAATCTCAGAATTCCAGCTGCTAGAAGTGATGAACAGAATCCTGATCAGCTGGGAAGCAATCAGGCACAGCACTTGGAATCCATTACAGATGTCATTAGAGCAACGAAGTAATCATATCTTGGTATTTAGCTGCTGATTAAAAGTAGTTTGTACTCTGAATATTATTTTCAGAAGTTTTTCTTGATTACATAATCAAGAATAGGATATCTATTCCTGGTAACACTAATATTGTGGTACATAATCAAGAATTTTAAGCAATACCTTACAGTGCAACTGTGTCAGTGAATACAATTTCTGTAAACTCAGTGCTCACACCAAGATACACCAGGACAATGAAAGGTTTCCTTCTGAAGGCATTTGTGTGGATTAGGTATAAAACAACTTAGTATGGCAAAAATAGTAATCTGCAAAATGCAAAATATTTTTGATTGGATAATGTGTTTGTTTCACTGCGTTTTTCTAAAACTCTGGAAATTAATTTCTAAAAGTGTTTTCCTTATATCAAATTGGAACCTTCTGTTTTATTTTATGAAAACTTCCTATAATTGCTCCATTAACCAACACCTTTTGAGCCCAGCGGTGCAGCCCTTCCCTCACCCATCTTGTTCTCTGCTAATCCAGACTGCAGCAACCTGACCCCACAGCAACCTGATTACAGGGAGGTGCCTCACAGTGACATCAGCCAGCCCTCCCAGTACACTTGGATCCATCCTGTCAGGCCCCATGGGCTTCCTTGAGTTGGAACTTTTCAGGAGATACTTGTTTTGTCACCAGTACTTCCTCTGCTCCTCTGACTCTGGGAGAACATTTCAGTGAAGGCAGGCAAGAGGAGGTCTGAGTACCTGTCACTTGTCACTGCCTCACTCAGCAGTGGCCTTGTATTTGCTTTATTTTTTTATTGCTGAAGTAGGAGTAGAAGCTTTTGCTGCTGATCATACCCTTTGCTGGTTTCAGCCTTGCATGCCCAGGTACTTCTTGAACATTCTTCCTTTCAGGTCTGTCTTTGCTTCCAACTCCCAGTGTCCAAACACTGAGGGCAAACTCCCCTGCTTGCTTTCTTGCCTGTCTTTCCTGGTTTAGTTTAACTTGAAGCATTGTGCCTCCTTCTTCATCCCATACCTCCAGTGTAGATTGGTGTCCAGGAACCAGTGTCTGCATTTCACCACCCTTTGTTACAGCAGCAGAGGATTCAGCTGTTTGCAGCCAAGGTCACCCTGCTGAAGCCACCCAGAAACTCTGGCTGTGAAGCTGAGAATCTGGAAGCTATTTTTATGTGACCGAATTCCTTTGGAGGAAACGGTTTAACTACATTTTTTTAATGATGCCACTGCTGTCAGTAGCTTGGTAATTCTAGCCAGCAAATTTATTTATGTGATGAATTTCAACCAGGTGCTTAATTATTTGTCATTAATTGCTCTGCCTACATGGGTAAAAGAACAAGCAAGACAGAAAGTCTCCTGCAAACTTACTTAGCTCTGACTGTAATAAAATGCAGCTGTTTAGAGGCTAAATGAAAAGAGACTTTTCTAATAATGTGTACAGTCAAAAAAACAACCTGATAGAACTTGATTAAACTTCATCTGTTAGCAGTGTGATAATGGATCACTGAGCCACCAGTGTTTATGCTTGCAGTTTTAGATCCATTTGTGTGTTATTTATATGTTATATTTATATTTATATGTTAATTACAAGAAATCAGAGTCACTAGAATTGAATATTATAGCACTTGAGATACAGTGTGAATACTTGTACTAATTCCTTTAGTTAAGTGAAGGCATAATCTGTAATATCTACATTTCCTGCCGGGGTCATCAGTGCTCTGTAATCTGCCATCAGCCTTTGTCAGTTAAGTCCAAGTAATGACTTTATTTTTATTTTTTTCCCTAATTTTGTTTTATATTATTAAATTGTTTAACTAAGGGGTTTCAAATTACTATTTATAACACATTTCTGAAGCATTTAATTTTGGTGAAGGAACCTTTAGATCTGCTATGGTGAATGTAAACATCACCTGACAGGTCAGAGCCATAAGTGTTGTGCTCTACTTCAGAATGCCTGTGTTTTGTGAGAGCAGGGCAGGAGGAGGATGCCCACATCTCTTGCATGTGCCATCTTTCTGAAGGATCCTCCTTTTTTATATCCATTTCCAAAGAACAAGTCAATCTAGGCAGCTGTGTAAGTGATGGCAGGAGACTAAACCATTGTATTTGAAATACACTGAATTCCAATAGAAGAATTCTGTTGTCTGCTCTTCTGACCTGCCTAGTCAACTAGTTATGTTGTTACTACTTCTTCCTTTTCAATTAATCTGCCTATACTTTCTCTCTTCAGTTTCAGAAGCAATTTTTTATCCTGCTTTTTAATCTCTGCACATCAATATAAGCAGTTGTGCCTATTCATGCTCTCTTATTCATTCCCAAGATCTGCTATTCTGAGGCACTTTTTTTGAATAGATTTTTATTCCTTCTACAGTTGATAAAATATTTATGTGGTCTTAATCATTTCAGACACTTTCAGTATGTTTTTTACAACTTACCTTTCTTAGCTCTCTCCAATGAGTTGTGCTGTGTTCCTTCCTCTAAGGCCAAGGCTGTGGGGAGGGAGGGAGAGAAGGTGGAAGGAGCTGGTTTTGTGTTTGCTGCAGTTAGAGTTGCTCTGTGCCATTTTAGACCTCAGCAGTGGCCCTGAAATTGGTACACTTTACTGTGCTCTTCAACAAAACAAATAGAACAGTGTTTAAAATTATTTGTTTACAGAGGCTATTACTGGGTAGACCCAGCTTCTCAACTTACTTTTGTCCAACTTTTTGGATAATTGGATATGTTTTGTTTAACCCACCCAAGTCAAACAAAGCCTGGATTGTTCTCCATGATAGGATAACAGCATGGAGTTGGTCAGAATATTGGTACATGAAAGTATGATACATTTATAAAAGCATGAATGATTTATCTATTGTAAAGGGAACAAATGGCAATATCTGATTGTTTCAATCAGCTTTGCAGAGCTGCAGTCATATTCAGTAATGTTTTCTTACTGCTCCTTGGTGTGCTTGCTGTCTGTGTCTCTCACTCTCTCTGTTGGGCCATACTTGGGTTGTGAGATCTTCAGGATTGTCTGGTACATATTTTCACGTATTTTACTGTGCCATCTGATCTGTGTTTCGGGCTGGGAGCCCTGGCGTGTGTCGTTACTGTGAACAGTTTAAACACGAGGTGACGGGGCAGGCCCTGACAACAGACAAGCTGAAAACAGAGGTCCCCAAACTATAAGCAGCTCTTTGATGATCTGTTGCTGGTCATTGATGCAAGGCTGGAAAAAGGCTATTTTAGGCATAACAAGGGGGAAAAAAGCAGCCAACTAGCAGGGCAAGGCACCTGCTGCAGCTGGGGAAAGCAGTGCCCTTGAGCTGTGTGTTGTGTGGTGGTGAAAAGGTACTGTCCTACCTACACAGTCTGGCATCCTGTGAAAAGCACAATCATGAATTTGGGAGAGAATTGTCACTGTCACAATCTCTGTTGGATTGCAGATCTAAGTGCACTGCCTGCCTCAGTGTTCCTTCCTCCCATTTCTCTCTCCCTTTCCCTGCTTTTTCTCTTCTTCAAGCATGGTGAGCCCCTGCCATCCAGCTGGGATGTGTGGCTGTCCTGCTGCTGCTGCCAGGGGCCCCAGCTTTTCTGGGCCCTTCTCACGTGCCAGCCAGCTCCCCGTGGCTGCATTCCATGCTCTGTGTCTGTCTGTGCATCTCGGGTACTTGTTTTCCCCCACAAATTCGCACGTTTTGCTAACGCTCTTAACTCCTCCATAAAGCCTCAGTAAGGCATATCAGCTCAATTCAGCTAATTACAATTTTGGGCAACACTGTGTGCTTTATGTGAAAAGCAAAACTGCTGGCTGCATGTCTCCTCAAATTATATACCTTATTCTTTCTTACATGCAGTGTTTCTTCATACAATAAAACAGGCAATGATGTGCAGCAAGACTTTTAAAAGCAGGTGCCAAATACCAGGGATCTGAGTTCATATTTAGGCAGCAATTAAGGGACAGGTTTTCAAATCAGCACGTCTCCATTTGACTCCTGCTTGACAGTTTGATGATCAGAATACAAGATGAGATGGGCATACTGGCTTTTATACCATCAGTACCTCTTATGAGCTCTGACACGTACACAGTGGAGAGTGAAGTTATTTACGTTCTGAACAGACAAGCTGCAGAGCTGAGGAACATCAGAGCTGATGGTTCTGGTGACCAGACAGCGGTACGGCTTCATTTCTGCTTACATTCACGGGAACATCTGAAGGCATCCTCTCTCCTCAGAGAATTCTAACTGGATTATCTTAAGCCTCTTTCTCATGCCCAAATTTGGTGTGCAACTGTCATGGTCCAAAATATTTGTCTCTTGTTTCTGTTAAATACTGAATACATTAGTATGACTTGCTTCAAAGTGTGGCTTTTATAGATATTAAATCTTGAAGCATAGGCTGCAGTATATTATTGCAAACACCTGCCTTAAAGAGTTTTTTTGGAGTTACCCTCTAACTTGTTCGATTTTCTAGATCGGGGGAAAGCACACACCATAGCAAATGTTCCTAGTCAAAGCAGTATCACTTAAAATCTGTTATCAGTGTTCTGAATTCTTTGGTACTGGTCAGGAAAGATCAGTGAATACCTGGTTTCTGTAAGAGCTGAAGTTAGTACCTCACAAGAAGTCCTACCTGTCTCTTGGTTCGGGATTTACTGAGGCACATTTTAAGGAATGTTGAAGTAATGTCACGTTTCCCAACTTTAATTTATTTGATGAAGTCCACAATCATTTACATGTGTATGTTCTTCCTTTTTAGGAAATATTTCACAGCCATTTAACATACAAACTTGTCCATTTGCAGTTGCTTTGGAGCTGATTGAGCCCAGTTTGCAGGAGTCAGACTGCTGTACTTGTGCCTTAGCACATCAGAGATGCACTCGCTTGGTCCCGGTTCCCTGGCTGAGTTGTTGGGAGGTTGGAGCTTTGCTGCTGGTGGGTTTTGCACACAAGATGCGATAGGAATGTAATGCTGAAATCTGCATGCAAATGCACAAGTTGCCATTTATACATTTGTGAACTGAATACATTACAGAGAAATGTCAGGTCCAACTCAAGTTCTTAATGTTATATACAATGAATTAGCAAGCCATTCTGTGAGGGGAAAAAAATGCATGATAATGCTTAATATCTTTCTCAAAAAGTGATTTTATCACAGTAAATCTGGCTGTAAACTGCTTTTATTATTGCTTTTAAACTGCCATTAAATAACCCATTTTGCTAAAACAAAGGAACACTAATTTTAAAAAATCAACTTGCCACATAGAATTAATCTGCTCTGCTAGTCTTTAAAAGAGGCATGTATATAAGGAGATACTTTGTAAAGTTTTAATTTTAACTAAAAATATAATAATTCTTTAAAAAAATCCCTTTCTCATCTAGAAGGTATGAGCATGAATGCTGATGTTTGATTTGTCCATGTAACAGGCATGAGCAGGTTAAAAAATGGTGTCTTAAAATATGGTTCCAGCTTAAAAATAACTGTAAGCACGTCACCTTTACTATATTTGCTTTTTCTGCCGTTTGAACTGGCTGCTTGGTTTACTAACAAAAGCAAGTTTGTGTAGTTTTTTCACTCCCATCAGCGTGGCACAGCTGGGGATGAGGCAGCTGTATTCCACTGTCACTTGCAGTTTCAGCAAAATTGTCAACTAAATCCCAGTTCCTGAATCTTTGTCAGTGGAGATTTGTAATAGAGCATGAAGTAGAAAAGACACAGATTGACTTTTTAAATGCAAGGTAGAAGCAAAGGCTTTGAAATGTTTATACTGAATCAGGCTGTAGGTAAAAATTTTATTTGTTTGAATACAAGATAATTTTTTTTATTCATATGTCACTGCCTGATCAATAGGGCAGTGTTTAGGTTTGACCTAATTTCCTGACAATAAGGTAGTTTAATCTAAATAAACCCACTACATCCCTTTCTTTTCCTATTGTAACCTAACTTTGATATGCTTGATAGGATGGAGTCCAAACCAAAATGATTCTTGGCTATTTTCTTCCCCAGGCTCTTATGCCAATGTTAATTAATAATGTCTAAGAATTTGGGTAAGTAGCACGTTATTTGTTAAAAATCTAAGAATAACTGTTTCAAGGAATGTCACTGTGGTTGCATAAATAAACATTTTATAGTAATTATCTGATTCTAGTAAAACCTAATGGAGCATTCAAAGTCTCTAAGGAGCACCCTGTGAAATTAAATTTTCTCTCATCAGCCCAAGAGCAGGGAATCATGAGAGGTCCTCCAGCATGTTCAACAATCTCATATTACAAAGAAGCCATTGGACCATCAGATACAAATATCTAATCTTCAGCAAGTCTATATTTATTTGGTTAGGGTTAGGTTTATGGTTAGTGTTAGGGGTAGAGGTAATATGTGCTTGTGTTAATTATGGGTAGTGGTTGTTGGGGTAGTGGTTATTGGGGTCACTGGCCTAGAAAAGGTGGCCTAACCAAAGCTCATCTCCACCCTTCACCCGGTTGGCTTGCCGCGGCCAACGGGCATCTTGTGATGCGGTCAAATAAAACCAAAGAGACAAAGGCATATGGCTGCCTCCAGAGGGGTGTCAAAACTGACAGTCGCATGTTGGAACGTCAGAACCATGCTCGATTCTGCCGATGCTGGATGTCCTGAGCATTGTTCTGCTCTAATTGCCCATCTTGCCATTTAAGAGAAGCAGCCTTTCATCTTGCATGCAGTAAGCTCCAAAGAAACTTCAAGACATCCAGAACAAGTGGTGGATCAGCCTAGCAGAAAAGACTCAACTATGCACAGACAGAGGATTCTATGACGCTCTGAATGCAGTGTATGGACCCACACACCAGGTTCTAAGCCCCCTACTCAGTGCAGATGGCCAAATGCTTCTCACGGATAAAACCTCCATCCTGAATCGATGGTCTGAACATTTTCAGACTCTCTTCAGTGCCAACCGTGTAGTCCAAGGCTCAGCAATTCAGCACATTACACAACCTGTAAAAAATGAATTGGATCTAGCCCCTGCTATGGAAGAGACTCTTAAGGCCATACAGCAGGTGAGAACTGGCAAGGCAGCTGGGGTTGATGGAATCCCACCCGAAGTTTGGAAGCATGGAGGCCAAGCACTCCATGCCAAGTTTCACGAACTCATTGTGCGTTGCTGGGAACACAGTGAACTACCATCGGATTTCTGTGATGCAGTCATCATCACCCTGTACAAGAAGAAAGGAGAAAAGTCAGGCTGCTCAAATTACCGAGGTATCACTTTGCTCTCCATTGCTGGTAATATCCTTGCAAGAATACTTTTGAACAGGTTAGTACCCGCTATCGCAGAAGAACTTCTGCCTGAAAGCCAGTGTGGTTTCAGAGCCAACAGGAGTACCGCAGACATGGTGTTTGTTTTCAGACAACTGCAAGAGAAGTGTAGGGAACAGAACAAAGGACTCTAACTTTCGTTGACCTCACCAAAGCTTTTGACACTGTGAGCAGAAAAGGCCTGTGGCAGATCTTGGAATGATTAGGATGTTCCCCCCAAGTTCCTCAAAATGATCATCCTGCTACATGAGGATCAGCGCGGCCAAGTCAGATATGGCGATGCACTCCCTGAGCCCTTTCCAGTAACCAATGGTGTGAAACAAGGTTGTGTTCTCGCACCAACTCTGTTCACAGTCTTCTTCATCATGATGCTCCAGAGGGCCACGGCAGACCTTGATGAAGAAAACGGCATCTACATCTGCTATCGTACCAATGAAAGCCTATTCAACCTAAGGCTACTGAAGGCCCACACTAAGACCCTAAATCACCTTGTCTGTAAGCTGCTTTTTGCTGATGATGCCGCCCTCATTGCTCACACAGAAGCAGCTCTGCAGTGCTTAACATCCTGCTTTGCAGAGGCTGCTGAGCTCTTTGGACTGGAAGTCAGCTTGAAGAAGACAGAAGTTCTCTATCAACGTGCACCTGAGGAAGTCTTCCATCATCCCCACATCACCATAGGTGAATCAGAGCTTAAGTCAGTCCAGCAGTTCAGCTATCTGGGA